>JANAVB010001399.1:6128676-6728676 GCA_029216955.1 Iris pallida | reverse complement strand
TACGATTATTTACCTATGACTCTCTGGGCTAGCTAACTTATAAAGCTAGTTCCCTGTGATCATTTTGATGAAGCGTCGGGGACGCCTTACTGCTTTATCTTATATGTTCATTATTTGTTGTTTCTTGCTTTGATTGATTGAGATATAGATGCTCTGTGGGACCATAGGAGACCTGATTGTAGCAAGCACCCCTAGTCTCATGATAGCTACAATCGTTGTATGACATTTTCTTACCTCATATGGAGTAGCTGGCCTAGTCACCCTCCGTATTTCGGTACTGGGGCGTGATAAGGTTTTATTGGTGGCCCATACAAGACTATTTTTCAGACTTGTGGAGTGTTATTATTATAGAAGTCTTAAAGCTTGTTTCCATGATCTCTTGCTCCGTCTTCCCTTCCTCACCTTGATTGATAACTTGAATTGTATCCTCGAATCTTCCTCATCCTGTCATTTGATATCCTATATCTTTTCCTATAGGGGTACTTCTTTCTCAGTAGCTGGCGAGGCCAATATGGAGGAATGTCCAGCAAAGCATGGCTCGACGGGGCAGCCACAGGGAGTACCTTCCCCTGGGCTGATCCGAGTGGAAGTATTGTCAGAGCCAGTAGGGAAACAGGTAGCAGAAACTCTAGTACCACTAATGGTGGCGAAAGCGACGGCAGTACCTAATGCTACAGCTCTCCTGGAGGTTAGCAACAGATTTTTGGCCACCCAGCAGCGTCAGGTAGTAGCCCAACAGCAATAGCCGACCCAACAGCAAGAGTAGAATGTATTACTGAATCATGGACTACAATTAGCTCTTGAGAGAAGTGTCAGGAATGACTCGGGAGCGTCGGGAAGGTTTTGTCGACTTAATCCTAGGTACTTTAATAGCATGGAGGATGCCATTAGAGCGGATGCTTGGCTTCAGGATATTGAGACCATTTTGGTAGCAGCAAAGGTTCAAGCAGAAGAGAAGGTTGACCAGGTCAGACTGTTACTTCAGTATCTCGCCCGCGACTGGTGGACATCAGATGGGGTTAGAATAAGGCGTCATATTCCTTGGGATAGCTTCAGTACCAGGTTCAAGGCCAAATATTTTGGTATGGTAGCACGGTATGAGCTTCAACAGAGGTTTGTCAGTCTCAAGCAGGTTGGTAAGACGGTTGATGGATATGCAGCGGAGTTCTGCAGGTTGAGTCGGTTTGCACTAGCGATGGTAGCTACAGAGCAGGAAAAGGCTATGAGGTTCCAATATGGACTTCATCTAGAGATTCTAAAGCTAGTGGAAAGGTACGACTATCAGACTTTTAATGCCATTTTAACGGCAGCACAGAGGCATGAGCTTACCCAACAAAGGTTGGCGGCAAGGACTGGAGGCCAGAAGAGGTCTCATTCCCAAAGTAGGGGCAGAGAAGCAATGCAGCAAACATCGGCACCAGCACCCGGCATCCGTATTCATGAGTTAGGAGCGCCACGGAGGTCGGCGATATCAGAGATAACAGTACCAGTTCGGCATCAACAGCCGAGGAACCAGCAGCAGTGCCAGGGGCACCCTTAGGATGTACTTACTGCGGTAAGGGAGAACAAACTAGGGATGTGTATCGTTCAACTAATGGATTGTACATGAGGTGTGGCAGTCCAAACCACAAGATTGCCAATTGTCTTGTGATGCAGAGGCCAGGAGCGCCAGTTCAGCAGTTTCTAGCACTGCCAGCTCTGGGGGCAGTACCGAACAGAGGACCAGTATTGGTAGTAAGGCCACCAGCCCAGTGTCTGCCGACGCAGGCTCAGATGTTTTGCCAGGCACAGAACCAGGGAGGCCAGCAGAGGCCAAAGCAACAACATAGTCAAGGAAAACAGCAGCATGGAGCTCAGCGAGGCCAGGGCCAGGCCTTCACCTTATCTCTGGAGGAGGCACTGGCTTCAGGCGACGTAGTTGCAGGTAATGTTTCTGTTACCTCTTTCCTGGCAGTAGCATTGTTTGATTCTGGGGCTACCTTTTCTTTTATATCTGTACGATTTGCGACACGTATTAGGTTGGAGTTCGAGGCATTGCCAGAGAGGATGAATATACTCTCTGGTAATAGGCTCATAGGAGTTAGCAGAGTGTGCTTAGCGTGTCGAGTTGTAGTGTGTGGAGATGTGGAGTTTTGCATTGAGTTGAATTCTGGAATGGAGCCTAAGGACGATAAAGTTTACAGGATGTCGCAGTCAGAGTTGGACAAGTTGTACCAGCATGAAGAAGAACTGAAGGCAAAGCAGTTTATACAAGATAGTGAATCGCCCTGGACAACACCGGTGATTTTAGTAGCCAAGAAGGATGGATCGACGCGAATGTACATTGATTACCGACAGTTGAATGCAGTAACCGTGAAGAACAAGTATCCGTTACCAAGGATCGATGACTTATTTGACCAATAAAGTAAGGCCTGTGTCTTCTCAAAGATTTATCTTCGATCTGGATATTATCAAGTGAGGGTCAGGGAGCATGACATAACCAAGACAACATTTAGATCGCTATATGGATATTATGAGTTTCTGGTAATGCCATTTGGACTAACTAATGCCCCAGCAGTATTCATGGATTTGATGAATCGCATCTTTAGGCCATATTTGGATAAGTTTGTAGTAGTATTCATATACGACATCCTCATCTATTCTAGCATTGAAGATGATCATGAGAAACATCTTCGGACAGTTTTGCAGACCTTGAGGGAGCATTAACTTTATGCGAAGCTTGGTAAATGCGAGTTTTGGTTGGATCGTATTTTGTTCCTGGAACACATTATTTATGGAGCAGGAGTATCAGTAGATCCGAAGAAGGTTGAGGCAGTAGAGAATTGGCCAGTTCTGAAGATGGTAGTAGAAGTGCATAGTTTCTTGGGATTAGCTGGTTACTACAGGAGGTTCATGGCAGACTTCGCCAGGATTTTGGCACCCTTGACGCGTTTGACACATAAGGATATAGAGTTTGTTTGGTCAACAGAGTGTCAGACATCATTTGAAGAAATGAAGAAGAGATTGTCCTCAGCCCAATCTTGAGGCTTCTAGTAGGGTCGGAAGGGTTTACAGTATATTGTGACGCATCCGGGAAGGAACTTGGGTGTGTACTGATGCATCATGGTAAGGTGATAGCGTATGCATCTCCACAGCTTCGGAATCATGAGAAGAACTATCCAACCCATGATTTGGAGTTAGCAGCAGTGGTATTTTCACTTAAGTTATGGAGACATTAATTATATGGGGATCGAGTGGAATTTACACTGATTATAAGAGCTTGAAGTATGTATTCACCCAGAGGGACTTAAATATGAGACAGAGAAGATGGTTGGAGTTACTGAAGGACTTCGATATGAATCTACAGTATTATCCAGGAAAGACGAATGTGGTAGCAGATGCCTTGAGCAGGAGAGGTGGTGTATTCATTTTAACATCGTAGAGGCATATTTTGGAAGATCTTCAGGAAATGGAAATTGAAGTGATCTTGCCGCAAGATACAGGAGTTATGGCCAGTTTGCAGATTCAGTCTACTTTAGTAGATATGATCAGAGCAGCCCAGGCGGAGGATTCGCGGATCCAGAAGCTTCGATCAGAGTGTGAATCATGTCTTAGAAATGAGTTAGTAATCCATAAAGATGGTACGCTTAGGTTCGGAAGTCGTCATTGCGTACCAGGTAAAGACCTTCGACGAAAAGTTATGTCAGAGGCTCATAGTTCTCCTTATTCCATCTATCCCGGAGGCACAAAGATGTATCAGGATATTAAGCAGCACTTTTGGTGGAATGACATAAAGAGGAAGATAGCGAGATTTGTTTCTAGGTGCTTGGTATGTCAGCAAGCCAAGGCAGAGCAGCAAAGGCCGACAGGATTGCTACAATCGCTTTTCATTCCGGAGTGGAAGTGGGATCACATCACAATGGACTTTGTGACCGGTTTACCTAGATCTCCAACTAGTC
Source organism: Iris pallida (assembly GCA_029216955.1). NCBI lineage: Eukaryota > Viridiplantae > Streptophyta > Magnoliopsida > Asparagales > Iridaceae > Iris > Iris pallida. Next base: position 6,724,738 of record JANAVB010001399.1, on the reverse strand, counting down.
AAAATGCAGTTTAGGTAATTGTGGATCGGCTCATAAAGGTTGCTCATTTTCTTCCTTTTGGAGTAGGGCAGTCTGTCAATCCCTTGACTATAATTATTTTCTTTTCTTTTTGCAAATTAATTAAGTTAAAACCTATTCTTACTTGTCATATATATTTGCCATGCATATATTTGCAATGATTATCAAAAGAAGATATGGGTAATAAATATGTTTGACAGGGACCCAAATGCAAAATTCTTGTTTTCAAATTTAAAATAGTTGGCCGGTTATAAACTCCATGTATTCGTATGGGTTCCAAATCCTTGTGATAAACCCAGGAGTTTTAAAACAAATCCTCCCTCTATCCAACCTTCCCTTAATCAAATATGGAATTATCCTATAAATAAGGAAGGATCAGGCAACCTTCGTTCTCTACGAACGAACCCTAAATTCTGTCGCCCTGCTCTTTCCTGGAATTGAGGACTAGAAGCATTCGATCATATCCAAGAACTGGATATATCGAAGGGAAGCAACCGATTCTCGAAAAATCCTAAATTCTCTACCTTTCCATCTTCGTAAGAACTAAGTGGTGAACGTGGAGTAGAGAGGAGGATTCCAAACCAGTGTCGAGCAGTCGTTCTCGGTCACTGACATTGCATAGCTCCATTATTAGAAGTCTTCCAATCAGGTGATACTTAAACCCTCGATTTCTTGATTTTATGATAATCAAGACCCAACCCACCAAGTATTCGAAGCTATGTCTAAAGGGTTCAATCCATAATATGTTGATAAATAAGAAAATAGTTGGAGAGGGGTGCTTGCTTTGTGTCAGTTAGAAAGACATTACGTGCATCAGGTAACCTGTGAGTCGAGGGTGTACTACCAATAGATGCAGGTATTTACATATGTAAATTAATAGCAACAAGTATGGGCAGGAACATGACTTCAAGTTGGGGGTGGTCTATGTGGATACCAAGGTGTAGGTCTGAGTGCATATAGGTTTGGGTAACAGGGAGTATGCAGCTTTTGTATACATAGTCATATGATTGAATATGCAATTAATGTCCTGTTGGATGTGGCAGGCACTTGATATGAGATGTAGCAACAAGAACCTGGGTATGTATAGAGTTAGAGCATGTGTCTTATAGTAGCCGGAAGGGATAGTACGATAGAGGTTGTGTCATCTAGTAGGTGAAGGGGGTCCCCTGCTTATTGGCATCAGTATAACATAGCAATACTCCTACGTGTGCATCTGTGTACACATGAAAGGGGTGTCATCCAGGGTGTTAATAGTATATGGGGAAATTCTAATTAATGTGTTATAGATCAGGGAGTGTATCCTGAACAATTATGCACAGATATGCAGGGTTTGTATCATGGGCAACGATGCACATATATGCAGGGTGTATATCCTTGGCAACTGCATCTAGCAGTATGAGAGTATAGTGCTAGACACCAGGGCATAGGTAATGGTTCTGTGTGTGTACATCAAGGAGGGACAGCGCCTAGATAGGAAGTAGTGGTATGGTTGTGTGGTAGAGTCGTATGTAGGCTGGGTTTATAAAGAGGCATAAGTTCAATGCATATAAAGGATATGGTGTGTTTGTTTTATGTAGGAATGAAGGGGGTGTCAGTTCCCTATGTGCAAATTAAGAAGGAGTACCTAGCCTATATTTTGTTCACCCGTGCCTTTCACCCATCTTGGATTATTAAACAACCCTAGATAGTTCATAAAGGTATGAGTCCACATGTATCAAAGTTTTAGAAACTGTGTAGGTAACAGTGAGATGCAAAACATAGGATTCCCTACCTATATATATAGATTGAAGTGCAACAATCACATCCATATGACAACTAGTAGCAGTAGTATGTGACGAGGGAGGAAACCTGTCCCTTGTACATACTATAGTGTCAAACAGTATTGGTCGGGGCTTCGTGGGTTGTATTTTTCCTTGGCTGATATAGTTAGTAAGTTTTTTGGGTTATTATCGGATGTCTCTTCAAAGATGGTTCCATTGAAAGAGATTTACAATATATTATGTTCAATTCTTACATGAACCTATTACCTCCTTGGTAATTCTAGAAATTTCCTCTCTCCAAATTTGTGAACTACTGAATGATAGAACTTCATAATTCCCAATAACAACAGAAAGGTATCCGTTTGATTTTCCTAGCTAAAGTAGCATTGTATAGTTCCAGTATATCATAAGGTTAGCACAGTTAAGTTGTTATATTTGATTAACCTTATAGTTCATGCTGAATTGAAGTTGAACCAGTTCCCTCGTGCAGTTATAGTCAATGACTAAAGCATCAATTTGCTCTATTGTTTGCATGAGGAGTACTTATAAGAATTTGTATTTTACTATTTTATTATTTTGGTTTGATGGGCAGGGGTGTTGCGACAATGGTCCAGTTAGTTAGTATATGCACATGCAACAGAGATTTGTAGGCGATTTATGATGTCTTCATTTGTGGGTTTACTTGGTACATTCTGATCTATATGGGAATACCTTCCAAGTTCCAACCCATGTATCTCTTCTTTGATTTCAGAGTGTTATATCAATATGGCAGGTTTCTAAAGGGGCACAAAGGGATAAGTGGAAGACTTCCTTAGAAACTGGAGGTCTCTGGTTCGAATTAGGGGTTCTGTATGTCCCAAAAAGATATATATATAATTGTGGCTAGTTGACAATTTAATAACGTAAAAAAATCCATATTAATCCTCGCAACTTCATTTGCTTGTATTATTATACTAAGTTAAGCCTGAAGCAATATATACTTGTAAACTGAACGTGGACATTATATTCAGTGCATAACAAGCTTTCAGAATGGAGCTTGGGTGAAGATTACAATAATAGGCCTATAATAAAATGCTTGCCTTGTCCACTTTCCTCATTTTAGTATCAGTCGATGCATGTTGTGTAGGCAGTCCTAGGTTTCTCCATGCCCTGTTCATGATTATGCTATGTCCCAATAGGGTTGATATCCCCTGCTTTCATTGGTATTGCTCTCTCAAGTTCAGAGTGAACCTCTGTTCACTCTTGAGCTCTCGGGATTCAGAGAGAACACTCAGTCCCTGGGTACCAGTCCTGAATTAGAAGGTACACACAGTGGTTAGAAGTACTTAATAAATCTGGGTGTATCATATAAATAGGTCAATAAGAAATAAGACAGGGTACCATCACTATTACTTGTTCAATGGTGTAGGAAGAGTAGGATGCAGTCCAGGATATATAAGTAAGGGTAGGATACTGTGTGGTTCCCTTTTGTGGTCTTGTTAATTGAAAAGAGCACAAAGATATATATGATCTCAAGTAAGTATACTTCTATATCCTGGCTCTAGTATGAGGCTGTCCTCTTTTTGCTTTCTTGTTGTTTGTAAGCATCAAGAATGAAGCTAGTACATCCGATATCTGAAGGAATTAGAGCAATATATGTATATATTTATATATAGGCTCCTGTATAGAGAATTCTCTCCTATAGAATGGTTAAGGATGTACCCCAAAATCTAGAAGTATGTGAGCAGTAGGAACCAAGCTGTGGTATATAGAACCTAAACTAAAGGGGTTTGTAATGGGCCAAGAAGACTAATGTTTAAGTAGCTTGCCATACTTGAATCTAATTGCTTATTGACATTATATATATGGAATAAAACAGGTTACCTGGACATCGATACTGATCATAGCCATACCAGCAGCTCAGGATCTAAGGCAAGTATACCTTGCCTTTCTACGCAGCTTTATTTACATGCACTGTCTCTTTATTATTATCCAGTTTTTCTCATATTATTGACATGTATCTTTCCTATCCAGTTTATATATTTGTATCATTGCTATCTAGACCGTGTTCACAATTAGTTGTGTCCTATCAGATGTATTCATTTGAGCCTTGATTGAGTCGTACCATGGATCGAGAAGTCATGAACTGAACTGCTTTACCTCCTTGTCTTGAAATCTTGATGCTAACCTGCGAGTCCACACTAGGGACGAGGGTTAGTAGTATATGATTCACACCTGCGAGTCTACATTAGGGGCGAGGGTGATGCTAACTTGCAAGTCCACACTAGGGACGAGGGTTAGTAGTATATGGTTCACACCTGCGAGTCCACATTAGGGGCGAGGGTGATGCTAACCTGCGAGTCCACACTAGGGATGAGGGTTATTAGTATATGGTTCACACCTGCGAGTCCATATTAGGGGCGAGGGTGATGCTAGTCTGCGAGTCCACACTAGGGGCGAGGGCTAGTAGTTGATCAAACCTGCGAGTCCACACTAGGGGCGAGGGTTTGAGTATTCGATTTGGTTATCTGTTGACATCTTGACATGAGTTCTCCCGTCTTCGTTCAACAGTTCATCTATGTGTAGACAGTGTACAGATTCGTGTTTGTTCATTGCTCTATTTTACTTGTTTATTCTGTATTTTTCCCATGCATAATAAACTGTTAGAAAGGCTCATTTTTATGTATCTTGCTAGTCCTCTGAGGACCTGATGATCTCTTCATGTTTAGCCGAGTTTGAGTCAGGAGCAGTTGAGCATGTTGAGTCAGCACCAGATCGTGGAGCTTACAGTGAGGTTGCCTTGATTAGCAGGTTGTATTCAGTTAGAGTATTTTATGTATTTATTTCTCTTTCCGTCTATTGGTAGTGGATTTGTGTCCATCGGACGTGACTGTAGAAGCATGGAAAATATCAGAGTAATGGTCCATGCGGCTCTGGGAAGAAGCCCATGCGGCTCATATAGGAGCTGCCTTATGCGATTCAAAGAAGACTCTCAGTCTCATGCGGCTCGGGAGTATATGCGGTTCAGCAGGAATATACGGCCCGATCGACGCCACATCCCCCTTGGGATCCCTCCCTACAGCTGGCCATTTGAGTAGTGGCCTCATTTAATGCCCTGACACGACTCAACGACCGTGACGGCTCTGATATAAAGTGTCATAATGGTTCTGCCATAATGACAGACTCTTCGGAAAAAGAAGAAAATCTCTGACCCGATCCGACAGAGGTCCTAGATTGCCACGTGGCACGCCGCATGCGGCTTAGATGAGAACAGCTTTATGCGGCTCACTAAGTAGTCACCCTATATGGCCAGCAGAAATCAACCATATGCGGCCCACCGAGAGCCCAGTCCCTGCGGCTCAATACAACGCTAGCCTATGCGGCTCGTAGAGATTATACATATGCGGCTCATTGAGAGATCATCCCCTGCGGCTCAATAAGGCGTTGTCCTATACGGCTCATGAAGATTACCTCCTTGCGGTTCAAGTCTTGCCTATCCTATGCGGCTCTGGCAGGCCCCACAACTAAAATACGTGACATCGGATCAATCAAGGATTTAACCGAATCTCAACAAATATATTTGACGTCATCCTCATAATTACCGAGATCAAGGCATATCATTTATCATAAAGCCAATAGAACACGTGGCGAGCAATCGGACATTGGTATAATCCATCATGAAGATTTAAAGCAGTTAACATTAATTGCTCACAAGATTCGGTGCTATCCGCATTAATGGCCTAGATTCATTGTAATCAGGATCAAGGGTTCAGATAGATTAAAGGAGCGCCGACATTCCAAACAAATGATCATTAGCAAATCCTAATGATCATACCCCACTCTTATAAATAGCTAGCATCATTTCTCTGCAAAGACAGGACCGACAACAAAAAGAATAAAAAAATACAGAGCCAGAGAGAAAATATACAGAGAGAGAGAGAAGCCAGGAGAGCAACAGAGGAGCAAAAAGAGCCCTTCTTCGTCAATGCCAACCATCTTCACGCAAGGAGCCAAGGCTGCAGACCGATCGTCCAAGGAGTAAGACAGGGCTGCCGTCGCCTTCCCGAGCCTCTATCGTGACCTCCTAGAATCTAAAATAAACAATTGTACTTAGATTGCTGTACCTAGGTTTTTGTCCCTAGGCTTTCTTTGTACAAGCGAGTTTGTATTGTGAGTCTAAGTTCAGTCCTCCGATAATTGTTCTGTACTTTTACAATCAATGGCAAACATGATGGCGACTCTGCTGGGGACTAACTTCTCCACGGCTGAGGAGTTGGTGACGCAATCGGATGCAGCCAAGCTTGGCTCCACGCAACAAAAGATGGTCGTCCGCTTCGACCAACAAGCGTTTGAAGAGATGCTCTCCGAAGGAAGCGCTGGCCCGGTCCAGAAGCGCACCCGCACGACAAAGGCTCGCAGAGTGGAGGCCAAAATCATTTGCTCCTTCCCAAGCCCCCGACGGTATACCCTCTGTTGCTCAAGACGGCGAGAAGGACTCTTCTGCAGCTCCACTTCAGACCGTAGACAACTCTGCTGTCCCCAAGTCCGGCAGAAAAAAATACTATGATGCTGGACTTGCAGGGGCAAAGAGGAACTCTACGCGAACTGAGCCGCATATAGGTGCTAGCCGGGTGAAAAAGGCTCATGCGACCACATCCACTAGCCGCATGGACAAAGCCCATACGGCCACAGTTGTTAGCCGCATGAAGAAGAATCATGCGGTCACATCTTGCAGCCGCATAGTTTATGCAGCTACAGTCGCCAATCATATGGATGAAACACATAAGGCTGCAGGAGTCAGTCGCTTACAGAAAACCCATGCGGCCACTATTGCCAACCGCATGCGGCCAGCCTGCACGGTCGTGACTCCTAGTCGCCCGAAGACAACTCATCTGACAGCAGAAGACGACCGCATGCAGACAGCCTACACGGTACCCAACTCTAGCAGTATAGCGTCCGTTCCATGCTTCTCTCGATCGGTCTTCGACCGTCTCTCATACGGTCCCGACCCTGATGATTCTCTGTATGATAAGCCAGACTCTGTGGCATTCAACTTGGACTCCTCCTATTACGCACCCACAAGTGCTAGAGGGAGGAAGTCTAGGACAGCGCGGGCTCATCGAGCCCAGTCAGCTGTCCCAATCTCTGACTATCGGAGCTTCCCGTTGACTATCACACGGGCCTCGGATGGAAAGTTGTATACAACTGCTCAAGTCCAGCCCCCCACGGCAAACAGACAGAGTGGTTCCTCTGACCTGCAGGAGACGATCCTCCACAAATGCAAGGAAAGAGAAGGAGTGTCGGTGTGCAAAGAGTCCTCGCTTGGACATCGCTGCACCCAAATCATCGTCAATTGCTGCTGTAACAACGCGGCAATGACGAAAGCTCGGCCGTCCGTCTTCCAAAGGCTACAGCACCCGAACTCAGAAGATGAGGCACCTCCTGTTGTCTCCTGCAATTCTGCTCAAAAAGTCCCTGCCGAGGAGAGAAGGAAGAAAACGAGTATCTCCAGTCCGAAGATATCAACCACTACAACTAAGAAACTGTCGTCTAAATGGTTGTCCTCTACTGGAGTATTCCAACACACCCGTTCAAAGACAAAATTTACCGCGATGGAAAATTCATCATCCACATCACTGGGGGTTGAAGGAGCTGGGGGTAGCACTCCTCCGAACATCCGCAACAATCCGATGTTCCAAGGAACCGAGTCCGCTGAAACAACTCTTCTATCAGGAGCAACGGACGCTGATGCCCCCGAGGACATCCGTAACTCTCAAGACAAAGCAAGCTCTGAAGCTGGAGATAACATTCCCTCCGAGTCCGAGCCCGAAGAGAACATTCCCACCTATCCCGATGACTTCTCGGTGCATGGGTACGACTCAGAGGGCACATCCTCCACCGTTCCTTCCATCACTCCTCACGTAAGAACGGTGTTCATGACGGACAGCGATCAAGGTGGTTCCAGTGATCGCTAGCGCATCGACAGTCTCGAAGCCATATTACTTGCTTTGGTCAAGTCTGTAGACGAGATTAAAACGGCCCTGCCCGCTCTACCAGGAGGAATGCCTGGTCAAACAAACACGGGCCCCACGGTCAATGTAGATTCGAACTCAGCGGCACCAAACCCGGGCAATAATCCTCCCGAAATAATAGCCCCCGCCGCGACAGATGAGACCCGAGAAGTAAGAAGAGAGGTCCAGGAGCTCCATGCCATGTTTCATGCCCGAGAAAACGCTCAAGATCTCAGAATAGGGCAACCATACCCTGCTGAGTGGAGGGATGTTCCATTTCCACCAAGATATAAGCCGTTCAACATCAACCCGTATGATGGGAAAACCTCAGCAAGTCGGTACATCACTTACTTTGAGGTCACCACCGACCATCTGCCCCATGAGGATGCGATCCTCACACGGTTATTCATTGGAGCATTGGAAGGAGTCGCCTTTGATTGGTACCGCAATCTCCCGGACAACTGCATCCATTCCTTCGCCGGCTTCAAGCGCATGTTCTTGGAATGATTCTATGAAGTAGGAGACGTCACTATGTCCACTCTCATGGACGTCGTCCAAGGGGAGAAGGAGCTAACAAGGAACTACATCGAGCGGTTCCGCCAGACCGCCATAAAACTGCCTTCCGGAAATCCGGATTCTTCTTTGATTGAAATCTGCCAAAAGAGACTGCTTCCAATGATCAGTCTCTGGATGGGCGAGAGTCAATTCAAAGATTGGAAGGCATTCATCATCAGCGCCACAAGCGCTGAAGAACGACTGAAGAAGGCCCGCCAACTGGGGTTGCACATCTCAGAAGGAGAAAACAAGGGCAAGCATCTCAACAACGATAATGGGGGTAACCCCTCCAACAATCGGGACAGCAAGGAAAAACAGGCTATGGTGGCCGACACGGCCCAGAAGCCCGAGCTACAACCAGCAGACAAGCAATGGCCTCAGATCACTTACTCTTTCGAAGACGACCACGTCAAGCCTATCTTAGACATGCTCATACAAGGAGGTAGAATTCAGCTTCCTCCACCAAGACGGGAGCCTCGGCCGGCTGATTTGGAGAACCCGAAGTTCTGCCATTACCACCGTTATGTACACCACGCTACACATGACTGCTACCAACTAAAACGGTACATCCAAAGCCTCATCGATTCGAACGCTCTGGCCATCGACTTCGAAGAGGTAACCGTAGCAGCCAATATGGTGTCCGTACAATTCGGCAACTTCCCTCCGACGGAGACTCAAGACGGGGTAATCCCCGTCCCTCTCACGACAATGGAGATTACCAATCTTCCTCCGCCCCGAGAACAAGCTGCTGGTCTAGTACCTCTCACCACCTCATGAGGAGAGGTCATGTGGGTCCATCCAGACTTGGTGTCAGAAGTAACTCGGCCTACACCTTCTCCCACCAATAAAAAGAGTGGAAAAATCAAGACCTACCGCACAATTTTAGCAGACAACAAGGAAGCTACAGCTGTCGTCACACGGTCCGGAGCGCAATCCCAACCTGTGATTGACAGTCCAGCTGAAAATCATTAACCCACTACAACTGATGCTCTGGGACCGGCTCAGCCTTCGACGACCGACAAGCCTAGGCCGAAGGAGACTTGCTTCGATAAATCTCTCCGAAAGGACGCAGTCCAAGGGCTAGAGAGGCCCTATAACTTTGACATCTTAGCACAATTGGCTAACACTCTGGCCAAATTTTCATTATACGAACTCCTAAGGCTCTCCAAGGACGTTCGTATTGTATTGAGCGAAGCACTCCAAAATGCCGATGTCTATCTCGCTCAATCTAACCTCACTGGGGAGGACTCACCCATGGATCTCCAAGATAGTGCCTGCACGGGAGCAATGCCCAACATCGTCTTCACTCCACAGGACATGCTCATCAAAACCAACCTACATGATCGCCCGCTATACTACACGGGATACATCGGCGACGTGAAGGTGGATCGGATGCACATTGATCCTGGCTCTTCCATAAGCATCATCCCGAAGGGCCTACTACATCATCTTTGCATCCCAATGCATCGCCTAACACCTATAAGTACCTCCATCAGCGGTTTCAATTCGGGCAGGAGCTACCCTATTGGGAAGATTCGTCTGAAGTGTCAAATTGGCGACCTCCAATCCGAAGTCACATGCTACGTCATAGATGCAGACACTTCTTACAACATCCTCTTGGGGCGCCCATGGATACACGATTATATGATCGTGCCTTCCACGCTACACCAGTGCTTCAAATATGTCGACAAACACGGCTTCGTGAAGACAGAGTTTGCTGATATCGATCCCTTCAAAGGGGTCGAATTTTACTACTCGGACTCCTGTTTATACGAAAAGTCGAAGAGGCACCTGGATGAAGGAGACGCACAAACTCATACCAAGACAGCTACGGGATCAGAAGGACCCCTGACGATCCACCTCCAAGCTCGCAAACCGGGCAAGTCTGCACCCCTCACCGCCACTCTGCGGAAGGACGCGATCAGCCTCTCGGCGCAAGAGGAGCAGATGATAATCCGGCTGCCAAGGTCCGGCCAAGTGCCGAGACCCGCAACGGGGCCACTAACAATCCGACTGATGAGAGTCAGTCAACCCCAAACAGGGAAGCTCAATCCCTCGGACAGGCCACTGACAATACGCCTTCCCAAGAAAGGTTGTCACCTCGATGCAAGGTCTGACACTTCCAGCGAACCAGCCACTCCTCGCTCCACATCGAATGCCAAACTGGGGGTCGCCAGTCTGCCAACGACTCCACGCTCTGCTCTATCAACAGGACCACTGACGATCAAGCTTCCTAGGTCGTCCTCTCAGTCTTCGTTCACACAGGGGGTAGCCGAAGAGGAACCGGAGCTAGCCAAGTATGTGGCTGTCCACACTAATGTCCCCTCCGCTGATGATGTAATCCCCCTAGAAAAGATACCTTACTTCATCAATAAACGGTTATCTTTGAACTACACCGAGCTCAATAAGCTATGTACGATGTATGCTATGGAACACGATATAGGCGCTCACCTACACACACAGGTGACAAATGTGTACACCGCAATCCAGCTTGCTCCAGTAGAAGACGCTTACCGAATACTCGAGGGAGGAGATCATCCAATCATCTTCGGCCGGACGAACAACCCTCGTTCCCGCACCATAGAAGAAGTCGACCTCGGGTCAGATGCCGGGAGACTGCCTCTGTATCTCTATAGCCCTCAATCCAAATATCTCATGCAGAAATAGGGGTATGATCTGGAGACTACGCCAGGATTGAACTATGGCACTGGGCGACGATTACCTTTGAAGCCGCCAGTCCCGGCGGGCAAACCACGGAACTACTACAACAAAACTCGATGCAGATTAGGGTATGTAACGTCTACTACGACCCCTGAGAGTTCAGATGAAGAATGCGACTGGCAGTCACATTCAACCGGATCACCAACTTCCGACTCAGATACCAGCATCGGGGATGTATTCAGACAAGTCATGTCAGTCAACATGGCATTCGCCGATGCTTACGAGGAAGACGAAGACATCCCCGAAATCCTCGAACTAGAGCCATGGGCCCAGCAATTAGACGCACAATGGGAAAAGCGGTTCGAACTGAGAGAACCTCCTACTGAAGATAAGGTCATACAAGTGGATCTCGGCAGCGAATCTTCTCCAAAACCGATCTTCATCAGTGAAAGCCTAACCAACGAAGAACGGGAGTCGCTGTTAGAACTTGTCAGAGAGTACATTGATGTGTTCGCCTGGAGCTATAAAGACATGCTAGGGTTAAATCCTGACATCGCTCTTCATAAACTCAATATTCGACCAGATGCGAAGCCAGTTAAACAACAACAGCGACGCTTCCGCCCAGGCATCATGGACGCAATCGAAGCTGAAGTCAACAAACTGATAGCTAGCGGCTTCATCCGTGAGGAGCAGCATCCCGATTGGGTTGCCAATATAGTACCCGTTCTCAAGAAGAATGGGAAGATTCGAATCTGCATCGACTTCCGCAACCTGAACGAGGCATGTCCCAAAGATGAATTCTCCCTTCCTATCACAGACATCAAGATCGACAATACCTGCGGCTTCGAACGCATGTCATTCATGGACGGCTTCTCGGGGTACAATCAGATCAAAATGTCTCTTGACGACGAAAAGCATACATCATTCCGAACACCGATTGGCACGTACTGCTACACAGTCATACCCTTCGGTTTAAAGAATACTGGCGCCACATATCAAAGAGCTATGAGCATCATCTTCAGAGACCACTTACGCAAGACGGTGGAGTGCTATGTTGACGATATAGCCGTCAAGAGCCGTAGCAAGGGAGACCATCTGCAAGATCTAAGGATGGTATTCGACCTAATACGGACACACAATTTGAAGATGAACCCCACGAAGTCCTTCCTGGGCGTATCCAGCGGGAAGTTCTTAGGCTTCATCATCACTGCAAAGGGTATCCATGTAGACCCAGAAAAGACAAAAGCAATCATGGAGATGGGTCCCCCGAGAAATCTCCGCGAACTCAGAGGCCTTCAAGGAAGGCTAGCTTACATCAGAAGGTTCATTTCCAACCTCTCCGGGCGATGCCGACCATTCACGCACCTCATGAAGAAAGGAGTCTCATTCGTATGGGACGAAGAATGCCAGCGCACTTTCGACAGCATCAAAGAATATTTATCAAATCCTCCGGTCTTGGTGGCCCCAGTCCCTGGAAAACCATTCCTGCTCTATGTACGAGCAATGGAACACTCCCTCGGTGCCATGTTGGCACAAAACAACGATGCAGGACACGAACAAGCCATATACTATCTCAGCCGAATGATGGTGGGACCCGAGCACCGATACACCGCGGTTGGGAAAGAATGCCTCGACCTGGTGTTCGCCATTCAGAAAACGCGACACTATGTCGCCGGACAAACGATACATGTGGTCTCACGAGTCAACCCTTTAAGGGTCCTCATGACTAAACCAGGGGCACTCAGCTCTCGACTCGCTACATGGACAATATTGCTGTTCCCTTATCATATGATCTTCGTCCCCCAAAAGGCAGTCAAAGGTCAAGCCCTGGCAGATTTCTTGGCAGCCCACCTAGGCTCGGAGTCTTCCAGGATATACGAAGAGATCCCAGATGAGGTCGCCGACTCGCATACAACCTCTCGCAAAAATATATGGCGAATGTTCTTCGACGGCGCTTCAAGGACCGGACCTAAAGGCAATATAGTCGTCGGAGTCGGGGTAGTGCTAATCTCTCCTTCCGAATTGGTGATTAACCGCGCTTATTCCCTCACTGAACCGTGTTCTAACAATGTGGCCGAGTACAACGCTCTGGTCATTGGCCTCCAACTTACAAAAGAGCTGGGGGTAGAATACCTTGAAGCATACGGCGATTCCCAACTAATCGTCAATCAGATCGAGGGTTCGTACGAGGTCCGCCAGAAAGACATGATCCCTTATCATCAAATAGCGATCAATATCATCTCGGCATTTGACGGGTTCTTCATCGAGCACGTCCCCAGACTCCGAAATATTGAAGTCGATGCCCTAGCTGGTCTCGCCGCTTCCCTAGCAGTTCCGAATTATGATCGACAATCAGTGGAAGTGATGGGCCATGAACTGGTCTGTCCCAAAAATAATGTGCAATTCATCGCAAGTTATTCTGCACAGACGATCGATGATGCCCCAAATTGGAGACAACTATTCATCGACTTCGTCGTCTACGACATCCTGCCTGAGAACCCAAAGGAAGCCACTTCCATCAGAAGGCGTTCTCTCAGATTCTTCTACGATACAGAGACGAAAATGCTGTATCGCCGCTCCTACGACGGATTACTGCTTCGGTGTCTGTCAAACACAGAAGCCAAAGAAGCCGTACGAGAAGCCCACGACGGTGTCTGCGGGGCCCTCCAGCCAGGCCCGAAACTGCAAGACCGCCTTCGTCGAATGGGCTACTATTGGCCCACAATGGTGGCAGACGCGATAGATTATGCTAGAAAGTGCAAAGCTTGCCAAGTCCACGCGGACTTCATCCACCAACCATCCAAATTTTTACATCCGACAGTGGCATCCTGGCCATTCGAAGTATGGGGAATGGTTATCATTGGTCCAATCACCCCACCTTCCTCCCGAGGACATCGCTTCATACTTGCGATCACTGATTACTTCTCCAAATAGGCGGAAGCTGTCCCACTCTCAGAAGTTAAGACTTCAAACGTGATCAGCTTCCTTAAACACTACGTCATCTACCGCTTTGGACTGCCCCGAAGGATCATCCATGATAATGGTCCGCAGTTTGTAAGCCACGCATTCTATCGATTTTGCGATAAGCACCGTATTCAGAATATCGCCTCGACGCCGTACAACCCGGCAGCAAATGGGTTAGCAGAGGCGTTCAATAAAACAATCATCAAACTGCTCAAGAAGTTCGTCTCCTCCAACAAGCGCGACTGGAACGAGAAGCTCGGCGAGTGCTTATGGGCTTATCGTACCACGGTCCGAACAGCCACCGGAAATACACCATTCTCCCTGGTATACGGGAGTGAGGCAGTCCTCCCCTTGGAGACACAGATCCCCTCACTATGTGTCACCCTCACACATCAATTGACAACCGATGATAACTACCGACGTCGACTGTAAGAGTTAGAGGCCTTAGATAAAAAGCGCCTCCTAGCTCAGCAAAGGATCGAGCTATACCAAGCACGCATCTCAGGGGCCTTCAACAAGAAGGTCAAAATCAGAACATTCCAAGTAGGCGATCTCGTCTTGGCAGTCCGGAGGCCAATGGTCATGACTCACAAGACCGCCGGCAAATTCCAGCCAAAGTGGGAGGGCCCATTTATCATTGAGACGGTATTCTCCAACGGTGCTTACCGCCTTGCAAAACAAAACGGAGACTTGCTCATGCTGTCCGTCAACGGCAAATTCCTGAAGAAATATTATGTCTAAACAACATTCGCTACAAGGTCTTCGAGTCATGTACCCGCTGGTACCACTGAACTCACACCCTCAGTATTTCAGATTATCGAGTCATGTACCGGCTGGTGCCACTGAACTCACACCCACAACATTTCAAGATTATCGAGTCATGTACCTGCTGGTGCCCCTGAACTCACCCTACATCCCCTTCAGATTATCGAGTCATGTACCCGCTGGTGCTGCTGGACTCCCGCTTTCTCAATATGTTAATTTACCAAGTTATGTACCCGCTGGTGCCTCTGAACTCACATTCCGGTCACTCTTTCAGATAGTAAGCCACGTATGATTATACCTCTGAACTTTCTTCCCGGAAGAGATCCTCCCTCATGATCCAATACACGCACTCCCAGTGCACAAAAAAAGGTAATCGATCCACAAATTTCCGAAAACGGACATGTCCTCATTACCTCTGAGTCGTTTTCACTTCCACCAAAAACAAACCGCCCCTCACATAGAACCTCCACGTTCTCCTACCTCTGAGTCGTTCTATGTACCCCCTCTTTATTGAGCCCACTCCTGCCATGTCATCATTACCTCTGAGTGGGAAGGCTCCGTCGAAGAAACCTTCATGCTTGCCATGTCCACATTACCTCTGAGCAAGTATGTCGGTCTCCTTTTCGACCTATTATCTGTACCCACAATCGGAGTACGACAAGGATAATAGGTCCACAAATGTCCGCTGTTGACCACGATCTTCCGTGAAACCTCCCCTGCCATGTCCTCATTACCTCTGAGCAGGAGGATTCCACGGTAAAACCCTCATGCTTGCCATGTCCTCATGACCTCTGAGCAAATATGTTGGTTTTCCTTTCACCCTATTATCTGTATCCCGAACCAGGGTACGCCAAGGATAATAGGTCCACAAATATTCCTTTGCTAAGCTTCTTAGCATAAATCCACTACCCCACCATGCCCCGGGAGCCCAGCTGCTCTACGGCAT
Source organism: Iris pallida (assembly GCA_029216955.1). Lineage (NCBI taxonomy): Eukaryota > Viridiplantae > Streptophyta > Magnoliopsida > Asparagales > Iridaceae > Iris > Iris pallida. Next base: position 6,709,079 of record JANAVB010001399.1, on the reverse strand, counting down.
TCCTTTTTTTTAAGCACCGAGAACATCCATGACCACTTTGCCATGGCTGCTCCGGACATCCCGTCCAAACTTATTATCCGTACCTAAAACCTAGGTACGCCTAGGATAACAGGTCCACAAATAAATCCTCCAGCAAGTCCAATTCCACAGATGCCACAAGTACAAGAAAGAGATGACGAGTTGAAACAGGCTAATTTATTCAAAATTCAACGTACCACTTCATTTGGGATCACATCCCTTACAAAAAAAAAGAGAAGAGAAAACAAAGAAAACAGACAGCTGATCACTGCTCTGGGGCACATAACGCCCTGAGACGGTCTGTCAGCAAAACAACCGACCGCTCAAACCTCTGGGAGGCTCGACGCTCTGCCTCGTGGGTCAGCGCAGTCTCATCCTCCAGATGAGCGTGAGCCTGCCAGTTATCCTTAAACTTCTTAAAAGCCCGCTCCAGGCTATCGGAGGATCGGGAAACCTTCTCGGCCTCCCCAACGATCGACTCCTGCTCCGCCTGAGCAGCCTCCAGCTCTGACTCTAAGAAGGCCAATTTCCTCTGGTGTCCAAGAATTCGCTCCTTCGTATCAGCAATTCCACGAGAAGCGGACTCTTCCCGAGTACGGCAAGCCTGACTCCTACGACCCAGCTGGTCATACGAAGCGGAGAACTTATCAAGGTCCCCCCGTACAACTGGCCCAGCAGTATCTCGGGCTAGCTTAATCCTATCCCGAGCAGCAATGAGGAAGCTACGCTCCCGCTCAATCGCAGCAGGCAAGCCCGCCTGTCGTATCGCCAGTAGTTGGGTCACAAGCTGATCAGCTTCTGTCAGCTTAGGTTCCAGCAGTGCAGCCACTCCCACCCCGCCAGGAAGGGACTTCAGGGTTGCAATTTGACCCCGAGCGCACCGGAGAGATGGAGAAAATGGGGTCCCCCATCCTATGGCAGCGTCTACGCCCCTTTGCAAATGACGATAGAAGCTGTAGACCACGTCCTGCGTCGCCTCGTTCAGAGTCTCCATGGAGGCCGGTGTCAACGGGAGCGTGGCTGGCAGCACCGAAGAAGACGCAACAGAATCTGCCGCTCCTGCTACGAGAGAAAATAGCTCCGTACGAAAGGACGCTTGAACAGCGGCCAACTCCTCTTCGGCAGCCTGCAAAATTTGAATACTCGGCAGGGTCGAGAGGTCGGTCTCCGGAGCCGTATAATCTGCAGAGGATGAGACGGAGACCGTCGCCAACCCCATCCCCGTCGGCCTAGAGCTGGCAGGAGGCTCCTCGACATGAGACAGCAAAGGAGAGGGAACGCTCCTTCCTTCCATATCACGGCAGGTCGAGCCTTCCCCAAGAACATCCACGGCGGGAAGTAAAGGGTCAGGACCTGCAGGACCAAGGCAACCATGAATCGATTTGACCCGAAAGATATGTTGATAGAGCAAATAAGCCCCCTCACTAGTCAATATCTGGTTTATCTTACCAGTTGAGGAGTGTGGAGGCCGAGGTTCGCCTGCAGCCACCGCAGCCTCTTCACCAACAGCTTCCGAGTCAGGTATAACAGACTCTTCCCCCCTTGCGTCCTCGGGAGGGGATGTACCGAGATCGACGGCGCCTTGCTGAAGATCAGCGGTCTCGGAGACGGGCCCGAGGAAACCTTCGTCACCCTGGGCCGAGACCTCAGCAACCTGGGAGCTTCCAGCCACCGCTGAGAGAGCCCCCGCAGAAAGGACCGTAGCACACATGTCGCTAATCAAAGCAGCAAGGGCCGGATCAGCTTCAGGGGTGGTAGACGATTCAGGAGAGGCCGGTTCATCGGACACCTACAAAGAAAAGTGATTAAGTCATATCTCCAAGAGAAAAAAAAACTACAACAAAGAGATGGCTACGACTTGGTCTTACCTCCGAAATAGCGTCTGTATCTTCACCCCTCTCGGTAATAAGTAATCCGGGAGACCTAACGGCAGCTCTCTTCACGGAAAAGGTCGCTCTACCGTCAGAAGACTCGTGTCTGACTCGTTTATGCGAGGAACCAGGCACAGCCGAAGGCTGTTCTTCTCTCACTACTTCCTCTTGTGCAGTAACCGACGGATCTTTCGCCAGTTCATCGGGTGTGGGAAGTGGTTGATCCGTTACTTCTTCACCCCCATCAGAAAGGGTATCTTCGCTATCATGATCATCCTCCTCCTCAGCTGACTCGGAAGGTTCTGATTCAGGGAGGGGAATCTGGAGCGCCAGTTGCTTTCTAGCCTTAGCCCCCTCGGGCTTCTCCTCTAAACCGGTACCCACGATGAAACTGGTACTCGGATCGAAGTTAACAGGAGGCTTGTTCGCCATAACATGAAATAAAGCAGCCACGTACAAAATCTCCCTCGGCGCCTTAGCATCGGGAACCGAGAAGCTGGCCCGAGTATGATAAGCGTCATAATAATTCCACGCTCGGACGCCATCAAGAACGCTGCCTTTAAAATCCAAACAAGGGTTGGGACAGTCAAGGAACAACTGGCTATAACCAAATTGGCGGGAAAACATACTATATAGGTAAGGCTCCAAGTACACACTATCTCGGTTGCGATAAACCAGATGCACGGGGCGGATATTGTGCAACCAAGCAAGCATATCCGGAGATAGAAAGTGAGAAGGCCCGGTACCATCAAGATGTACCTTCCTCACGTCCTCATCAGAAAAGGGAGGAACAGACACAAAGAAGTCACACCCATCCACCCTCGCCAGCGCCCTTCGACAAGCTGGCATAGTGTTGTATTCCCAAGACCGGTAATGGCATTTGAAGAGGAAAGCGTCTTCATCTGTAGCATCTTCCGCTATCCCGGGACCCATCAAAGACCTGTAGTGCATCGCCAACCACCCCATCAAGTAGTGGAAAGGCAGTTCTATGCGCTCAAAATCCAAAGTCTTCTTGCGAGCAATAACCTTGGACGAGAATATTCGAAGACCATGGTGTATGCTGCACACCATAGCTGGAAGGAGGGCCAGTCTAACTCCGAATACTAGTTTAACGGCAGGGAGGATGAAATAACGACCAATCCTCTCGATAGAACCCGCTCCTCCCGAGACTACGCAATTCCGTAGCTATATCATTAAAAATCCAGCCAGAAGCGCCTTCTCCGACATCTGTACGGTCCCGTAGTGAAAAAAACTAAGAGAGTCAGCTTGACTCCCGAATATATCGCTCTTGGATTGCGACTTCTTGACACTTGACATCAGATCCCTTACCTCTGCATGCGTTCGAGGGGCTCGAGGAGTAACTTCGCCCGAAGGATCAACTCTAAAAAGATAATTAATCCAGGATGTGGTATGGGGAGCGGTCCCCTCGGAGCTATCCGTCGTTTTTATAGCCATCTGATGACAAGCACTATGGTGGCACAACAACTCCCGATACACCGCAACAGAACCTGGGAGTTACCTGTCCAAGGCCTCGAACTCCTCATTAGACGGGGTATACACTTCGAAAGGCTCATTCCCCCACGGAAGTTTAGAGATAGTATACATCTCGTGAAGAGCAAGCCCCAGCTCCCCTGCTGGTGCAAAGAACGTCCCCGTTCGCCGGCTATACATCTCCAAGAGAGCTACGAACAGTGGTTTATTAATGGGAAGCCCGTGACAAGTGCCCCGAATGGCATGGTAAAGCCCCACCTCCCGCAAGAATGTTCCATAGGTCTGCAGAACCCAAGTGGTCAACTGGACCCATGTAGAAGTAGGGTTTATCCAGTTCGGCAATGCTATCCTGCCAACGGGATAGGATTTTTTACGAACAAGCCGATTCAAGAAGGTATCAGCTTGAGCGAATGAGAAGTTGGGACCGTATACATTCATGAAGGAGCCCGGGGCCAAACCCATCATGTACCGGAGGACGAAATCCTTACCTGCGTACGTCGACCGCATGTTCGGATTATAATAGATGTTGCCCATCAACATCCCTGACTGAGTAGGAGTCAAATTACACACCATCTTCCTGTCCAACAATACCATGTTGAACCACGACAGAGGATAATGACGTTCCATGAGAGGAATATGGATTGCCACCCCATCCAAAGAAAAATCCCAGTTCTCGGAAATCTCTAAAACTCGGGGATTCTTGATGATTAAAGCATCACCAAAAAGGAACAAAGGCTTCAGGTACTTTCCATCCAGCTTCCCAGTATTCATCATGGAACGGAGGTAATGGAGGGTCTGATTCTCAATGGCCTTCAACCTCTCCGAAGGCTCATCAGTAGGGAATTAATTCAACACATGCTTAATTAAGTCGTCAAAATGCAGGCCCAAGGCGAATTGATTTGAACCCACTATAAGCTCTCCAGCAGGATTTACGGGCAGATTCACTGGAGAAAGACAAAAGAAACGAGGTTAGAAGATAGTCAAAAAAATAGAAGCATTGGAAAGATCATTTGAGTCTATGTGGCTCGGGTCGTCACAGCCTCATGCGGCTCAGCATTAGATACGTTCATGCGGTTCTGTGTATTGTAGCCGCATGTGCCTCCGAGTTAGCCGAGTCCATACAACTCAAATTCAGACGAGCTTATAGACTCATGCGGTTCAGGTTAAGCACGCCTACGAAGCCAGACTCACGCGAGCTGACGCGGATACAAGCAGGCGAGCTTATGCGGTTCAAAAGTGAGCGACGCTTATGCGGCCCAAATCGAAAACACATATGCGGCTCAGATCGAGTATAACAAGCTCATGCGACCCCATGGGGGGATATGCTTATGCGGTCACATCGATAAGCCTCGTACATACGGCTTGTGCATAAAAAATACAGCAGAGCCATGGCAACAGTTAGGGTTTTCAGACGACCCTTACCAGCAATAGGCGGGTGGACGTCGGGGTGAAAAGCCGGCACGCCAGCCGACGGAGGAGCCGCCATGTTTGCCGCCACAGTCGATGAAGACGTGGCCTTCTTGCCCTTCGCTGTCACAGAAGATGATGCGGCCTTCTTGCCCGTAGCAGCAGCGGCCTTCTTGGGAGCCATTGTCGATCGTTGAAGGAAGAAGACGAAGAGCAAAGTCGGCAACAGGGGATTTGAGCAAAGAGAGAAGGTAAAGAAACCCCCAAGAGACTAAAAGACTCTTATTTATAGGCGAAAGAGACCCATGAAACGAACAGACGTCTCGGATTATGCCTCGGATTACGCGCTACTTCAAAAAAATAAAGACAAAAACGCTTCGGTCAAGGCAAAACCGACCCTTGGAATCCTCCCCCAAAAGGCGGCGCTCGAATCAAGAGCATTTAATAAAGATTTGCACACGTAGTCAGGACACGTGGCAAAGAGCCTATGCGGCCAGATGAGTTTATGCGACTGGGACACTTATGCGGCATGAACGGGGCCATGCTTCTTATTCAAAGTGTTTCAATTTTGCAAATTGAAAACTTTGAAGGGGGTCCTGTAGAAGCATGGAAAATATCAGAGTAATGGTCCATGCGGCTCTGGGAAGAAGTCCATGCAGCTCATATAGGAGCTGCCTTATACGATTCAAAGAAGACTCTCAGTCTCATGCGGCTTGGGAGTATATACGGTTCAGCAGGAATATGCGGCCCGATCGACGCCACATCCCCCCTTGGGATCCCTCCCTACAGCTGGCCATTTGAGTAGTGGCCTCATTTAATGCCCTGACACGACTCAACGACCGTGACGGCTCTGACATAAAGCGTCATAATGGTTCTGCCATAATGACAGACTCTTCGGGAAAAGAAGAAAATCTCTGACCAGATCCGACAGAGGTCCTAGATTGCCACGTGGCACGCTGCATGCGGCTTAGATGAGAACAGCTTTATGTGGCTCACTAAGTAGTCACCCTATATGGCCAGCAAAAATCAGCTATATGCGGCCCACCGAGAGCCCAGTCCCTGCGGCTCAATACAACGCTAGCCTATGCGGCTCGTAGAGATTATACATATGCGGCTCATTGAGAGATCATCCCCTGCGGCTCAATAAGGCGTTGTCCTATGCGGCTCATGAAGATTACCTCCCTATGGTTCAAGTCTTGCCTATCCTATGCGGCTCTGGCAGGCCCCACAAGTAAAACACGTGGCATCGGATCAATCAAGGATTTAACCGAATCTCAACAAATATATTTGACGTCATCCTCATAATTACCGAGATCAAGACATATCATTTATCATAAAGCCAATAGGACACGTGGCGAGCAATCAGACATTGGTATAATCCATCATGAAGATTTAAAGCAGTTAACATTAATTGCTCACAAGATTCGGTGCTATCCGTATTATTGGCCTAGATTCATTGTAATCAGGATCAAGTGTTCAGATAGATTAAAGGAGCGCCGACATTCCAAACAAATGATCATTAGCAAATCCTAATGATCATACCCCACTCTTATAAATAGCCAGCATCATTTCTCTGCAAAGACAGGACCGGCAACAAAAAGAATAAAAAAAATACAGAGCCAGAGAGAAAATATACAGAGACAGAGAGAAGCCAGGAGAGCAACAGAGGAGCAAAAAGAGCCCTTCTTCGTCAACGCCAACCATCTTCACGCAAGGAGCCAAGGCTGCAGATCGATCATCCAAGGAGTAAGGCAGGGCTGCCGTCGCCTTCCCGAGCCTCTATCGTCACCCCCCAGAATCTAAAATAAACAATTGTACTTAGATTGCTGTACCTAGGTTTTCGTCCCTAGGCTTTCTTTGTACAAGCGAGTTTGTATTGTGAGTCTAGGTTCAGTCCTCCGATAATTGTTCTGTACTTTTACAATCAATGGCAAACAATGACATCGAATCTTGGATACATTCAGTTATATTATTCAGTTTCTTTGATATTTTATTGATCTTGGTTGACTCGTTACTTTTCTGTGGATGAGATATAGTTTACCATAAGTTTTAGATTACCGTGACTTGTGTATAGACAGCGTACTACCGCCGACACTGCGGCGTAGGCTGGTTTTGGACACGTCTTATATCCAAAAAGCGGGTACGGAACGTGATAAGTTTTTTTGGTGGCCCATGCAGGTCAACGTTAATCACTTCGGTTATGTCACAGTACCGTTATGAGCCTGCGAATAGGATTAAACACTTAGGATCTCATCCACATGTCTTGACTCATTAATGGCCTCTAATCCTTGATTTTATTGAATCCTTGAATTGTATCCTGCTTGAAATTCTCTTCAACGGCTAAAGTGTTTTCCTTGGACTCTCAAGACAAGGACAACGTTGCACTGAACACTCCACCGACCGCAGAAGGAGGGTGAGCCCTTGCCATGATCACGGAAGATGCGGCGACACCCCAAGGAGCAAATGGCAGAGGATTTCAGTAGATTATAGTGTTAGCATTAATTTTAACTTGCGAGGAATCGCAATAATTCTATTGCAAACTGTTAAACTACTAATAGATCATGGTTTCATTTAAATTTCGAGGACAAAATTTGTTTAAGGGGGGTAGAGTCGTCAATCCCTTGACTATAATTTTTTTCTTTTCTTTTCGCGAATTAATTAAGTTAAAACCTATTCTTACTTGTCATATATATTTGTTATGCATATATTTGCAATAATTATCAATAGAAGATATGGGTAATAAATGTGTTTGACAGGGACCCAAATGCAAAATTCTTGTTTTCAAATTTAAAACAGTTGGCCGGTTATAAACTCCTTGTATTCGTATGGGTTCCAAATCCTTGTGATAAACCCAGGAGTTTTAAAACCAAATCCTCCCTCTATCCAATCTTTCCTTAATCAAATATGGAATTCTCCGATAAATAAAGAAGGATCAGGCATCCTTCGTTCTCTACGTACAAACCCTAAATTCTGCTGCCCTGCCCTTTTCTGGAATTAAGGACTAGAAGCATTTGATCATATCCAAGAACTGGATATATCGGAAGGAAGCAACCGATTCTCGACAAATCCTAAATTCTCTACCTTTCCATCTTCGTAAGAACTAACTGGTGAACTTGGAGTAGAGAGGAGGATTCCAAACATTGTCGAGCAGTCGTTCTCGGTCACCGACATCGCAGAGCTCCATTATTAGAAGTCTTCCAATCAGGTGATACTTAAACCCTCGATTTCTTGATTTTATGAGAATGAAGTCCCAACCCACCAAGTATTCGAAGCTATGTCTAAAGGGTTCAATCCATAATATGTTGATAAATAAAAAAATAGTTGGAGAGGGGTGCTTGCTTTGTGTCAGTTAGAAAGACATTACGTGCATCAGGTAACCTGTGAGTCGAGGGTGTACTACCAATAGATGCAGGTATTTGCATATGCAAATTAGTAGCAACAAGTATGGGCAGGAATATGACTTCAAGTTGGGGGTGGTCTATGTGGATACCAAGGTGTAGGTCTGAGTGCATATAGGTTTGGGTAACAGGGAGTATGCAGCTTTTGTATACATAGTCATATGATTGAATATACAATTAATGTTGTAATGCCTGTGGTCCGTATTAAGTATTTCTGGAATACGTGTACGTATTTTATTCTGTATTGCATGATTCCTTGTTAGCTTGTATCTTGGCTTGGTTATTTCTTGGCTTGGTTCGGCTTGGCTCGGTTTTCTTTGGTTCAATATGAACCAATGTGAACCCCTACCTACCACCACCATTGTATTTATTAGCCCATTCTTTTCTCTCTCTTCATTAATCTCATCTTCTTCTTCCTCATTACTTCCTTACCTACTAGAGAGAGAAGAGAGAGGTCTAGGCAAGTGCAACTTGCTTCATGGAGGAACTCTGATTTTATTGCTCCATTCTCTTCTTTACTACATTATAAAATACTTTAGTACTTGGCTTTTCTAATTTCCATGGCTAGATTCTTGTAGATCTAAGCTTGCATTATTTTCGGATTTCTTGGGTTTTGATCTACTAAATCTTGTTATTTTCGAGTTTTGATGGTTCCATGTTGTAGAGAATCTCGTTCTACCCCATTTTGACCTATGGAAGTTCGGATTTAGGCTCCGGATGATGGAGTTATGGAGCTTGAGGACTTGGCTCTCATGGTGTTCATCTTCTCTGAAATTTTGGAGAAGATGAACAGTGTTTGACTTGACCGCATGGATATTCACGCGGCAAGTGTTCTATCCAGCCGCATGACTGGAAGTTCTTGAGCCGTATGAGAGTCGGACTCACTTAGCCGCATAACTCGCTCAATTCCCAGCAGTATAAGTTCTGAACTCTGTAGCCGCATGTGCCATTCCCGCTGGCCGCATGAGACTTGCTTGACCCAGCCGCATGAGGACTTTATCCTGAGCCGCATGAACTCAACACTTGTGAACCGCATATGTACCCTTGCTCCGAGCCGCATAGACCGCAGTCTCCCGCTGCCGCATGAGAACCCGAGTCCTCTCAGCCGCATGACTGACTGAATTGAGCCGCATAAACCCTCTGCTCCTTTTCAGCCGCATGGACCCGTGTCTTCTCGGCCGCATAGGTTTCTGCCCCTCCAGCCGCATGGGTCGCTTCTTCTCGAGCCACATGAACTCCACACTTCCGCTGGCCGCATGAGGCCCAACGTCTTGGAGCCGCATGCGCCCTTGCACTTCCAGCCGCATGCGCCTCCCCCTGTCTTGGCCGTATGGGATCCAGTGACCCTGGCCGCATGCGCTCTTCTAATTAGGCCGCATGAGTCTTATCCTTTCCTGACCGCATATGCTTAGCCGTATGGCTCTTCTATAGCCCTGAATATTGATATTTTATTAGATATTTTAATATGTTTGGAAATGATACCTGAGCATGACACGATAGTGACCCGTAGTGGTGTACTCTTGACAAGAAAACCTGACATGACCTGATAGTGGCCCGTCGTGGCGCACTCCTGACAAGAACCCTTGACATGATAAACCTGACATGATATATCTGATAAGCTGTTGCGACGGCTACCTGACATGACATGACTCGTATTAATTAATCCTGGACACCGTGGGTAATTGTGCTTGTACAAATAATCCAGTCCTGTCTTGCATCATGTCTAGGAGGGGACTCCTGAGTACCACGGTCAGGAGTACCTACTAAAATGGACTAAGGCTAATAACTAGATTAATACAGTAGTCATGAAGAGATCTCCCAGCTACAGGCAATCCCGTTACCTGGGTGCGCCTGGGATCTGTAGCCTGCCGTCGAGTAGGGCACATTTCTAGCACACTGTCATGTGTTGCACCCTTCAAGCTACCTAAGGATACAACGTTTCCTGGACAGTGTACCCACCTGAATTCAACCCCTAATTTCGACCTGGGTAACCTGGATGGTCTGCAGGGCTTGTGGCTGTAGAATAATCTCACTGCATCTTGCTAGTAATTAGGCATGTGATAACCCTAGTTAGTTAAAGTATCAAGCCGTAATTCTTGCTTGGCCGTGAGATGATTGGATGGAGTCTAACCAGTCTAGTCTTGTCCCGATCCTGTTCCAGACTACTGCATGACCAGAATGCTTGTATTTATTTTACCGATAAATGGTGAGAATTCCAAGTTCTGTTCAGACGAAGGGTTACAACCCCGGTCCTTGTTTGGTTTACGGGTTGTAACCTGGTTATCTGAATAGTTCCATGGTTATCTCGTCGTATATCATCCTGATGTATTTTCTTTATTTCCAGTTCTTACTTTATTTATACTCTTGTGCTGATTGTTGGTTTTAGTTCCTAAGTGAAGCTTCCTTTGTGGCACTTGCTCTTTCTGGGGTCTGACCCAGCTGGTTTTGTATGGCCAGATTTTGGAGCAGCTCCAGAGGATCTACCGACCTTCCAGCCAGATGGTGGCCACTAGACGGAACCCTGGCAACGAGTGGGTTTATTTTTGATCTCCCACTTTATTGTAAAAATATTCTTTTGAGGCGTTTAGCCGACGAGCACCTGTTTAGCTCGATTGTACTTTACTTACTGTCCACCTACGGGCTGTAACTTGATTGATAGATCCTAGGGTTGATCATGTATGACTAAACTCTTGCTAGTCCTCACATTTTGTAACGGCTAGCTTCATGATCAGCTGAATATATAATATTTTGGATGCCTTATTATTGTATATTTAATGATCATACATCTTGTAACATTTACTTACTTGCTTGTGATTGAGACACTAGGCTTGTTCATGACCATAGGAGACTGTTGGCTTGTAGTAAACCCTCATGTATCTAGACAGCCGTGACCGTATAGCGAGATGGAATCCATTTCAATATACGTAGCTGGCTATGTCTGCCCCCGCTCTCCAGTATTCTGGTTCTGGGGCGTGACAAATGTCCTGTTGGATGTGGCAGGCACTTGATATGAGAAGTAGCAACAAGAACCTGGGTATGTTTAGAGTTAGAGCATGTGTCTTGTAGTAGCCGGAAGGGATAGTACGATAGAGGTTATGTCATCTAGTAGGTGAAGGGGGTCCCCTGCTTATTGGCATCAGTATAACATAGCAGTACTCCTACGTGTGCATCTGTGTACACATGAAAGGGGTGCCATCCAGGGTGTTAATAGTATATGGGGAAATTATGATTAATGTGTTATAGATCAGGGAGTGTATCCTGAGCAATTATGCACAGATATGCAGGGTTTGTATCATGGGCAACGATGCACATATATGCAGGGTGTATATCCTTGGCAACTGCATCTAGCATTATGAGAGTATAGGGCTAGAAACCAGGGCCTAGGTAATGGTTTGGTGTGTGTACATCATGGAGGGACAGCGCCTAGATGGGAAGTAGTGGTGTGGTTGTGTGGTAGAGTCATATGTAGGCTAGGTTTATAAAGAGGCATAAGTTCAATGCATATAAAGGATATGGTGTGTTTGTTTTATGTAGGAATGAAGGGGGTGTCAGTTCCCTATGTGCAAATTAAGAAGGAGTACCTAGCCTATATTTTGTTCACCGGTGCCTTTCACCCAAATTAGATTATTAAACAACCCTAGATAGTTCATAAATGTATGAGTCCACATGTATCAGAGTTTTAGAAACTGTGTAGGTAACAGTGAGATGCAAAACATAGGATTCCCTACCTATATATATAGATTGAAGTGCAGCAATCGCAACCATATGACAACTAGTAGCAGTAGTATGTGACGAGGGAGGAAACCTGTCCCTTGTACATGCTATAGTGTCAAACAGTATTGGTCGGGTTTTTGTGGGTTGTATTTTTCCTTGGCAGATAGAGTTAGTAAGATTTTTGGGTTATTATCGGATGTCTCTTCAAAGATGGTTCCATTGAAAGAGATTTATAGTATATTATGTTGAATTCTTACATGAACCTATTACCTCATTGGTAACTCTAGAAATTTCCTCTCTCCAAATTTGTGAACTATTGAATGATAGAACTTCATAATTCGCAATAACAACAGAAAGGTATCCGTTTGATTTTCCTAGCTAAAGTAGCATTGTATAGTTCCAGTATATCATAAGGTTAGCACAGTTAAGTTGTTATATTTGATTAACCTTATAGTTCATGCTAAATTGAAGTTGAACCAGTTCCCTCGTGCAGTTATAGTCAATGACTAAAGCATCAATTTGCTCTACTGTTTATATGAGGAGTACTTATAAGAATTTATATTTTACTATTTTATTATTTTGGTTTGATGGGCAGGGGTGTTGCGAAAATGGTCCAGTTAGTTAGTATATGCACATGCAACAGAGATTTGTAGGCGATTTATGATGTCTTCATTTGTGGGTTTACTTGGTACTTTCTGATCTACATGGGAATACCTTCCAAGTACCAACCCATGTATCTCTTATTTGATTTCAGAGTGTTATGTCAATATGGCAGGTTTCTAAAGGGGCACAAATGGATGAGTGGAAGACTTCCTTAGAAACTGGAGGTCTCTGGTTCGAATTAGGGGTTCTGTATGTCCCAAAAAGATATATATATATAATTATGGCTAGTTGACAATTTAATAACGTAAAAAAATCCATATTAATCCTTGCAACTTCATTTGCTTGTATTATTATACTAAGTTAAGCCTGAAGCAATATATACTTGTAAACTGAACGTGGACATTATATTCAGTGCATAACAAGCGTTCAGAATGGAGCTTGGGTGAAGATTACAATAATAGGCCTATAATAAAATGCTTGCCTTGTCCACTTTCCTCATTTTGGTATCAGTCGATGCATGTTGTGTAGGCAGTCCCAGGTTTCTCCATGCCCTGTTCATGATTATGCTATGTCCCAATAGGGTTGATGTCCCCTGCTTTCATTGGTATTGCTCTCTCAAGTTCAGAGTGAACCTCTGTTCACTCTTGAGCTCTCGGGATTCAGAGAGAATACTCAGTCCCTGGGTACCAGTCCTAAATTAGAAGGTACACACAGTGGTTAGTAGCACTTAATAAATCTGGGTGTATCATATAAATAGGTCAATAAGAAGTAAGGCAGGGTACCATCACTATTACTTGTTCAATGATGTAGGAAGAGTAGGATACAGTCCAGGATATGTAAGTAAGGGTAGGATACTGTGTGGTTCCCTATTGTGGTCATGTTAATTGAAAATAACACAAAGGTATATATGATCTCAAGTAAGTATACTTCTATATCCTGGCTCTAGTATAAGGCTGTCCTCTTTTTGCTTTCTTGTTGTTTGTAAGCATCAAGAATGAAGCTAGTACATCCGATATCTGAAGGAATTAGAGCAATATATGTATATATTTATATATAGGCTCTTGTATAGAGAATTCTCTCCTATAGAATGGTTAAGGATGCACTCCAAAATCTAGAAGTATGTGAGCAGTAGGAACCAAGCTGTGGTATATAGAACCTAAACCAAAGGGGTTTGTAATGGGCCAAGAAGAGTAATGTTTAAGTAGGTTGCCATTCTTGAATCTAATTGCTTATTGACATTATTTATATGGAATAAAACAGGTTACCTGGACATCGATACTGATCATAGCCATACCAGCAGCTCAGGACCTAAGGCAAGTATACCTTGCCTTTTTACACAGTTTTATTTACATGCACCGTCTCTTTATTATTATCCAGTTTTTCTTATATTATTGACATGTATCTTTTCTATCCTGTTTATATATTTGTATCATTGCTATATAGACCGTGTTCAAAGTTAGCTGTGTCCTATCAGATGTATTCATTTGAGCCTTGATTGAGTCGTGCCATGGGTCGAGAAGTCATGAACTGAACTGCTTTACCTCATTGTCTTGAAATCTTGATGCTAACCTGCAAGTCCACACTAGGGACGAGGGTTAGTAGTATATGGTTAACATCTGCGAGTCTATAGTAGGGGCGAGGGTGATGCTAACCTGCGAGTCCACACTAGGGACGAGGGTTAGTAGTATATGGTTCACACCTGCGAGTCCACATTAGGGGCGAGGGTGATGCTAACCTGCGAGTCCACACTAGGGACGAGGGTTAGTAGTATATGGTTCACACCTGCGAGTCCATATTAGGGGCGAGGGTGATGCTAGTCTGCGAGTCCACACTAGGGGCGAGGGCTAGTAGTTGATCAAACCTGCGAGTCCACACTAGGGGTGAGGGTTTGAGTATTCGATTTGGTTATCCGTTGACATCTTGACATGAGTTCTCCTGTCTTCGTTCAACAGTTCATCTATGTGTAGACAGTGTACAGATTTATGTTTGTTCATTGCTCTATTTTACTTGTTTATTCTGTATTTTTTCCCATGCATAATAAACTGTTAGAAAGGCTCGTTTTTATGTATCTTGCTAGTCCTCTGAGGACCTGATGATCTTTTCAGGTTTAGCCGAGTTTGAGTTAGGAGCAGTTGAGCAAGTTGAGTCAGCACCAGACCGCGGAACTTTCAGTATGGTTGCCTTGATTAGCAGGTTGTACTCAGTTAGAGTATTTGATGTATTGATTTCTTTTTTCGTCTATTGGTAGTGGATTTGTGTCCACCGGACGTGACATCGAATCTTGGATACATTCAGTTATATTATTCAGTTTCTTTGATATTTCATTGATTTTGGTTGACTCGTTACTTTTCTGTGGATGAGATATAATTTACCATGAGTTTTAGATTGTCGTGACTTGTGTATAGATGGCGTACTACCACCGACACTGCGGGGTAGACTGGGCTTGGACACGTCTTGTATCCGAAAAGTGGGTGCAGGATGTGACACAGTCTACTGAGCAGTTGGCAGAAATGTATATGAAGCGGATAGTGAGGCAGCATGGAGTTCTAGTCAACATAGTATCAGATGGAGACACCCGGTTCATCTCTCATTTTCGGCAGAGTTTGCATCAAAGTTTGGGTACCAAGCTGAGGTTCAGTACAGCCTATCATCCGTAGATGGACGGGCAGTCAGAGAACCATTCATACATTGGAAGATATGTTACGAGCTTGTACCTTAGACTTCGGCAGAAGTTGAGAAGATCATCTTTATTTAGTAGAGTTCTCTTACAATAATAGTTATCAGGCAAGTATACATATGGCACCGTTTGAAGCATTATATGAAAGAAAATATAGGTCCCCTCTGGCATGGGACAATGTGGGAGAACAAAAATTATTGGGACCAGAGATGATCACGCAGATCGTGGAAACAGTCAAGTTGATCAGAGAGCGGCTTCGAGTTGCGCAGGACAGACACCGACACTGGGTAGATCAGCATCGTAGACCTCTAGAGTTTGGTGTTGGTGACCAAGTGTTTCTGCGAATTTTGCCTACTCGAGGTGTCATTAGATTTAGAACCCGAGGAATGCTTAGTCCTAGATATGTTGGTCAACTTTATATTTTCGCTCGGATAGACGATGTTGCTTATTGTCTTGCCCTTCCGCTGTCACTACATGATGTACATGATAAGTTTCATGTGTCTTAGTTGCGTAGGTACATCCCAGAACTGAGTCACATCCTCGATCATTCTGAGCTGGTCGTCGGTACCAACCTGACTTACGACGAGCAACCCATATCCATTTTCGATCGGCGAGAGAAGGTGCTCAAGAATCGGACTATTAGACTTGTCCGTGTCGCTTGGGGCTATCACTCACCTGAAGAGTCGACATGGAAGCGAGGACGAGATTAGATCTCGATATCCGCACTTGTTTGACTCAAAAGGTATATTTATTCTTATGCCTTCGAAACATGTTTCCATACATGAATTGCACCCACCACGGTGGATGGTTGTTCTCTAATACCTGATAGGTTTGATATAATTGCATGTGTAGTAGGTCTTATAATTAGTGTACTTGCTTGCCCTGATTTTTCTATCTTGTCTTGGCAGAAATTCTGTAGACAGAATCTTTCTAAGGAGGGTAGAGATATCACTCCCCGTTCTCGATATGCGTATTTGCTTTCTTGATTCCTGTATATGGTATATGGTAGTTTATGCATCTGCACCATTTTAATTTATTTTTCTATTAGTTGTTGCATGTAGCCACAAATCATGTCATTAGTTAAAATTGTTAAGAGCATGCTTAAGATTAGGTTTTTCTTAAGCCAACCCAACCCTACTATATATATTCTCTTTCTTTTCTCTCTCATCATAACCTTTCATTCATTTCCCTCAACCACCACCATTAAGCAAGTACAACTTGCTCAAAAGTGGAGATTTGTATATTTTTATTTTCTTGATCTTTTCTATGATATTGTTAGTCAAAAATGTTCCTCTCCTCTTTCTCTATATGTTTAGTATTTGCGGTTTTTGTTTCTAACGACTCTCTTTGAGTAGAACTAAGTTTCCAAAACTAGGTTTTATGAGTTTTGTGGTTTTGATCTATTAAACTTGCTTATTTTGAAAATTACTTGTTTCATGTTGTAGAGAATTCAATTTCATTCAGTTTTAACCTTTATTTTGCCTAATTCCGAGTCCTATAGCCCAAGTTATGGACATTGAAAGTTTCTAAAACTCCATGTCCAAAAACTTACTGGTAGGGACGATACCTCGCGCAACTCATACCTTGCGCACCTCGTACCTCGTGCACGCCTTTTGGCTCGTGCGCCTCGCACCTCGTACACATTGCACCTCACGCACACCTCACACACCTTGTACCTCGTGCACCTTTTACCTCGTGCACCTCGTGCACCATGCATCTCTCGCACACCTCGTGTATCTCGTACCTCACGTACCTTGCACCTCGTGCACACCTCTTACACCTTGTATCTTGTGTATACCTCTCGTATCTTGCACCTCGCACACCTTGTACCGCGCGCACACCTCGCGCACCTTGCATCTCGCGCACACCTCGTACACATTACCTTGCACCTTGCACACGCCTCGCATACCTTACACCTCGTATACCTTGCATCTCGTGCACCTTGCACCTTGCGCACACCTCACGCACCTTGCACCTCGCGCACACCTTGCACCTTGCTCCATACGCCTTTTGTCCGTGCGCCGTTTGTGCCACTTTATGACTTGCATGCGCTTCATACCCTAAGTACGGAGTGTCTTCTAGTTTCTCTTACATCTGTGGCTCGACCTTTATTCCCGACCTGACTATCTATGTGTGTGCTGGTCCTATGCGTGTATTAAGGTACAATTTATGTGAGCCCCGATGTGCTATCTCATTGTGAAGTGTTCCTACACGATATATGTCAGTACATGCAATCCCTCCAGCACTTACATAATGAATGGTCGGTAGTAATGACATGGTTTGTGTAGCATGTTGCATTACACTGAGGAGGGATCTGTCACTATCATATTTTAGCTTGAGGGTATTTTGGTCATTTGGTGAATTTTTGAATTTATTTTAATTTATTGAATTGGTGATTCTATCTTTGACTTTGGCTAATTAGGACTTGTAGACTAAACTAAAAGTTGACCCTAGCTATGGTGACTTGGTTAGCTTGGTGTGACCCTAGTCGAACTTAAGTCAACCTCATTTTAGTCATTTAGAAACTAGTTTGAAATAGGAGAAATCAAGAATAGGTGAAATGACTTATGACTTGTGATTTTAATTCCATGACTTATGAACTTAGCCCATAGCCCATGACTTGAACCCTAACCCCAACCAAGCCCATACATGGCCGGCCACACCTAGAGTTCCCCCTATTTAATATCCTTTCCACTTGTTCTTGCCTCTTTTGTGCTTAACCAACTTCTTGAAAGGAAAGATAAATCCCCACTTTCCCAAATTCACATTAATTCCATTTTAATTCCTTTTTCATCCAAATCTTTTGCAATAGTTTCTAATTACCCTCTATTTGATGTTCATGGAGAGTGATTTCAATTTTTGTATAATTTGGAGGATTTGGCTAGCAACGAGAACCGTTTGATTTGGGGCTTTTTCTTGATCTTTACAACCTATAGGTAAACCCTTCAAATTCTATTTTAGTTCCATTTTTTGCATGATAGCCTAGATCTAGGTGTCCCCTAGCTGTAGTAAAATTTTGGTGTCCATTTTATTTGATTTCGTGTCCGTATCGGACACGTATCAATTTTCTAGTCTAAGTGTTTGATGAAATGCCACGCCCAATCTTTTGTGCTGATTTTAGAAATGTTTTTGAATGGATTTCTAGATCTAGGGTTTGTCTTTTAATTCGTATCCTTGGTCTGTGGTTTTGGAGTCGTGTCGTGTCCACACGAGGACACAAACATACTGCACAGACCCGCGCGTACTGTGCTGCTACTCGGGGCCTCGTGCTCGCTGTACAGGACACATGGCGGTCTGAGTTTTGGCGACGAGGAGGGGGCACTGACTGATATTTCAGCCCCCAAGCCTCGAGTCGAGTCGTGTTATGTCAGACACGAAATTCGACCCACACTGGTTGTGCAGTTGGGTTTTTTCCCTCTGATACGTACTTCGTGTCGACGCATGACACGATGTGGACACGTATCAGGCAACTGGGCATGTAGCCCTATCCCTGGCGAGTGTCCAGACACGAGCATGTGTCCTAGTTAACATTATGTCGTGTCCATGAGTTTTGTGAACACACGCACGAGGCTGTGCACTCAGCAGAGTTCGAGTATGTGTTCTGCTTGTTTGGACACGTCTGTGTCCACTTGGTTGGACACACTACAAAAAAAAAGTTTCTTTTTGGGACGACACTATTAAGAACACTAGTCTAAAACGTCCTAAAAATGTAGTTATGGGGACGACTATTTTCTTGGTAACAAAAAAGTAGTATTTTTTTGGGACTGATTGTGGAAATGGATCTCTGTTTGGGATTAATAAAACTTTTTGTCCCAAATAATTTGCATTACCGTCCCAAATAGCTCGGCGGGAATGCCAAGTATTTGGCGGCTAATTGCCAAATTTTTAGGAAGGACTTTTCCCTCCACACGTTCCCATCCTGACCGTTCGATCGATGACCTAAATCTAGACCGTCTATCCCAAAACCATTCAGACTTATTAAAAAAAAATAAAATTCAAATAAATAAAAAGTTTGCCAAGTCTGTGTGTTTTATGAGAAATAAGTGTTGGGGAGGGTTTAAAATTCTCTAAATCTTTATTTTCTTTCCTTCTCTCTTCCTCTCCCGAGCCCTAAAGAGAACGAAGGCGGCGAGGTTCATTTCCTTCTCTTCCGAGCCCTAAAGAGAAAAGAAGACGGCGAATGTGACTACCTCCTCTTCGTCCGGTGACAGGTATTCTTTCTCTCTCTTTCTCTCCCCCATTCGTTCTCTCCTCAATTTTAGGGCAAATTTTGGGGGAAATATTTCCAACCGAATTGCTTTACGGTGCGATCGATGGAGAGGTCGGTGAGGTAGTTAATGAATGTCACCTTCACTCTCCGTGGATAGGAGTGAAGAGGTCGAGAAGGAGTTCATCGAGGAGGCGACCAAGGAAGGGATGGTCCAACTCAAGGGGCATAGGTCTGTTGGTGGGGTTCGTGCTTCCATATATAATGCCATGCCACTGGCCAGAGTTAGTATTATGGTTGCGTTCATGAAGGATTTCCAAGCAAGACATCCGTAGTTAGTATTATGGTTGCATTCAATTTCCTTCCAGTACTATACTATGCATTTATTTTGTTCTCGATGATAGTATGATTTGGATTTTCTTATTTCTTGTGTTACTTTAGTAGTAGTTGTTGTTGTTGTCGTTCTCGTGTCATTTATCTCTTCAATTGTTGCTATCAAGTGCCATATAGCTCCAAATTAGGTGCCGATCTACTTCTAGAAAGCGGTTGCTGAATAATTTTGGCTATATTATTGTTTATTCTCTAAATTAAAACATTGGACTCATAAATTTATTTGCCTATTCTTTTGAGCAGAAACACACTAGCAACATTTGCTGAATTAGTCCATTCTTTTCACAACATCTTATGTCTTCACCTTGCCATTGAGTCTCACATTTTTGTAGCCCATTGACATTGTTAAGGTTTGACTATTTTTCATGACCTGCCATCATGGAGTTGCGGATGATATTTTGTATAAAGCATCTAAAATGGATCATAATTATCCTTAATTTTATGAAACTGGCATTGTTAGATAAGGACTTGTTACATGATTATATTAAAAAGAGGAAGTAGCTTTTTATCAATGAAACTTTAGTCTGTTTGTTATCTGTTTAGACTTTAGATTTACCAAAAAAAAATTAATGGAAACTTTATCTAGTGTGGAGAATCTAGAGATATAGACTTCCCTTGGAAATGCATAAATTTAGGATCAATGGGCCACTTCAACAAAATAGAAAATGCCTTGTTGAAGTCACAGTTAAATTAGACTCCTCAGTGTGAGGCCTGAAAGGAAATTGAGATAATGGTAGAGGATAACTCTATAAGATGAATTGTGGGCATTGGGAGACAAATGAAGTTCCGAACTATAACTTAAGGATATTGCTCTTGTTATATTAATTATTAAGGTGTAAGATGTGACTAAAAATCTAGAAATTTCTTGACAAAACAGATGATTTGCACTTTAGTAGAACTATTATTTATTGTTTGTTTACATTCAATTTTGCCCGTCCCCCATGCCTTTCTAGTCTCAAATGACTGAAGCATAAATAACTATTTTTAATATTTTCTTGAAGAAGCTCGTTATAGGCTATAGGGATCCACTCTTTTCTATCATGATAAAAAAATGTTTACAGTCGGTACCTGTTTTCCCACAGGTATTGGGGTTGGACTCTTAGTTTGGACTTTTGCTACAGCTAGCTATGGTTTTGCATTTAAATTTTAGTCCATAACGATATGCCGCAGGTAAGGCTTCCCGTTGTATTTACTTTCAACAGTTAAGTTTGTTGGAAAGTTTGAATATCTACTGCTAACATGTAGTCCTGTTTTAAGGTTGGTTGGTGTCGGTAAGGCTTCATTTATTAGTCTTGCTGAACCCTTTGTTGATGACAACGCCCATGTACCTCAGGTTCGCTTCTATGTCTTGGCTCCTTTTACTGTTATTGATTTAATTATCCATTTGTTCTTTGTAGCTACACTTTATAATTTAGAGATCTATGTTTTTCCTAACCTCATTCTTTTTTTCGTATGTATCAAAGTTTCTTTCTTGTCTTATAATTTCATTAATTAGTCTTTGTGGTTTGCACACCAAGTTTTTAGTAGTGGTTTTAAAGAAGTTGTCTTCAAAACCTTTTCTACATACAATGAAGTTCACAGATCGTGCCTGTAAGGCATGACACTGAAGAATTCCTAAATTGTGAACTTTTGTGGCTACAGTATTTTGACATGCACTCATTTGTAACTGTATATGCTATGTAGGAATGATCTTACTAACTAGTTGCTTGAAATTATAATCAAAGTGCTTTAGGCATTTGATGAACACAATATAGGATTCTACATATTTAGGTGTGAATATTCAAGTATGGTATCATCCATTCATTGAGACTAGATGACTTGAAGTCTTCCTGGAGAGCCCTGAAGTATCATGATGTGACAAACATTTCTGTGTAACATACATGCCACTTATAATTTGACAAGGTAAAACTGCTATACCTGAATCAATTAAGAAGGATCTATAATAAGCATGACCATACCATTTTCCAAGCTTGTGAGTTGTAGTTAACCTTCTGACTGGAGCGACATTGTTGGTCAAGTCAATTAAGGGCACATGAGTGACTTCTGACCACCCAAGTAGTTTAATTGTTGTTTCATGAACTATTTGCTTCTGTTATGATGATACATAATATACCTTCATTATTTTGGCAGTAGAATCATTTGCAATAATCTAAGTTATGATGTCACTATATTAGCTGCAGAGTTTCGACTACAGTTTATAAACATACATAATTTTGAAAGTAGCGTGAATAGTGTATTTATTGGGAGAACTTTTGATGCTTATTTGGCGGTCATGGTTTTAACTTCAGGTAGAGAAGATAGTATTACTATCAGGTAATTTGATATTTGTTAGTGATATTTGCATGTTCTGTACTCAATCAGTTCATCCTAATAAGCACCTAGGATGTTTGGATTTATATATTTTTCTGTTATCCAAATTCTAGTTGGTATCTTTTCATTTTGGTTGATCAAAATTAAATGAGCTACAACTTTACAGAACCCCTATCACTTTTCTATATTTATCTGTCACTTTTCATGTGTAACAAAATTGACACAAATGTCTCAGGTGGTAGGCATCTACAAAAACTTCCTTTCAACTATGGAGGCTCCTGAATCTGGGGTCTCTGAGAAAGGCATCCTGCAAATTTTGTTAGACTTAAGGTCTACTGCTGACATCCTATCTGGAGGAAAATATTTTAGCTCCAAGCTTTCTGAGTCAAATACAAAAGGTAAGTCATTAAAGAATACATAACAAGGCCTCCTTTCAGAAGGAAGCATGTCCCTGCTGGTGCAGAACCTATGATGGTGCTCATTCAATGGCTTTCACAAAGAATTGATGCTATTGACTGGGCTACGTAAGTGCTCAAGTCCGTTGATTATTCGTGCCCTCCTATTCCTTATCATCATAAAACTGAAAATTTATTTGACATTTTTCCTTGTAATTTTGTAGGTATGAGCCTTATCTTTGGGAAAATGAGAAGCAATCATATAAATGCCATGCTGTCCTTTTTGGGTTCTTTATTCAACTCAATCGCATGCACACTGAGACTGTTCAAAAGTTTTCTACAAGGGGAAATACAGACTCAAATATTGAGATGTTCTACAATTTGCACGATTCAAACACCTTCCAATTAGGTAACTTATTTTCACTCTTTCCTCTATTTTAGTTACTCATATTTTCCTTTGAGAAATATTGTAAACACAAAAGAAAACATCTTCAGATTATATATTGGCATGTCTTTCTTTTCTGGTGCTCAAACATCGACAGAAATATTTACCTGGAAGTTATCAGGTTCGGCACAATAATTTTTTTGCAGAATCCTTTGCTATTCATAACTTTCAGGCAGTATAACATATCTACTCACATACACATGAAAAAGTTTTTAACTTTTAACGTCTTTCTCTGATCTCTAATCATGTACACACTATAGGAGAAAAGCAACCATTATGTCAGCAAAATAAGGAAATGCTATAATGCAGATTGATATTAGAAATTTTATTATGTGAGTAAATAATGTTTGTCAGCATATATCTAATGAAAAGACTCTTATTTCAACTCTTTTGCCTCGCTACAGGAATACCACTCTTATCATCTCCCTAATTGGTAGGCATCTTTCTTTAGAGCCTCGGTCCACAGGCTGTCTGGTCCAACGAACTCTTCAGGACTTCCTCTACGAAAATGTACACTATTAACCACCATACCCTTTATTGACAAGACCAAGTCATCTCAGGTGGTTCTCCTAACTTGCCAAAAGTGCACTTGTATCTACACGTTTATTACATAGCTTCCTATCCATCTCAATGTTCTCATTCTATCTTCACCCATTAACAAATGTTTACTTCAATGCCATCAATGTGACCAGAAAGTATGGCTGACCATCCCCTGTCACCATGATGAGCACGATCCTAAGAGAAGGAAATTATCCATTTCATAACATTTTTTAACTCAGTTTTCAAAACACCATAGCTCACTGCTTTTTTTAAAATATCTTATGGATGCAACTTGAATTTCAGTATATGCATGCCAACCTATTCTTTTTATTCACACTCATTTCCTTCTCATTTAAGATTTGAATTGGAAGCAAAAGACACTTACAAGAGATAAGTCTAACTTGATTTAACTAGTCCAGGTATATAAGAGAATGACCAGTTATCAGAGGACCTTCTCGAAATAGTCATACGTACATGATTAGCTAAGAAGATTACCTGCAGCTAACAGTTATCAATCACTAAACAAAGTTGTCAAAGAACCTATAATAAAAAAGTGTACCATTCCTTCAGACGTTGGTAATGTTACATTCACCAACAATTCCATCATAAAAGTGGTCTGAATCCTTTGAATTTTGGTATTCCTAACAAAAGAAAGTTATATTGGATGTATTATGTCATCTTCTTCGTACCTTTTTCCTGTTCAGCGAAGTTATATCAAGCTAAAGCAATAGCAAGCCTTAGTGGGCTGTGTTCTCTGCCTGCAGAAACATCCTCAAATATTTTGCATTTTAATCCAAATCAAGAGGTTCTCTGGTCCTTCAATCCAACTTTGATCAATCCAAGGCCCTCTTGTTATTTTGTATCCTTACTCGCACAAGTTAATGCAATTATTGTCACTGCTGTGTTTATATTCATGCAACTGAATTCTGGGAAATGTTAGAAGCAAATTACAATCATTTGGATTAAAAAAGTTTGGCAGCTGATAAATTTTTATTATCAAGATTAAAATATGAGAATAGACAAGAACTAATGGATCGTATTGGTAATTCATATAATATGTGCTAAAAGGATTACACAAATTTCAAGTCATATAACTGGTTCAGAATCACAAAAGATTCATAAACTTACTCGAGCTTTTTAAGGCATTCCAGAGTTATTCTTTCTTGACCTAGGACAACATCAACTTCTTCCTGAGCTTTCCTCATTTTAGACGGGTTCTGCATCATATATGTAAAAACGAATCTCAGTATTACTATAATGTTTCCAAATCATCAAAATTTGGTATATACAATATTTAGTGAACCAGAATGAATATACCTGGGCAAGTAGAAATACAGCCCATGTAAGAACAGCAGCAGTGGTTTCGTGCCCAGCAATTAACATCGTCATAAGATCATCCCTAAGCTGTCACCAGCAGTATTTTTGAATACAGTTAATTTTAAAACCAACATATGAAAGTAATGAAGGAAAAATGACCATGTAACATACATGTAACATGCATATGTAAATGTATGTGTGTAAAAAGATCCAAAGACATTTGAAACACAGGCAATATTACCTGACGATCGTCAAAATCAGCTCCCCGCATATCAACAAGAAACTGCAGTACACTTGCATCCTGCAAATGCAAACATAACTATGAGCAACATGATGTATGGCATGAAAATTTACTGCTCCACATAAAACTTTCCATTTGTAATACATAGAATATTAAATGAAGAAAAGACTTGGCAACCTTCAAATTTGCGTAGTCTCTTTGTTGGAGTTTCTCGACATCGGCTTCCTAGCAGGGCAAGAAAATCAGTAGTGAGAAAGAACTCAGTGGCAATCTTAAACTATACTGTAACACTAAGTGAGCTTGAGCAAATATGTGAATACACTATTCATGACAAAGGATGAAGGCGCTATAAGATTTACAACTTCCGTACTGATGAGTAAATATATAATGGATACAAACTACCTCAAACATCGACAGAAATATTTTCCTTTGAGAGTAACTTCTTTTTTCCAGTTGCCATTCCCAAGCTAGTTTCTACCTGCTTTGAATGTTTCGATTGTTGCTTATGCTTGCTGTTGCTGAAGGGATGTGCAGTGCAGTACCACTCATTCAATATATATATATATATATATATATATATATATATATATATATATATATATATATATATATATATATATATATATATATATAATGTCTTTGAAAATTTTCTTTTTCACTTAAAGCTTCCTTTTTCCCTACTCTTTAATTTTTTTGTAAGTAGATGGAAAGACCTGATTGATCATTTTGTCCTAATTTAAACATTCACAAAATAATGTAGTCTAGTGTACAAATTGGTTTGTATAGTTTGGAACATCTTGTCTTTCTTTTTTGGTGGTTTGTACAGTTAGCAGGTCCTTGCTAATATATTGGCATGTCTTAATTTTATTTGCAGGTCCTTGAAAAGCATTCTCGATTTACTTAAATGATGGAGGACGACTCTTGTGATGGATAATTTTGTGAATGTTTGATAGATGATTCAATAACACGGTGTAGTGCTTAATGTTTTGGGTTCATAATTTTGTATGTAATGGTGAAAATGATGGGTTCATTTTGTAAGTGATGGTGTGGGTGATGTATTGCGTTTTGAGTTTATTTTGTAAATGATGGTGAAAGATGCTTAATGTTAAGCTTTTCTATTGTTTACCAATTTAACATTATAGTTATATACGAATTTTGTTGTCTTCTACATAATGTAATATGTTTTTCTATTTTGTAAATGATAGTAAATAATGGTTGATGTTGTTAAGCTTCTTTGGTATGGAAGCTACGACTCCTGGAGATACGTCTGAGGACAAGCTCGACAACGGCCATGATCGTATGAATTATGTTATGTGTATTTGTATATTTTATAGCTGAAAAATGCAAACAATAATTTCATAAGTATTATTTTTGGGACGGTTATGTAATTGTCCCAGATATAAACGATATTCTTTTGTGACATTGGCAAATTTTTCTAGGACGGATGTTATTCGTCACAAAATCTTTTATTTTGGGACAGTTTGGTAAACCGTCATAAACATATAATAACTCAAACTCTTTTGGTACGATTAGATTTTTCGACCCTAAAAACAAATTAGGACGACATTTTTCGTCCTAAAACTTTTTGCCACGCCACCCTAATAGCACTGTTAGATTCCGTCCTAAAATTCGTCCCAAATTACGATTTAGGACTGATTTGGGCCCTTTTAAGACGGACTTTTGGCGTCCCAAAAAGACACTTTTTTTGTAGTGACACATACACTATGATTGACACATACACATATAGCACATGGTTTACCAACCCTTAATTGTGGGTTATGGATTTAATTATAGTCTTCGATTTGCATTTTCCCATTTTTCTGATACAGTGTACACTGTTTACTAATTCCTGAAATTGAATATATTTTCAAACCAATTTCCATGATTCAATTACCATGATTTGTTCATTCATATATGTTAGGTTTGATGTTAACTAAGGGTTTTGGTTTCGAATTGGTTTGAATTGATGTGTTAGTTGTTTGGAACTGTTAATGTAACTGTCAATTTGAACACTATGAGTATCCTGAGAACTCCTGTGTTTGGCACTAATTTACTGAATAGTTGAACCCACCCACTGTCATGTTAACCTGAGATTATTACACACTGTTACATGTAGCACACACACATTACCTACATTGTACTGATTTCTGAGATACACCATCATGTTCATTACACACATCCACACACACATTACATTCCTGAGACACATTAAACTAAACTGAGATTGACACATGGGAATGGACTGCTATGAGAACCTATCCACTGTCATGTTAAACTGAGAATCCATATTGACACTTCCCTATATCACACAATTCCCTAACTTAACTAAACTGTCACATTGACACACATGCTTGACTGTCATTGACACTACACACATTGACACCCTAGTAGCTATAGCTCTACACACATTCAAACACACACACCCTATCTAGTAAACTGTTTTCCTATTTTGACACACACACACACACACACATCTAGCCTATGGCATGTATCACACATACACATTGTACCACTCACACTCTAGTCTAGGTTGTACACACACATGCCCATTTACCCTATCACACTATATGTAAATATATATATATATTTTTTCTATATGCTTAATAATAATAATATGATATACCTATATGTAGTTTATATTAATTTAGTGTATATATAATGTGTGGGAAAGTGTGATATTGACTATATATATGGCATATGGCCTATGGTTCCTATGATGTGGCATATGTGTATATGACAAGTATACACATGTGGATTGGTGTGTTGGTAGACTGGTATAGCCTTGTGATGGTGTGTGCTTGCTAAAATAGGCTGGCTAGGCTTAGTGAGACTTGTTTAGGTTAGGCTTGACCTAGTTGTCCTAGTTTAACTAGTGTAGTTGACTTGAGTTGACCAAAGGTTGACTTTAGCCTAGATTGACCCCAAACATCATGTAGATACATTGTAGCAGTCAATTTTACTATTTTAGACATGTAGTGACTTGTATTGTTCAATAGGAGACAGACACCACTCCTCTGACAGTATATTCTCTTTAGATATTCAGGATACCAGGCGAGTACATTCTCTGATCTCTTCATACTTGCTATGATCTATTTGCATGCTCTAGTTTTCTTTACTTGATGTTGACACCTGTATCACGGATTAGTACTATATGGATCTTGTCATGCGATATTATCCCCTTAGCGGATACAACGAATATTTTATGTTCGTGTACTTTATCATGAGCATCGTGTACATCTTGTATTCGTGACATTCATGCATAAATTGTATGAAATCGTGCACTCTCATGTGCTCATATGATCTTCGTGTATATTCCTCATCGTGTGCAATAACATAACTTGACTGGATCCTTGTGTATTGATTGGAGGCGGGGGAGTAGAAGTGGTTATGTACTCAATCATGTAGCTTACTCGTGTATAACCTCTATAGATTACTCGTGTATAACTTTGTGTCGTTTACGTAACTATCTTATGCTCTAAATCACTTAGTCACTTACATTTCTTACCTATTATGTATGTATTTCCAATTATCAGATATTTCTTCTGTTTCTTCCAGCATTTTATGTATCTTACTCTATTGCTTGTCATTTATGTCATGCCATGCTATGAACTGTATTAGAGATATGTATTCGTTCCTATCCTGACTGGACCTGTTGAAAATATTATAGAGGATGAGGACGAGGCGTTCTGTTCCACATATTATAGGACTACCCTAGAGGATTGTTGTGACCTAGATCAGCAGCAGGACCCCTTAGCAGTGGATGACACACCTTTAGTGTAGATTAGTCATTTTCAGATGTACTTATTTACTCTATGGATTACTATATTTGAGATTTTGGATATTTTCTAGATTTGTGATATCTTTGACACTTAGACTTCCATCTGGTTGTATCTCTGTGGATTTATTTCATTTCATATCTATCTATCTTATTGTTTTCTGTCTTAGATGTGATTGAGACTGTATTCTGCAATGTCACCTCTATTCGGAGTGTATATACTGTACAAGTACCTCATATTGTTAGATTATTGACCTAGGACAGCGTTCTACCATCGACACTGCGGCGTAGGCTGGACGTACCCACTTCTCGTGACCGTACTCTAGGGTGCGGGTCGTGACACGTTTTTAGTGGTGGCCATGCAGGCCTAGTTTTATATAGTGGTATTCGAACTAAAGTATCACTACAGCCTGCAGTAGGATTAATATATTTTGAAGGTACTCAATCACACTAGGAAAAACAACTTATCAGATTCCGTATATCTATATTTTGCTGCTTATTGTCTTCTTTTGAATATAAACTGATATTTTGACTCATTCTCAGAAATTGTTTCTTGTTTGATCTGTGTCTCCAGGATGGTCGAGACGAGATCGCATTGCCCCGGACCGGGGATGCTGTAGAGGGGTCTGCCACCTCTCGTCCTCAGCAGCCTGTTCTCGGTAACGTAGCCCCAGTCGTGCCAGCTGGGGTGGGTGTGTCAGCAGCATTAGGAGGAGCACCTCCACCAGTTAGGAGGCAGAGACCGGTGATTCCTGAGATCCTTTCGCCGCATCAGCCTCCACCTGCGGGGATAGTAGATACTGCTCATCTGTTCACCTTCGTGGAGAGGATTCTGGAGTCTCATCAGCAGCAGCAACAGCAGCAGCAGCGTCAGACTGCCGACTTCCGTCAGGGGATCGATGAGGCACATTAGCTAGTCCGTACGACTGTGGAGATGGTTTCTGCTCAGGAGGCGCAGCAGCAGCCTCGCAGGAGGAAGAAGGATATCCAGGACTTCCAAAAGATTCATCCTAGAGACTTCCTGGGCACCGAGGGCATTTACTATGTAGATGATTGGATTGAGCATATCGAGGAGATTTTTCGGCTGGCGGAGATACCAGCCCGACTTCATATTAAGACAACAGGCAGTCAAATACAGGACTTAGCCCGTACTTGGTACCAGACAGATCCCCGAGTGGGAGTAGAGGGTCAGACATGGGGCAATTAAAGGAGATATTCAAGGAACATTTCTTTCCAGATGGGGCACTATGAGGCATTGAGGCACAGTTTGAGAGTCGGGTTCAGGGGAACCAGACAGTTGCTGAGTACGCATGAGAGTTTTGCCGGTTGGCCAGGTTTATTGATGATCTGACGGAGAAGACGAAGGCTAGGAAGTTTCGTCGAGGGTTGATCAGGGAGGTTCGGTCACTAACTAAGAGTGACCGGAATGCTACCTTCGTAGAGATCTTTACTGGAGCTATAGCAGTGGAGGACGACCTAGGGTTGAAGGCGAAGAGAGGTCGGGACTTCCAGGGAGCTACCAGCAGTGGGGGCCACGCCAAAAGGTCTCATTTTCAGCACCAGCAGTCGCAGAAGCCAGTACATCAGCAGCAGTTCCAGCAGCAAGGTCCGGCACCTTTCCAGCAGGTGCAGTATCAGCAGCCGATCGAGGGTACAGTACCAGGCACCCTGACGGCAGGCCATCAATTACACCTTCTGCAAGAAGCCCGGTCACGGGTGGAACAACTGCAGGAAAAGGCTTGGGAGATGCCTGATGTGTGGATCATCGGACCATCAGATGAGAGATTGTCCAGTAGCATTGATGCATCCAGCACCAGGAGGAGGTAGGAGAGCCAAGGCTCCAGCAGGCCAACAGAAGGGACCACTACAGACTCAACAGCAGAGGTTCATCCAGCATCATCAGCCGGCTCGAGGAGGTCAGTAGGGGCAAGCTTTCGCTATGGCGGCCGATGATACAGAGGCCATTAGGGAGTTGATTGTAGGTTCGGTTCTTCTCGACTCCATTCTAGTTTTTGCTCTATTTGATTCCGGGGCTTCCCACAGTTTTGTGTCGATATCATTTGCTATTAGACACTGCCTTGTATCTGAACCATTGCCTAGGACCTGCAAGATCATGACCGGGGGTGGTGTTATCCTCGTGAGTGATGTTTGCAGAGGGTGGAGTGTAATTATGGAAGGCCGAGAGTTTGAGGTGAGCCTGCTCGTCATGCCACTACCGAACTACGATATCGTATTAGGTATGGATTGGTTGAGCAGGCATCACGCCAGCATAGATTGCCGAGGGGATAGACTTCTGTTTGGAGCGCCAGGAGAGCCAGAGTTCGAGTACACCCGACGGCAGGTGGAGCAGGACAGCAAACTTTTCTACGGAGCTTCAGTTGAGGAGCAGGTGGCTCCACATCCTTTGATTGCAGAGTGCATGGACGTCTTTCCGGAGGAGTTTCCAGGGCTTCCACCAGACAGGGATGTTGAGTTCTCGATAGACTTGGTTCCTGGCGCGGAACCGATTTTTCAGCTTGTCTATCGAGTGAACAACAGTGAGTTGGTGGAACTGAAGAAGCAGGTAGATGAGCTACAGGACAAGGGCTTCATCTAATCGAGTTCTTCACCTTGGGGTGTACTGGTACTCTTTGTACCCAAGAAGGATGGGTCGGTACGGATGTGTATCGACTAAAGGGCACTCAACAACCTGACGATCAAGAACAGATACCCACTGCCACGGATCGATGATCTCTTTGATCAGTTGAGCAGAGCTCGGGTTTTCTCCAAGATTGGTCAGAGGTCAGGTTATCACCAGGTGAAGGTGAAGAGGGAGGATATTACGAAGACCGCTTTTAGGACGCGGTATGGACAGTTTGAGTTCTTGGTTATGCCGTTTGGGCTGACCAATGCACCGGCAGTATTTATGAACTTGATGAACAAGGTGTTCCACCAGTACGTGGACAAGTTCATGGTGGTGTTCATCGATGATATCCTGTGTATTGGAAGACTGAGGAGGAGCATGAGGAGCACTTGAGAGTGGTTCTAGAGACACTCATGAGAGAGAGGCTGTATGGCAAGCTCTCGAAGTGCGAGTTCCTTCTGGACAGAGTTGACTTCCTGGGTCATGTAGTGACTGGAGATGGGATCTCAGTGGACCCGAAGAAGGTCACAGCAGTTGAGGCTTGGTCGGCATCAAGTTCAATAGCAGAGATCAGGAGCTTCTTGGGGCTGGCAGGATATTACAGGAGGTTCGTACAGGATTTCTTCCGGATTGCAGAGCTGTTGACTAGGCTGTCCCGGAAGGATGCAGAGTTTGTTTGGTCAGAGGAGTGTCAGGCTGCTTTGGATGAGTTGAAGAAGCGGCTTACGACAGCTCCGATTCTGATATTGCCATCAGGTTCAGGAGGATTCACTATCTATAGTGACGCTTCAGGGAAGGGGTTGGGTTGTGTCTTACAGCAGCATGCGAAGGTGATTGCCTATGCTTCCAGGCAGTTACGTCCCCATGAGAAGAACTACCCTACCCACGACTTGGAGTTGGCAGCAGTGATTTTTGCTTTGAAGTTGTGGAAGCACTACTTATATGGATAGAGTGTAGAGATCTTCACAGATCATAAGAGCTTGAAGTATGTGTTTACACAGAAGGAGCTCAACATAAGGCAGCGCAGGTGGTTAGAGCTGATGAAGGACTTCGATATCTCACTACAGTATCACCCAGGAAAGGCCAACGTGATTCCCGATGCCTTGAGTAGGTATCCGACAGCCATGTGTTTGACTATGGATCGTCACTTGCTAGCAGATTTGGAGAGCCTAGGGATTGAGGTGATTGTGCCTGGAGTCCAGATGCAGATGTGGGGCCTTCAAATTCAGTCGAACTTGATTGAGAGGATCAAGTCGACGTAGTTTAAGGATGTTGCTCTGCGGTGTATCCGAAAGCAAGTTCGAGCATGGCTAAAGGATGGTGAGTTTTTTCTTACAGAGGATGACATTTTGAGGCACGGTTCCAGGCTGTGTGTGCCTAGTGGAGAGCTCAGAGAGCAGGTCATGCAGGAGGCTTACAGATCTCAGTACTCTATACATCCTGGTGCCAACAAGATGTACAAGGATCTGAGAGAGCATGTCTGATGGTATGGGATGAAGTAGGAGGTAGCTCGCTTCGTAGCCATATGCTTGGTCTGTCAGCAGGTCAAGGCAGAGAGACAGAGGCCAGGAGGTTTGTTACAGCCATTGCCCATTCCAGAGTGGAAGTAGGAGCATATCACGATAGATTTTGTACTGGATTGTCGCGTACACCAGGAGGAAAAGACATAATTTGGGTCATCGTTGACAGGTTGACCAAATCGGCCCACTTTTTTACATTTAAAGTGGGTACATCTACGGAGAGGCTTGCAGAGATGTACATACGACAGATTATCAGGATTCATGGGGTTCCGGTCGGCATTGTCTCAGATCAAAATAATCGCTTTACTTCCCATTTCTGGAGGAGTTTACAGACTAGTTTGGGCACTCGGCTCAAGTTTAGTACTACATACCACTCCCAGAAGGACGGACAGTCAGATAGGATTATTTAAACGCTCGAGGACATGCTGCAGACGTGCGTCTTAGATTTTGGAGGTTCCTGGAAGGATCATCTATACTTGGTGGAGTTTGCTTACAACAACAGTTATCAGGTCAGCATTGAGATGTCACCTTTCGAGGCTTTGTACGAGCGTAGATGTCGTACACCCTTATCTTGGGATGATGTTGGAGAGCGAGCTTTATTAGGACCTGAGATGGTTATTGACGCAGCCGAGAAGGTGAATCTCATCAGGGACAGACTTTACATGGCACATGACAGACATCGGCATTGGGCCGATAGCCACCGGAGGCCTTTGGAGTTTGAGGTACAGATTAGAGATAGGATTAGAAGTAGGTTGTTGTTTGTTTTGTTTGTTCGATCATGTTTGATTATTTAGTAACTTGAGACCTTGTTTGTGATTAGGTTGGAGACATAGTTTTTCTGAGGATATCTCTGACTCGTGGTACCATACGTTTTGGTGGAGGTGGGAAGCTTAGCCCGCGCTTCATCGGACCTTTCGTGATCAGTAGGAGAGTCGGTGACATGGCATACAGGCTAGACTTGCCACCTGCACTAGTAGGTGTCCACAACGTATTCTACGTATCATAGTTGAGACGGTATGTGGCTGATCCTAGCCATGTACTTGACCATTCAGAGATTGAGGTGGGATCTACTCTCAGTTATCCAGAGCAGCCAGTGGAGATTCTGGATTGCCGAGAGAAGGTACTAAGAAACCAGGTGATACCCTTGGTTCGTGTTGTATGGAGGCATCATTCTCCAGAAGAGTCTACCTGGGAGCGGGAGGATGAGATGCACGAGCGATACTCATATCTTTTCGGACCTTGAGGTACGATTGTCTATCCTTCTCAACAGTTTAGTTTTGTCTTTTAATTTTGAGGACAAAATTATTTTAAGGAGGGTAGATTTGACACTACCACATTTTAGCTTGAGAGTATTTTGGTTATTTGGTAAATTTTTGAATTTATTTTAATTTATTGAATTGGTGATTCTATCTTTGACTTTGGCTAATTAAGACTTGTAGACTAACCTAGAAGTTGACCCTAGCTAGGGTGACTTGGTTAGCATGGTGTGACCCTAGTCTAACTTAAGTCAACCTCATTTTAGTCATTTAGAAACTAGTTTGAAATAGGAGAAATCAAGAATAGGTGAAATGACTTACGACTTGTGATTTTAATTCCTTGACTTATGAACATAGCCCATGGCCTATGACTTGAACCCTAACCCCAACCAAGCCCATACATGGCCGGCCATACGTAGGGTTTCCCCCCTATTTAATATCCTTTCCACTTGTTCTTGCCTCTTTTGTGCTCAACCAACTTCTTGAAAGGAAAAGTAAATCCCCATTTTTTCAAATTCACATTAATTCCATTCTAATTTCTTTTTCATCCAAATCTTTTGCAATATTTTTTAATCACCCTTTATTCGATGTTCATGGAGAGTGATTTCAGTTTTTGTGCAATTTGGAGGATTTGGCTAGCAACGGGAACCGTTTGATTTGGGGCTTTTTCTTGATCTTTACAACCTATAGGTAAACCCTTCAAATTCTATTTTAATTCTGTTTTTCTTGCATGATAGCCTAGATCTAGGTGTCCCCTAGTCGTAGAGAAAGTTTGGTGTCCATTTTATTTGATTTCGTGTCCGTATCGGACACGTATCAATTTTTTAGTCTAAGTGTTTGATGAAATGATACACCCAATCTTTTGTACTGATTTTAGAAATGTTTTTGAATGGATTTCTAGATCTAGGGTTTTCCTTTTAATTCATGTCCTTGGTCTTTGGTTTTGGAGTCGTGTCGTGTCCACACGAGGACACGAACATACTACACAAACCCGCGTGCACTGTCCTGCTACTCGGGGCCTCGTGTTCGCTGTACAGTACACGTGGCGGTCTGAGTTTTGGCGACGAGGAGGGGGCACAGACTGACATGTTAGCCCCAAAGCCTCGAGTCGAGTCATGTTGTGTCGGATAAGAAATCTGACCCGTACTGGCATTGCACTGGCTGTGCAGTTGGGTTTTTCCGCTCTGATACGTACTTCATGTCGACGCATGACACGACGTGAACACGTATCAGGCCACTGGGCATGTAGCCATATCCCTGTCGAGTGTCCAGACACGAGCACGTGTCCTAGTTTGCATCGTGTTGTGTCTACGAGTGTTGTGAACACACGCACGAGGCTGTGCACTCAGCAGTGTTCGAGTGTGTGTTCTACTTGTTTGGACACGTCTGTGTCCACTTGGTTGGACACAGACACTATGATTGACATATACAAATATAGCACAAGGTTTACCAACCCTTAATTGTGGGTTATGGATTTAATTATAGTCTTTGATTTACATTTCCCCATTTTTCTGATACAGTGTACACTGTTACTGATTCCTAAAATTGAATATATTTTTAAACTAATTTCCATGATTCAATTACCATGATCTGTTCATTCATGTATGTTAGGTTTGATGTTAACTAAGGGTTTTGGTTTCGAATTGGTTTGAATTGATGTGTTAGCTGTTTGGGATTGTTAATGTAACTGTCAATTTGAACACTATGAGTATCCTGAGAACACCTGTGTTTGGCACTGTTTTACTGAATAGTTGAACCCACCCACTGTCATGTTAACCTGAGATTATTACACACTGTTACATGTAGCACTCACACACATTACCTACATTATACTAATTTCTGAGATACACCATCATGTTCATTACACACATCCACACACACATTACATTCCTGAGACACATTGGACTAAACTGAGATTGACACATGGGAATGGACTGCTATGAGAACCTATCCACTGTCATGTTAAACTGAGAATCCATATTGACACTTCCCTATATCACACAATTCCCTAACTTAACTAAACTGTCACATTGACACACACACTTGACTGTCATTGACACGACACACATTGACACCCTAGTACTATAGCTCTACGCACATTCAAACACACACACACCCTATCTAGTAAACTGTTTTCCTATTTTGACACACACACACACACACACACACACACACACACATCTAGCCTATGGCATGTATAACACATACACATGGTACCACTCACACTCTAGTCTAGGTTGTACACACACATGCCCATTTACCCTATCACACTATATGTAAATATATATTTTTTCTATATACTTAATAATAATAATGTGATATACCTATATGTAGTTTATATTAATTTAGTGTGTATGTAATGTATGGGAATGTGTGATATAGACTATATATATGGCATATAGCCTATGGTCCCTATGATGTGGCATATGTGTATATGACAAGTATACACATGTGGATTGGTGTGTTTGTAGACTGGTATGGCCTTATGATGGTGTGTGCTTGCGAGAATAGGCTGGCTAGGCTTAGTGAGTCTTGTTTAGGTTAGGCTTGACCTAGTTGTCCTAGTTTGACTAGTGTTGTTGACTAGAGTTGACCAAAGGTTGCCTTTAGCCTAGATTGACCCCAAACATCATGTAGATGCATTGTAGCAGTCTATTTTACTATTTTAGACATGTAGTGACTTGTATTATTCTATAGGAGACAGACACCACTCCTCGGACAGTATATTCTCTTCGAATATTCAGGATACCAGACGAGTACATTCTCTGATCTCTTCATACTTGCTATGATCTATTTGCATGCTCTAGTTTACTTTACTTGATGCTGACACCTGTATCACGGATTAGTACTATATGGATCTTGTCGTGCGATGTTATCCCCTTAGCGGATACATCGGGTATTTCATGTTCGTTTATTTTATCATGAGCATCGTGTACTCCTTATATTCGTGACATTCGTGTATAAATCGTATGAAATCGTGTACTCTCATGTGCTCACATGATCTTCGTATATATTCTTCATCGTGTGCAATAACATAACTTGACTGGATTCTTGTGTATTGATTAGGGGCGGGGGAGTAGAAGTGGTTATATACTCAATCTTGTAGCTTACTCGTGTATAACCTCTGTAGATTACTCATGTATAACTTCGTGTCGTTTATATAACCATCTTATGCTCTAAATAACTTAGTCACTTACATTTCTTACCTATTATGTATGTATTTCCAGTTATCAGATATTTTTCCTATTTCTTCCAGCATTTCCTGTGTCTTACTCTATTGCATGTCATTTATATCATGACATGCTATGAACTATATTAGAGATATGTATTCGTTCCTGTCCTGACTAGAACTGTTAAAAATATTACAGAGGATGAGGATGAGGCATTCTGTTCCACATATTATGGGACTACACTAGAGGATTGCTGCGACCTGGATCAGCAGCAGGACCCCTTAGCAGTGGATGACACACCTTTAGTCTAGATTATTCATTTTCATATGTACTTATTTACTCTATGGATTACTGTATTTGAGATTTGGGATATTTTTTTGGATTTGTAATATCTTAGACACTTAGACTTCTATCTGGTTGTATCTCTGTGGATTCATTTTATTTCATATCTATCTTATCGTTTTCTGCCTTAGATGTGATTGAGACTGTATTCTGCTATGTCACCTCCATTCGGAGTGTATATACTGTACAGGTACCTTATATTGTTAGATGAATGACCTAGGACAGTGTTCTACCGTCGACACTGCGGCATAGGCTGGACGTACCCACTTCTCGTTCCCTTACTCTAGGGTGCAGGTCGTGACAGGATCCTTATATATGACTCCTTGAGCAAGTATGAATCCCTTCTTGGGGTACTCGTGTAACTCCACTTTTTTTTAATATAGTATTTTTTTATTATGAATTGGAATTTTTATTGTAGGTTTAATAATTAATTACCATGGGCTATTTATTTATTTTTCTTTTTTTTCCTTCTTTCTTTTGTGGCTTGGGCCAACCCAGAAGCCCAAGTTTAAGTTCAAACTATATAATTTGTTTCAGGAAGAGAGCTCATTGTTTGAGCTTCCTTTTAAAATTTCTTGGCTAACGGCCATGTGCTCTCCTCTCCCCAACGGCCTAACAACCTGTCAGAGCCAATTTCTTCCGCCAAATGGTTAGCCTAACTCCCACGCCACAATCCACCCTATATAATCCCTTCTCTTCTCTGTTGTTGAACAATCCTTCATTTATTTCCTCAACCCATCCTCTTCATTGGTTCCTCGACTTCTGGGAGCAATGGCAATGGCAGCCATGGCAATTCTCCTCTTCAACGATCGAGCTCTTGTTGAGACGAGTTCAATCCCAGTGAGTATTTCGTTTTCTGATCAAACTTGATATTGTGTTTCCAAATCTTAAATTTCTTCTCCTTGATTGATCGACCATTGTAGGGGAGTAAATTGTGAACGATCGATCGAACACTTTTCCCTATCGAGAGCAAGATCTATTGGTGAGTATTCAACCTAATGTTTTGAATCTTGAATTGAGAATAGTTTGATTTCGACTGTGGTTTTTCTAGAACCTTTGCATGTTAGATCAATGGATCGTTGTTCTTGGAATTAGCTTGGGATTTGGATCTGGAAATTATATCAGGTGATTTTGAAGAGCATTTATATTTTCTTTGGACGGGTCCCTAATAGTTCAGTGCATCATATTGATTCGTGTCCCATGTGTTTGTTTTAATGCCTGAGCAGTAATTGGACTAATTCTTGGGTAGCAGAGATTGTGTCCAATCCTTGAATCAACAGTTTCTTCAGAACACAACCAGGTAACTATGTTCTCTGTGTGAATAAATTGTTTTCCTATTAAGAAGTGGCTTGTGTGGTGATTTGGTTCGAATGTTTATATTGCAGACATCATGGTTAATTGATGAACCTGGGTATATTGTAGGCATCATGACTCTTTGATGAACCTGGAATATATTCCAAGTATCAAATACAGCACATAATTCCCTGTTGTTCCGGGGAATGTGCATAACCATGTATTAATGGATCGATATGGTTCAGTCATATCCTGCTTTAATGTGTGTACATATCAGAGGCTCCATCACTGTCTGGGTAGTATGGACTTGAGGCTATGACTGGGCCACTCTATTCAGTTGGCAATTCTAATTTTCATGTTGATTCAGTGAAATCGAGTGCCAATGGAATACTGAACCTGGGGCATATTTTCTCAGTGGCTACCTAGCAGCCATTGGGACAAAAACTTGGTATTTATGGCATGGTGATGACTGAAGAATCAGTCTCAGTCCCTTGGGGATACTTGGTTGGGTTCACATCAGATTTGGGAATTGTTGGGACCAATGCAACCTATGATGTTTCAAGCTAGTTGAAAACTGAGGTTGCCTAATAGCTTTCTTATGCACTAGTTTTACCATGCATATGATTATGGAGGATGGCTTCCTATTTGGCATGCTGCATTTGAGTATTCCTGATATGAGGGTTGTGGTGCAACTTTTTGGCTGGGCTTTGTTTAGCTCTGTATTAGACTAATATCAGCACTTTCAATATGTAGCAGGAGGGGGTTGGATGCACTGTGTGAGTTGGCAGTATATTCCAGTTGCATTGTTTTCCTCATTGCAGTTTGTTTAAGCCTTTTACCAGTTTCAATTTAGTTTAGAACTGTGTTTTCCTGCAATTGTTTTGATTCTAATTGATGAATCTATTACCAATATCAGTATTTGGACCAGGACTGTATACAAAAGCATATCAGGATGTTTTCCTGAACCTGATGCTTTTAAATGCTTTATGGTTATCTTACGAAATCTGGGAACCAATCCAAGTTTCTCCAGTCCATTTTCTTGCACTATTATTTTGATTGTACCTGAGATTTAGACTGTTGCCATTGGCAATTGTGAGGATTGATATGATAAGAGGAACATGGGAACACTAGATTAGGTATCAGTCTTATGTACTGGGTTTGATGCTAATCCTGGCAAGACTGACCATATTAGGAGATTTGGATTTCAGGAATCATAACCTGGGAGTATGCTCAGTGAGTAGAAGTCTCAGAAAAACTGAGACTTTAACTCAGGAAATGGATTAAGTCTCAGGAAAACTGAGACTTTAACTCAGGAACCCTGGGATTAAAGTGTCAGTAATCTGAAACTTTAAGTTAGTTTGTTTCAGGACCAGTTGAGAGGATATTCTCAGGTTTGCATTCAAATGAACTTCAGGATTGGGAAGGGCAATTCATTAGTTAGTTCAGAGTTCTTCTTAACTCTTGGCAGGAATTTGTGATCACTTACAAGTCCTTGGTTCATTGGGGTCCCTTGTGAGTTATAGATTCCTGGATCAATGCACATAATGTTATTGAGGACCCAAGCCATATACCAAGTCCCTGTTTTATGTCAGGATCCTAATAGGATATTGGATTCCAGATAAGTTCAGTTTTAGAAATTTCATTCACTAAGTTAAGGTTAATTACTCTACTTTTTACTTAAGTATTTGAGGGTTTAAATAGAACTAATAGAATTAACTCTTAACTAATGTGTTAGTCTTACTACTAAGCTTTGTCATAACCATATCATCATGTGTTTAGTTTATTTAAGTTCTTGCTAGTCTAGGATAGGGAGTAATATTGATACCCTATAGGTAACCATAGAAGTTAAGGTTTGTATTTTAGGAATATATTGTGAATAGAATCTTTGATAAACCAAATTAGAATTAGTTGTTTATTAACCATCTTGTACACATCACTATTTCATACAGGAGGATACCTAGCTCTATTGCCTACTTGTACTTTCCTGGAGCAAGGCAAGTACACTCTACGGTTTTGTACTTTTCATTATATATCCTGTGCTTCCTTGAGTGACACAATTGCAACACGTCATGTACTTTCTGGTGCTCATGTTCTCTTGTTCTTATTACTTGTATCTGGGGTGGGGAAATATACTATCTATGTGACCAATCCCAAGTAACAACTCAGGTGTGTTTTAGCTTAGACCCCGCATCGTGCACGCGGGTCTTAAGTCACCATTCATGTGCTTTCAGGTGCTTTCATGTGCTTACCCTAGCCGGTCACATATTTAGTTATATTTCAAATATATTACACACATGTTCAGGAGATTACCTTGTACTTATTTCCTGTGATTCCATGATATCATGTTCTTTCAGGTGCTTACATATCATGTTCTTCATGTTCTTACATTCATGTTCTTTCATGTACTTTATACTGTTCTTCATGTACTTATTCACCTGTTCTTCCTGTACTTTCCATGTTTCCTTGTACTTTTATATCATGATGTCTTGTTCATTACCTAGAATTGTACTTGCTCCGCTCCTGAATAGGATATGTTGCAGGTGAGATGGAGGCTTTGTGTGACACCTACTATGGACAGGATATTGCCTTCCCTACTGAGCCAGCTGGAGCTGCTTCTGACCTAGAGGCTGCAGAAGCCTAGTACTTCATTTAGTTTTCAATTATCTTTCCATGTATTGAGACTAGCAGACTCTTTTATTAGTTGAAATGTAATAATTTTAGATATTGTACTTTACTCTGGTTGGGACACATTTATATAGATGCTGTGATTCATTTCATGTTCATATTTATCTGGTTAGTTTCCCTAGATTGGTACAGCTTACTTTGTTGTGTCTAACAACAAAGGCTGGGCGTGTCCGACTCGTATCCGGTTATTCGGGAGCGGGTCGTGACATGTTTTTAGTGGTGGCCCATGCAGGTCCATCCTAATGGTACCTAGGACTTAGCGTACTATTGGGGGACTTGAATTACACTAGGGAAACTTGATCACAGCATAGAAAAATCGGGAAATAAGGGTATATCAGGTATATCAGGTGTATCAGGTATTTTAATATTCTATAAACACTTGTTGTATGTAGGTCTAGGTTATTTTAACAGTTTTCTGTTTTGCAGATAGTTCAAAAGCATGCAACACCAGAACTGTCAATTCACCTGCACTTGACGTTTCCGAACTTCCACTACCTTCTATCATTCTACTATCCCCATGGGTAGTACGTAATTGACGGAGACGTCTGAAGAGTCCCTTGACAACCAAAGGAAGCAGGCCACCCTTTCCAAGTCAGACTTGTGGATACACTCTCCGAGCCAGGAAGGACTTCTGATTTCCAGACGCACAGACACTTGGACTTTTCCGACACCGAGCGCATATCTTGCACCAGAGAGCCGATCGAGAACCTGAAGCCGCCACTGAAGATCATCTCAGCATGTGAGGATCCGACTTCTCTGAAGATTAGAGCCACCAGCCTGGAGATTCAGAATATAGCGCAGACAATGGAACGAAACCGGAAGCTGAAGCTCATGACAGACATGAAGATTTATGACAAAGACAACAACTACCCTGGACCCACAAAGCGTCACAACACTCAGTCAGCGTTTCTTCGGTCACACCACCAGTCACATCATCAGGAGCAGATCTCAGCACGCTAGCAGCCATATATTCATGCCAGAGCCCTGCACTTCAGCCCCAGCGGGAGATCCAGATTCAGATCCAGCCGACGATCATTTACAATTTCTGCCACCTCTCAGGATGCCACTATGAAGAGTGCCGCAAAAGACGGAGGCTATACTATACTACGAATCGCCTGCCCACCAAGTCAAGACTGCTGGAGAACGTTGATCACACTGCCCGAGAACAAGCGCGAGGGGCATCAGACTACAGCAAAAAGGGAACCACCTTCTCAGAATCAGCAAACACATGAAGCACTACTACAAGGATCAGCCTATATCAGGACAGCTGAAGAAATTGAAGTGATTCCAGTCCCGGAGAAACACTGAAGATAGATTGAAGACAGAAGATTTCTTTTGCATGGTTGGGAAAACCATGTATCTGATTAGCAATCCAGCCTCTCTTTAAAATCCTCTTAGCACCTAGATCATTTCTTCAAAACTTCTTGCTTCTATTTTGGAACCTTGATTGATGTTCGAAACTTATTTCAAGATATTGTTTCATATTCGACAAACTTGTTTCAGACCCACAATTCAATATTTGTTTGAAATCCATTGTTCGATACCGTTTGCAC
Source organism: Iris pallida (assembly GCA_029216955.1). NCBI lineage: Eukaryota > Viridiplantae > Streptophyta > Magnoliopsida > Asparagales > Iridaceae > Iris > Iris pallida. Next base: position 6,665,838 of record JANAVB010001399.1, on the reverse strand, counting down.
ATTCATTCATGACCTTGTTTCCTAGTAATGGCTCATATTTGTAAATTTTGTTTTTATCAAACTTCGTGTTAAATAAGATTTAATTCCTACTCGTTTATTGATATTCTGTTCGCTAATCGAACTTGTACTATTCCAGAATTATTCCTACTTGAAATATTATTCTGAAACCTTGTTTGAACCTTTGCTTCTATTGATGCTTGTTTGAGATTCTATTTTCTATTCTCGATTTTATTCGAGACTTGTTGCTATTGAGATTCGCTTGTTTACAATCCAATACCTTGTCTCCTATTAGAACCTGTTTTCTAGTCACTATTCTAAACCTTGTTTTCTCGTTAAGATTTTCTATTTTGAGATTTTAGTTCCTAAATACGACCTTGTTGATACTTGATTTTTTTCACTGTATACCTTATTGGAGAATTCGTTTCAATTCAAGCTTGCTCGAGACTTCATTTTTATTCGAGATTTTATTGAAACTTGTTTCTAGTGCGAAATTTTATTTCTTATTTTGAAACTTGTCTTCTATCTGATACCTTGCCTCAGTTCATCCTTCGAGACTCTGTTATCCCTTCGGGATAATGTCCCATATATGGAATCTTCTTACCATTCCAGATATTAGTTAATATTCCGTCATAATTTGAAACTTCGTCCTATCTGAAATTTTAAATCTCCCTGGCTGCCCTTTTGTACTCACTGATTGGATCCCTTGTCATTTTTCGTACCTAATAAACTCATGTATTCTAACAGTCAGGTAACTTCACCATTTCCGTGACTTGGACTATTGAAATTTATTTTAAATTCTTTAAAACTCCTTTGAAATTCCTAGGGATAAAGTCGAGAGGCTATTCGATGACCTACTATGGCATGACAGTTGCGCGCTGCAGCCATTAGCTGGATTATGGAGACTGAGGGTTCACTGCAGCCAGTAGCGCACTGGCGAGGCAGGAACTCTAAGTTGAAGTGATTTCAGACACCCATAGGTTTTCGAGTATTGTTGAGACTTGTCATATTCTTCATATCTTGATCCCTTGGGTTGTTTCGTCAATGATTGTTGGAAAATGGATAAGGTTGATAGAGTATTTGGAGACATATTGTTATTTGAGTCACGGAGCCGAAAGTCCACTGCAGTCAGATATATACTGGCGGGGTAGGGATTCTAAGCAAAGTGATTTCAGATACCAACATGTTCTTGGATATTCTAGAGACTATATTTCCTTTTCATATGATTATTGGTTTTCGTGAATCACAAATTCTTGCATATTCACCCTGATTTGATACTGTATCTCCTGAGTATTTCGTATGTTCCTCAAATCAACCCTTGCTAATTACCTTCTAGTATTGTATCGTTAGATCATTGATTTCTTCAAATTATATGTTGCCATATTTTGATTCCATACTTCGTTGTGTCTTGTCTAAACTTCAATCTTAAATCATGTCTATTTGACCATGTTCTCCTATCTTGTCCTAGCCCACTTGTGTTAAGCCATCAATTTTTGATCGTACCTAATAGTTGTCTTCATGATTTTGCTCCTCTAAGTTGTAATTGAAATTCCTTCCACTTCGTGACTATTTGATCCTCGATCCTTGTCAAAGCGTGATATTCCAAACTTCTTATGTGTACTTAGACTCAAGGCTTAGAGCGTTATGGATCGACAAAAGCACTAGGCGGACAATAGCAGATGGTCACCGAAGTTAGCAGTTAGAAGCAGAGTGTTCCTGAAGAATCTCGCCGACCAGAGGCACCATTCGTTTTGGCAGAGGCGGAAGGTTCAGTCCGAGATTCAGCGGGCCTTTCGACGTGATGACGCGTATTGGCGATGTGGCTTATCGACTAGCACTTCCAGCTAGCTTGGAGGGAGTACACGACGTTTTCCACGTGTCCCAGCTTCGACGCTACATTCCAGACTCGAGCCATGTGGTGGACTATTCCGAGCTGGAGGTAGGCCCGAGATTGACTTACGAGGAGCAGCCAGTGGAGATCCTTGATCGGAGGGAGAAGCGCCTGCGGAACCAGACTATTTCACTTGTCTGCGTCACGTGGAGACACCACACTCCAAGAGAGTCCACATGGGAGCGCGAGGACGAGATGCGGGAGCGCTATCCTAGATTGTTTTTGTGATTGTATTTTGCATTTGATTTTAAAATAATAAACTGGTGTTGGATCCTTTGAGAATTGCAGATTTTGATTTGGTCATTGAATTTCGAGGACGAAATTTTTCAAGGGGGAGAGATTTGTAACTCCACTTTTTTTTAATATAGTATTTTTTTTTATTATGAATTAGAATTTTTATTGTAGGTTTAATAATTAATCACCATGGGCTATTTATTTATTTTTCTTTTTTTTTTCCTTCTTTCTTTTGTGGCTTGGGATAACCCAGAAGCCCAAGTTTAAGTTCAAACTATATAATTTGTTTCAGGAAGAGAGCTCATTGTTTGAGCTTCCTTTCAAAATTTCTTGGCTAACGGCCATGTGCTCTCCTCTCCCCAACGGCCTAACAACCTGTCAGAGCCAATTTCTCTCGCCAAATAGTTAGCCTAACTCCCACGCCATAATCCACCCTATATAATCCCTTCTCCTTATTGTTGTTGAACAATCCTTCATTTATTTCCTCAACCCATCCTCTTCATTGGTTCCTCGACTTCTGGGAGCAATGGCAATGGCAGCCATGGCAATTCTCCTCCTCAACGATCGAGCTCTTGTTGAGATGAGCTCAATCCCAGTGAGTATTTGGTTTTCTGATCAAACTTGATATTGTGTTTCCAAATCTTAAATTTCTTCTCATTGATTGATCGACCATTGTAGGGGAGTAAATTGTGAACGATCGATCGAACACTTTTCCCTATCGAGAGCAAGATCTATTGGTGAGTATTCAACCTAATGTTTAGAATCTCGAATTGAGAATAGTTTGATTTTGACTGTGGTTTTTCTAGAACCTTTGCGTGTTAGATCAATGGATCGTTGTTCTTGGAATTAGCTTGGGATTTGGATCTGAAAATTATATCAGGTGATTTTGAAGAGCATTTATATTTTCTTTGGACGGGTCCCTAATAGTTCAGTGCATCATATTGATTCGTGTCCCATGTGTTTGTTTTAATGCCTGAGCAGTAATTGGACTAATTCTTGGGTAGCAGAGATTGTGTCCAATCCTTGAATCAACAGTTTCTTCAGAACACAACCAGGTAACTATGTTCTCTGTATGAATAAATTGTTTTCCTATTAAGAAGTGGCTTGTGTGGTGATTTGGTTCGAATGTTTATATTGCAGACATCATGGTTAATTGATGAACCTGGGTATATTGTAGGCATCATGACTCTTTGATGAACCTAGAATATATTCCAAGTATCATATGCAGCACATAATTCCCTGTTGTTCCGGGGAATGTGCATAACCATGTATTAATGGATCGATATGGTTCAGCCATATCCTGCTTTAATGTGTGTACATATCAGAGGCTCCATCACTGTCTGGGTAGTATGGACCTGAGGCTATGACTGGGCCACTCTATTCAGTTGGCACTTCTAATTTTCATGTTGATTCAGTGAAATCGAGTGCCAATGGAATACTGAACCTGGGGGATATTTTCTCAGTGGCTACCTAGCAGCCATTGGGACAAAAACTTGGTATTTATGGCATGGTGATGACTGAAGAATCAGTCTCAGTCCCTTGGGGATACTTGGTCGGGTTCACATCATATTTGGGAATTGTTGGGACCAATGCAACCTATGATGTTTCAAGCTAGTTGAAAACTGAGGTTGCCTAATAGCTTTCTTATGCACTAGTTTTACCATGCATATGATTATGGAGGATGGCTTCCTATTTGGCATGCTGCATTTGAGTATTCCTGATATGAGGGTTGTGGTGCAACTTTTTGGCTGGGCTTTATTTAGCTCTGTATTAGACTAATATTAGCACTTTCAATATGTAGCAGGAGGGGGTTGGATGCACTGTGTGAGTTGGCAGTATATTCCAGTTGCATTGTTTTCCTCATTGTAGTTTGTTTAAGCCTTTTTCCTGTTTCAATTTAGTTTAGAACTGTGTTTCCCTGCAATTATTTTGATTCTAATTGATGAATTTATTACCAATATCAGTATTTGGACCAGGACTGTATACAAAAGCATAACAGGATGTTTTCCTGAACCTGATGCTTTTAAATGCTTCATGGTTATCTTACGAAATCTGGGAACCAATCCAAGTTTCTCCAGTCCATTTTCTTGCACTATTATTTTGACTGTACCTGAGATTTAGACTGTTGCCATTGGCAATTGTGAGGATTGATATGATAAGAGGAACATGGGAACACTAGATTAGGTATCAGTCTTATGTACTGGGTTTGATGCTAATCCTGGCAAGACTGACCATATTAGGAGATTTGGATTTCAGGAATCATAACCTGGGAGTATACTCAGTGAGTTGAAGTCTCAGGAAAACTGAGACTTTAACTCAGGAAATGGATTAAGTCTCAGGAAAACTGAGACTTTGACTCAGGACCCTTGGATTAAAGTGTCAGTAATCTGAAACTTTAAGTCAGTTTGTTTCAGGACCAATTGAGAGGATATTCTCAGGTTTGCATTCAAATGAACTTCAGGATTGGGAAGGGCAATTCATTAGTTAGTTCAGAGTTCTTCTTAACTCTTGGCAGGAATTTGTGATCACTTGCAAGTCCTTGGTTCATTGGGGTCCCTTGTGAGTTATAGATTCCTGGATCAATGCACATAATGTTATTGAGGACCCAAGCCATATACCAAGTCCCTGTTTTATGTCAGGATCCTAATAGGATATTGGATTCCAGATAAGTTCAGTTTTAGAAATTTCATTCACTAAGTTAAGGTTAATTACTCTACTTTTTACTTAAGTATTTGAGGGTTTAAATAGAACTAATGGAATTAACTCTTAACTAATGTGTTAGTCTTACTACTAAGCTTTGTCATAACTATATCATCATGTGTTTAGTTTATTTAAGTTCTTGCTAGTCTAGGATAGGGAGAAATATTGATACCCTATAGGTAACCATAGAAGTTAAGGTTTGTATTTTAGGAATATATTGTGAATAGAATCTTTGATAAACCAAATTAGAATTAGTTGTTTATTAACCATCTTGTACACATCACTATTTCATACAGGAGGATACCTAGCTCTATTGCCTACTTGTACTTTCCTAGAGCAAGGCAAGTACACTCTACGGTTTTGTACTTTTTATTATATATCCTGTGCTTCCTTGAGTGACACAATTGCAACACGTCATGTACTTTCTGGTGCTCATGTTTTCTTGTTCTTATTACTTGTATCTGGAGTGGGGAAATATACTATCTATGTGACCAATCCCAAGTAACAACTCAGGTGTGTTTTAGCTTAGACCCCGCATCGTGCACGCGGGTCCTAAGTCACCATTCATGTGCTTTCAGGTGCTTTCATGTGCTTACCCTAGCCGGTCACATATTTAGTTATATTTCAAATATATTACACACATGTTCAGGAGATTACCTTGTACTTATTTCCTGTGATTCTATGATATCATGTTCTTTCAGGTGCTTACATATCATGTTCTTCATGTTCTTACATTCATGTTCTTTCATGTACTGTACACTGTTCTTCATGTACTTATTCACCTGTTCTTCCTGTACTTTCCATGTTTCCTTGTACTTTCATATCATGATGTCTTGTTCATTACCTAGAATTGTACTTGCTCCGCTCCTGAATTGGATATGTTGCAGGTGAGATGGAGGCTTTGTGTGACACCTACTATGGACAGAATATTGCCTTCCCTACTGAGCCAGCTGGAGCTGCTTCTGACCTAGAGGCTGCAGAAGCCTAGTACTTCATTTAGTTTTTCATTATCTTTCCATGTATTGAGACTAGCAGACTCTTTTATTAGTTGAAATGTAATAATTTCAGATATTGTACTTTACTCTGGTTGGGACACATTTATATAGATGGTGTGATTCATTTCATGTTCATATTTATCTGGTTAGTTTTCCTAGATTGGTACAGCTTACTTTATTGTGTCTAACAACAAAGGCTGGGCGTGTCCGACTCGTATCCGGTTATTCGGGAGCGGGTCGTGACAACTCGTACTATGTATGACATTTAGGAGGATGATCATGTGAACGCGGCATGTGAATCTCAAGATTAACCTAGGGTTAACTAGGCAAGTAATCTGGTAGATGCATTGGACGAGAAGAATCTCGAGATCGTGCCATACTAGTCATCCCAGGTCCCATCCTAACGTGCCGGGTTGGCCTCCATGGACATGGTTTCATCCACTTATGGTGGATGACCATATCCGATTCCTATGTGCTATGTTTTATATGTTTTAGTGCGGTAGCCTTACGGGGGAGTGGTGCACGATCAAGGTGCTACGTGTATATATATACATTTTGGATAGGCTAGCCCTGCTGGAACGATACGATCTGAGGATTCCTATTACAGCATTGCGGGGATAACTCCACCAAATATAGAAAGTCGCAGGAATGAATGGCCGCTTGAAAAATGACTTGACTGTGCCTTGTACCTTCCGTTAGTAGCCGGGGGACATGGTTGTTGGCCCATTTGGTCATATGGTCAAACCTGATTTTAATAATTGAATAAACTCTGTCTGGATATACAAAGCTAGTCGGGACATCTCGGACTCTTGAACATGATCAAGAATAGCTATCCAATGCTTTCAAGACCGAAGATCTGTTTGCCTACTCGAGTCTGTAATTCCTTATGCAATGTATTTTCATTTTATTTGAGTCTAGGAATATGTTGTACATCGAGTCGTACTGGCAAATAGGCTACCCTCAAATGAGTTCAAAATATTTTTATTATAACCTCTCAAAAAGCTTTACAAAAAGGTTTTCAAAAAGGTTTTCAAAAATTACCAAAAAGCTTTTTCAAAACCCTAACTAAACCCTGACTTAACCCTGACAGAACTCGGACCGAGTTCGGCCAGAGTTCGGTTAGTGGCCGTTGTGATTTTGAATCCTTGGAACTTGGTCCTCCTGCAGTTGCGGATTTGACCGAGATTTGCTCATAGAGTTCTGCCCGAATTTTGCCCGAATTCTGTCAGAAGTCTGCCTTTGAAAGTCCTATAAATAGAGAAGGATTTCGATCATTTCAACTCACTCATTCAATTTCAATCTTCTCTCTATCTAAAGCTTTCAGTCTTTCAAAGAGTTTTTTAGAGCTTTCAATTTCAGATCCCAACCAATTACAATCCTCTAGTCGATTTGCCAGTGCGGTATGGTCTAGAAGTTTCTGAGAGATTGTAATCAGAAGGCTTCATTGAAGAATACCTCTTCACATTTGAAGTTGAACGAGTTCTTCGTATCAAAGCTCGCGTTGTAGAAGTTGCAAGGACTTCGTAAGAAAACTTGCGATTTTTCCAATAGTGGATTCAACTGGTAGCAAGAGTTCTACCGACTCGATTAGTCCTCAATAGAAGGATACCAGTATACATCGCTGTCTTTCCGTTTGCTCTCTTAACTCTGTCTTTACTTTATTTCAGTTGTGATTAATATTCTGTGATTGTGCTGCTAACATTTTTTAATTAGCATTATTCCGCTGCCAATTCTATTCACCCTCCCTCTAGAGTATTACGCTTTACTATTTCGTTCCTACAATTGGTATCAGAGCGGGTGTTACAGGTAAAGCAAAGGTAACAGTGCAATTATTTATTTATTTTAATTAACTGTTATATAGATCACAGCACAACACATGGCAACTGTGAAATTCACAAGTGAAGGCCAGGCCACAAACAGACCCCCACTGTTTGATGGTACGAACTATACCTATTGGAAAACACGGATGAGTTTCTTCTTAAAATCACTTGACTTTGATTTATGGTCCATTGTTCTTGATGGCTATCAAAAGCCACCTCGTATAAATGTTGATGGAGTTTTAGTTGAAAAACCCCACAGTAGATATACAGAGGAAGAAAACAAAAGGGCCAGTCTTGACGCACGTGCCATTAATGCTCTCTTTTGTGCTTTAGACAGAACTGAATTTAACATGGTGTCTATCTGCACAACGGCTAATGAAGTGTGGAAGCTACTTGAAGTCACACATGAAGGCACGACTCAAGTCAAAGAATCTAAAGTCAGAAGACTTACTCAAGAGTACGAGGTGTTCAAGATGAAGCCCAACGAAACAGTTACACAAATGTTCGAGAGATTCCTGGATATTGTAAATCATTTGTCCTCCTTAGGCAAAGATTACAGTAACCATGAAAAGATTCGCAAACTCCTGCGAGCACTTACCAAGAACTGGATTCCGAAGGCTACTGCAATCATTGAAGGGAACGACCTCACAACTATATCCCTCGAAGTACTCATGGGTAAGCTACTCACTCATGAACTGGAGCTACAAGATTTTGAAGAGCCTGCACCAAAGGAGAAGACGATTGCTCTCAAGGCTCAGCACAGAAAAGCTGCTGAAGGTGACTCAGACAGCAATGGATCTGACGCTGAAGATCAAGCACTCTTAGCAAGGAAGTTCAAAAGATTCATGAGACATGAGAAGAGAGTCAAAGAGAACAACAGCAACAACTGGTATCAAGAAGATGCTGTTTGCTATGGTTGCAAGAAGAAGGGACACATGAAGAAGGATTGTCCCACAAACTCATCATCAAGCAAGAAGAGCAACAGGTATGAAAAAGGAAACCTGAAGAAATCAACATCTAGAAGATATGCCAATACCAGCATATGGCATGAAAGTGAAGCCAGCGACTCAGAAGACGAACAATCAGAAGACGCTGCAAACGTATGCTTTTTGGCATCTGATCAGGTACCTACTGAACCTGTAGTTGATACTTATGATGACTTCACCTTTAAGCAATTAGGAGATGCCTTCAGTGACCTGATGACTGATTACAGGAAACTGCGTAGTAAGTATCAGACCCCTAAGAAGGTACTCAAAGAGTACAAAGGTGAAATATGTAGACTTACCGACCTACTAGCTGAGGTTAGAAATAATGTTAGTGAGTCTGGTGAGCTTTCTTCAACAAAGCTCTTATTACATGAGACTACCAAGTCATCTGAAGAGAAAGACAAAATTATTGACCAACTCAAGGAAGAACTTTCTATAGAGAAGAAAAGTCTTCAATGTGCACAAATCAGAATAGAATCACTCACTTCTGATTATACTAAGTTGTATGACACTTCCAAAAGATTGAAAATTAGGTTAGGAAAACAGCCTGAGCCTGCTGCTTCCTTCCCTAACACGTATCACTTACCGAAAAATCGGAACATTCCCAAGCCAAACACTGTCAGACCTAACCCTATAAAACCTTTACCCCAAAAGGTTAAGCCCAAACAAGATTATAGGTATGCTTTCTTTAATACTAGAAAACCTAAACCTACCAACCATGCACACCACTCAGCTTTCAACACTCGACATGCACAATGTCATTATTGTGGCCTCATTGGTCATATTTCATCTGCATGTAGAATGAGAAAGCTTGTTGATTTGAATATTTATGCTTGGATACCTAATGCTAACAATTCAGGACCCTACAAGAAATGGGTACCAAAAGTTTCATCTACAAATTGTTTTGTAGGTGGAACACCCTTCACATGCTAGAAGCAAATGGATCCTCGACAGCGGTTGCTCACGGCATATGACCGGTGACGCTACCCTATTTTCAACACTGTCGAAGAAAAAGAAGGAAGGCTATGTCTCCTTCGATAATAACTTGATAGGGTATATTATTGGTATCGGTGATGTTGGTAAGTCTCCCTATCCTGTGATTAAGGATGTCTGTCTGGTTACCGAGTTGAAACATAATCTACTCAGCATAAGTCATCTAGCTGATCATGGTTATGGCATCAACTTTGGCAAAGACAAATGTACTATAGTTGATAGCTCAACTAGTAGTACTATCTTTGAAGGAATCAGGGAAGACAATATATATGTTTTCTATTTGTTGGAAGAAACTAACATTTCAGGTAGATGCTTAATGGCCAAGAGTGATGAGAGTCATCTGTGGCATGTGATACTCGATCACGCTAATATGGATACGATCTCAAGATTATCCACAAAGAAGCTAGTACGCGGTTTACCGGACATTACATTCAAGAAGGACTCGGTATGCAGCCAATGTGAAAAGAACAAAGCTACCAGATCCACATTCAAGTCAGTAAACGCAATATGTACTACTAGACCTCTACAATTGCTTCATATGGACTTATTTGGTCCTAGCAGAGTTGCTAGCCTCGGAGGTAAACTTTATGCTTTCGTAATTGTAGATAATTTTTTTAGATACACGTGGGTATATTTCTTGACACGCATGAATGATACATTATCCGAATTTGTCGCCTTTTGTAAGAAAGTACAGAATGAAAAAGGTTACATGATCACTCGCATAAGAAGCGATCATGGAGGCGAATTCAAGAATGCTGATTTTGAGCAATTTTGTGACACACACGGTTTTGTACACGAGTTCTCCTGCCCTAGGACTCCACAACAAAATAGAGTTGTGGAACGTAAGAACAGAACTCTAACCGAAATGGCCAGAGTGATGTTAAACTAGTTTAGTCTACCCAAATATTTCTGGGCTGAAGCTGTCAACACAACTTGTTTTATACTCAATAGAGTTCTAATTCGACCCAAATCGAAGAAGACTCCTTTTGAGTTATGGTTTGATAGAATTCCATCTGTTTCATACTCTAGATTTTTTGGCTGTAAATGTTTTATTCTTAATACAAAAGACAATTTAGGAAAATTTGATGAAAAGGCCGATGAAGGTATATTTTTAGGTTATGCGGCCAAGAGCAAAGGATACAGAATCTTCAACAAACGAACCATGATCATCGAAGAGTCAATCAACGTCACCTTTGATGAACTAAATCAGATGACAATCGATGACAATGACGAAGATCCAACTGTACCAAGATCAACATCAGCTGATCCTCAACCAAGCTCTGCACTAGCTGAACCTCCTAGAGAAGATCCAGGAACCAGCTATCTTCAGAATCTTCCAAAAAGGTTGAAATTTACAGCTGATCATCCAAAAGATTTGGTAATTAGTGATATTACCAAAGGAGTAAGTACTCGTACATCCTGTAGAGATATTATTTCTAGTATCGTATTTATTTCACAGCTAGAACCCAAAACTATTGATGAAGCATGTAGTGATAGTTTTTGGATAGATGCTATGCAAGAGGAATTAAACCAATTTGAATGGAATCGAGTTTGGGAACTTGTTCCCAGGCCTATTGATCATCCGGTCATTGGCACGCGTTGGGTATTCCGAAATAAATTAAATAAGAATGGTTTAGTGACTCGTAATAAGGCTCGACTCGTAGCTCAAGGATACAATCAAGAAGAAGGTATCGACTACGATGAGACTTATGCCCCAGTTGCGAGATTAGAATCCATTCGCATGTTATGTGCATTTGCATGTTTTCATGATTTCAAACTTTTTCAAATGGACGTCGAGAGTGCTTTTTTAAATAGTTTTATAAAAGAAGAAGTTTTTGTAGCACAACCTCCAGGTTTCACGGATTTCAAAAACCCAGATCATGTTTTCAAGTTGAAGAAAGCCTTATACGGTTTAAAACAAGCACCTCGTGCTTGGTATGATCGTTTAAGCTATTTTCTACTTGACAACGGTTTTTCAAAAGGCAAGGTTGACACTACACTGTTTATTAAGTCTTTTAATGGCAAACTTCTTTTGATTCAAATCTATGTTGATGATATTATATTTGGATCTACTGATGAATCTCTGTGTCAAAAATTTTCTAAGTGTATGCAGAATGAGTTTGAGATGAGCATGATGGGAGAGCTGAAATTCTTTCTCGGATTGCAAATCAAACAAACTGATAATGGGACATTTATAAATCAAGCCAAGTATACAAAAGACCTGCTAAAGAAGTTTGATCTGGACAATGTCAAACCTATTGGCACTCCAATGGCAACTTCAACAAAGCTTGATTCAGATGAACAAGGCAAGCCAGTCGACACACGTAAGTATCGAGGTATGATTGGTAGTTTACTTTATTTAACTGCTAGTCGTCCAGATATAATGTTTAGTGTTTGCCTGTGTGCACGTTTTTAAGCTAACCCCCAAAGGAATCACATCTGTCCGCAGTTAAGCGTATCTTTCGATACCTTAAGGGCACTTCTTCTGTTGGCTTGTGGTATCCCAAAACTAAGTCCTTTGACCTTATTGGTTATTCGGATGCAGATTTTGCTGGATGCAAAGTTGATAGAAAAAGTACCAGTGGCACATGTCATTTCTTAGGTAAGGCTTTAGTCTCATGGTTTAGTAAAAAGCAAAATTCTGTAGCCCTATCAACAACAGAGGCTGAGTACATCGCTGCAGGACGTTGTTGTGCTCAGATTTTGTGGATGAAACAAACCCTAGAAGACTATGACTTATTTTACTCACATATTCCCATTTTCTGTGATAACACGAGCACTATTAATTTGACTAAGAATCCAGTATGTCACTCTCGTACTAAACATATCGAGATTCGACATCACTTTCTTAGAGATCATCATCAAAATGGAGATATAAACCTTATGTACATAGATACTGAAAATCAACTAGCTGACATCTTCACTAAACCTCTAGCGGAAGATCGTTTCAATTATTTACGTCGAGAATTAGGAATTTTGGACGTCAATAATATTAATTAATTTTGTTTTATGATTATATATCATTACGCAAAAATAGTATTAGAGACAAGCCAATAAAGAGTCTGTCTGTCACCACAACTACGGTTGAAGCGAAGCGGTACTTAAGAGTTCCCCGGTGAACCTCCGCCAGCTGGGACAGTACTCCTACAGCTAATCTGAAACAGTTGCTGTGTAACGACATTTAATCTATAAAATAATATTAATTATGTTAATTGAAGTTGAAATGACTAATCTTTGAATTAAATATTTGAAATAAGACAATGAAAAAGAATGGATTAAATCAACTTTATAGAACCCTAGGCGAATTCGGCCAGAGCTTTGACCGAATTCGGCCCGAGTTCGGTTGAGGGTACCTGGTTACATATACAGAACCCGAGCAGCCCTTCTTCTTAATTGCTTCCAAACTATTCACAACAGCAGCAGCAGCCGCGAAGGTGCCCCGAACCCTAGTTTTTCACCACCCTCTTTCTTCCAATCCAAGTGGTGAAATCAATCCAAAAGTTGGATTCGTGCGGAGTTCGCCGTTCTCTTCGACATACTTTGATTTCGGGAGGTATAACCCCATCTTTCTCCACTTTTCAATTAGTGCATTTTTATTTCAATTTGCACAAATGGCACCCAAATTTAATCCATCAAAGAGGAAGAAGACGAACCCTAGTGAGGAAGGGTCATCTTCGCATCCACATACGGATTCCCTCTTCTCGCCGGTCCAAACGAGCGACGGTGCGTTCGACGGGTTTTTCTTTCAAACCCTAGACCAAGCCCTACTGTGGTATGGAGACTTCTCCATGAGATCCATATGCACAGGCGCTCCAGTCAAATGGACTGTATTTCCTGATCATCGTCATTTATTTGAGGCATTAGGGTTACATCTTTTTGTTAAAATCTGCTTCCATATTGCAACTAATGCCATTAGATTATTTTGTTACAATCTCATATTAAATAATTTTGATGTGAGCACTCGTGTTGGAGGTATTGATATCAATTTCAATGATGACCTCTTAGCGGAGATCCTTGGTATACCTAACGAAGGTGAACCGCTAGTTGACATCACTGAATTTGATTTTCCCGAAGGCACGACACTCGCCAGTTTCAAAGCAGAACTCTGTACACCTGATAGAGTACACTCTGGAAAGTTCAAGGCTAACAACCTGAACTTGTTTAACTATGAATTGCATCGCATCATCTATTCCACTATCCTTCCAAAATCTACTTCAAAGGATGATGTGACTTCTCTTAAGCTGTCCGCCATGTACCACATTCTTAAGGGGATTCCATTTTCTGCCCCTAAGACCATGATTCAGATGATGGGTCGTTGTCGTGCAAGAGATAGAAATCTCTCTTACGCGATGATTCTCCCACGCATCTTTCAGCGCTTAGATATCGATCTGTCGACTTGTACTCAGGACCCTGAGCCCAAGTTTCTTCAGTTATCTCGTCGTAGCATGACTGCTTCAGCTCCACCTCCTGCTCCTCCTACTGCACCTCCTCCACCACCTCATCAGTATGCCATGACATTTGAGGGCATACATCAGCATTTATCTACTTTGCAAGTTTCGATGACGGACATGGTCGCGAGCGTGAGTTTCGCGACGTCACCCGCTATCAGGCGCTTGCAAACTCCTTAGCTGATCTTCGTTTCGCCCAGACTGGTCATTCAGCCGGTTCCATCCCTAGAGATCCAGCTTTCTCAGGTTACCGCTGTGAGGATAAGGCTGTCCATGCCTACTTCCAGCCCGGTAACGCCTATGATTGGTACCGTCCTGACCGTACTCCACATCGTAATTATGTTGGTGAGTTCTATGCTGGCGCCCCTCCACATCCTTCTGGCGCTGGTACCTCTGGAGCTGGTCCTTCAGGACATGCTGGTCGAGCTGCTGATGATGATGATGAGGATGATGATGAGGAGATGTGACTATATGATTTTGAGTGATATTTTATTGTACACTTGGAAATGCTCCAACATTCCAAGTTGTTATCAGTACTTTTTTATTAGCACTTTTAGTATGCTTTAGTACTCTTTTCTTTCATGGACATGTTTACTATGCCTTAGTTTATGGCATTCAGTTTATTTCAGCATTATGTTTCAGTTTCAGTTTATGATAGCACTATTTCTTATATTGCTTCATTCTTTATAAACTGCCTGTGAAATTACATGCCTGTGATGTTTTTATCTTTTCATACATGCTAGTGATAATTCTCTTTTATATGTTTTCTCACTATTTGTTACTTATGCATTTGATTGCGGGGGAGCTTTATCTTTTGCAATTATTTTGCTAAGTAACAAAGGGGGAGAAAATTAAAGATCTAACATTTTTTTGTGAGATAATTACAGGATATGAACAATTTCTACTTTTTGATATTTTTGGACAAGCTTAATGTTATATCATTCATAGTTTGTCAATTATCAAAATGGAGGAGATTGTTGGCCCATTTGGTCATATGGTCAAACCTAATTTTAATAATTGAATAAATTCTGTCTGGATATACAAAGCTAGTCGGGACATCTTGGACTCTTGAACATGATCAAGAATAGTTATCCAATACTTTCAAGACTGAAGATCTGTTTGCCTACTCGAGTCTGTAATTCCTTATGCAAGTATTTTCATTTTATTTGAGTCTAGAAATATGTTGTACACCGAGTCGTACTGGCAAATAGGCTACACTCAAATGAGTTCAAAATGTTTTTATTATAACCTCTCAAAAAGGTTTACAAAATGGTTTTCAAAAAGGTTTTCAAAAATCACCAAAAAGCTTTTTCAAAATCCTAACTAAACCCTGACTTAACCCTAACAGAACTCGGACCGAGTTCGGCCAGAGTTTGGCCAGATTTCGGTTAGTGGCCGTTGTGATTTTGAATCCTTGGAACTTGGTCCTCCTGCAGTTGCGGATTTGACCGAGATTTGCTCATAGAGTTCTGTCCGAATTCTGCCCAAATTCTGTCAGAAGTCTGCCTTTGAAAGTCCTATAAATAGAGAAGGATTTCGATCATTTCAACTCACTCATTCACTTTCAATCTTCTCTCTATCTAAAGCTTTCAGTCTTTCAGAGAGTTTTCTAGAGCTTTCAATTTCAGATCCCAAGCCAATTACAATCCTCTAGTCGATTTGCCAGTGCGGTACGGTCTAGAAGTTTCTGAGAGATTGTAATCAGAAGGCTTGATTGAAGAATACCTCTTCACATTTGAAGTTGGACGAGTTCTTCGTATCAAAGCTCGCGTTGTAGAAGTTGCAAGGACTTCGTAAGAAAACTTGCAGTTTTTCCAATAGTGGATTCAACTGGTAGCAAGAGTTCTACCGACTGGATTAGTCCTCAACAGAGGGATACTAGTATACATCGCTGTCTTTGCGTTTGCTCTCTTAACTCTGTCTTTACTTTATTTCAGTTGTGATTAATATTCTGTGATTGTGCTGCTAACATTTTTTAATTAGCATTATTCCGCTGCCAACTCTATTCACCCCCCTCTAGAGTATTACGCTTTACTATTTCGTTCCTACAATGGTCTGTCATGGTGTGCGGTCCAACCCATGTCCTTGTTTGGTTGTTGGGTTGGGCTATCGTGCTACGACAAGCTGTGGATCGAGGTTACGACCGGAAGCTTTTTATTATTATTATTATTATTATTATTATTATTATTATTATTATTATTATTATTATGCTTGGATTTTATCTCACTCTTTTGTGCTCCCTTATGGTACTTGCTATTCGGGGCTGACCCCGCTGGTTTTGTTTGGACAGATCTCGTAGCAGAGCCAAAGGATCCGACCTTCCTCACTGACGTCAATGGTGCATACTAGGAGCATGGCGGTCGGGGACTCGAATGGATTTCTTCTCCACCCCTCTAGTATCATTACTTATGTTCTGGCGTTTAGCCACCGTCACCTATCTAGCCGGTTGTTCTGGATATTTTGCCTCCTTGCATAATTGTAATTAAATCAAACTGCAGCTGACTACGATTACTTACCTAGGACTCTCTCAGCTAGCTAACTTATAAAGCTAGTTCCCGGTGATCATTTTGATGAAACGTCGGGGATGCCTTACTGCTTTATCTTATATGTTCATTATTTGTTGTTTCTTGCTTTGATTGATTGAGACATAGATGCACTGTGGGACCATAGGATATCTGATTGTAGCAAGCACCCCTAGTCTCATGACAGCCACGATCGCAGTATGACATTTTCTTAACTCATATGGAGTAGCTGGCCTAGTCATCCTCCGTATTTCGGTACTGGGGCGTGACAACTTTCTACCATAGCACTTGATCTACTAATGGTCCTGGTGCCCAAAGGTAGCATCGGAGTCTTATTTTAGTGCAGGATCAAGGATTTTGAGCATAAAGAGGAACCGGTGAAGCCATATATCTTGGAAGTTTGTGTATGTGTTCAAGATTAAATTTTAGCACAAAAAAGAACCCAAAACAAAAGAGATGAACATGCTGATATCAACGAGCTAGACTTTGAATCGCTTACAATGGGTGAAGCTTCTGGAACCGAGGAAGAAGAATGACTCAAAGGTATGAATTAGTAAACTTATAAAACAAAAGAAACAAAAAAAAACTTAAAACCAAAAACAAAACAAAAAACAAAAAAATAAAAGAAAAGAAAGAAAGAAAGAAAACCTATAAAAGAAAAGAAAAACTTAAAAAAAAAACAAAAAAAACTTAGAACAAACAAAAAACAAACAAAAAAGTTAAAACTTAAAATAAAAACAAAACTACCAAAAAAAATACAAATTTAAAACAAAACAAAAAAAATTTAAAAAAAACAACAACAAAAATATAAACTTGAAACATTTTTTTTTAACTCCGCCTATGACAAGCAAAACTTCCATTGCCGGTCCCAAGCCTGGATAAAGGAGGCGAAAATAAAAAATAAAAAAAACATAAAATTAAAACTTAGAAAGAAACAAAGAAACAAAAATAAAATAAAAGAAAAGTAAAATAGAACAAAATAACAAAATAACAAAATAAACTTAAAATAAAATAAAAGAACACAAAAGAACATGAAATTTAAAACAAAAACAAAAACAAAAACAAAAAAAACTTTAAATCAAGTAAAATAACAAAAAAACCCAAACAAGAAAAAAAAATTGGTGGACCGGCCGGGCCCGCCCGAGCCCGTCCAAGCCCATAGGCGGCCCCGCCTGCCGAACCGGACCGGCCCGGCCCAGCCCTACCCAAGCCGGGTCATTGGGCCGGGCTGGGCTCCAATCCACCAAACCGGGCTAGGCCCGCTTCTGCCTCCGGTCTGGACTGTGTCCGGACCAAGCCTGGTTCAGCCTAATTTTCTGGGCCGCGGTCCGGCCCGGACCGGCACTATTAACACCTTGACGTTGACGGCATGCACCACCTGACGAACCATTCATCATTTGAGTTTGACATGTAAGTTGTAACTGCTTGCTCACACAACGAAGAGGACTAACAGACGCTAAAGATTAATTATTGTTGACGAAGATAGGGGTGAGCATTCGGTTTATTCAGTTTAAACCGAACCGAATAACCCAAAACCGAATTGGACCGAAACCGAATAAGCAAAACCGAAACCGAACCGAATTGGCCCAAAACCGAATCAAACCGAACCGAATTAAATCGGTTTGATTTTCGGTTTATTCGGTTTATTCATATTTTATTGATTTTTTTGAGCTTTTTTTGTTAATATATATAGTAACTAAATATACATAGACATATTTAGTATATACCTATATATATATTTAGTATGTACCTATATATATTAATACTTATATATATAGTACACACACACACACACACACACACACACACATATATATATATATATATATATATATATATATAAATTAATTAATTAAATTTTCTTATTCGGTTTTCGGTTTTGGACCGAAACCGAAACCCAAAACCGAAACCGAAACCGAATAAGAAAAATTAGTATTTTCAAAACCGAAACCGAACCGAACCTCTTATTCGGTTCGGTCCGGTTCGATTTTCGGTCCAAAACCGAATAATGCTCACCCCTAGACGAAGACACAATAAACCATGAAGTCGATAGACTAGTGTAACCCTACATGTATGTTGTTTCAAAGGACATGCCACGCTTGCGGATTTAATAAGAGTAATTGAGAAAATTAATTAAAGGCTAATCCACTTGAAATGTTGAAAAATACAACAAATGTTGGTGCGGGGTTGAGAAAATAATTAAAGGCCTAATTAAGTGATTGAACAATATATTATTTCATAACATTACAGTACATCAAATAACTATCTGAGACTAAATTTATACTAGTATATAATAATAAAAAGTTAAAACTTTACCGTTACAAATTTTGTTCCAAAAATATTCTTATCTATGTTTACTAATTAAAATTGTTAATCATCAAACTTACCATGGGTAATTAAACAATTACGTATAGAAACAAAAATTAAAAAAGACTATTGTTTATTCTTTTCAATTATTATGAAATACATACACATGAATTGTTCTGATACTATATAAAACTCATTGTCTCTAAGAAAAATAAGTTGAATTATCACGTAAGAGTGTTAAGATTATGTATTATTTGGAAGCTATAGAATTATTTCAACCAAACAACTTCTTTTTACATAGAATTATGCCATATGGGGTTATCACAATATCATATATTGTTGCAACTATTCAATCTAGATTTGTAATTTGTAAATACAATAACATTACAACCAAAGGTTGCAGAATCAAATAAGTGGTTTAAGGCTTCGGGACAGAGATTAGAGAGGAAATGGTATAAGAAATGTCATGGGATCAAATTAGAAGGAAAATATTCAAAGATTGACACTTATGTTAGGGTGTGCTTGCATTGAGAGGGGAAAATAAGTAAAATTAAGTGGGGTTAAGTGACGCAAAGTTAAGTAAGGTGTGATAGAATCAATACATATAATCTTGCTTGGATTTGAGGGGTAGTTAAGTGTGGTGTGTTTAACTAGTATTGTTTAGATTGGAGGTTTGAGTGAGATGAGAATTTTAAAAAAAAATACAATGATTACCAAAATACTCTTATTACATATGTCATAAATTTGATCCAAATTTTAATTAGAATTTGTCAAAATATTTTGACAAATGAGGAAGCTATGTAGCAACATGTTAAAAGTGAAAAAAGTGAAAGAAAAAAAAGCCATGATATTTTATAAGATAAATAAGGGATATTTATGACTTTTTGAACATAATTTTTCAATCCCTCCCAAATTTGGAGGGTTAAAAAAATAGACAAAATATGATTAAACAAATTATTTTTCAAACTATCCACAACTTCGTGAACGTTTGTCACCTCGAGACGAAACTTGTTCCACTATATTCGTGTCACGACCCGCACCCGGAGTAAGGGCAACAGTGCGTGACAGCGTCCCAGGCTGTCTAGGTCTACTATCTAACAACAATTATAATATCATAACATGTCGAGATGGTCAACTCCAAATGGAGGACAAGCAATGACAATATAATATACGCAATCATAAAATTCAAAGAAGGATAAATGATACTGAAAGATAAAGACAACAAGTTATTAAAATATCATCCAGAAAATCTGAGACAGAAATAATACAAGTCCAGAGTCTCAGAGTCAACAATCTCAAATTTAAATTCTAATATAATAACATGTCAAGGTGTAATCTGGAGACAAAGTCCAATACCAAACTAATCTAGTTGAGCTACCACTAATGCCTCATCGGCTGGAACTAACCCCTGCTGGACTAGGGTCATCCGGTCTATGCACACTACGTCATGAGGACCATAGTAGGTAGGACACTCGCCTCACCATAATCTGTAAAATTTTGTCAACATATCCAGTCAGGATGGAACGAGCATAAATCTCCAATAACAGTTCTAGTTAGACGATAAAGAATATGTAGTAGTAAATAGAGAGAATATGCAAGGTAAAGTGATACGTACATGAATCATGGTAAGGCATATCAAGACTGTAAATGAATATAAGAGCAAGAAAATAGTGTATATCATGTACAGGAATCCGAAAAACCCTATCTGTGTGAGTTAGCAATAGTTTCAACATGTGATCGGCATAGGATCATGATACAAGGTTTGGCCTAGTTAATCATACGTGCGGTGTATGATTAACACTGTTCAAGGTTCAAAACTTGATACAAGGAGGATATTGATCACATATCTACGCTAATACCCCACCCCCAACCAGTATAGTGGATCCAACCATGACACGATATGACACGAGATTCTCTGATAAGGTAGCTAACCTTTACAGGAATCGTGTCTATACAGTGCACAAGAAACAAGGACAAGGCTTGCACAAGATATACCAAGGAATACAAGAAATAACATCTCATGATGGGATCCAGATAAATACCACTCCGTGTGAATAATGTATCAAGAGAACAAGGCTATCTGCACTAAATACAAGAAATATAGACGATATCATAAATAGAAATATTATCAGAGAATATATTCGCCTAAGATCCGGTGAAAAATATCGACAGTGAATCAAAGCTCAGAGTGAAGTTATAGACTAAAGATGAGATATACATGAGTTAAATGGGGTTTAATAGTGTTAGGCATGATTTTCTAGTGTATGCTATGCAATCTAGGTCAAACTAAGTCAAACTAGGTCAAACAAAGTCAAACTGAGTCAAACTAAGTCATACTAAGTCAAACTGAGTCAAACGAGGTCAATCTAGGTCAAATTTTGACCTACAGTTGACTTTTGGTCAACTAGCCAACTCTGGTCAACTCCTAATCCAATCTAGGTCAAACTAGATCGATAGTTGATCTACAGTTGATTTTTAGTCAACCTTGGTCAATGTCATGCCCCGGAACCAGAATATTGGTAAGTGGAGATGGACAAGGCCAGTTACGTAATACCAAAGTACGTCAGTACTCTAAAATTGCGTATAAAATGTCAAGACATGGGGGTTACTTCTACAAGCCAACAGTCGATCATAGGTCAAGCAATCCTAGGTATCTCAATCACAGGCAATTATACAAGTACAAGAAGTATGATCATCAGACATACAATAGTAAAGCGTCCCAAACCATATATACATGGATGATCGTGAAGCTAGTAATATAAGACGAAGAAACTAGCAAGAATATTAGTCATACATGATAAGCTCTAGCTGCAGTCTAGAATACGCACATCATGTTTATGCCCATAGGCTAAAGGTCAAGGACGAAAACACGAGCTAAACACGTGCTCGAAGGCTAAACGCCACAAAAAAATAATGTACATATCAAGTGGGAGAATGAAACAAAAAATCCACTCAGGTACTCTGGTGCTTCGGATGGTCACCGTCGTATAAATGGTACGAAAGATCCTCTGGGCATCTCTATCAGATCTGGCTAAACAAAACCAGTGGGGTCAGACCCCCAATAGCAAGTACCACAAACGAAGCCAAACTATGAACTAAAACCAGCAATCACTAACATCAACAATTAGAGATACAAATGAGTAAGGCCAGATCGAGACTCGTGCACTACCAATACACTTATCCCGAACATAGGAAGACAATAGTAAGCATCTTGGAGCATAAAGTAATTATCATGCAACATAATGTAAAGTGTAGACATTTTAAGTAAGCAGAAGCTTGAGAATATATAAAAGCAATTGAACATGTGAACTTGTGAGATAGCCGGGTCATAAGGGAATGGTGACCCGGCATAGGGAGTCATGTATAGCTTGTGAGATAATTGAACATGTGAGCATGTAAGAATTATATAGAAAGACAATGATAAGTGGACTTAGGAACTAATTCGGAAGTCAAGTTACAACCCTTAAACCAAACAAGGACCTGGGTTGTAACACTTTTCCTGAATAGAACTTAGTGTCTAACCATTGTGCAGCATAAGGATCATGTAACATGCGAGTACTAAATAGGACGACAAATGATAGGATAACTTAGGAACCATTCCGGAAGCCAAGTTACAACCCGTAAACCAAGCAAGGACCGGAGTTGTAACCCATCTCCTGAATAGAACTTTGTCTTCGACTATTTATCGATGAAAGTGTACTGAAATAAACATACGGACACTGCCAAGACAAAACTAGACTGGACTGGACTGGACTGACTCCATCCATCAATCACGGCCAAGCAATGAGTACGGTTTGATACTTTAACTAACTAGGGTTATCACAAGCCTAGTTACTAACAAGATGCAAAAAGATTTCCAAGTCCAGTTACCCGCCTGCTTCTACCGGAGTGACCCCAACAAAAAAAATAAGTATAGCAGACACACTCCAGTAAGATACATATGTCCTAAGGAGGTGCCCCACTCGATGGTGAGCTGGAAATGTGCTCATCATGAAAGATAGCTCCAAATCCCATATATATATATATATATATATATATATATATATATATATATATATGTATATGGCCAGGATCAAACGGGCAACAGGTAACTGAAAAAGTCTTTTCATGAACTACTTGATTAATCTAGTCATTAATCCTAGCCAGATTCAGTATGAATTCGTGACCGGGGTCATCAGGAATCCATGTCTTAGACATGATGCAATACAGAACATGTAGCTTGTACAAACACACTCAAGTGAAACACCCACGGTGTCCAAATCATTTATTACTTGTAAGACAATAAAGCTGTCGCAACAGCATTTGATTAAGCTTGTAATGTTAGGTTTACATGTCAT
Source organism: Iris pallida (assembly GCA_029216955.1). Lineage (NCBI taxonomy): Eukaryota > Viridiplantae > Streptophyta > Magnoliopsida > Asparagales > Iridaceae > Iris > Iris pallida. Next base: position 6,642,608 of record JANAVB010001399.1, on the reverse strand, counting down.
GTAAAGAGTACTTGTCAGTAGTGCGTCTCGACGGACCACTATCAGGTAAGCAAAGAAGGGACGTATTCTAGAGTGCACTACGGCGGGTCACTATCATGTAAAGCAACGAAAGACATGCTCAAGAGTGCACCATAACGGGTCACTATCATATAAAGCAAAGAAAGACATGTTCAAGAGTGCACCACAACGGATCACTAGACATAAATCATGAGTGCACCACAACAGGTCACTATAAAGAAATTATAAACATGGCATAGACTGTAAAGTACAATAAATTCGAAAAAACATGGAAACACATATCATATCACATAAGAAATATTTGAAAGGAAAAACATACCCTAACATGTGAGAAGGGATAAGTAAAAGTAACTAATTGGCATAAAACAATAATTAAATCTGTGCGGGTGTACAATCATTTTCTAACTGTACAAAGTCATCTAATCATGATAAGACTTTATTACAGTCGAAGAAAACCTCAAAAACGTCAAGTACAGAAAACATGCCAAAAAGTTCAAAACTATGATTAAAATTATAGCATATAAACTCTGATTAAAGTGAAACAAGAATGTTCTTGAAGGCAAGACAAAGATCTACAACTTTTATGATTTGAGTTTTTTAAGATTCTAGCTACAAAACAGCTCAAAGAGGCAAAAACAGTCATTTGGAGTGACCTGCGCGCAAGTTGCGCGAGCAAAACTGCTAACGGCGCACGTTGCACGCAAGCACGGCGCACATTGCGCGGCAGAAAATTGCGCGGGCGCGCGGCCGCGCAAGTTGCGCATTGCATGCTGGCAAAAACGCCCACGGTGCACGTTGCGCGCAAGCACGGCGTGCGGGCACGTGGCAGAAAAACCTGCGGGCGTGCGGCCGCGCAGGTTGTGCATTGCGCGCAGGCAAAGACGCCCACGGCGCACGTTGTCCACAAGCACGACGTGCGGCAGAAAAAATGCGCGGGCACGCGGCACGCAACTTGCAATGTGCACGAGGGCAAAAGTGCCCACGGCGTACGTTGCGCGCAAGCACGGCACGTTGCGCGCAAGCACGGCGCGCGGCCGCGCAAGTTGCGCATTGTGCGCGGGCAAAAACGCCCACGATGTACGTTGCGTGCAAGCACGGCGCGGGCGCACGGCGCACAAGTTGCATATTGCGCACGGGCAAAAACGCCTACAGCGCATGTTGCGTGCAAGCACGGTGCGCGGGCGCGCGGCAGAAAAAATGCGCAGGCACACGGCACGCAAGTTGCAATGTGCACGAGGGCAAAAGAGCCCACGGCGCAAGTTGTGCGCAAGCATGGCGCGCGGCAGCGAAAACACTGTGCGCGGCACTGTTCATCGTCCCGACAGCACCAAAAGGTGTAGGGAACCCATAAACACAAAAATGGCATAACTTTCTCATACGAAGTCAAAATTAAGCGGTTCAAATACCAAAATTTGGTAGAATGAAATTTCCTACCACATGAAACCATTAGATTTCGAAAATATCAAACTTTAAGAGATCAAAACTAAGAAAAATAAGAAAATGTTAAAACTTAGATCTACAGAAATGTAACCATCAAAACCAAGAACTCCAAGTTCTAAAGAGGCTTAGAATCATGAAAGGAAGAGAATAGAACAAAAAAATGACATTGTTTAAGATTAGGCAATATGTACTTGCCTAGGTTTTGAAGGAGGAGCAAATGGAGAAGAAGGAGTAAATGAAATGAATGGATGAGAGAGAGGGAGAAGTTGGTTTTTATACAAAACCCTTCTCATCTCAACCCAACTCATGCTAAGTTGAGCCAAACCAAAATAAACCAAGTGCAAGATTAAACCAAGTCAAGGCTAAGAAAGACAAATCAAAATACGGGTCACCTGTCACATGTCAGAAATCCGTATACGTACCCTGAAAACACGTATAACGGAAAATAGGAGTGACAGGTATGCCATCGGTATACACTGGTATTCTGGCGGTATGCCGGTCAAGGAGAAAATCTATAAGTTGGAACAAATTTAAAACATTCTGAAAACCAAGAAAATACAAAACACAGTACAAAAATATGTATCCTTATATAAATATCGATACAGTGAGACAAGTCTCACAACTCTCTCATCATTAGAAAAATTCTGTCCTCGAAATTTCCTAAAGCTAGTCGAGCATGATAACCAAAACAAAACTTCAGGAAAATACAACTATCTCAATCAAACAAGGCATGGCATATCAGTAAATGAAGGCAACAGTAATATAAATAAATGCGTAAGAAATAACACAACCACAATCAAGAAGGGCTGGAGACATATGAATAGATATGCCTCCTGAGTCAGTAGAGTAGGGACCAACATCCTCGCTGGCCTACGCTGACTCCAAAAATGGATAAAGTTCAAGTCTCAAAGTAAGTCGGTACCAATGACCTAGTCTAAGACAGAACTCTACCCAGGACGTATCGACGTAGTCGATGCCAATGAAGTTATCACATGCCTCGACTACGAAGACAAAAGAGTTGGGGACGAAAAACTCGCCTTCACTCACCGAATAAATCAAGTCGGCCATTGTACTCCATACGGGGATAGAATACAAGGTCGCTTGCAAGAACCCAAGATATAGCGCCACTACCTGGCCTTCCACTGAAAACACAAATCCCAAGAGAAGAACTGATGGAAGACCATGAAGATGGTACTTGAGACTCCCAAGGTATTACCCCCGTGCTGATACTAGAGCTGCTCCTGGTATTGTGCATGCAAATGTGCTCTGAGATACCTGATCCTCTGAGCTCGCGATGGCGGTGAGTACTGTGCCAATGGTTAAACATCTAGTATTGGCCCTAGCTGCTCGTCCACTACTAGAGGCGATGACGGGGGTGATTGAAAGGACTGCAGTGGTACATCTGGTGTAGATGGTCTTCTTCGGGATATCGGATATGGGCAAGTACTAATTGAATGGTCCTCTACTCCACAGCGGAAGCATCGCCTATTGGCCGTCCAACAAACTGATCTAGAATGCCCTAACTTTCCATAATAGATACAGGCTTGTTTTGTCCGATACTGTTGCTGGTTTCTCTGCCTTGGAGCTTGCTGCTGCTGAACCGACGTTGGTGCCTGCTGGTTGTGTAACACCAAGTTTTCCAGATGAGGGTAAATTTGAAATTTTGTAATTATAATTATTATTTATTAATATTTATTTCATATTATGATTTTTGGTGATTTTTAATCATTTTTAAACTATTTTAAGTCATGACTTATGATTTTGGTGTTTTGCTAGTATAACCTTAGAGACTGTTGACTTAGAGTCTAGCTATGTGATTTGGATGTTTAATTAGTACATTTTAGCATAGAGGGTATCTTGGTTATTTTAGGATTTATTTGAATTTATTATGATTTATTAGAATTTGTGCGAATTTATTATTAATTAAATATTGCTATGAGTTATGTTAGTCCTTAACCTAGAAGTTTAGCCCTAACCCAGATTAGACGTGGCCTAGACCTGGGTTAGTTAGCTTGGATTAGTCATGACTAGTCATTGGTTAGAATGATCAAGTTAAACTAGCTAGTTATAGTTAGTTGAGACTAGCATTGAAACCTAGGTTCCATCATAGCCATCGATTTGACATGATGTGATGGTGACCATTTGATGGGATCCCAAAACCCTAGAAGTGGCCAGCCCAAAACCCTAGGTGAGCCTAGTTAATCTCTCCCAAATCATTGCCTCTTGTTCATTCTCTCTCTTTTCAAGAACAAGGTGAGCTCAACTTCATTTCTCAATAACTTCTCCATTCCTCATCCTTTTTCAACCAAACTTCTTGCATTGTGACCTAACCATCACCCTCTTGTTGTCCATGGAGGTAGAATACTGATTTGGGGAATCCACAGTGCTCGGGCTACAATAGAAGGGACTGCACTTGACAGTTTTTGATCTCGAGACACCCATTGGTAAATCCCTCATTCTTCATTTAAACTATTGGTTTATCATCATGGATGCATAGTCCTAGGTGCCCTCTAGCTTCGGGTAGGATTTGAACCCAACCTGTGTCGGATACGTGTCCGTATCGGACACGTATCAGTAGGTTATTTAGGTGTTCGACCTAATGTCTCAATGGATTGATTTTGCTATTTTCAAAATATTTTTGAATAGAAAATTTGTTCTTCATGTTATTTGTGTGATTTTACACGAATAAGGTGACTTCGAGTCGTTCCCGAGTCGCACTGGACTCATGGACACAGTCCCACACGCGGCCAGGGTTTTCCCTGCTACTCGGGGCCTCGTGCTCAGTGCACAGGCCACATGGCAGGCCGTGCTTGGACTGAAAAGAGGGGGCAGTGTCTGCAAACCTGTCCCCCAAGCCTCAAATCCAACAGAGTCGTATCGAACACGTGAAGTCCTGCGCACTGGTCACACGTGCGCGTGCGTTCAGTCTGAATCGCGTACTGATACGCGAGTCGTGTCCACTCTGGACACGACGTGGTCGTGTCGTGTTGGGTCCTATGTGTAGCCTGACATGTGGGCTATACGTAGGTATGACCACGAGACCCCACGTGTCCTGTGTCGTGTTCTACAGACACGTGCACGTATGTACGACACTGTGCAACACTGGATGCACCCTATGTGTTTGCATCTTGTTAGACACGCCTGTATCATGTTTCCTGGACACGTGAGGACACACGAGAAACGTGTATACATGCTTAGTTAATTATCCACTCTTGGTTTAGCATATTAATGTGTTTTGTTCATTCGAATGTGAAATTCCTCTTTGAACTGATACGCAGTGTTCAGTTTGTGTATTCCTGAGTCCATTTCATTTTAACCTATTTAAATTGATGTTTTTAAGTATCATTGTTAATCATACATGTTTATTGGTTCATGTTAGATAGGTTTTATATGTTTGATTTAGTTGTTTGATCTAGAATGGGATATTGAATGTGGGTTTTGAATAAATTGCTAACTGTCAACTGATGCACTAACTGAGATGCACTTGTGTTCTCGACACTTGGACACTCTTCACACAACTTGGACACCCTGGACACCATTTGACACTCACTTGCACACTCTCTATTGACACCATATGCTAAGTACCTTGACCTATATCATAAAGCCTTGTCCCTAGCTTAGAGACTAATAGCAGTCTTATGCATTTGAAATCCTCTAACCTATTCATCAAGTCCAATTCCTTTTGTAGATCATTTTCCCCATTATTATTGAACCATTTAGATCAGTCCTTGAAGCCCGACCACACATTCATGTGATGTTCTTCCATCTAATGCCCTGTCCTATTGATGGATTACTGTCCAGATATTTATCTACTGCTCATCTCATGTATGTCCATGTATGGACAGCTAGTAGCCATTAGTTCACAGATATTGAGTATCATGTACCTGTACTATACGCTGATATATCCATCTTCACACTCTATCCATTCTTCCTATATAATTTAGCCAACTAATTCCTTTTGATGCAACCCACTTCCCATTTGATGTCCAGTCTAGAGAGTATTAAGAGCTTATTCACTGCTTTCCATTTGATATCCTGCATCCTCTTCACTCAATGTTCAGTCCCCTAGATATGGTTCTATCCTCTCATTCAGGGATCAAGTTTGGGATGTTGGTTCAAATTCCAGCTATCCTCATGTCCAAATCTTTTATCTCATGTTCAGCCCAAACTGAACATGTACCTGTCCACTATCCTTCCTGCTAAAGGAACTTTCTGATACCACATTGGTATAGACCTTAGAGGTTGTGTATAGTTCCCCATCTCTGTGTACTTGTAACTGTCCATTCCTTGATACATTGCCCCATTACTCACATTTATTGGTAGCAGCCCTTATCTTCTTTAGTATCAGCTATTAGGAAATTCTATACTGAACATGGTATCAGTCAAGAGGTAGCTTGGCACTGATACTTCAAGTATCAGTTCAATGTCAGGACTGGGAAGGATAGGGTTATTTTGATTTCAGTCCTCAATTTGCATTCGTTCAGTCTTAAATCCTTCCTTATGGTATCAGTCCTATAAAATTGTTCAGTATTTTGTTCAGTCCCATTAGGTCCTCATTCCCTGATTGATGTGTCCTGTATACTTAAAGGACTATCAAACCCATTAATGAACAGTTCATGTCTTCATAGTAGCCTTCATTTGATAACTCCCAATGATAAACATCTGTCATCCAAGATTGGGATGCCATTTATGTAAAATCATTATCTAAAGAAGTGGTCCAGTCCTCTTTCAATGATCTACTTCACTGACTGAAACCATCTGCCCTGTCCATGCTCTGTATGTATTCATCACTGCACCCTAATTCTCATGTTCTGCATATTAGTACCAGAGCACTCATGCCTGCATACACCCCCATTCATATTGACACTGAACTCACTAAAAGGCCTAATCTGAGAATAGTAGCCTATGGCCCATGTACACCATAACCACACATTGAACTTTGTGTACACACACATTTATACCACTCTACTCACCCTCTTGTTCATATACTATTTTTCCTATTCCTTGTATCACACACACACACAGGTTTCACACCCTTTTGACACTCTCACACACACACACACTAGTTTGATTAATGCACTAAGACACTATACCATGCCACCTTATTTTTTTTACACACACATGCTATTTGTATTACACTTGATTTATGTAACTCTTGACACATATAACTCTCACGTGACAATATCACTCACTGTCAACACACACACACTCTTAACTGTTAGCTAAATCACTCCCCCTCTTTACACATGTTCACACACACACATAGCCCTATAGATGTATGTATGTAGTAGTTTAGCTATACATATATAATGTATGCATATTCGTAATCTAATGTATTGGTATATAGGCAATGTAGGCATGTATCAATGTAATACATGCATGAAAAATTAGTTAAATGAATGCAATGTGATGATGATGACCAACATGACAGTATCAATTAAATGAATGCAATGGTTAAATGAATTACTTTACTTGAGATGTATAAATACAACCATGTATCTATGAAATAAAAACATGCAAGTATGTGTAAGGGTAGTGAATAGATGTAAATGCAATGTAATGCAAGAAAATGAGACAAAGCATGTATGATATGTAATGTAGGTAATGAATGTATCAAATATAAAATATGCATAAATATGAAATTAGTGTGTATATTATGTACTGTACATATGCCTAGAGTAAGGTTTAACCTATAGGCTATGTTAGTTTTACTTGAGTTGACTGACCTTAGATTAATTGACTAGGGTTTGACTTGGTCGACTAGTTTAGACTAGGGTTAGACCTAGAATGGCTTGTTTGACCAAGTGTGACTAATGCAGTTGACCAGAGTTGACCAAGGGTTGACTTTGGCCTGGTTTGACCTAGAAATCATGTAGAATGCATTGTAATGTTTCATATTACCATTCTGGACATATTGTGACTGTGTTGTTCTACTAGGAGACAGACACCTCTCCTTAGGCAGTACATCCTCTTCGGACATTCAGTTATCAGGCGAGTACATTCTCTGATCATTTCATATCATGTTTAGAATTATTTTCCTGCTTTAAATTGCTTTACTTGATACTGTCACGTTGGTCACACGTTGGTCACACGGATTAGTACTATATGGATCCCTTACTTGATACTGTCACGTTTATTGCATGATTATATTTTATAACCTGCTATGATCTGTTGATATGTATTGTGCTCGCTCCTGTCCTGACTGGACCTGTTGAAAATATTACAGAGGACGAGGAGGAGGCTTGTGTGGATACCTACTACGGGGCAGCTCTAGATGACACCAGTGATCCGAATTTCCAGTCGGATCTATTAGCTATAGAGACTGAGGCTCCCTAGTCTAGGTTTTACTATTACTGTCATTTGGGATCTGGACTGTATATATTCTTTCATACTCTGTAGTTGAGACTTGTATTTCTGGATGTTTGCTGAGATGATATCTAGACACTTAGACTCTTCTGATCTTCTGTATTTCATTTTGAGTTTTATATCTTATCGTACTTCTTCTTTCTTAGTTGTGATTGAGTTTATATTCTGCAATGTCACCCCCATTCGGGGAGTATAAACTGTTTAGCATTATATTGTTAGACGTGGTGACGTAGGACAGCGTTCTACCGCCGACAGTGCGGCGTAGGTTGGGCATTGTTACATTCTCGTACCCTCACAGTGGGTGCGGGTCATGACATGTTGGAAGGCAGGAAGGATGATGATCTACCTTGACATCTTCGGGGATAAATTCCTATCATGTGGTCAGGTGAACCGCACGAAAAACATAGAAAGTTAGCCCTCCAACAAGTAAGATGAGTATGCCCTTCCCTTCCACAGAAGGAACATACGACTGGTAACTCCTGGTGCTGGGGTATATAGTTGTACGATGGTACTGGTGATGGACATTGGGTTGAAAAGCCTGATACATACGGATGGTTCCTCTTATGACCCTCAGTTCTGGATGCGGTCCTTCTAACTCCATGCCCTTTCTCTCATACTGCCTCTACAGTAGGTCGGGCTTGATATGCTGACGGGATGGATGACTGGTATTGTCTGTCTCTAACCTGTACTTCCTCTGGCTACAAGTCCCCGGCTTGAAGTTCCTCGGGGATTCCTTGTCCACTACGGTCTATCAACATCTGGATACTCTGCTGGAGAGCGAGATCTCATCCTTGCTGTGACTCTATCATTTCCTTGATGATCCCTATGAGTGCAGGTACATCAGACTGATCAAGAACTACCTCCGTTCGAACTGCTAGTTGTACGGGCACAGCGGGATGATCGGGATGGACTATCACCTCTGCCCTCGAGTCAACTCTCGACTCTTCGTCTGAATGCTGAGACTGATCCCCCACAACTGGCCTAACAGAAGATTGTTGATCTGCCATCGGTAGAACCCAAATAAGGTAATCGAAATGATTAGGAACAGTGCCCCTGAAAGTTAAAGGACACAAGGATCAAATCGAGGGAACAGAAAAGAATCAACGATCAAGGCAGATATCAGGTCAAAGGATCGAGGGTAGAGAATAATATGAAGGATATCAATAAAGATAATCGTGATTGAGATATCTAAACATCAGTAACCCCCACATATCTAAAAAATCAGACCTGCATGGGCCACCACTAAAACCGTGTCACGCCCCGGAACCAGAATACTGGCAAGTGGGGACGGACAAAGCCAGCTACGTAATACCAAATTACGTTAGTACTCTAAAATTGCGTATAAGCTGTCAAGACATGGAGGTTACTTCTACAATCCAACAGTCGATCCTAGGTCAAGCAATCCTAGGTATCTCAATCACAGGCAATTATACAAGTGCAAGAAGTATGATCATCAGACATACAATAGTAAAGCGTCCCAAACCATATATACATGGATGATCATGAAGCTAGTAATACAAGATGGAGAAACTAGCAAGAATAGTAGTCATACATGATAAGCTCTAGCTGCAGTCTAGAATACGCACATCATGTTTATGCACGTAGGCTAAAGGTCAAGGACGAAAACATGAGCTAAACACGTGCTCGGAGGCTAAACGCCACAAAAGAATAATGTACATATCAAAAGGGAGAATGAAACAAGAAACCCACTCAGGTACTCTGGTGCTTCAGATGGTCACCGTTATGTAGATGGTGCGAAAGATCTTCTGGGCTTCTTTATCAGATCTGGCCAAATAAAACCAGTGGGATCAGACCCCCAATAACAAAAACCACAAAGGAAGCCAAACTATTGTAGTACCCCGTCCCGTTCAGTCAATCGGAGGAATCAAAATGCCGACGACGTTCGGCCTTAGCCTTGCAACGGCTGCTCGAAGACATCACTCGGTCAAGGCGACCGCTCGCTCAGGTGGGGTAGTTTCGGTGAACTTGCCTCATCTTAGCCTTCACATAATAAATCGTATGTTTTCAACTTGCACAAGTAGGCTTAATAATAAAAGAGATGAATCCACATAGCTAAAGGGAATAATCCCGACGGGTCGAATTGAGTTAGAATATGGAAAGGTCCAATGGTCGGCTTAGAGTTGGTGCACGGCGTGCTTTGAAAATGACACTCGATCCTTCGTTCCGTGGCTTGGGAGAAGGAAAGTTGGTTGAGTAGGCAAAGTATGAACGTAGCCTAAGTCATAGGCGTCGCCCGCATGAATGCTTCATAAAGCATGCACAGTCCCGTCGTCCAAGACTTGGCATAGCCTTGGCTTGCCCATGAGTTAAGTTGCGTTGAGCGGCTTGTGATCTAAGTCTAGGCACCCGAGTGACTTGGTCGTTCGAGTTGGATGCGTGCACGTCACGATCCATTAAGGCAAAGTTTGACGCAGCCTTTGCTCGTTAAGTTGTTGCGAAGTTAAGTTAGGCAAAGTTATGTCGGTCGACCTAAGACATTACAAGCACTGTTCCGCACCTTCACGGTTTGTCAAGTTTTGTAGTCCCACGATCTCAAGGCCCGTCGACTTGGGCAGGAGTGTCATGCAGAGCACGATTGGCTTAAGGCACGATGCACGGGCTTAGTGTTTAAGGCAAGGATCATAATTGATTCAAAGTGAGTTTTGAGAAAGGACTATCAAATAGGTATTCATGAGTTGAACCAAATGATAGGGTAACAAGGATAGAAATGCTCGCGACCGTGGGTCGTCAAGGGGTCTCAAGGAAAGGAATGCTCGTGATCGTGGGTCGTCGAGGGGTCTCAAGGATAGAAGTCTCGGTTTTGGTAGAGGAATGACTGTGTGAGACGTCAGTTTGTGTCGAGTCTTGCATGGTCATTTGACAACTTGTCGACAAGGGCGATGAACCCTCGAGCGGTAACCCTGGGCCAAGGGGCCGACTCGGCCTAGGAGGGAACAGGGTATAGTCGTGCGTAAGGTTTTGGCACAGGTTAAGCGGGGACTTACGACGGGGCTAGCTACTTGCGTCGAAAGGATCCCGATTAACAAAACTATACGTCAAGGTATAGCTTGTGATGCTTGTGACCAAGTTCATATAGATGTCGGCAAATAACGGCTAACCACGTGTATGCCTTTGGATTTAGTTAAGTTGAAGATGTGTAGAAGTTAAAAACACAATATTGGGCCTAAGATTTGGTTTCAACGTAGGCGTCGTGCTTCGGCACGAGTCGTGGCATTGAGTCTTAAGATGTTGGCATAGAGTTGCACAAGTTTGATTGAGTCGTTGCGGGTTTAAGTCAGGAATCGCCGTAAGACAAGTTGGTTGAGCGACACTAAGTTCACAAGTCCCGATTGGGTCAGTTGGTGATCAAAGTAGCAAGGGCCGCGAGGCGGCGAAATGGTTAAGTCTTACTGAATTACGAGGCACGGCCTCAGCAAGGGTTTGTGGCACGGTCACACGGAAATGAAGCCTCATCGCGTAGTTGCATCTCTGATTTTGGCCGAAAGGCAAGCACGACTTGATAGGTTAACGTTATTGGCACGAAAAGGGGGTCTAGAGGTAAAGTATGAGTTAACGTTGTGGTACAAGCACGGGATGGTCCTCATACACAAATATGCCAAGTCGTCCATAGTCTTAAAACTGATCCAAAGGCAAGACTAGAAAGACAATAGAAAGGGATTTAAGCTGCACAAAGTAAATAAACGTGTAGGTTTTGTATGGGTGGACGAGGAGCTCACTCCACAAGTACAGTTGAGTACTGACACCCATACAGTATTCATGTGCAGGCACAGGTAGAAGCTCGTGGCACGGAGCTCGCTTGGATGCGTCGAAGCACGGAGTTCCTTAGCGATTCGAAGCGTACGGCCGCATGGATTGAAGACTTATACAGGACATAATGTATGGATATCGCCTTCTGAAGCTTCCGCTGGCTCTAGCATTGTAATCGAGAGATGAGAGAGAGCAGATTGACTTGTAAATGAGAGAAAAGTGAGCATAAGAGAATTTGTAAATTGGCTTTGCGCCCACAAATGTAATCTTGTATTCAATATCAATAAAGAGCTTCTTTTGAATGATTTGTGTTCATGTGTTCTCGTTCTACTTTCCGCTGCATGTTTCAATGTATCTGCTTGGGACTTCTGTGCGACGACTCCGTCGCCGCCTATGCAATCGGCCGTTATGAAACTGCCTTGCACGAGCGCAATCTAGGCTCGTGCGGCATCACGCCTTAGCGAGGACGATCGCTCTTACGGGAGTGGGACGTGACAACTATGAACTAAAACCAGCAATCACTAACAACAACAATTAGAGATACAAATGAGTAAGGGCAGATCGAGACTCGTGCACTACCAATGCACTTATCCCAAACATAGGAAGACAATAAGTAAGAATCTTGGAGCATAAAGTAATTATCATGCAACATAATGTAAAGTGTAGACATGTTAAGTAAACAGAAGCTTGAGAATATGTAAAAGCAATTAAACATATGAACTTGTGAGATAGCCGGGTCAAAAGAGCATGATGACCCGACATAGGGAGTCATGTATAGCTTATGAGATAATTGAACATGTAAGCATGTAAGAATTATATAGAAAGACAATGATAAGTGGAATCAGAAACTAATTCGGAAGTCAAGTTACAACCCTTAAACCAAATAAAGACCTGGGTTGTAACACTTCTCCTGAACAGAACTTAGTATCTAACCATTATGCAGCATAAGGATCATGTAGAACATGTGAGTACTAAATAGGACGACAAATGATAAGATAACTTAGGAACCATTCCGGAAGCCAAGTTACAACCTGTAAACCAAACAAGGGCCGGGGTTGTAACCCTTCTCTTGAATAGAACTTTGTCTCTGACCATTTATCGATGAAAGTAAGCATAAACCATAGTGTACTGAAATAAACATACGGACACTGCCAGGACAAAACTAGACTGGATTGGACTGACTCCATCCATCAATCACGGCCAAGCAACGAGTACGACTTGATACTTTAACTAACTAGGGTTATCACAAGCCTAGTTACTAACAAGATACAAAAAGATTTCCAAGTCCAGTTACCCGTCTGCTGCTACCGGAGTGATCCCAGCAAAAGAAAACAAGTATAGCAGACACACTGCAGTAAGATACATATGTCCTAAGGAGGTGCCCCACACGACGGTGAGCTGGAAATGTGCTCATCATGACAGATAGCTCCAAATCCCATGTGTATATATATATATATATATATATATATATATGGCCGAGATCAAACGGGCAACAGGTAACTAGGAAAGTCTCTTCATGAACTACTTGATCAATATAGTCATTAATCCTAGCCAGATTCAGTATGAATCCCTGACCGTGGTCATCAGGAATCCATGCCTTAGACATGATGCAATACAGAACATGTAGCTTGTACAAACACACTCAAGAGAAACACCCACGGTGTCCAAATTATTTATTACTTGTAAGACAATAAAGCTGTCGTAACAGCATTTGATTAAGCATGTAATTTTAGGTTTACTTATCATGTAAAGAGTACTTGTCTGTAGTACGTCTCGACGGACCACTATCAGGTAAGCAAAAAAGAGATGTATTCTAGAGTGCACCACGGCGGGTCACTATCACGTAAAGCAAAGAAAGACATGTTCAAGAGTGTACCACAACGGGTCACTATCATATAAAGCAAAGAAAGACACGTTCAAGAGTGCACAACAACGGGTCACTATCATGTAAAGCAAGAAAAAGGCATAAATCATGAGTGCACCACAACGGGTCACTATAAAGAAATTCTAAACATGGCATAGATTGTAAAGTACAATAAATTCGAAAAAGCATGGAAACACATAACATATCACATAAGAAATATTCGAAAGGAAAAACATATCCTGACTTGTGAGAAAGGATAAGTAAAAGTAACTAATTGGCATAAAATAATAATTAAATCTGTGCTAGTGTTAGTGTACAAAGGGTGTACATCATTTTCTAACTGTACAAAGTCATCTAATCATGATAAGACTTTATTATAGTCGAAGGAAACCTCAAAAATGTCAAGTACAGAAAACATGCCAAAAAGATCAAAACTATGATTGAAATTCTTGAAGGCAAGACAAAGATCTACAACTTTCATGTTTTGAGTTTTTTAAGATTTTAGCTACAAAACAGCTCAAAGAGACAAAAACAGTCATTTGGAGTGACCTGTGCGCAAATTACGCGAGCAAAACTGCCCACGGGCGCACGTTGCGCGCAAGCATGACGCACGTTGTGCGGCAGAAAATCACACGGGCGTACGGTCGTGCGGCCGCACAATTTGTGCATTGTGCGCGGGCAAAAACGTCCACGGCGTACGTTGCGCGCAAGCACGATACACCGGTGCGCGGCAGAAAAAATGCGCGGGCGTGCGGCGCGCAAGTTGTAATGTGGGCGAGGGCAAAAGTGCCTACGGCGCACGTTGCACGCAAGCACGGCGCGCGACCGCGCAAGTTGCGCATTGCCCACGGGCAAAAACGCCCACGGCGCACGTTGCGCGCAAGCACGGCGCGCGGGCACGCGACAAAAAAATGAGCGGGCGCACGACGTGCAAGGTGCACATTACGCACGGGCAAATACGCCCACGGCGCACGTTGTGCGCAAGCACGGCACGCGGGCACCCAAAAGAAAAAATGCGCGGGCGTGCGGCGTGCAAGTTGTGCATTGTGCACGGGCAAAAACGCCCACGGCGCACCTTGCGCGCAAGCACGGTACGCGGGCGCACGGCACGCAAGTTACAATATGCACGAGGGCAAAAGTGCCCTTGGCGCACGTTGTGCGCAAGCACGGGGCGTGGGCGCGCGGCAGCGAAAACACTGCGTGCGATACTGTTCATCATTCCGACAGAACCAAAAGGTGTGGGGAACCTATGAACACGAAAATGGTATAACTTTCTCATACGAAGTCGAAATCAAACGGTTCAAAAGCCAAAATTGGGTAGAATGAAATTTTCTACAACATGAAACCATTAGATTTTGAAAATATCGAACTTTAAGAGATCAAAACTAAGAAAAATAAGAAAATCTTAAAACTTATATCACTACCAAAATACGCTCATTTAGCGACGTACTATTAGCGACGGAATTATTCCGTCGGTATTAGCGACGGTTTCGTGGCCGCTCAGCGACTGATTACCGACTACAAGCCTTTGCCATTTTTATTTTAATTTTAGGGGGAGGAAAGGTCGCACATCCGTCGCTAGAGTGTCGGTGTTATAGCGACGGATCTCCGGTCGTCGCGACGTAGTCGATTATTTGGCGGGAATTGTGTAGAGAATTGGCGGGACATATCTTCGACTACGTAGCGACGGATATTCAGTCGGATAATCAATAATAGCGACTACCTGGCGACGGATTATTAGCAGTCGCTATTCCGTCGCTACATTTACGTTCCAGACTTAAATGAAAAGGCGGGGGAAACTTTTGGCATTCCCCCCAAATTCAATCTCTCTCCTCTCTCTCTCTCTCTCTGTCTCTCTCTCTCTCTCTCGTGCGGCTTCGGGGAACGACGACGGCATCCTCTCCTCTCTCTCTTCCGAAGGTAATCCTCTCTCTCTCTCTCTCTCTCTCTCTCTCTCTCTCTGTGTCGCGGTGTCGACGTAGGGACAGCGGAGGCGGCGGACTTGGGGACATTCGGGCTTGGGGCGAGGACGTCGGGGGCTGGGCGGCTGGCTTGGGGCGGAGGCGTCGGGGACTGGGCGGCTGGCTTGGGGCGGAGGCGTCGGGGCCTGGGCGGCGGGCTTGGGGCGGGGGCGTCGGGGGCTGGGCGGCTGGCTTGGGGCGGGGGCGTCGGGGCCTGGGAGGCGGGCTTGGGACGGAGGCGTCGGGGGCTGGGCGGCGGGCTTGGGACGGGGGCGTCGGGGGCTGGGCGGCGGGCTTGGGGCGGGGGCGTCGGGGCCTGGGCGGCGGGCTTGGGGCGGGGGCGTCAGGGGCTGAGCGGCTGGCTTGGGGCGGGGGCGTCGGGGCCTGGGCGGCGGGCTTGGGACGAGGGCGTCGGGGGCTGGGCGGCGGGCTTTGGTCGAGGGCTGGGCGGTGGGCTTAGGGCGGCGGGCTTTGGTCGGGGGCTGAGCGGCGGGCTTGTTACGGCGGGCTTTGGTCGGGGACGGCGGGGGTCTTTGCTTATCAAATTCATCTGAGTTTATATATTGGCTAAATAATGTGTTATCCATATTGGGTGTTATCCATTAGTTTGGTGGTGTTTGGATTAGTAAATGTGAATATGGAGTTTGGGTTCATGGTGTATATGTTCAATGTGTCAAGGACAGTGCGAGTTCTTCATCTGCATAAGTCGGTATTTGGGTTCATGGTCTATACATCTAGCTGTAATATACATATATATGTGCCTATTATAATTAGCATGCAGGACGGCTTGGGGTGTAATGTGTGATTATAGACATGGTAGGAATTATAGGTAATTAATGCTAGTGTGACTAGACTAAGGTAGTGCTTGCTAGATAATAAGGACACTCTAGTGTCCTAACCAAGTTAATTTTAGACTAGATATTTAGGCTATAGCTCCCATATCCTAGAACTGAACTCTTGCAATTTAGAAATAGATAGATTAACTCAGTTTGGTATCGGTATCGTACTATCGGTATTGGTATCGGTATCGGTATCGCACTATCGGTCAAGGTTCACAATCGGTATCAGAATCGGTTTCGGACTATTCCTATGAGTATTGGTATCGGCGATATCGGTAGTATCGGCGGTATCGTATCGGAGTATCGGACTTTGGTATCGGAAAACAAATAATTATTAATAAATTATTTACATTTAAAAACATATATTTTATACATTTAGGCATAATTTTCAGTATTTTAGCGTTATTTCTTAGTAGTTTTGAAATTATATGAAATAGTAGTCACCCTTACCGATTGGTTTTGTCGAATTGATCGGAATAAAAACCCCCATAGTCGGTATCGGTCAATATTTGGTATCGGTCGGTATCGGATCGGAACATGCCAAACCGTATCGGTATCGGCCGTATCGGATCCGTATCGGCCGATACTTTAAACCATGCTATCGGTATCGAACTATCGGTATCGGTATCGGTATCGGTATCGCACTATCGGTATCTGTATCGCACTATCGGTATCGAACTATCGGTATCGATATCGGTATCGCACTATCGGTATCGGTATCGGTATCGGTATCGCACTATCGGTATCGAACTATTAGTAACAACTGTATTTATATTTTTCTCTTCTCGAGCTAGAATACTAGCGGATCCACCAGTTACATGATTATATACTAATTCTGTTTAGTTTGTCTTACTATACAGATTTTTACATCTAATCTGTGATGGATCGTTATTTCGTTGATCGTACATGGATGTACAAACGACAACACGAGAGCAGAATAGGTGTGAGTGACGATTTTCAGGCAGGCGTAGAAGTGTTTCTTAAGTATGCCATGAGCAAAGCTCAGTTTATGGACGGTAACAAAATCAAGTGTCCATGTCGTAATTGTCGCAATAGACGTTACGAAGAAGTGGTAAGTGTAAGAGATCATTTGACCCATAAGGGTTTCGTACGTGATTACGGCCTGTGGTCATCGCAAGGTGAACGATATGCCGAAAGACAGGTTGCGAATGCTGCTACTTATGCTTTTGATGATAATGCTGCAGCGGATTTTGTCGTCGATGACGACGAATGCTCCGTTGATTATGGAGACGTGCAGAACCTTGCACGAGATATGGTGTACGACGCGGCAGGGCCTAATTTTGATCCGGAGGATCCTAATCCCGAGGCGAAGGAGTTCTATGATATATTTCAGGATGCTAAAACTTCTTTATATCCTGGTTGTGATCCATATTCCGTACTGTCAGTGACGATGCGGTTGTTGAACATAAAGTCCGATTTTAACTTGCCACAAACTTGCTATGATCGGATTACACAACTAATGAAGGAGGTGTTACCGAAGGAATCAAAAGAGCTTCCAAAAAACTTCTACAAGTCGAAGATGATGGTCCGACAACTGGGACTGGGGTACGACAAGATAGATTGTTGTCGCAATGGATGCATGTTGTACTATAAGGAGAACGAGGATGTAGAAAGTTGCCGCTTCTGTAATGCGGATCGTTACAAGGAAGTCAGGAGAAAAGGAAAGTCAACTAGAAAACGACGTCCTTACAAGTATATGCATTACTTGTCGATCACGAAGCGCTTGCAGAGGATGTATATGTCTCAGAATACAGCAGAATACATGACGTGGCACAACGAAGAACGCACAAAGGACGATGGAGAATTGTCACATCCTTCGGATGGAGAGGCGTGGAAATATTTCGATTTTTGCCATCCAGATTTTGCTACAGAGCCCAGAAATGTATGCATGGGGCTATGTTCTGATGGATTCGCCCCTTTCGGGCAGTCGGGATCTCAATACTCCTGCTGGCCGGTCATTCTGACCCCTTACAATCTGCCACCATGGATGTGTATGAAGACTCCTTATATGTTCTTGACAGCTATCATACCGGGTCCCAAAAATTCGACGAAGAATATCGATATATATTTACAGCCGTTGGTGGATAAGCTAAAACAGCTGTAGGAGATCGGCGTCGCGACGTATAATATTTCTAGGATACAGAACTTTCAGATGAGAGCTTCACTGATGTGGACAATCAATAATTTTCCCGCATACGGTATGCTGTCGGGATGGAGTACTCACAGCACCATGTCTTATCCGATATGCATGCAAAATAGTAAGGCGTTCTGCCTTAAGCATGGAAGAAAAACTTCTTTTTTTGATTGTCATCGTCAATTTCTGCCCGCGAGTCATCCTTGGAGAAAGAACAAGGACGCATTCAGAGCTGAAAAACAAGAATTTTCTCATCCGCCTGCCAGATTGTCGGAATACGATATTTGGGAAGATGTAAAGGATTTTTCTACTGTAATGGAAGATCCATCGAACAATCGTGTCGATGGGTTCGGACAAACCTATAACTGGACCAAACGAAGTATCTTCTGGGACTTGCCTTATTGGAAAGATAATCTTATAAGGCATAATCTTGATGTTATGCATATCGAAAAGAATGTGTTCGATAATGTCTTCAATGCCGTCATGGACATTAAAGGAAAGACGAAGGACAATCCAAAAGCAAGACAAGACATTGCCGAGATATGCAAGCGTCCTTATCTGAACTTGATACAAAGGGGAGCTGCTGGACAATTAAGTAAGCCGATAGCACAATACACATTGAGCACGGAAGATAGATTAATAATCTGCAAGTGGGTATCTACTTTAAGATTTCCCGACGGCTATGTGTCGAATTTGTCTAGATGCGTTGACCTCAATGAACGCAAGCTAACGGGAATGAAGAGTCATGATTGCCACGTGTTTATGGAAAGATCACTGCCCATTGCTTTGAAAGAGTTGTTGCCTTCTGCTGTATGGGTTCCGTTGGCCGAACTATCAATATTTTTTAGGGATATTTGTTCAACTAAGTTGACTGTACAACACATGGTTGAACTTGAGGAGAAGATTATCTTTACAATTTGCAAGTTGGAGAAAATATTTCCTCCTGGCTTCTTCGACAGCATGGAACATCTGCCATTCATCTAGCATACGAAGCCTGTGTCGGTGCATCTGTTCATTATCGATGGATGTACCCATTTGAAAGGTACATAAATATCGATATAATTTAAGCTGAATTTCCATTTATTTTAAAATTCTTTCTTAATTCTTAAGATAATTTGTCTCTCTAGATACCTACACCATCTAAAGAAGAAAGTTGGCAACAAAGCTCATATAGAGGCTTCGATATGCGAAGCATATCTTATCGAAGAGGTTTCAAACTTCTGCTCCATTTATTTCGATACTCATGTTAAAACAAATCGAAATAGACCTCAAAGGAATGACGAGGACGTTGAGGATGGTGGAAGATTCAATGTAAGGGGCAAGCCTGTTGGGGCTAGTAAAAGACGGTGGTTGACAGACGACGAGTATGATGCCGCTCACCGATATGTCTTGTTAAACTGTGACATACAAGAAGTGAGAGATTTGGAGAAGTAAGTCAGTACACTTGCACTCGTTATAATCTCGAATTTGATGAAGTAAGTGACTACACTTATATATTCTTATTTTCTCTAATAGTGTATTTAGAGATGAAATCAAAATGAGAAGACCCGATATTACCGATGAGGAACTTCAAAGAGAGGTTGATTGTACATTTCTGTCATGGTTTCGCAAATACGTAAGTAACTGTGATTATAATTGAGATTATTAATATATAATCTGAAACATTTAAATTATAAATATTTGTTCACAGGTTTTATTGCCTGAAACAACACTCACTCATGAGAGTGTTCGTTATCTGGCACTGGGACCGAAGAAGCAAATAAAGACTTGGCCAGGCTATGTCGTTAATGGCTTCAGGTTTAAGTCAACTCAGAATGCTATAAATGTCGAACTTATCAATGACGGCATCAATACCAAGGATTCCGGTGTTTGCATAAGAGGCCCGTCTATGACAACTAGCCGGACTTTGACTATTATGGAGTGCTTCGGGATATTGTAGATTTACAATATACTGGCCCATATGATATGCATATTGTGATGTTCAAATGTGAGTGGTTCGATACGACACCAAATATCGGTTGGAGAATCGATAAACAATTTGGATTCGTCGATATAAATCATCGCAGGAGGTATAGAGGGTCCGATACATTTGCGATAGCAAATCAGGCTGTTCAAGTCTACTATACAAGCTACCCAAGGCGTCGTAGAGATCGATTTGACTGGTGGGCAGTATGCAAGATTAAATCTAGAAATACATTCAACGTTGGAGACCCAGCATACCAAGAGGACCAGATCGAAAAGTCCCAATACTTGGGACAACACTCAGATACAATGGATGTTGAAGATATTATTGAGGAAAATAGAGGGAAGGAAGAGGTTGATACACAAGACTTAGCTGTCAACCAGGGAAGAAAGAGGCGTCTTGTCCTAAATTTTGAGGCAGAAGAAGAAGAAGAAGAAGAAGAAGAAGAAGAAGAAGAAGAAGAAGAATTTGATGGGGATGAGGATACAGATGAAATCGACGATGAAGATAAGTATGAGAATGAGGATGAGGATGAGGATGAGGAGGATGATGATGAAGACGAGGACGAGGATGAGAACGAAGACGATGATTAGGTTAAATATTGTTGTATAGTAAAAACACTTCCAATTACGTGAATTAAGTTTGACCTCATAAAAGCAATTACGTGAATTCATGTTTTTTTCATTCGATTATTTACTTATCGCAGATGGCACTCCTAGTCTTTTTCGTCGTGGCGACACTCGTCTCCCGACTGGTGGTATGTATATTTTAGTTTAGTTTTTTATATCCATTTACACTTTCATATTATTAATTATGTTTATGTGTTCTATTTACAGGTCATGATGGCTGGCCGTGGTCGTGGTGCTGGTCGTGGTGGTGGTGGTGGTGGTGGTGCGGGTCGTGGTCGTGGTCGTACTGGTGCTGGTGGTCGTGGTCGCATTCAAAGTTCCCGGGATGTGACCCAATCGAGCGAGCCCGACCCGGAGAGTACCCCAGGCACAGACGCATCCCGCCCTCGATCGACTACTTCATCGAGGCATCAGTCCGGATCTGCTAGCGAATCCGATCCGCTATCGGAACCACCAGTAGCGGATCCACCAGGGGATGCCCCAGTTACTGCACAGTGGGCCCCGGAGTACCTCCATACTCGGTTCCATCCGGTTACTGGAGAGTACATACGCGGACTCGCGGATCCTCCGACGGCACCAGAGGGGCCGAGAGGCGAGTTCCGACGAGAGCTATGGCCCGCGGGGACCTTGTAAGTAAATTTAAGTTAATTTATTAAATTTCTTTCATTTATTCAAGTTAATAATCCAGTCATTTCTTTTTTGTAGGTTTTTTCCGTTTAATGTTGGTAGGGCCCTTGGAGAAATTATCAGGGTAACTTCCACGGTCCCTACCTCAACTTTACGTCGGTGCCCCCAAACGTGCAGTACGTCTGGCTCGACGAGTTGAGGGTATATACCTATATTTTTTTGGTTAAGTCTATGTGATTCTTTAATCAACAATTTTGTAAATTACGTGATAATTGATTTTCTGTGTTAGAGAACGTACTGGTGGCCCCTCCATCGCGAGGAGGAGATCCGCAGGACCTACAGAAGCGCATGCTCGAAGAAGATACGGGATATGATTCATGACCTAAAAATGGGGCATACGAGGCCGAATTGGATCCGGCAGGAGTATTATGAGGACCTCTTAGGCATGATGGATAACCCTGCGTACAAGGAGAAATCAGAGAAGGCGAAGGTGAACCGATCTGCCACGGGCCTTCATACGGGGGGATCAAGGTCTCACGCAGCGATACTTGTAGATCTGGTGAGCAACCGTAAATTTATTTCACTATCGAATTAGGTATTATTAATTAAAGGAGTTAATTAGTTTCTACGGAAATTTCGTATGCAGGCCCAACGGGCGGTGAAGGAGGGAAGGGCGCTAGAATCGGTCACCATGCACGACGTGTTCCAGCATACGCACAAAAGACGGAAGGACGGGAGCTTCGTCGACGAGAGGGCCAAGGAGACTGATGTAAGTACTTATGTTTATGAGATTAACGTTAGAATTAAATGTATTCGGACTATAACTTAGGTAAACTTAGGATTCACACTTAACTTAGTGAAACATAGGATTTAGATTACAACTTAGGTAAATCTTATAATATAAACACATTCATTTGATAGGCTGTGTATCGTGAGGCCCTTAGTCGGGCTCAGTTAACTGACACCGAGGATGTCGGTGAAACGACGCCCTTCCGGACGCCCTCTTCTTTGGCCGCTCGGAACGACTTGTTCGTAGATACCGTCGGCGGCTTTAAGAAAGGGTTCTTGTACGGAGTCGGCTCCCTAGGGCCATTGCATATGGCGACGCAGAGATTTCCACCGACATCGCCTCCTCCCGTGGCCGGGGCAGACGATGATGTTAGGTCGCAGCTTACGCAGCTACACGAGACGGTGTCGTCCTTGCGGGAGCAATTTGCTACGAACTTTCCGCCTGCGTCTACTGCTGCCGGTCCGTCTGCTGCTGCCGGTACGTCTGCGGATGGTGCTCGTCCATCTTCTACTGGTCCGTCGACTGCATGTGTCGGTCCATCTTCCGTGGGCCATCTTTCTTTCAACCCTGAAGCCCCTGTGCTACCGCCTACGGCTGTGACGGCACTCCTGGATCTCATATCCGCAGAGCAGCTTCGCCGACTTCCGAGCATTGTCTACGACGCCTTGCCTCCGTACCTTGTGGAGGAGTATATTCGTCGGTCGAATACGGGAACGGACAATCGACCTCCTCCTTAAAATGTTGTATTAAGAAAATTTAGATTATTTGTGAGAGCTTTGAACTAATTGTGCTATAATCGGCTTATAGCACCGGATATTATGTTACTCTTTAGGATAATTGATATTTATTTTTTATTAATTTGGTTTGGTCTGTGATTCTTGGATAATTGGTGTGCATTATATATTTGGTCTGTGTGATTGTTGGATAATTGGTGTGCATTATATATTGGTGTGGTTTATGCATATATTTGTGAACAGGGAAAGTGCTGCAATTTTTTTCCCAAAAAACTCAGTTAGCGACGGACTAGTGACCGTTTAGCGACGGATATTCCCAGTTGCCGACGGGTTTTCGACGGATAAGCGTCGCTATCTGGAGTTTTTAAACTATTTCCAGGTAGCGACGGGTGATCGACGGATTATCCGTCGACAAGGTTCTGGTGGTATAAACTTCGACGAAATAGCGACGGAATTCCGTCTCCAGGGCGACTGATAATCAGCCGCTAATCCGTCGCTCTATATGGCGACCGCTTAGCGACGGATCATCCGTCGACATGGTTCTGGAAATGCATGACATTTTCAGAATCATGGCGACGGATAATCAGTCAGCAACCCGTCGCTGTAGCGACGCGGTCGCGACGTATTAGCGACTACTCTTCCGTCGCCATGGTGCTGGAAATGCCAAGCATTTCCAGAACCTGATCGACGGATAGTCCGTCAGAACACCGTCGCTAATCCGTCGTTAGCTACCGACGGATTAACGACTTCATGATACGATCTGATACGCTGTTACGACGGATTACCGACGGAACTTTACGTCGCTATTGCCTACACATTTCAGTACTTAATAGTTGAAATGGACGAAAGTCTGTCGGAAATGCGTCGCTAATGCTTCGTATTGTGACGTCGACAATCCGTCGCTATTCCGTCATGTGACGACAACTTAGCGACGGACCGTTATTAGCGACGAGCTGATTGCCGACGGATTGTTTTGGCCAAAATCCGTCGGTCATCGGTCGCTAATAGTGATTACCGTCAGTTTAACGACGGATGTGGCCGTCGCTAAAACGATAAATTTTGGTAGTGGATCTACAAAAATGTAACCATCAAAACCAAGAACTCCAAGTTCTAAAGAGACTTAGAATCATGAAAGAAAGAGAATAGAACAAACAAAAATAACGTTGTTCAAGATTTGGTAAGATGTTACTTGCCTAGGTTTTGGAGGAGGTGCAAATGGAGAAGGAGTAAATGAAATAAATGGAGGAGAGAGAGAGAGAGAGAAGTTGGTTTTTATACAAAACCCTTCTCATCTCAACCCAACCCAAACCAAACCAACTCATGCTAAGTTGAACCAAACAAAAATAAACCAAGTACAAGATTAAACCAAGTCAAGGCTAAGAAAGACAAATCAAAACACGGGTCACCTGTCAAATGTCAGAAATCCGTATACGTACACGAAAAATATGTATAACAAAAAATGGGAGTGACAGGTATGCCGTCGGTATACACTGGTATACTGGCAGTATGCCGGTCAAGGAAAAAATCTATTAGTTGAAAAATTTTAAAATATTTCAAAAACCAAGAAAATACAAAACACAGTACAAAAATATGTATCCGTATATAAATATCGATACAGTGAGACGAGTTTCACAGTCAAACTAGGCCAAGTATCCTATTTCTAACCATTACCTACCAAGATATTCCAATCCTAACCATTACCTACCAAGATATTCCAATCATAATCATTACCTACCAAGATATCCCAATCCTAACCATTATCTGCCAAGATATCCCAATACCTTAGATACTAGGTAATATCCTTACCTTAGTAGTATTCTACCTTAGGCTAGGTAACAATACCTTAGTCTCCAATACCAATACCTTAACACCCAATATCAATCTTAGATATCTAGAATCTAGCTATATACCACAAGCTACTAGATAACCAATACCTTGCATCTATACCTTAGTTCCTAGGTAACCCCTTTACCTTGTAGGTAAATCCAATACCTTGAGGTAAAAGGTAAAACTAAAGATATCCTAAGATACCACTATGGGTATCTCAAGATACCACTATCTATATCCTAAAACACTAATCCTAGTATCCAAGGATACTTATAGATAGGATACTAACAATCTATACTATCTCTAGACTCTAGCATCCTACTAGAAACTCTAACACATAAATATATCTAACTCTAACTCATCTAACTACTAACATAGACTAAGATACAAGATACTAATTAAATAACCATCTAATCTTCTAACTCTAACATATCATGTACTAACCAACTAACTCTAACATATAAACTAACTTATCTAACCATCTAACTCAATATCTGTTACGACCCGCACCCACTGTGAGGGTACAAGAACGTAACAATGCCCAGCCTACGCCGCAGTGTCGTCGGTAGAACGCTGTCCTAGGTCAATCATCTAACAATATAAAGGTAACTGTACAGTATATACACTCCGAGTGGAGGTGACATAGCAATATACACTCTCAATCACATCTAAGGCAGAATGATAAGATTGAAAGATAGATAAAAAAATACTGAAAAGGAAGAATCCACATAAATACAACCAGAGAGTCTAAGTGTCTAAGATAACATCTCAGCAAACATCCAGAATACAAGTCTCAACTACTGAATATGAAAGAATATATACAATCCAAATCTCAAATGACAGAAATAGTAAAACCTAGACTAGGGAGCCTCAGTCTCTATAGCTAGTAGATCCGACTAAAAATCTGGGTCACAAGAGTCATCTACAGCTGTCCCATAGTAGGTGTCTACGCAGGCCTCATCCTCATCCTCTGTAATATTTTCAACAGGTCCAGTCAGGACAGAAGCGAGCACAAAATATCTCACGCAGTTCATATCAAGTTAGGAAATATAAACATGCAATAGAGTAAGGTACAGAAAATGCTGAAAGAAGAATGTATATAAAAACAGCAGAGATTTGATAACGAGAAATATCTATATATGATAAGTAAGAACTGTAAGCAATATGTGATTTACAGTACAATATGTAAACGGGTTAGGTTATACAATAAAATGGGACTCCTTTGTATATGGGTGTACAATGGACATATACAATTTTTTATACAATAGGATTGATCACATAACCATTTCTACTCTCCCTCCCCAATCAATACATAAGGATCCAATTTAGTTACGTTACCTTATACAATGGCTTGTACAATAGAGCTCAATGTGATAATGAGAGTACAATATGCACAATGAGTGTACAATGATAATGGTATTCAATAAATACAATATTAAGTGAAACGTACATCACAATATGTATTTAGTGAATACAAGGAGATAATATGTCAAAAGAAGATCCATATAGTACCAATCCGTGATAACAATCGTGTCAGCATCAAGTACAGTAATCTAGAACAAGAATGTAAATCCAAACAAGTATGAAACGGTCAGAGAATGTACTCGCCTGATATCCTGAGTGTCTGAAGAGAATATACTATCCGAGGAGTGGTGTCTGTCTCCTATAGAACAGTAGAAGTCACTATGTGTCTAAAATGATAATAAGATACAATTCAATGCATTCTAAATGAATCTAGGTCAATCTAGGTCAAACTGAGTCATACTAGGTCATACTGGTTCATACTAGGTTGTACCAAGTCACTGGGAGTCAATCCAAGTCAAACTAGGTCAAACGGGGTCAAAGGTTGACTTACAGTTGACTTCTGGTCAAAAAGTCAACTCTAATCAATTCTGGTCAACACTGAGTCAACCCTGGGTCAACCCTAGGTCCAACTAGTCTAATGTTGACCAACTGTTGACTCTCAGTCAACTGGTCAACTCTGGTTTGGTTTCGGTCAAATCTAGTCACTTATAGGCTAAGTTTGACTCTCGGTTGACTTTTGTTGACTTTTGGTCAAAATGGTCAACCGACGTCAAAACCAGTCTATGAGCACTACATTTGATCATTACCAACCATAAGAACCAAGTTCTAACCATATCTAAATCCTAGACTCACATACCTTAGTTTCTAGGTAAAACCTACATTACCCTTACCAATGTAATCCCGATACCTTGCCCAATACAAAGGAAACCCCGCAAATTCTCAAGATACTAGCCTAGGCTTCCTCGGGTAGTTAGATACTATCCTATCTAAGGGTTACCTACCAAGATACATAGGCTTCCTAGGTATCTAACTCATCTTAGATCACATGTTGGTTATCTACCATTTACCTTAGCCTATACCTTCTTACCATTCTCACACTATCCTAACACTCACACACACCAACTCACTCACTCTTTCACTCACACATGGTCAGATATAGGCTCTAGCTATAGGTTCACACATAGGCTAACACTTATAGGATATTAGCTATACATATATACTCACATATATACCCATATCTAGACACACACACACACACACCCATATACAAACACATATAGGTTCTCCTATATAAACTCATACACATACCCAATAGCTCACACACACACACCTATACAATAGCTCACATACACACACATAGGCATATATAAAGGCATATATATATAGAACAGGTTTGAGGCTGCAATGGCTTGGTTTTGCGCTGTCAATGAGGGGTATTAAGGGACTGAACATGGGCTGTCCATAATGGGCTGAAATATGGGGCTAATAGGGCTGTCAATGGGGCAGGTTTTTAGGACTGCTAAGGGGTGTTTAAGGGTTCTATGGGATAGCTATGTAAGGCTGGTTTTCAAGGCTGTTTAAGGGTGGTTTGTGACAGGTTTTTGGATTATTTTTTGACAGCAAATGGATGAGTTTAGGGGACTGCTCAACGGGGCTGGTAAGGGACTGGATTGGGTGCTACTTAGGACTGATTTGTGTGAAATATTGGACTGAAATGTGAGGGTCTAACAAGGATTAAATGGCTGTAATTTAGGACAGCAAAGTGTGGGTTAACAGGGGGTACATGGGACTGTTTAGTACAGCAATTAGGCATGGTTAAGGGTGGCTGTTAAGGCATGGATTGGGGCTCTAAATGGAACTGTTTTAGAGGGTGTTTGGGGGCTGTCTTTAAGGCTGGATGGGGACTGCCTGGGGCCTATTTTTTGGGCTGTGTAGAGGTGGTAAGGGACTGTTACTGCTCCTGCCATTTGGGGCTTGATATGGCCTGGTTTGAGGTTGCTTAGGCTTATATTTAAGGCTGATAGGGGGACTGAATTGGAGGGGCTATGGGGATTGTTTAATAACTGAAATCAGTTGCCTTGTGGGGACTGATTCATGATGTTGCTGCTGTAAAATCAGCAAGCAGTGCATCCCCTTCTAGCATCCTCATCTCCCCACACTCTAACACTCTCCATCTCCATATGACTCTACACTCTTCCCCTCTCAAATCTTCTCACAAACATACACTCAAACACCTCACATACACACACTCTAAACTAGCACAAACACACACACACACTCCACTACTTGGCCGACCACTATATCCCACAACGAAACACAAAGTATCATACCACACACAACATAATATATCTATATATATAAGCCATAATATATATATACATATATATAGAGAGAGAATAATATATATACCACCAAATATATACATATATATAGATATTAGAAATTATGATACTATATGATACATAGGAAAACTCATTCCTAAACACAATTAAAATCTGGAATTAAATGTTAGAACAACAATAGATCAATACACAATAATTCCATATGTGTCCAAATAGGGGTTTTTCCATTAGGACCCGATCCTACACATAGGACACCCCTACAAGTGTCCAAATGGACACGAAATGGACACAAATGGGCACAAAACTATGGGGGTCATTCCTATGGGTTCAAAATGGACCTATATGCATGAGGAAATGAAAAGGAGAAGGGATTTATACCTCCCGGTAGATCGAATCGAAGAAAAGCCTTCCCGAAGTGACACCGACACGTAGAGATTCCAAAAGGACACAAACGAGCTCCGAATCCTCTCAAACTTGGGTTGCTCCCTCCATGGCTTGAATGGAGAAGGAGGAAAGAAGATTGGGTAAGAAAATGGAAGGATTTGGTGGATGAATGATTAGGGATTGCTCTCAAATCAATTTGGGGAAGAACAAGAGAGAGAAAAGAAGAGGGATAATGATGAAATGGCTAAGACCTATCCACACCATGTGGCCGGCCATAAGGGGGCTAGGTGGCACTTTGTGGGTTGCCTAAAATACCCCTACACTAATCTATTATCAATACATTGGAAAGGGGTTTAAGTCGGGGGCTAGTTTAGTCATTCTAACACACTAATCTAACTAATCCCAACCAAAATAAATTAGCCTAGTCACTAACTAAAATAATTAACATGTGGACCATGGCTAACTAGTGTGTGGGTCCACTAGAGTCAAAACTACCCCGGGTCCCCGTTTCAAGTCGGATTGAGCTGAAATTCGAACCCGACTCAAATAACCCCAAAATAATATTATAAATAAATAAATAAATAATTTCAAAAATATTCAAAAAATGAAAAATGATAAAAATACCCCTATTTCTGAAAATTTGGGGTAAGAAATCTATCCACCTTAAAAAAAATTCGTCCTCAAAATTAAAACCAAACAATAGTAAAATGTCAAAATCACAAGTCATGGCTTAAAATTAAAATAATTTAAAATCTCAAAATCAAAGCATGAATTAAATGACTAAAATTACAAAATTTGAAATTACTCTCAAATAAATGCTAGGTGCTATAAGTCTATCCACCTTAAAAGAATCATCCTCAAAAATTAAAATAAAATAACCACAGAAAATCATACAAATCGATAATCGTATGCGTCTGTCCAATCATCATGATACTCAGAATCTTTGTCATGCCAGTGAGCAAGGCTACGATAATCACAGAGTCCTCAACTATGGTACATACCTCTAGAATTATGGTATTTAAAATTTTCGCATTGCTGCATGCTTGGCAGCGAAAACCTTAAATTCCCACACCCAAAAAATACGTCCATAATTCGACTATATGTCCTCTCTATGCCTGATAGCATGACCCTAGAGGATTCTAAAATCTTATAATCGAGGCAACCTAGACCATACGACTTATCTCAGAAGAAAATTAAATCATAATGAAACACCAGATCAAAACTTATCAACAATGAGGAAACAGATAGGAATAGATGGAATTGAATTTCAAGATAGGTGTAATGAGACAAGGTGGAAATAGAATCGAGAAGATCAGAACCTGCAAGCACCTCTCCTACTGCCTGAGCATCCTCGGCTGTCATGGCGAAAGCTCGCCCTGGCTGGCCTTCCCTGGCCTGCTGCTGATGCTGTACGAACCTCTGCTGCTGAGTCTGCAATGGTGGTCCCCTCTGCTGCCCTGCCGGAGCCCTAGCTCCTGGTGCTACCTGATCCAATGGTGTCGGGTTCTTGGGACACTCTTTACACTAATGCCCCGCTGAACCGCAAAGTAAATACATATCCAACCTCTTCCTACAATCATTCCACCAATGGCCTGGCTTCTTGCGAAAGTTGCACATGGTGTCCTGCTGATATAGTACCTGTCTCTGTCCCTGATGCTGAACAGGCCTCTGTTGTAGCGGATGTATCTGAGCCCTCGGCTGCTGGTACTGCTGCTGAAACTATATGCGGGGCATCGACTGCTGATACTGCTGTTGAAACTGATGCTGAACGTACGGCCTCTTAGACGATCCTCCGCTGCTGCTGCCCCCAACAGGGTCTCGCCCTCTCTTGAGCCTCAGCTCATGATCATCCTCAGCCAATAAAGCTCCCATCAAAATCTTCTCGAAAGTGGCATCCCTGTTGCCCTTGGTCAAGGACTTGACTTTCTTGACCAGACCCTTTCGGAACCTCTGTGCCTTCGCCGTATCGCTCAAGCCCTCTACGAATCTGTCGAGGTGGCCGAACTCCCCAGCGTACTCCTCTACTGACAGGCTTCCCTGAATTAAGCTCTCAAACTATGACTCCAAGGCTCGGAGCGCTGCATCTGGAAAGAACTTCTTTTTGAAGAAGCCCTTGAACTCCTCCCAGGTCTGTCCAGCTACCCCCAGCCTGGGGTCTGACTGATAGCAGGTACAAGCAAGATCTCACATCCGGCTAGCTGCTGCCTCTATCTGGAGATCTGTCGGTATCCGGGCAGGCGGAAGATCTCCTCTATATGCTCGATCCAGGTTACGTGTGCCTAGCGGGGAGCTCAGAGAGCAGATCATGCAGGAGGCTCACAGATCGCAGTACTCTATACATCCTGATGCCAACAAGATGTATAGGGATCTACGAGAGCATATCTGGTGGTACGGGATGAAGCGAGAGGTAGCCGACTTCGTAGCTAGATGCTTGGTCTATCAGTAGGTCAAGACAGAGAGACAAAGGCCCGGAGGATTATTGCAGCCGTTGTCCATTCCAGAGTGGAAGTGGGAACATTTCACCCTTGATTTTGTATCTGGGTTGTCGCGTACACCAGGAGGAAAAGACGTGATTTGGGTCATCATTGACAGGTTGACCAAATCGGCCCACTTTTTGCCATTCAAGGTGGGTACATCTACAGAGAGGCTTGTGAAGTTGTATATACGACAGATAGTCAGGATTCACGGAGTTCCCGTCAGCATTATCTCAGATCGGGATAGTCGCTTTACTTCCTATTTCTAGAGGAGTCTGCAGACTAGTTTGGGCACTCAGCTCAAGTTTAGTACTGCATACCACCCCCAGACGGACGGACAGTCAGAGAGGACTATTCAGACGCTTGAGGACATGCTGCGGACGTACGTCCTGGATTTTGGAGGTTCCTGGGAGGATCATTTACATTTGATGGAGTTTGCTTACAACAACAGTTATCAGGCCAGCATTGAGATGTCACCTTTTGAGGCTCTGTATGGAAGTAGGTGTCGTACACCCTTATCTTGGGATGATGTTGGAGAGCGAGATTTACTGGAACTAGAGATGGTTGTTGACGCAGCCGAGAAGGTGAAGCTCATCAGGGACAGACTTCGCATGGCGTAGGACAGACATCGACACTGGGCCGATAACCACCGGAGGCCGTTGGAGTTTGAGGTACAGATTTAGAGATAGGATTAGAAGTAGGTGGGTTTTTTTTTGATTGATCATGTTTGATTTTTAGTAACTTGAGACCTTGCTTGTGATTAGGTTGGAGACATAGTTTTTCTGCGGATATCTCTGACTCGTGGTGCGATACATTTTGATGGAGGTAGGAAGCTTAGCCCACGCTTCATCGGCCCTTTCGTTATCAGCGGAAGAGTCGGTGACGTGGCATACATGCTAGACTTGCCACCTGCACTAGTGGAAGTTCACAACGTATTCCACGTATCACAGTTGAGACGGTATGTGGCTGACCCCAGCCATGTGCTTGATCATTCAGAGATTGAGGTTGGACCTACTCTCAGTTTTCCAGAGCAGCCTGTGGAGATTCTGGATCGCCGAGAGAAGGTACTGAGGAACCAGGTGATACCCTTGGTACGCGTCGCATGGAGGCATCATTCTTCAGGAGAGTCTACCTGGGAGCGGGAGGATGAGATGCGCGAGCGGTACCCCTATCTTTTTGGACCTTGAGGTATACTTTCTATCCTTCTCAGCAGTTTAGTTTTACCTTTAATTTCGAGGACAAAATTATTTTAAGGGGGGTAGATTTGTCACTACCACTTTTCTATCTTGAGGGTATTTTGGTCTTTTTTAAAACTTTGGAATTAATTTGGGAATTATTATTATTAATTATAATTATTATAATTTTTAGTATTTTTGATTTGGTGCTATTCTAGGCTTTGACTAGTGTTGACTTTGGTGACTGTCCTAGAGGCTAACCTAGGTCATGACTATTTTGTTAGGTTATGGAACCCTAGCTTGACCTAAGTTAGTGACTTTTAACTCATTAGAATTATTTTGGAGAAATTAGGAATTAAATCGAATAGAGAATGGCTTGTGATTTCACAAGTCATGACTTATGACTTAAAGCCTTAGAGGCCCAACCCAACCTAGTGAAACCTAGCCCTAGCCCAGCCCATGGCCAGCCACATAGGGATTCCCCCTCTATTTAATACCTCCTAGAATTTAGGGCTAGCCTCCATTAGGAATTATTTACAAGTTTTAGAAAGAGGTGAGTCTCCATCTTCTTTAATTCATAGAAATTCCTATTTAATTCCTTTTCTACCCAAATAAATTGTAGTAGGTTCTAAATTTAGTTTACTTGCTATTGGTATTGAGAAATTTCAGGGGAGAAACAATTTGAAGGAGTTTGGTGGCTTGAGGAACCACTTCCATTTGGAGCTTTTTGAGCCTTTGCACAACCATAGGTAAATTCGATTCTACACCATGAAATATTAATTTTATTGCATATCTAGGAAGCCCTAGGCCTAACCTAACTGTAGGACTAGCTAACCCTAGGTTTCGAGTCCTATACGTGTCCGTATCAGACACGTATTAGTTCGTGTATATAGGTGTTTGACGAAATATCCCAAAGGGCATTTCGATTTGTTTTTAGGAATGTAATTGAATAGGAAATTATGTTTTAACCTCGCTTATGAGATTCTATTGCTCTGAACATGTATTGGTGTCGTGTTGTGTCGCCACAGACACGGGAACACGTCGGTGCACACGCACGTGCATGGGCACTGTAGCTGCCCTGCTGCTCGGGGCTGATTGCGAGTAGGACACGACACTAGGACACGTGTAACTTGACACACGTGTTAGGACACTGACTGACATAAGATTCCCAGAGTTTTACGAACTCTCGTGTCATGTCGAACACGGTGTCACGCGTACACTGTGCGTGCACTATGCGTTTCAGTGTACTGTCATGTATTCTCTGTTTAATTCCTGGTTTAATGTTTTAATACATGTTTTTAATTATTAATTAAGATCCTGTCATGATTAATAATCTATATTAGAATTAGTTTACATGATTAGTTAGGTTGTCAATGTGAATTTGGATTCGAATGATGGGTTTAATGCCATTCGACTGATACATGCTACACAGGTTACTGATACTTGGTTTATCCCATTTCCTAAATATTTTAATCCCAGTTTATTTATGGTTTTCACTGTTAAATGTCCCCACATATTTGTTGATTCATATTAATGAAGTATTTTAATTCGAATTTGGTTTTTGGTTAGAGAATGGGATTTTGACAATTGGGTTGGATTCGAATTTGCTTTTAACTGATAATTATTCTCTTAAATATCATTAACCAAATTCTGGGCATTAAATTCATGTTTTAGCTAAGTTTTGGTGCTATGATTTATTCGTGTATACTGTATTAGCTCGCTGTTGTATTGATTCATTAAGTTCAAATGTTAGTTAGGTTCATTGTCGAATGGGATATTTGGTTTTGTTGAGAATGTAATAGCTGATTGGGGTTGAATAATTCTCTTAAAATATGCTTAACTGAGTTGAATGGTTAATTTGGTTTTGATTGGGTTAAAATTCTGATTTGTAATGTTGGGACTGAAATGATGAATTCATTTTTGAAACCTGAGATTCATTCATTCCTATTGAACTGCCACCTTCACTGTTAATTCATTCCTATTTCCTGAGGTTGGTTCCTCCTTTGAAAACTGAGAAATTTGGTTAACATTTTACTGATTTAACCTTCAGTACTGAACTGTTTTCCCTTAAACTTCACTGATATTGTACCACTGATTTTCTTGTTTTTCCATTGCTTCACTCACTATACACAGGTGCACACCTTGTACTGATTTTACATTGATACATGCCATTATTAGCTCACTGGATTCAGGATAATATATACTTCACTGTTATTATATTTTTTCCATTTTTCTTGAGATGTATTCACTGTTATTTCCTTCTTAATATGATAAATTGCCTAATACCTGCGATCACTTTCCAGTTTTCACATTGCTAATGCCACTGTTTTCTTCTAATTGTTTCCTGTATAGGATCATACACACATGCCCTCTTTTACCCTCTTGACACACACACATACCATATCACACTCTCTTGTATTCTCCCACACACTCTTGTCTCTCATAACACACACACCACCACTTTCCCTTTCCCATTCTCTATATGTATGTGAATGTATATGTATATATATTTGAGATGTATTATATAATGTGTGTTACCATATTATATTAATTTGGGTATATATAATGTATGTGTGGTATACATATAGTAGTCTATTGCCCATGTGTACTTCTATATTAGATTGTATAATATCAATATGTGTATCCTATATTAGAGTATATTATATATTAGACGTATTTGACTTGTGTATGTGATTTATGGGTTGGTTCATAGGCATGGTATAGCCTATGGCCTATGGGTGGCCTGAATACCTAGTATGGAGTCTAGATTGGACTTATGCAGCCTTGTTAGACCTAGAATAGACTAGTTAGACTAGTATAGACTTGGTTGACCTAGTTTGACTTCTAGGGTTGACCAGAGTTGACCAAGAGTTGACTTTGGTCTAGATTGACCTAGATTCATGTAGAATGCATTGACTTGCATCTTATTATCATTGTAGACTCATAGTGACTTGTACTGTTCTATAGGAGACAGACACCACTCCTCGGACAGTATATATTCTCCAGATTCTCAGGATACAGGCGAGTACATTCTCTGATCATTTCATATCCTGTATTAGGAGTATATTTCCTGCTTTAGATTACTTTACATGATGCTGACACATTGGAAACATGGATTAGTACTATATGGATCTTGTTGTGCGATGTTATCCCCTTAGCGGATGTATCGGGTATTCGTGTTCGTGTACTTTATCGTGAGCATCGTGTACTCCTTGTATTTGTGATATTCGTGTACGAAACGTGTGAAATCGTGTATAATCATGTATTCACATAACCTTCGTGTACAATAACATAACTTAGCTATATCCTTGTGTATTGATTGGGGTGGGGGAGTAGAAGTGGTTATGTATTCAATCCAGTAGATTACTCGTGTACAAACCTCTGTAGATTACTCATGTACAACATCGTGCCGTTTACACAACCATCATGTGCTCTGAATCACTAGACACTGTTAGTTCTCTATATACTGTAGCTATTTATTTACAATCTTCCTTTTTATCATGTTATTTCCTTCAGTTTTTTGTATCTTACTCTCTAGCATGATTATATATCCTGACTTACTATAATATGTTGAGATATATGGTGCTCGCTCCTGTCCTGACTGGACCTGTTGAAATATTACAGAGGACGAGGCTGAGGCGTTCTGCCCTACCTACTACGGTGCTACACTAGATGAGTGTTTGGACTTGGACCAGCAGCAGGACCCACTAGCAGTGGATGACACTCCTTTAGATTAGGATGTCTTTACTTTTCTGGATCACTGTATATAGATTCTGAGATATTTTAGGATATGTATTTATTTTAGACACTTAGAATTCTGGATTGTATTTCTGTGTTTTTATTCTGGATATCTATCTATCTATCTATCTTTTCATGTTCTACCTTAGTTGTGATTGAGACTGTATCTGCTATGTCACCTCCATTCGGAGAGTATATACTGTACAGGTACCTTTATATTGTTAGATGTTGACCTAGGACAGCGTTCTACCGCCGACACTGCGGCGTAGGCTGGACGTACCCACGTCTTGTGCCCTTACTCTAGGGTGCAGGTCGTGACACGTTTTTAGTGGTGGCCCATGCAGGTCTAGGTGTAACGCCCCAGTCCCAATACTTGAGACTAGATACGTATCATGCCAGCTGTATACATACGAGTAAATATACGACTCGTATATATACATAAGCTGTAAAATATAGAGAACCAAGACATGCTAATTCTCATCCACAAATATAAATAAAATAAAGGTAGGATCAACTTGAATAGTTATGGTACAATTGTTGGGCGGAGACAAAGTCCACTACCAACTATCTCAATGATATAAATGTACAAGAAAGCGATCGACAAAATGATAAAACAAACCAAGATCAATCATCTTCGCGAAATAGGGAAGATCACGGCCTTGGCTAGAACACCTGCAGAAAACATAAACACACACACCTGGAGAAAAACCAGGTCCTCAGAGGGACGTAACAAGACACATAATATCATGCCGATAAACTGAATAAATAAGCTCAACAGAAAAGTATGCATGAGTAAAGGTTCCTACCCATTCTAGGTGATATGCACTTTGAGGACAACGTTCTACGCAGGGGCTGTAGGCTCAACAGAGTAAATAAAGAGTGGCAGTAAGTAGCGCTCATCCGAGTCACTATCGGCCTTGGACAGAAGGTAGTGCTCGTAAGAGTCACCCTCGGCCCAAAATGTGTGTAAAAATAAAATGTTGCCCCTACGCTAATAACTGTCCCCTCCCTCCAATGATACTATACATGTGTCGACTCCACTACACTGTTTAATCCTTAATAACTGCCAAGTCTTCTACACAAATCCATTAGCAGTCATATCCTAACGCACGGCCTGTACGCACCGATGTACGGACGGTACGCAAGTCCGTATCTATATGCGACTCACTACTCACACACAACCCGTGGCACATCGTGATAGTTTATGAGATATACTAAACATGCGGTGGTCCCTTAACTCTAAGTCAATTGCATAAAATATAATAATTTGTATATATATATAATTTTGAAAGAACAACCTAAAGAAAAAGTATGCATGATATTGAGCAGAAAATTTAAACAGTAAAGGTAAGGTGTCTTGACTGATGTCCAAGTGAGGTAAGATGATGTCCTGGCGACGAATCAACAGCAGCGCACAAGAGGAAGGTATAGGTACAACTTCGGATGTTAAAAATAGTCTATTATCTAATTATAAATAATACTGCACCTATTATATTTATATAATAAATTCTAAAGTTAGGATATGGCATAGGTTTTTGTATTATCTCTCCGAAAAACTAAACGGATTGCATTTTCGTTTCCGGAATCTCCCAAAATCGCAAAAATACTGAAACCCGTTTATTTTTGGGACCCTAGATACTCAAACAATTTTGTAGAAATCTATAGAATTAATTTTGTCTATTAAAATATGTTTTTGGAAAGCTTACCTTGATACGCTTCTTTTAAAAAAAAACTGGAGGTAAAACGGAGTTCGGAGCTAGGAGATATCGTCGTTGCAAGTTGCTCTTGCTACTAAAAAGCGGGGCTGAATTCTAATGATGAATTTTAGAGTTTCTATTGGACTAAAAATAATTTCGAATTATGGCTGATAGAAGGGGGATGTATTGGGTTTATATAATTATTTATTGCAGATTTATCTCCTAAATTAGATATGATTTGATTTAAATAAATTGGAGTTTGCTTTGTTAGGATAGGATATAGATATGGATGCTTTCCTATTAGACTTAAGAATATGATTAACTTAAATATAGTTCATATTTATTTAAATTATCTATAACATTATTTAAAATTACTATAGATAATAAATATAGTTTATATCTATTTAAACAACCTTTATCTAATCTCATTTATACAAGCTGAAATATTTAATACTAAATTGACATTTATTCTATATTATGTAAATAGTGTACAATACAAGTAACATGTAAAAAGTTATAAAATAAATCTTAAAAGTTTAAAAGAAAATTGTATAATATAGTTCAGATCCTTAATATACTAGAAAAATAGCTTTATATATTTTTATACTAAATTCACTAATGAGCACTATACTAAATATATATAAAATAATATAAATTATATAATAAGTCAATAAATAGTTATTTAAAAATCCAAAAATTTCACAAATATTTATTTTGAAAAATCAGGGGATTTACAAAAGTCTTATTTAGATAAGGACTAAGAAGAGTTTTAATTCCCCTTAAATTTTCTACTATTTAATTCAAATTGATTTAAAAGTAACTCAATCAAATATAATCCAAAGTAGATAGATTCTACCTCTAATTTAAACTGTATTTAAAATAACTTAATAACTTTTTTTAAAACTTAAATCGCCATAATTAATTACATATTAAATCAACCCATATTTAATATACTTTTTTTTGAGATAATATATGATAATAATTAATTTCGAAAATACTAATATATATATACTCGCATGCAAAAATAATACTTACATAAAACACAGTTTTTCTAAATTACTAGTTATACTAGTACCATAAAATAAAATGACCTTTTTTTTAAATAAAAATAAATTTTGATAATCCTCGGCACAACGCATTTACAACTTCAAGCAATATAAAATATTTATCGTCTATTATTTTAAAATATTTTCTATATCTATATAATTAAAACATTTTATAAAAATATGTACTTCGCACTTATTCGCACTTAACGAGAAATTTACGAAACGTAAACTCGTACGCGACCTACAAATACGAAGTACCAAAATCAATACCATATTTATAAAAAAATATAGTAAAAATTTAGGGGTTTTACACTAGGTTAGAAATGTGGTGGTATTTGAACTAGAATATCGCTGCAGCCTGCAGTAGAAATTAGTATATTTTTTTGAAGGTACTCAATCACACCAGGAAAACTCCGTATCAGATTCCGTATATCTACTTTTGCTGCTTATTGTCTTCCTTAGAATTTTAAACTGTCCTCCTTTGATATTTCGATTCATTCTCATTAATTGCTTCTTGTTTGATCTGTGTCTCCAGGATGGTTGAGACGAGATCGCATCGCCCTGGACTGGAAGACGCTGGAGAGGGGTCTAGCACCTCTCGACCTCAGTAGCAGCCAGCTCCCGGTGCACAGGGCCAGTGCAGCCCTCAGGAGTCGGTATTTTTGCAGCTTTTGGAGGAGCACCTCCACCGGTCATGAGGCCGAGCATCATGATTCTTGAGATCCCACCACCGTAGTAGCCTCAGCCTGCGGGGATGGTAGATGTCGTATATCTCTTCTCCTTCGTGGAGAGGATTCTGGAGTCCCACCAGCAGCAGCAGACGAGGCAGACTGCAGATTTTCGTCAAGGGATCGATGAGGCACACCAGTTGGTTCGCACTATAGTTGAGATGATTACTACTCAGGGGGCCAAGCAGCAGCCCCGTCGGAAGGAAAAAGATATACAGGACTTTCAGAAGATGTATCCCAGAGAGTTCTTCGATACAGAGGGCATCTATTATGCAGACGACTGGATAGAGCATATCGAGGAGATCTTCCGACTGGCGGAGATACCAGATCGACTCCAGATCGAGGCGGCGGGCAGTCAGATGCAGGACTTAGCCCGTGCGTTGTATTAGACAGATCCCAGGGTGGGAGTTGAGGGCCAGACTTGGGCCCAGT
Organism: Iris pallida; assembly: GCA_029216955.1. Taxonomy (NCBI): domain Eukaryota; kingdom Viridiplantae; phylum Streptophyta; class Magnoliopsida; order Asparagales; family Iridaceae; genus Iris; species Iris pallida. The sequence goes on along the minus strand of JANAVB010001399.1, from coordinate 6,602,306 downwards.
TCAAGGAACTGTTTAAGGAGCAGTTCTTTCCTGATGTGGCCTTGGGAGGTATCGAGGCACAGTTCGAGGGTCTAGTTCAGGGGAACCAAACGGTAGCTGAGTATGCTGGGGAGTTCTGTAGACTGGCCTATTTCATAGATGACTTGACCGAGAAGACGAAGGCGGAGAAGTTTTACCGGGGCTTGATTAGAGAGGTTTGGTCGCTGACTAAGAGCGACCAGAACGCCACCTTTGCAGAGATATTTTCTGGGGCTATGGCGGCGGAAGACGACCTAGGGTTGTGGCAGAAGAGGGGTCGCAACTTCCATGGTGGTAGCAGCAATCAGGGGCAGGCCAAGAGGCCTCACTTCCAGTATCAGCAGCCATAGAGGCCAGTTCAGCAGTATCAGCATCAGGGCCGTGTACCTTTTCAGCAGGTGCAGCATCAGGAGCAGAGAGGACAGCAGGCACCCAGGCAGCAGGCTATTAGTTGTACTTTCTGCAAGAAGCCTGGACACAAGTGGAAGGAGTACAGGAAGAGACTTGGCAGATGCTTGATGTGTGGTTCGGCGGACCACCAGATACGAGAGTGTCCAGTTGCGTCGATACGTCCGATAACAGGAGGAGCTGGGGCAGCCAAGGCTCCAGCATGCCAGCAGAGGGGACCAGTCCTGCAGACCCAGCAGCAAAGGTTCCATCAGCACCAGCAGCAGGCACGAGGTGGACAGCAGGGACGAGCTTTCGCCATGGCGGCCGTGGATACAGAGGCCATCGGAGAGCTGATAGCAGGTTCGGTTCTTCTCGACTCCCTTCCAGCATTTGCACTCTTTGATTCCGGGGCTTCCCATAATTTTATGTCAGTATCGTATGCTATTAGACACAGTCTGGTTTCTGAACCATTGCCTAGGACCTGCAAGATCACGACCGGGGGTGGGGTCATCCTCGTGAGTGATGTTTGTAGAGGACGGAGCGTCATATTGGGAGGCCGAGAGTTGGGAGTGAGTCTACTCATCATGCCACTACCGAACTACGATATTGTATTAGGTATAGAATGGCTAAGTAGACACCATGCCCGTATTGATTGCCGAGAGGGTAAAGTTTTGTTTGGGGCGCCAGGAGAGCCAGAGTTTGAGTACACCCGGCGGCAGGTAGAGCAGGATGGCAGAGTCTTCTGTGGAGCTTCAGTTGAGGAGAAGGTGGCTCCACATCCCTTTATCGCAGAGTTTATAGACGTATTTCCAGAGGAGTTGCCAGGGCTTCCACTGGACAGGGATGTAGAGTTCTCGATAGACTTGGTTCCCGACGCGGAACCGATTTTTCAGCATATCTATCGAGTGAACAATAGTGAATTGGTGGAGCTGAAGAAGCAGGTGAATAAGCTACAGGACAAGGGCTTCATCCGATCGAGTTCTTCTCCTTGGGGTGCACCGGTGCTCTTCGTACCCAAGATGGATGGATCGGTACGGATGTGTATCGACTACAGGGCACTTAACAACCTGACGATCAAGAACAGATACCCACTGTCGCGGATCAATGATCTCTTTGATCAATTGAGCGGAGCTCGGGGGTTCTCCAAGATTGATTTGAGGTCAGGTTATCACCAGGTGAAGGTGAAGGGGGAGGATATTCCCAAGACCGTTTTCAGGATGCGGTACGGGCAGTTTGAGTTTTTGGTTATGCCGTTAGGGCTGACCAATGCACCAGCAGTGTTTATGAACCTAATGAACAAGGTGTTCCACCAGTACTTGGACAAGTTTATGGTGGTATTCATTGATGATATCCTGGTGTATTCTAAGACAGAGGAGGAGCACGAGAAGCACTTGAGAGTGGTGCTGGAGACACTCAGGAGGGAGAGATTGTACGGCAAGCTCTCGAAGTATGAGTTCTTCCTAGACATGGTCGACTTCTTGGGTCATGTGGTGACTGGAGATGGTATCTCAGTGGACCCGAAGAAGATCACAGCAGTTAAGGCTTGGGCAGCGTCGACTTCAGTGGCAGAGATCAGGAGTTTTCTGGGGCTGACAGGATATTATAGAAGATTTGTGCAGGATTTCTTCCGGGTTGCAGAGCCGTTGACTCGGTTGACCCGGAAGGATACTGAGCTTGTTTGGTCAGAGGAGTGTCAGGCAGCTTTTGATGAGTTGAAGAAGCGGCTTACGACAGCTTCGATTCTGACATTGCCTTAAGGATCGGGTGGATTCACTATTTATAGTGATGCTTCAGGGAAGGGGCTGGGTTGTGTCTTGCAGCAGCATGGGAAGGTGATTGCCTATGCTTCCAGGCAATTACGTCCCTATGAGAAGAACTACCCTACCCATGACCTGGAGTTGGCAGCGATAATTTTTGATTTGAAGTTGTGGAAGCACTATCTGTATGGCGAGAGGGTAGAGATTTTCACAGATCACAAGAGCTTAAAGTATATGTTTACACAGAAAGAGCTCAAAATGAGAGAGCACAGATGGCTAGAGTTGATGACGGACTTTGACATCTCACTTCAGCATCACCCAGGGAAGGCAAACGTGGTTGCCGATGCCTTGAGTAGATATCCGACATCCATGTGTTTGACTATGGATCGGCACTTGCTTGCAGACTTGGAGAGCCTTGGGATTGAGGTGATTGTGCCTGGAGTGCAGATGCAGTTATGGGGCCTTCAGATACAGTCGGACTTGATGGAGAGGATCAAGGCGACGCAGTTCGAGGATGTGGCTCTGCGGTGTATCCGAGAGCAGGTTCGTACAAGGTTTGTGGATGGCGAGTTTTCACTTGCAGAGGATGTGCCCTGAGGCACGGTTCCAGGTTACGTGTGCCAAGCAGGGAGCTCAGAGAGCAGATCATACAGGAGGCTCACAGATCGCAGTACTCTATACATCCTGGTGCCAACAAGATGTACAAGAATCTGCGAGAGCATGTCTGGTGGTACGGGATGAAGCGGGAGGTAGCCCACTTCGTAGCTAGATCCTTGGTCTGTCAGCAGGTCAAGGCAGAGGCCCGGAGGTTTATTGCAGCCGTTGCTCATTCCAGAGTGGAAGTGGGAACATATCACCATGGATTTCGTATCTGGGTTATCGCGTACACCAGAAGGGAAAGACGCGATTTGGGTTATCGTTGACAGGTTGACCAAATTGGTCCACTTTTTGCCATTCAAGGTGGGTACATCTACAGAGAGGCTTGCGGAGTTGTATATGCGGCAGATAGTCAGGATTCACGGAGTTTTCGTCAGCATTATCTCAGATCGGGATAGTCACTTTACTTTCCATTTCTGGAGGAATCTGCAGACTAGTTTGGGCACTCAGCTCAAGTTTAGTACTGCATACCACCACCAGACGGACGGACAATTAGAGAGGACTATTCAGACGCTTGAAGACATGCTGCGGACGTGCGTCCTGGATTTTGGAGGTTCCTGGGAGGATCATTTATATTTGGTGGAGTTTGCTTATAACAACAGTTATCAGGCCAGCATTGAGATGTCACCTTTTGAGGCTCTGTACGGGCATAGGTGTCGTACACCCTTATCTTGGGATGATATTGGAGAGCGAGCTTTACTGGGACCAGAGATGGTTGTTGACGCAGCCGAGAAGGTGAAGCTCACCAGGGACAGACTTCGCGTGGCGCAGGACAGACATCGGCACTGGGCCGATAGCCACCGGAGGTCGTTGGAGTTTGAGGTACTGATTTAGAGATAGGATTAGAAGTAGGTTGTTTTTTTTATTTTTTTTTTATTTATCGTGTTTGATTTTTAGTAACTTGAGACCTTACTTGTGATTAGGTTGGAGACATGGTTTTTCTGCGGATATCTCCGACTCGTGGTACGATACGTTCTGGTGGAGGTGGGAAGCTTAGCCCGCGCTTTATCGGCCCTTTCGTTATCAGCGGGAAAGTCGGTGACGTGGCATACAGGTTAGGCTTGCCACCTGCACTAGTGGGAGTTCACAACGTATTCCACGTATCACAGTTGAGACGGTATGTGGCTGACCCCAGCCATGTGCTTGATCATTCGGAGATTGAGGTTGGACCTACTCTCAGTTATCCAGAGCAGCATGTGGAGATTCTGGATCGCCGAGAGAAGGTACTGAGGAACCAGGTGAAACCCTTGGTACGCATCGCATGGAGGAATCATTCTCCAGAAGAGTCTACCTGGGAGCGGGAGGATGAGATGCGCGAGCGGTACCCCTATCTTTTTGGACCTTGAGGTATACTTTCTATCCTTCTCAGCAGTTTAGTTTCGTCTTTAATTTCGAGGACGAAATTATTTTAAGGGGGGCATATTTGTCACTACCACTTTTCTAGCTTGAGGGTATTTTGGTCTTTTTTTAAATTTTGGAATTAATTTGGGAATTATTAGTATTAATTATAATTATTAGAATTTTTAAGTGATTTTTAGTATTTTTGATTTGGTGCTATTCTAGGCTTTGACTATTGTTGACCTTGGTGACTGTCCTAGAGGCTAACCTAGGTCATAACTATTTGGTTAGGTTATGGAACCCTAGCTTGACCTAAGTTTGTGACTTTTAACTCATTAGAATTATTTTGGAGAAATTAGGAATTAAATCGAATAGAGAATGGCTTGTGATTTCACAAGTCATGACTTATGACTTAAAGCCTTAGAGGCCCAACCCAACCTAGTGAAACCTAGCCCTAGCCCAGCCCATGGCCGGCCACATAGGGATTCCCCCTCTATTTAATCCCTCCTAGAATTTAGGGCTAGCCTCCATTAGAAATTATTTGCAAGTTTTAGAAAGAGGTGATTCTCCATCTTCTTTAATTCATAGAAATTTTTATTTAATTCCTTTTCCACCCAAACAAATTGTAATAGGCTCTAAATTTAGTTTACTTGCTGTTGGTATTGAGAAATTTCAGGGGAGAAACAATTTGAAGGAGTTTGGTGGCTTGAGGAACCACTTCTATTTGGGGCTTTTTGAGCCTTTGCACAACCATAGGTAAATTCGATTCTACACCATGAAATATTAATTTTATTGCATATCTAGGAAGCCCTAGGCCTAACCTAACTGTAGGACAAGCTAACCCTAGGTTTCGAGTCCTATACGTGTCCGTATCGGACACGTATTAGTTCGTGTATATAGGTGTTTGATGAAATGTCCCAAAGGGCACGTGCCATAAGGGCACGTGCACGTGACCACGCCCAGCCCTCTCCGTAAAAACGACGTGGAACACTGTAGGTTATCTACTCTAATAACAGTTTATATATATATCAAAAACGTAAAAATGGCGTGGAACGCTGTAGGTTATCTACTCTAATAACAGTTTATATATATATATCAAAAACCTGTCGAGAATATGGTCAACTCCGAACGGAGGACAAACAATGAATATATATGAGTGCTCAATCACAACTCTAAGATGATAAAGTAAAGACTGAAAGATAAAGACAACAAGACGATAAAAATAATAACCTGTCAAGTCCAAACACAAATAATATACAAGTCCAAGTCTCTAATACAATCCATGATAATAACAGTCTCAAAAGTAGCTGGAGACAAGGTCCAGTACAAAAGACCTACTCTATCTAAGTAATAGATAAAGTCTCGTCAGGCAGAGCTAAGCCCTGCTGGACCAAAGTCTCCAAGTCTAAGCCCACTACGTCATCCGGACCGTAGTAGGTACAGTAATCCCCCTCATCAGCATCTGTAATATTTTGTCAATATATCTAGTCAGGATGGAACGAGTATAATCTACTAACAACAGTTCACAAGATATGACAAAAGCTATAAGACAGTAAATAGAGAGTATATGCAAGAAATCATGGAATATACATGTGAGTATCATGGCAAGGTAAGCTGTAAATCTAGAGCTAGAACAAGGCAAGTAAACTGATCATGGCATGTACAAGAATCAAGAATCATCTATCTAGGTGTGTGAGTACTAGTTTCAACATATGGCCGGCTTGGGTCTGCACAAGGTCTACTGGCCGGGTTAATCATACGTGGAGTGTATGATTAACACTCACAAGATCTACAAGAATGACAAGGTGGATAATGACCACATGTCTACACTAATACTCCATGCCCCCGACTGGTAGAGTGGATCCAAGCAAGACACGTTATGACACGGGATTCTACGAGAAGGGAGCAAGTCTCCTCGAGAATCGGGGTCCATATACTGCACAAGAACTACAAGGGACTTGCACAAGATATACCAAGATAATGAGGAATAACATCTCATGTCGGGATCCATGAATACCAATCCGTGTGACCAATGTGTCGAGAACAAACATATCTACACTAATTACATGAATTATAACAATCATCGTAAATTAGAAAAGTGTCAGAGAATGTACTCGCCTGTAATATGATATGATATGTCAACGGGATCAAATGATGCGTCTCGAGGACCTATAGAGAACAAGACGTATCAATACTCTGTTTAGGAAATAAAGTCAAATCATATTTAAACCCTATTAAGTCATTCTTGGTTAAGACAAGTCAAACTAAGTCAATCTAGGTCGAACAAGGTCAAACTAGATTGTACATGGTCGATCTAAGTCATTCTAGGTTAAGACAAGTCAAACTAAGTCAATGCAAGTCAAACGGAATTAATCTAGGTCAATTTAAGTCAACGTTGACTTACAATTGACTTTTGGTCAACTGGTCAACTCTAGGTCAACCCTAGGTCAATCCTAGGTCAATGGTGACTAATAGTTAACTTTTGGTCAACTGTCCAAGTTTAATGGAATTTGGGACTAAATTGGGTAAAGTGTTGACCCATAGTTGACTTTTGGTCTAAAAAGTCGACTGTGGTCAACCGAAGTCAAGACTAGGTCTAGGCGACTATTTCTAATCATTACCAACCTCTACAACCCATATCCAAGTCCATCTTGGACTTCGAAACTCAAATCTTGGCCGTAGGCCAATATCCTAATTTACCCTTTTTTAAGGTAAATTTCTAGCCTAGGTGAATATCAAGTTAGCCTACCTACGCTTGGTATTTTGACCCGAGCTCCCTTGGGTAGCAGGATACTAGCCTATACATACGTTACCTACCAAGATACCTCGGTAAAGTGGACGTCTAGTCCATCTTACGGCCCATTGCCGATATCTTGAATATCTCAAGATACGCAATGGTACGGCGCGATACCGGCGCCCTACAACCCCGATTTTAACTCGGGAGCCTACCCGTAAAATCTAATTCACGTATTCTAGGTCTCCCACAAGTTTCAACTCATTCCGACACTCGGAGCTCCGTTTCACCCTCTAACTCAAAATCCTCTAAATTGTATTCCTACACTTCTACTTCTCATTCTAATTTCTATCCTTCTAACTCTCTTCTCCTAATTCTTTCTATTCTTCTTCTTCTAATCCTATTTTTCTTTCCCTCATTCTCTTCTAATCCTCTTCTCATTTTTCTTCTTAACTCTTCTTCTAACTCTTTCTTCTAACTTCTTCTTCCTATTCTTCTAACTTCTTACTTTTCTAATCCTCTAACTTCTTCTAATCTTTCCTCTTCTCATTCTCTCCTCTAATTCTTCTTTCTAACTAACTTATTATATATATATATATATATATATATATATATATATATATATATATATATATATATATATATATATACATATCTATATATATACATATATATCAACATAAGGGGGGGTTTATAGGGGTTAAATGGGGTTTATAGGAGCTAGGTGGGAAACTCTTGCTACTGCTGCTGCTCTTAAGCTACTGTTGTTGCTGCTCTTAGAGCTACTGCTGCTGCTTTGCTGCTGCAGGATGCTGCTGCTGCAGCTGCCACTTCTCCCTCTCTTCATCTCTTCTACTTCTCCTCCTACTCTTCTATATATATATATATATATATATATATATATATATATATATCCATATATATATCTATCTATCTATATATCTAACTATCTAACCATCTATCTCTATATATATATATTCACATACATATCCATATCTATATGTAAATACACACACACACATACACATTTATATAGACACACACACACAGACACACTCTCACATAAGCACTCACACACTCTAACAAACACACACACACTCTCACACAAGCACTCATACACTCTCACAAACACACACACACTCTCACAAACACACTCACCACCACTCTCACACAAACACACACACACGCACTCTCACAAACCACTACCACTACTCTCATACAAACACACACACACTCTCACAAACCACTACCACTCTCTCACACAACACCACCACCACTCTCTCACACAAACACCACCACCACCATCTCATGACACTCATTCTCACACACCATCACCACTACCATTCTCCTACACACACACACAAATACATATAATTATATATACACATATACATATATATATATAAACCCCTAATTAATCCTTAACCTAGATTTCTAGGAAAACCCACAAATTCTAGGGGCAAAGTGTGGAGAATCACTTCCTCTACAACTATTTTGAAAGCCACAAATGCTAAAGAAGAATTAATGGAGAATTAAATAGGCTTACCTAAATTTGGTTGCTTGGAGGAAGAAAAGCTTGGAAAGAAAATAAAATTTGAGAGAGAGAGAGAGAGTGTTTACATTGTGGAGAAGAAAAGGGGGGTGCTCTCCTAGTTGGCCGGCCATGGTGGGGGATATTGGGTTTGGGTGGTGATCCAATAAGCCCCCAAACCCAATAGACTTGGTTTGGGTTCGGTTTGTTTCGGTTTGGTTCGGTTTGTTTCTAATTAACCAATTAAGCCTCTAAAATGACTAATTAAGACATGGAAGTTGGGTTTATGGTTTCTAACCTACTTAGGATGGTATGTGGGCCAAGCCCAGCTAGTATGTGGGTTCCACTAGTGTCCAGGCTACCCGGGTCTCCAACTTAAGTCCGAATTGGATAAAATCCAAACCAAATCAAATAAATTCCTAAAAATCATATAAAATCAAATAAAATTTCTAAAAATTATAAAACTTGAAAATGACAAAAATACCCCAAATTCGAAAATTGGGGGTGGTAAATCTACCCTCCTTAAAAAATTTCGTCCTCGAAATTGAATAAGAACTAACACAGTAATCATGAATAGAACAAGGAAAGAAAAGAAAGAATTTTACCTCAAGGCTCGAAGAGATATGGGAATCGCTCCCGCATGTCGTCCTCCCTCTCCCAGGTGGACTCACCTGGAGAGTGGTGTCTCCATGCAACGCGAACCAAGAGAATGACCTGGTTCCGGAGCACCTTCTCTCTTCGGTCCAAGATCTCAACCGGCTTCTCTGGATAGCTGAGTGTCGGGCCCACTTCGATCTCTGAGTGGTCCAAGACGTGACTGGGATCTACCACTTACCGTCTCAGCTGCGACACATGGAACACGCTGTGCACTCCCTCTAGTACGGGCGGTAACTCCAGTTGGTAAGCCACTGCACCGACCCTGCCCAAGATACGGAATGGTCTGATGTATCGTGGACTAAGCTTCCCGCCGCCACCAAAACGAATCGTGCCACGCGTCGGAGAAATCCGTAGGAACACAAGATCATCAACCTAGAACAAAAATACAAGACTTAAAGCTTGATCTAAACAATCACAATCAGACTCAAATACTAGAAAAATCTAACTATACCTCAAACTCCAATGGCCTCCGGTGGCTATCGGCCCAATGTCGCTGCCTATCCTGCGCCATCCGAAGTCGATCTCTGATAACCCTAACCTTCTCTACAGCATCCACTACCATCTCAGGGCCAAGCAAAACCCTCTCGCCGACATCATCCCAAGACAAGGGAGTACGGCACCTCCGTCCGTATAGAGCCTCAAAAGGTGACATCTCTATACTGGCTTGGTAGCTGTTGTTGTAAGCAAACTCTACCAAGTGAAGGTGGTCCTCCTAAGATCCCCCGAAGTCCAAGACACAGGTACGCAGCATATCCTCGAGGGTCTGAATCGTCCTCTCCGACTGTCCGTCTGTCTGGGGGTAGTATGCAGTACTAAACTTGAGCGATGTGCCCAAGCTAAGCTGCAAACTCCTTCAGAAGTGGAAAGTGAATCGGCTATCCTGATCCGAGACTATACTCACTGGAACCCCGTACAATCGGACTATCTGCCGTAAGTACATCTCGGCCAACCTCTCCGTCGACAAACCCACTTTGAAAGGCAAAAAGTGGGCCGATTTGGTCAACCGATCAACAATGTCCCAAATCGCATCCTTCCCTCCTGAAGAGCGCGAAAGCCCAGATACAAAGTCCATAGTGATATGCTTCCACTTCCACTCAAGAATGGGTAGTGGCTGGAGCAATCCACCGGGTCTCTGCCTCCCGGCCTTCACCTGCTGGCACACCAAGCATCTCGAAACGAACTGAGCCACCTCACGTATCATATCATACCACCAAACATGTTGTCTCAAGTCTCTATACATCTTGTTGGCTCCTGGATGCATAGAGTAATAAGAACGGTGCGCCTCCTGAAGAACCTCCTCCCGAAGTCCTCCGCTCGGCATGCACAATCTGGTACCATGCCTCAACGACCCATCCCCTGCTACAGAGAACTCATCCAACAGTCCTGCCTGGACCTGCTCCCTGATGACTCTCAAAGCCTTATCCTCAAACTGAGCTGCCCTGACTCTGTCCATCAGCTCCGACTGCACCTGGAGATCCCACATCTGTGCCTCGAACCCTGGAACTATCACCTCTATGCCCAAGCTCTCGAGATCTGCTAGAAGGTGACGATCTATCATCAAACACATGGCTACGAGATACCTGCTCAAAGCATTCGCGACCATGTTGGCCTTCCCCGGATGGTACTGTAAGGATATATCAAACTCCTTTATCAGCTCTAACCATCGCCTCTGCCTCATATTCAGCTCCTTCTGGGTAAACACGTACTTTAAGCTCTTGTGATCAGTATAGATCTCAACTCGCTCTCCGTACAGATAGTGTTTCTACAGCTTCAAAGCAAAGATGACCGCTGCCAGCTCCAGATCGTGGGTAGGGTAGTTCCTCTCATGCGGACGTAACTGCCTAGATGCATAGGCAATCACCTTCCCGTGCTGCTGAAGAATGCAACCCAAACCCCGTCCTGAAGCATCACTGTAGATCGTATAACCACCAGATCCAGATGGCAGCATCAAGATAGGAGTTGTAGTCAACCTCGCCTTCAGCTTCTCGAAGGCGGCCTGGCACTCCTCGGACCAAACAAACTCCTCGTCCTTCCTGGTAAGGCGGGTCATCGACTGGGCAATCCTGGAAAAGTCCTGCACGAACCTCTGGTAATAACCTGCCAGACCCAGAAAACTCCGAACCTCTGCTACTGATCTCGACGTCGACCAGGACTCCACTGCAGAAATCTTCCTCGGATCCACTGAAATCCCCTCGCCAAAGACAACATGGCCTAGGAACTCTATGCGATCCAAGAAGAACTCGCACTTGGACAGCTTCCCATACAGCTGCTCCCTCCTGAGAGTGTCCTCAGGTGCTCCTCGTGCTCCTCTGGTGTCTTCGAATAGATGAGAATGTCATCAATGAAGACCATCACGAACTTGTCAAGGTACTGATGAAATATCTTGTTCATCAAGTTCATGAATACCGTCGGGGCATTGGTCAACCCAAACGGCATGATGGTATACTCATACTGGCCATAGCGAGTCCGAAAGGCAGTCTTTGAAATGTCATCCCGCTTCACCTTCAGCTGATAGTACCCAGTACGCAAGTCGATCTTCGAGAACACTCTCGCCCCGCTCAACTGGTCGAACAAGTCATCAATCCTTGGCAAAGGATACTTGTTCTTGATGGTAAGGTTGTTGAGCGCCCTGTAATCAATACACAGACGTACCGTACCATCCTTCTTGGGGACGAAAAGAACTAGCGCGCCCCAAGGGGAAGAACTAGATCGAATAAAGCTCTTGTCCTCCAGCTCGTCGGCCTGTTTCTTCAGCTCCGCTAACTCACTGTTGTTCATTCTATGGACGTGTTGGAAGATAGGCTCAGCGCCCGGCACTAGGTCTATAGAAAACTCAACATCGCGATCTGGCGGCATCCCGGGCAGCTCCCCGGGAAAGACATCCAAGAACTCAGCAATAAGTGGATGTGGCAACACCGGCCCCGCCAACAATGCTCTGCAGAATCCATCTTCATGCTCCACTGCACCCCTGGTGAACTCATACTCTGGCTCTTCCGACGGCCTAAACAGAATCCTGCCCCCTCTGCAGTCGATGCTAACGTGGTGCATGCTCAACCAATCCATACCGAGTACCACATCGTAACTCGGAAGTGGCATTACGAGCTAACACGCACTCAGCTCCCGGCCTCTCAAAGAAACTCTCCGCCCCTTGCAAACATTATTAACTAGGATGATGCCATTCCCAGTCATAATCTTGCAAGTCCTACCAAGATACTCAGCAATGATATTGTGCCTAAGAGTAAAAGAAATAGACACAAAACTGTACATAGCACCAGAATCAAACAAGGCTAAAGCTGGAAAAGAATCGAGCAGAATAGAACCTGCGACAACATCCGCAATAGGCTCCATCTCCTCGGCTGCAAGAGCAAAGGCTCTACCCTGACCACCCCGCTGCTGGTGGTGCTGAACAAACCGCTGATGCTGGGTCGGAAGTGGACCCCTCGGCTGTACTGCAGGTACTCTCGTCGGCGCCTCCTGAGCTGTCATCGCTCCACGGGCCACCCTGCGAGGGTTTGTAGGACAATCTCTCAACTGATGTCCAGCCTCCCCGCAGTAGAGGCACAAGCCCAGCCTCTTCCGGCAGACCTCCCAGACGTGACCGGGCTTCTTGCAGAAGTGGCAAGGTGCCCTATGATGTGCCTGCCTCGGCTGAGTATGCTGCACCTGCTGCTGAACCGGTGCTCTGGCCTGCACCTGCGGCTGGTGTGTTAGCCCAATGATTATATCATGTTTTTGAATATGGCTAATCAATTAAGTTTAACTAGTGATGTCACTAATATTCATGCTACTTAAACTTAGCATTGTCCTAAACGTTCTATATCATATTGTTATGATTATATCATACTGCATCAAACTATTTTGTTCGTCTAACATATACTTGCAGACAAGCAGGACATATGCAACAAAGAATTATTAATGGGCCAAAGACGGCGTTATACAAGGAGTTTTCTCTGAACTGCCCAACGACCTATCCGGGGCACTCAGTTAAAGCTTGTGTCATAGTGGATTAACATCGAGCAAGAGTACTCGAGACTGGATTAGTCCTCTCAGAGGGATACCAGTATACATCGCTGTGTCACTGAGTTTGAATTCTTGACTCTTACTTTACCGTATTTTATTTACCGTCTTTTATATGCCATAATATATAAGTGCTTAATATTTTTAATTGGTTATTATTTTTCGCTGCACACGCACACACTCTATTCACCCCCCCTCTAGAGGTGCTCAACGGTCCTACAATTGGTATCAGAGCGGGTTGTATTCATATATAACACTCTAGAGAGTATAAATATGGCAGCCGTGAATTCAATATTCAACGGTGAAGGGCAATCCACAAATAGACTCCCACTATTTGATGGAACGAACTATAGTTATTGGAAAACACGGATGAGCTTGTACCTGAAGTCTCAAGACTTTGACTTATGGTCAATTGTTGTCAATGGCTACCAAAAGCCTACTATCACTTCTATTCTCACATCCTCTATTATTAACAAGCCTTATTATAGTTACACAGAGGAAGAGAAGAAGTTAGCTAGCCTTGATACAAAAGCAAAGCATGCTTTCTATTGTGCTGTAGACTTTAATGTATTCAGTCTCATTACTACTTGCACAACATCTCATAAAATTTAGAAACTTCTTGAAGCTACTTATGAGTGCAGGTACGAAAGCAGTGCTAGCAACTCCAGAGAGAAGGATAGTCTTCATAATGATTCAAATATATGTATGATAGAATTGGGATTTAAGGTACAACACAATTTCTTATACGAAGAAGAGCTTGTATGTGACAACTACAAGAAGATAGACCACATCCAAGATGATTGTACTACTACAAGAAAGGAGAGTCACTACGAACAATCAAATAAAAGAAGATCATCGGGCATATGGTGTGAAAGTGAAGCAACAAATTCTGAAGAAGAAGAGAGACCTCATCAAGCTACAAATTTATGCTCAATAGCATTATCTAACGAGGTACAGAATAATTCCCTTCTTGAAGAGAATGAATTTTCTTATGATGAGTTATTTGATGCTTTCAGTGATCTGTTAGAAGAACACAAAAAAGTATTAGATAAGTATAAGCAAGCTAGAAAGGATATTCTATCCTATAAGCGTGAGAATGAAAAGCTTACTTGTTTATTGAATGATGCTAGAAATACTTCTACTTCTAATAATTCTACTGAGATTTCCACACTTGAGTTTAGATTGCATGAGGCACTTGAATGCATTGAGAAAAGTACTCAAGAAAATGTTAAACATAAGGAGGAACTAGAATCTGAAAAGAAGAAGTATTCTATTGCTTCATGTAGAATTGATGCTCTTTCTGCTAAATATGATGAGATCTGTGCTAACTCTAAAAAGTTAGAGATTAGACTGGGAAAGCAGATAGTACAACCTATGACTCAGTCTAACACAAGACACGTGACACATCACAAAGTCACACACGACAGATCATCTAGAAAGGAAGCAAGCAAAGCTAAAGCTTTACACAATCATGCTTTCTACTACAAGTATCCACTAAGATCATATCACACCACTTCACATTCTCATACTGCTGCACATAGCCCTAATGTTAATATTTTTTGTCATTATTGCGGCATGAATGGACATGTTTCTCATTATTGTCAGACTAGAAAACTTGTTGATATGAACTTCTGCAAATGGGTTCCCAAAGCTAACAAATATGGATCCAAGTTTTGGATACCAAAGTCTTCACCTAATATTTCAGGTGGAGCTACTTATGATGAACCATGGAGCATGTTGCTGATTGCAAAGCTACAATGGTCATCTTCCAAGCAATTGCACCAACATAAGTGTGGTCACTAGAACCACTTCGGTAACATGCTTCCTAAATAGTTTTTAATATCTAGCATGTTCTTATTGATGTATTGTTATTAGCTCTCATTGATATCTTTTAATTGTTTATCATTTATGTGAGTTATAATCCTATCAAGACGAGTTGTTTAGCTTAAATGATTAGTTCACACTATATAGTATTTTATTTTTTATTAGTGTGACACATTTATCTAGGTATGCTCTTTACTCGTAGTATTCATCTATGAAGTTGCATACCACTCTAGTCCATAGAAGCTTTTGTTGTTGGTTTATGCTTTTAACTCTTTGTCTTTACTACTTTTAATGGTCACTTCTTATCGATTTGTCTTTAACATGTCACATTTACTTTGATCGGTATTTTGTGAGTATGTATGTTTAGCACAAGTCTCCTATTTACTTGAAAAGTATATACATATACTTCTATGTTAACCTTGTACTTGCATAATATATTCACTATTGATTCTCATATTTTATTTTGATTAATTTTATTTATGCATATTTTTGATCTTGTGATATTTTTTATGCTTGTTAATGATATATGAATAATTCATTATCAATCATATATTGCTCACATGTTTCTTATATTGTATAAATATCTTTATGGAGATATATGAGTTTAGTTCAAGTTCTATATTATATTATTTTGAAAAGTAGTTTCAAACTTGTGCTTATTTCATATGTAAGCTAATTTTTTTTTAACAAATTCATGTACTTCTCTTTATTAGCTTCTTCCTCAAAGCCTCTTTTTAAATAATGTATTTTTTTTTGGCTTTTTGGTTGACATTTTGTATACATGATGTTTTTAATATCTTGATCTTGATAAACCATTCTTTGGGTATTTACTTTTAGGAATTCTGGATTTCGACGATGTTCGATGATACTGCATATATTCCTTTGAATCTAAGTTCTTAAGAGTAGAAATCATTTTGGGAACAAGCCGAAAGGGTCCTTCTGTCATACAGGTGTAAATAGCCTGAAGCGACACGGTGTACTAGTCTTCGGACTACCGCTAGCTGGGAACCGGCCCCTACAGCTAACCCGAAGTGATCAATACTTTATAGACTTAAGATTTATTAAGGTCTAAATGCAACTATTATCTAGTTCTGGATCCAAGGTACTGAACCCAGTCCCCTAGATTCCAGAATACATCAACGTATCTAGGTCTTACTTTTTGATTTACAAGTGTTTTATATTTAATTGTTACCCAATAATTTTGTAGCACATATGGATTAATGTAATTGATACATCTTATGCTGTTTGCTACATTGTTCTAAGATTTTTAAGTCCATAGAATATAATTTATTTCATATTGCACTAATTCTTTTTAAATCCTCGGTTATTAAAGAAGAGATTTATTTTGGGTACAAGCCTACAAAAGGTCTGTCTATCACCACGACTACGGTCGAAGCAAAGCGGTACTTAAGTGTTCCCCGGTGAACCTCCGTTAGCTGGGACAGTACCTCAACAGCTAATCCAAGATTGATCAATGCTTTATAAACTAAAGATTTATTGAGATCTAGTTGCAATTGTTATCTGATGGATTTTAAATTTTAGATTTGATGGATAATATTCTCTCTTTATATTTTTCACAAAAGGTAGCATATGTTGATCTATCTTGTCGATTGTGAGATTTATGTCATCTTTTGACTTATACGATTATTCATCATGCTAATTTGAAATATCTTTTGATTATTTTTATTTTTAAATGTTCATTTAATGGATATTTTTTCTTTTGTCTAATGACGATTGTTTTTCGTATTCGTGACTACTTATTGAATATTATGATCTTGTGATTTCATCTTTAGCTTGTGTAATACTCAATAATTTTGAGCTTTGTATTATTATCTTCTTATTCAAGTTACTTACTGTCTACAACAGTAACTCTTTGAAAGGGATAAGTCAAGCATATTGAATGTCTCTCTCTCAAAGCATTTCTTTTCTTTAAACCTTACGGTTGTTAGGTGGACACCGTGCTAAGGCTTTAAAAGGAAAGAAATGAACTTTGGTAAGAAGACCTTATATTTTTGAATTAGTTTCCTACTTCCTAAAATATGTCTCTGAATTATATTTTAAAATTTTATCTATATTATTATTTTGGATATAACCATGTAAAGGTGGAGCAGTTAATTATTTCAAGTCAATTAACCCCTTGACATGCCATATATCTAGAATATACTTTTCTTTGGACATATATCTAGTTTTGTTTATTTGTTCAAATGGATTTATTTATGATTTATGGATTCTTTTATTGACATTGTTTTTGTGATTCGAATCGTCAGCTTTCAGTCTAAGGACTAAATGGACGCATTCGAACATTTACTAAGACAGTTTTATTCATAATAAATTCCATATTTTTGAAAAGTCTTTTTGATTTTTTTTTGATTTATTGAATTTGTCTCGTACTCAATGTTATTATTAAAGACAGCCTTCAAAAATCTTTTACTTACATGAAATGATTTGTGTTATATTTTTTTATTGAAGACATAGTTTCTTCATCTTTAAGCGTTTATTTATTGGATATTTCTTTTTCTTGCCTAAAGATGATATTTGTTTTGAGTTTGGAATTTTATATGCATTTGATCAAAGGAAATAAAATATGCATATCTTGGATATCCCTTAGATCTTGTGATTATTTATTTTATCTATTTTATGCATATAAATTATTTTTGAACTATATACGCATAATTTAAGGGGGAGCAAATTAATTGTTTTAATTCCTTTATGCCCTTAATATGTGGTATAACTAGTTCATCATGGGCATATTTTCTTTTACCTAACATATCTTGTTGAGTTGTTCATGATATTTAGATTTGTATTTTATGAGAGAATATATGATTATTATAATCTATTTTTAATTCTCTCATTCGAGTTTTTATTTTTTTATATTGCCAAATATAGTTAATTATCCTTATTAATGATTCCTTTGAGCTTAAATTGATTGGGCATTTCTTATTGAGATTTTATCTCAAAGTTCATGATTATCTATACTTAGACGTTTCATACTTTGTGGGGGAGCATTCAAGTCGACTGGATTTCTCCTTCCCAAGTATTTTATCTTCATTACCTTCATGTTTATCTAATGGATATAATATATCATGCTAAGGTAATTGAATTCAAATGCATGAACTTTGGTATAAATTTTGCATAGATTCTAGTATACTTATTTTGATCTCTTTTCAATGATTATACGCTTTATGGAATTGACTCACTAATTTGTATGGGCAAATTATGAATCATATTCTTTTGTGATCATTGTTGAAAGTTTTATTATTTTTTTATTTGGTATATACTAGATCTGCGAATTTCTCATGAATTATTTATGACCAATGATTGATTTTTGCTATATTGATATCTATTTCTTATTGAAATCCTTTATTGGTATATTTCAAAACTAGAGTTATATTTATCATAATATTGAGTTTTGAATATCATTTTTGGATTTCTAGTTGGTAAACTATGTATTGTTTGATTTCAATGTTCTTTGTTTAAGTTCAACCAACTATTTTGACAAATTTTTCTACTTTAGTTATGCAATTTTCTAAACATGTCGTTTCACTGTTCTCCTAATCCTTGATCATGATTATTATTATTTTTCCTTCCTCCTATACTTATGCTTGAGTTCGTTTTATCTCTTTATTACGGGGGAGCTTATTTTTTGATCATGTCAAAGGGGGAGAAATAAGTTTAAGTTAGCACAATATTCTAATATTATGTGTTTATTAGCGATATATACATCTATTGTATCTATCTTAAACTTAACCGATTTGCCATAATCAAAAAGAGGGAGATTGTTAGCCCAATGATTATATCATGTGTTTTGAATATGGCTAATCAATTAAGTTTAACTAGTGATGTCACTAATATTCATGCTACTTAAACGTAGCATTGTCCTAAATGTTCTATATCATATTGTTATGATTATATCATACTACATCATACTGTTTTGTTCGTCTAACATGTATTTGCAGACAAGCAGGACATATGCAACAAAGAATTATTAATGGGCCAAAGACGGCATTATACAAGGAGTTTTCTCTGAACTGCCCAACGACCTATCCGGGGCCTCGCATCGGGGGTTCAGATTTTCAGATCTGTTTATCTTTGGACGATTGCCGTCAAGAAAAAATACGTCTTCAATGTCAGGAAAAGACGTCATCTAAAGGGCTATTAATTTTCATATTTATTATGTATTTTTCCCTTTTATTGAGTCTAGGAAAAATGTGAGATTGATCGGAACGGTACTGGCTTAGGTTTTTCTCAATCCACAAACAAAAATAAGCCTACCTAAGTATCCCAAAAATCCACAATTCCAAAAAGGCCCAAAACCTATGCAAATTTGGTTTATTTCTTACTGTTCTGAACCAGAAGAACTCTGACAGAACTCTGACCGAGTTCGGTCCGAGTTCGGTCCGAGTTTGGTCTGGGTTATTTGAATTTTAGTTCCCACCAAATCTGCATCCAACGTTCGTATACGAAATCCTAGCATCCGAACTCTGCCCGAACTCTGCCCGAGTTTGGTTCCCCAAAAATACTATAAATAGAGTTGAGATTACCATTCATTTCAACAATCCAATTTCATCTCTTCTCTTCTCTATCTAAAGTGTTCTGAGCTTTTACTTTCATATCTAAGCCTTTACGACTCTTAGCCAAGCCAGTACAGTTTACGTTTAATCTAGAGTTTGGTGTTGAAGAGTTGTATCGAAGGTTGTATTCAGAAAACATTCCAGTTTTCCAATTGCCTTCTGGGGCCGGTCGTGCGCTCGTCACCAAGCACGGTGTTGTGAAGTCGGTCGTGCACTTGTCGCCAAGCACGGTGTTGTAAGAGTTGCAAGCACTTAGTTAAAGCTTGTGTCATAGTGGATTAACATCGAGCAAGAGTACTCGAGACTGGATTAGTCCTCTCAGAGGGATACCAGTATACATCGCTGTGTCACTGAGTTTGAATTCTTGACTCTCACTTTACCGTATTTTATTTACCGTCTTTTATATGCCATAATATATAAGTGCTTAATATTTTTAATTGGTTATTATTTTCTGCTGCACACGCACACACTCTATTCACCCCCCTCTAGAGGTGCTCAACGGTCCTACATGGTGATGCTAGAAAGAACGATGCTGAAGCTGAGGGCGCTTAGCAGCCCCTGCGCTGCTAGTAGCCCCCGAAAAAAAGATCACGCTCCCTCTTGGGCTTCAAGCCCCACTCCCGCTCTACCTTGCGGGCCTCCGCGTAGATCTGGGTATAAGTCTCATAGAAGGAGGGAATGAGGATCTTGATATCCCAATTCAGTCCCTCCCTGAAACGGCGCGCCCTGATCTTCGGGTCTCGAACCATGTACTCTGCGTATCGGCTCAGACGGCCGAACTCCGCGGCGTACTCCTCCACAGATAAACTGCCCTGCTGCAGATCCTGGAACTGCCGCACCAGGTCGATCTTGTCCGTAGGGGAAAAGAACTTCTCCTTGAAGAGGAGCTTGAACTCTGCCCAAGTATGGCCCTCTCTAGCTAGGGCTGGCTCGTTTCTGAACCAGGTGCGTGCAATGTCTAGCAACTGCAAACCTACCGCCTTGACCTTCAGGTCGTCTGCCAGGCGGGAGGCCCTCATCTGTCGCTCGATATCCTCGAGCCAATCATCTGCATAGACCACACCCTCGGTCCCACTAAAGTCACGGGGCCTGAGCTTCTTGAAGTCCTGGATATCTCCGTACCTAGTATGCGTCCCCGGATGCAGAGCCCTCTGCTCTACGGCTGCAAGGGCTAACTGATGGGCATCCTCCATGCCCTGACGCATCGCGTCTGTCTGCCTCTGCTGAGCCTCGGCCTGGGCTCTCTGAGTCTCCAGCATCTGCTGGAGGAAAGTAAGCATCTGCCCATATCTGTAGGCAGAGGAGGTGGAGATGGAAGTATGTCTTCAACTAGCGGAGGAATCCGCTGTGCAGCTGGAGGAATAGCGCCCGCATCAACCACTGGTTCTGCAGCCGAAAAAGTTGTAGCAACCCTGGGGTCAGCCCTCGTAACCATCGGAGGAGCGCCCCCAAGAGCTGCTGTTGCCGACACCCCGACTGCAGCAGGAGTATCCAAATCAGGTCCGCGAGTCATAGCAGACCTCTCCGCATCCGCGGACTCAGGATGCTGGGACCTGGTCTGCACCATCCTGAAGATAGAATTAAAGAAGATATCAATATGGCACAAGAAGGATTATATCAAAGGAGGACAGCTTGAAAACAGTAAATCAATATCAAAGACGGTAAGCAAGATAAGCAAGGAAAGATCCTACTGTGATTGAGCACTCTTAGCCTACTACCTCCTATGTGTAACACAGGCTCGTAGTCAACACTCTAAGACGAGTACCGCTACGACATCGCACTAATTGCGACTTCAGGGCCTGCATGGGCCACCACTAAAAATGTGTCACGACCCACACCCACCATAAGGGCACGTGCACGTGACCACGCCCAGCCCTCACCGTAAAAACGGCGTAGAACGCTGTAGGTTACCTACTCTAATAACAGTTTATATATATATCAAAAACCTGTCGAGAATATGGTCAACTCCGAACGGAGGACAAGCAATAAATATATATGAGTGCTCAATCACAACTCTAAGATGATAAAGTAAAGACTGAAAGATAAAGACAACAAGACGATAAAAATAATAACCTGTCAAGTCCAAACACAAATAATATACAAGTCCAAGTCTCTAATACAATCCATGATAATAACAGTCTCAAAAGTAGCTGGAGACAATGTCCAGTACAAAAGACCTACTCTATCTAAGCAATAGGTAAAGTCTCGTCAGGCAGAGCTAAGCCCTGCTGGACCAAAGTCTCCAAGTCTAAGCCCACTACGTCATCCGGACCGTAGTAGGTACAGTAATCCCCCTCATCAGTATCTGTAATATTTTGTCAACATATCTAGTCAGGATGGAACGAGTACAATCTACTAACAACAGTTCACAAGATATGACAAAAGCTATAAGACAGTAAATAGAAAGTATATACAAGAAATCATGGAATGTACATGTGGGTATCATGGCAAGGTAAGCTGTAAATCTAGAGCTAGAACAAGGCAAGTAAACTGATCATGGCATGTACAAGAATCAAGAATCATCTATCTAGGTGTGTGAGTACTAGTTTCAACATGTGGCCGACTTGGGTCTGCACAAGGTCTACTGGCCTGGTTAATCATACGTGGAGTGTATGATTAACACTCACAAGATCTATAAGAATAATAAGGTGGATAATGACCACATGTCTACACTAATACTCCCTGTCCCCGACTGGTAGAGTGGATCCAAGCAAGACACGTTATGACACGGGATTCTACGAGAAGGGAGCAAGTCTCCTCGAGAATCGGTGTCCATATACTGCACAAGAACTACAAGGGACTTGCACAAGATATACCAAGATAATGAGGAATAACATCTCATGTCGGGATCCATGAATACCAATCCGTATGACCAATGTGTCGAGAACAAGCATATCTACACTAATTACATGAATTATAACAATCATCGTAAATTGGAAAAGTGTCAGAGAATGTACTCACCTGTAATATGATATGATATGTCAATGGGATCAAATACTGCATCTCGAGGACCTATAGAGAACAAGACGTATCAATACTCTGTTTAGGAAATAAAGTCAAATCATATTTAAACCCTATTAAGTCATTCTAGGTTAAGACAAGTCAAACTAAGTCAATCTAGGTCGAACAAGGTCAAACTAGATTGTATATGGTCGATATAAGTCATTCTAGGTTAAGACAAGTCAAATAGAATTAATCTAGGTCGATTTAAGTCAACGGTTGACTTACAGTTGACTTTTGGTCAACTGGTCAACTCTGGTCAACTCTAGGTCAACCATAGGTCAATCCTAGGTCAATGGTGACTAATAGTTGACTTTTGGTCAACTGTCCAAGTTTAATGGAATTTGGGACTAAATTGGGTAAAGTGTTGACCCATAGTTGACTTTTGGTCTAAAAAGTCAACCATGGTCAACCGAAGTCAAGACTAGGTCTAGGCGACTATTTCTAATCATTACCAACCTCAACAACCCATATCCAAGTCCATCTTGGACTTCGAAACTCAAATCTTGGTCGTAGGCCAATATCCTAATTTACCCTTTTCTAAGGTAAATTTCTAGCCTAGGTGAATATCAAGTTAGCCTACCTACGCTTGGTATTTTGACCCGAGCTCCCTAGGGTAGTAGGATACTAGCCTATACATACGTTACCTAACAAGATACCTAGGTAAAGTGGACGTCTAGTCCATCTTACGGCCCATTGCCGATATCTTGAATATCTCAAGATACGCAATGGTACGGCGCGATACCGGCGCCCTACAACCCCGATTTCAACTCGGGAGCCTACCCGCAAAATCTAATTCACGTATTCTAGGTCTCCCCCAAGTTTCAACTCATTCCAACACTCGGAGCTCCGTTTCACCCTCTAACTCAAAATCCTCTAAATTGTATTCTTACACTTCTACTTCTCATTCTAATTTCTATCCTTCTAACTCTCTTCTCCTAATTCTTTCTATTCTTCTTCTTCTAATCCTATTTTCCTTTCCCTCATTCTCTTCTAATCCTCTTCTCATTTTTCTTCTTAACACTTCTTCTAACTCTTTCTTCTAACTTCTTCTTCCTATTCTTCTAACTTCTTACTTTTCTAATCCTCTAACTTCTTCTAATCTTTCCTCTTCTCATTCTCTCCTCTAATTCTTCTTTCTAACTAACTTATTATCTATCTATATATATACATATATATATATATAAAAAAATATATATATATATATATATATATATACATATCTATATATATATACATATATATCTACATAAGGGGGGGTTTATAGGGGTTAAATGGGGTTTATAGGAGCTAGGGGGGGACTCTTGCTACTGCTGCTGCTCTTAAGCTACTGCTGCTGCTGCTGCTCTTAGAGCTACTGATGCTGCTGCTTTGCTGCTTCATGCTGCTGTTGCAGGATGCTGCTGCTGCAGCTCCCACTTCTCCCTCTCTTCATCTCTTCTACTTCTCCTCCTACTCTTCTATATATATATATATATATATATATATATATATATATATATATATATATATATATATATATATATATATTTTATATATATATATATATATATATATATATATATATATATATATATATATATATATATATATATATATATATATATATATGGGTACATATATGTACCTATCTAGATATCTATATATCTAACTATCTAACCATCTATCTATATATATATTCACATACATATCCATATCTATATGTAAATACACACATACACATTTATATAGACACACACACACTCTCTCACAAACACACACACACACTCTCACAAACACACTCACCACCACTCTCACACAAACACACACACACTCTCACAAACCACTACCACACACACTCTCACAAACACACACACACTCTCACAAACCACTACCACTCTCTTACACAACACCACCACCACTCTCTCACACAAACACCACCACCACCATCTCATGACACTCATTCTCACACACCATCACCACTACCATTCCCCTACACACACACACAAATACATATAATTATATATATATATATATATATATATATATATATATATATATATATATATATATATATATATATATATATATATATATATATATATATATATATACCATTTTATATATAAAAGCCCCTAATTAATCCTTAACCTAGATTTCTAGGAAAACCTACAAATTCTAGGGACAAAGTGTGGAGAATCACTTCCTCTACAACTATTGTGAAAGCCATAAATGCTAGAGATGAATTAATGGAGAATTAAATCGGCTTACCTAAATTTGGTTGCTTGGAGGAAGAAAAGCTTAGAAAGAAAATGAAATTTGAGAGAGAGAGAGAGAGTGTGTGTTTACTTTGTGGAGAAGCAAAGGGGGGTGCTCTCCTAGTTGGCCGGCCATGGTGGGGGGGGATATTGGGTTTGGATGGTGATCCAATAAGCCCCCAAACCCAATAGACTTGGTTTGGGTTCGGTTTGTTTCGGTTTGGTTCGGTTTGTTTCTAATTAACCAATTAAGCCTCTAAAATGACTAATTAAACCATGGAAGTTGGGTTTATGGTTTCTAACCTACTTAGGATGGTATATGGGCCAAGCCCAGCTAGTATGTGGGTCCTACTAGTGTCCAGGCTACCCGGATCTCCAACTTAAGTCCGAATTGAATAAAATCCAAACCAAATCAAATAAATCCCTAAAAATCATATAAAATCATATAAAATTCCTAAAAATTATAAAACTTGAAAAATGACAAAAATACCCCTAATTCAAAAACTGGGGGTGACAGCCATGGTCGGGATTGGGGAATCCCATCGCTATTCCTGTTGGTCGTCCTCCGCCCAGGGGATGGTCGACGACGCGATGCTTCTTTCGGATGCAGCATGCTACAGCCTCCCTGAGGACGGCCGTGCTTCGGTCAACAGCGGTGGCCTACTGCCCACCATTCTGCCCATTTAGTTTTCTCGCCCTCCTTCTCCCCTTCATTCGGGTTGGCATTCGAATTCAAATCACCCATACCCGCCCGCCCATTTCCCCCCACAGATTTCAAATTCGATAATCGGTGCAACCTATGGGGAGCCATCGCCGGTGCAACCTGGGGCCCCGTCTGGGCACCCCTCTCTCCGGATTGGCACAACCCAGCATTTGTTGGGCGATGCTTCACTGGACGCAACCTAGCATTTGCTGGCATATACGCCACCTGAGGTGCGCCCCTTGGTGGCTCCTCACCTTGCACAACCTGTGGTGCGTCCCCCGATGGTGCCTCATTTTGTTCCTCCTTAGCTTGCGCCGATCGACGGCGCAACCCAAAACCACCCTTTACCAACCCTCAAATTATCTTCATCTCTGACCGCATCTATTGTCGACGTAATGCTCCTCTCCGATGCGGCTGGGCTAAGGATCCAGTCGGCCGGCTTCGGTGGAAAGCTGGCGCTACCGAGGCTGCCATCTTTGGCGTAACCTGGGTCCACCCTCCCTTGCGCAACCCAACCTTGGCTGGGAGATATGGCGCAACCTGGACACCCCCTTGGGCAGCCCAGCCCCCTAATGGGTGCAACCCAGCCTACGTTGAGCGACACTCACCTTGGCGCAAGGGTTGGCGCTACTTGCTTGGCGCAAGCTGGAAACCAGTTAGGGCCACCTGCGCTGGCGCAACCCGAGCCCCTTGTGGGCTGTCCTACAACCCTCAGGACGTAAGCCAACCACTACTGCGTGCTGCTTCTTCTGGTGCAACCTAGCAACAGGCGCAACCAATCCTGGGCGCAACTCACGGCCCGAGGCCTTCCTTCATCGACAAGCTTCGCCCTGACAGGACACCCAAGATGGGGCTCATGTTCCCGGACGTCCCCTACCTGAAGTCGAGTATCCGCTGGCATCTCCCATGCCGATGGTGCCCTTCACCGACCAGGAACTCTCCTCTCTGGCCACCTCCTTTCCTACTCCTTCGTCATCAAATTCTCA
The DNA here is from genome assembly GCA_029216955.1 of Iris pallida. Lineage (NCBI taxonomy): Eukaryota > Viridiplantae > Streptophyta > Magnoliopsida > Asparagales > Iridaceae > Iris > Iris pallida. The sequence continues at coordinate 6,575,886 of JANAVB010001399.1, read as the reverse complement.
TCAGGCTGCCCCAAACTCGCCCGGGTCCAGGAGGCTATTGCTAGTTGGCGGCTCTCGGCAGAATACAGGGTAGCCCCACTCGGCCCGAGGCACATTCTGCTCCATCTCTCCTCCGACCTTGACCGCCGAACCGTCTGGTCCAAAGGCACTAGTAGGGTCGACTCCCACCAGATGAAGATAATAAAGTGGTTAGCGAACTTTAACACTAAGGAAGACTCAGCGACGGTCGCAGCCTGGGTGACCCTCTCCAATCTTTTCCTTTTTTGCTTCGTTCCGGCGGCTCTTAGGTGTATAGAATACTCTTTCGGGACTTACGTGGCCATTGCTGTAGAAACCAGCAACCTGACCAAAGCCCACTATGCCAAGATATGTGTGGAACTCGACCTCACCTTCGATCCCCCCAAACATATCCTCATCGAACTTGGCAACCAAATTCACACCCAGCAAATCATCTACGATAATTACATAATCTTCTGCTCGCACTGCCATTTATGTGGTCAGCTCACAAAGTATTGCTTCCGTCTCCACCCAGAGCTTAAGAAGAAACCAGAGCGGAAAGAACCCCATCTCAAAGGGAACCAGCATCAAAAACATGTCCAATCCCCCCTGCTTCTTCTACCGAACTCCCACACCAGATTTAACTCCAGTGAAGGCAAATCCGGCAGAGGCACCTCCTCGGACCAAGCGGTGATCCCCTACCACCCACCAAACCTACCTCTTTCCAACTAGTTCAACGCCCTCGCTTCAGAAGTGAACGACTCCTCCCAAGAGATAGCCCTTCCGGCAGACTCAGTCATGGTCCCCGGAACGAACTTTGAGGACCTCAGCGCCCCCCCAGAGTACGCAGAGGAGACCTTCCAAGAACTTTTGAACGCCACAGACCACCAAACCCCTTACGGAGTCGCCACCGTAGACGCCCTTGCTATTCTAGGACCAGAGCAGGCCCTTAGAGATCTTTAGGTCCTTGCTGCTGGATTCCTGCTCCAGTCGAAAGGCGACCAGATTGGAATCTCCGACGACACCCTTCTCATCCCAACGGAGAAAGTCGACCTCGACTCCGCTGGAGAAACGGTCGTACCCCCCGAAGCCACCCTCCAAAACCGCCCCGAGGACTCCATCCTCGGCACATCCACCAAGACGACGGGGAAGCATCCACCACACCCAGGAAATCTGATAAGAAAGGGGCCGTAAAGTCCCCGACTATGCACACCAGGTCCGCAGCAAAGCGGACCAACCAACCCCTTCCCCCTCCAAGCTCTATTAATGCTGAACATTCTCTCCTAGAATGTCCACGGTCTGGAAAAAAAACCTACTTTGAGGAGCATCACCAGCCTTAAGAAGACTCACAAGGTCGACATCTTGATCATCTTGGAACCCAAAATCCCATATAAGAGACTCAAATCCATTCAACTGCAGTTAGGCTTTCACTCGGCCATTGCTGGCAGACACGACATTTGGATCCTCTGCTCCAAGGCCGTCAAAATCGGAGTCATCAAGAATCTAGGCAAGCCCTTTCTTGCTGGATGGAACACCCTTTGATCCCCAAGCGCGCGATCCTTTTCGCGGTTCACGACAGCAGTGACATCGCGGATCGCAAACACCTCTGGAACGACCATCTGGACATCCACCAACACCACCATAACCTCCCGTGGCTTTGCATAGGGGACTTCAACGTTATCACTTGCAAAAAAGAGAAGACTGGCGGACGTGCTCCCCCTCACTCAGCCATGCAAGACTTCAACAACTTCATCTTCAACTCTCACCTCATCTCTCTTCCGTTCACTGGCAACGCCTTCACCTGGTGCAACATGCAAGAAGGCAATCGTCGACAATTCTCCCGACTCGATAGGGCCTTAACGAACTTCCACTGCCAGGGTATGGGGACTACCTCCAAGCTATCTCACCTTAATACCACCGAATCCGACCATGCTTCCCTGCTAGTTGGAATTACTAGCATATCCAGCCAGTCCAGAAAGAGTTTTCGCTTCCTGGACTTCTGGAGCGAGCACCCCCAATTCTTGGGCATCGTCGCGGAAGCTTGAAACAACGCAGACTCCCCCGAACCTCTCCACTAGGTGGCCAACAAGCTCAAGGCCACGAGGAAAGCCCTAGCAGCCTGGAGAAAGCAAGCTTATGGAGATATTTTTTAAGCCATTCGTGAGGCTGAGGATGATGTTACACGAACCGAAGCCAGGTACATGACCGACTGTTCGCCAGCTACCAGGAAGGCCCTGAACCTCACCAAAGCCATCCTCAAATTTTGGTTGAAAATTGAGACCGATTTTTGGAAGCAGAAAGCGAGGATCAAAATGGACAGCGAGGGGGACAAAAACTCGAGCTACTTACATGCCTGCGTCAAAGGTCGCAGACAAAAACTCACTCTCCATCAGATTGTCGATGATAATGGGACCAGCATTAGTGATCAAAAGGGTATCCAAGTGGCGGCCGCGAAGTTCTATTTCTACCTATTCTCCAAGGATACATTCCTCAAAGACAACACCTTCCTAGACGAGGTTCCCCACCTTATTAGCGACACAGACAATATTCGGCTAGAACAGCCCCCTGTAGAGGAAGAAGTGAAAGATGTCGTCTGGGCCCTTGACGAACATAGTGTGCCTGGACCAGACGGGTTTTCGGGGGTTTTCTTTCGGACATGCTGGGACATCATCAAGGTGGACATCCATAATGCGGTCTCCGCCTTCCTCCAGGGAGCTACTTACCCAGAGCCATCTCGAGCACCAATCTGATCCTCATCCCGAAGAAAGACAACCCAGAGACATTCTATGACATTCGTCCCATCAGTCTTTGTACCTTCACCAACAAGATCATATCCAAGATCATCGCCTCCCGCATGGCTGGCCCCTTCCCAAGATCATCTCGGAGGGACAGAGTGGCTTTGTTCGGGGGAGAAATATCCAAGATAACATCATATTGGCCCAAGAGTTAATTACCTGCATGAAGCTCCCAGCAAGAGCGGAAACATGGCCATCAAATTGGACATGGAGAAAGCTTACGACAGACTGGATTGGCAATTCATGATCTGGGTCTTCAGAGCCTTCGGATTTTCCAAAACCTGGACCAACATCGTGTGGAGATCGATCAGCAACTCGTGGTTCTCAACGGTTATCAATGGTCAGGCGGATGGCTTCTTCAAATCTAGTCGTGGGGTTAGGCAAGGAGATCCCTTATCTTCCGCTATCTTCATCATTACGGCGGATGCATTGAGCAGAAACCTTAATAAGATGGCGAGCACCCCCAACTTCAAGCACTATCATAACGCCAGCGGTTGCCCGGTTATCACCCACCTGGCTTTCGCAGACGATATCCTCATATTCTCTTCTGGGGATGCCGAGTCGGTGGAAGTTGTCCACAATACGCTTCAGAGATACGTCGAGTGCTCAGGCCAGAAAATCAACCCGGATAAAAGTGTTCTCTACACCCACCACAAAATCAAGAGAGAGCAAGCGGCTAGCCTCTCCATCACCACCTTCTTCTCCATCAAGCATCCTCTATTCCACTACCTTGGATGTTCCCTCGTGTACGAAAAATCCAACGTCGGTATCTTCAAGAACCTGATCACTCGCATCAGAAAAAATCTCGAGGGCTGGCACAACGCTACCCTATCCCATGAAGCAACATGATCCTCATCAATCACGTCCTCACATCTATTCTGTCACGCCCCAGTACCGGAATACTGAGACGGACTAGGCCAGCTACACCGAATGAGGTATATAAACGTCATACGGCGATCGTGGTTGTCAAGAGAATAAGGGGTGCATGCTACAATCAAGTCTCCTATGGTCCCACAGAGCATCTATGTCTCAATCAATCAAAACAAGAAACAGTAAATAATGATCATATAAGACAAAGCAGTAAGGCGTCCCCGACGCTTCATCAAAATGATTCATTAGTCTAGCTATACAAAATGATGAGCTAGTTCCGAGAGTCAATAGTACATAACTGTAGTCAGCTGTAGTCTGATTTAATTAAAATTATGTAAAAGAAAACTAGTGTCCAGAACTGCCGGCTAAACAGGTGCCGGTGGCTAAACGACAAGTACAAAATTGAAGATATCAGAGCGGTGAAGAAGAAACCCACTCATGGTCCCTGGCGCCCATCCTCCTGGTGTGCACCATTGTTTGGATAGAAAGCTGGATCCTCTGGAGTGCTACGAGATCTGGCCAAACAAAACCAGCGGGGTCAGGCCCCAAATAGCAAGTACCACAAGGGAGCACAAAAGAGCGAGATAAACCCAATGAGTAAAATAAGACCTGATTCATAAGTTATAGGCTTATATCATATCATCGAGGCGATACGACACCCTTACAACCAAACAAGGACAAATGGTGTCAATATCGTGCCGAGATAAGATATATCCTATAACTATGGGCAGGTAAAAGGGCTTCTGATCGCGACTTTGATCCATAGCCTATCGCAGCACAATAGCTCAACCCAACAACCAAACAAGAACATGGGTTGAACCACGCACCAAGATAGTCCATGTTCCTTAGTTGCTAACAAAAGATAACATATCACAAACAAGTCGGCTTACAAGCGGCCAATCAAATTCTACGGCTTTCTACGATTTGCCTGGATTATTCCAGTAATGCAATATAGGAATCCTCAGATCGTGTCAACCCAGCAGGGCTAGCCAATGCCATATAATATACATATACATATAGCACTTTAATTATGCACCGGTCTCCCGTAGGGCCACCGTGCTAAAACATACAACACGTAACACGTAGGAGTCGGATATAGTCATCCACTATAGGCAGATAAAATTGTATCCGTGGCGGCCAACCCGACACGTCAGGACAGGACCCTGGAGTGGCTAGTATGGCACGATCTCGGGATTCTGTTCCCTCCCAATGCTTCTACCGATTTAAGTTGCTAGATTAACCCTATTTTGATATTGGAATTGTATGTCATGGTCACATGGTCATCCTCATGTATGTCGTACCATAGTACGTGTACCCTAAGTATGAATCCACATCGGCTCAAGGAGTCCCAAATCTAGATCCATGCTTAGTGTAATGCTTCAAACAACAATCATTATACCACAACACTATTGCCGACCAATTACCCTGACTGTGTTAGAAAGTACACATGTATTGACATATAACATGAATGATCACTTAGCACGTACACACCTCAGTGCACTCATTAAATAGTACCGCAGTGCATACTTAATATTGTATCTCAATACACACTTTGAAAAGGTACCAACACATATAAAGGTAATCAGGTCAGGAATATGATCAAGTCAGGAAGTCACACGGACCTCTTGTGACATAAAAGTCACACATAAAATCTAGTTAAAGTGAAACATATGTGGCAAGGATTTATGCGGGTCATATACGGCTGCGACACGAAAGGCTCATGCGGCACGGTTGAAGCAGGCTTATGCGGCTGCAAAAGAATCAGGCTTTATGTGGCTGCAAAAGAATCAGGCTTTATGCGGCTACAAACAATCAAGCTTATGCGGTCGAGAAAATAATCAGGCATATGCGGCAAGGATTGAGGCATGCTCATGCGGCTGAGATATACGGGACGCATGCGGCTCAGAAATCAGAGTTCATGCGGCAGAAGGGGCTGGATCTTATGCGGCTGAGAAAGCACTCATGCGACTGTAATGGCTCATGCGGCTGAGAATATACATAATACTGCGAATGCTCATGCGGCTGAAGCTGCTTAGTGCCGTGCGGCTAAGACTGCTTATGCGGCTGAAATAGCTTATGCGGCCAGACTACTACAAGCCATGCGGCCAGGAGGAAACTTGTCGCATGAAGGTTCATGCGGTCAAGCACTGTTCTTCTTCTCTACTTTCCGAGAAAAAAAACTATGGAAAGCCATGGCTTCAAAGCTTCATAACTCCTTCATCCAAGGTCAGAATCTAGACTTCCATAGGTCAAAATGGGACAGAAAGAAATTCTCTACAACATGGAACCATCAAAACTTGAAAATAATTAGGTTTACTAGATCAAACCTAAGAAATCCAAAAATGACATAAACTTAGATCTACAAGAATTTATCCATGGAAATCAAAAATGCTAAGTACTAAACTTGTAGAGGATGATGAGAAGAACAATATAGACAAATCATATCAAAGAAAAATCAAAAAATAAAAAATGCAAGAATCTCTCCATTTGGTGCAGGATGTACTTGCCTATTGGTTGGGAGGAAAAGAAATGAAGAGTGAATGAATGAGGAGAGAGAGAGAGAGAGAGGAAGAGAATATATATTGGGGTTGGGTTGACTCAAAGAAAACCCTAATCTCAAGCTTGCTCTTAACCATGTGACTAATGACATATTAATTGTTACATGATACAACTAATTAAATTAAATAAATAATCCTAACCACAACACGGTTCAGAAATTCTATCATCAAATAGTGAACCACGCCTACAACCAAACAAGGACAAGGGGTGGCACACTAATCCACGATGAGATACTATCCCATGCCATGGCCAGTTACAAACACATGATACATACATTCAAGATACAGATTCCAGATACCATATACAGGAAAAATCAAAAATCTACGTATTCCGAAAATGGAGAATGACATCTCTACCCTCCTTAGAAAAATTCCGTCCTCGGAATTTCGATAAGGCTAGTCGAGCGCGCTCTCAGATCACAAAATACATTAATGACATATAGCAAGCACAATTATCAAACAACACATGGCACATGAACAGTTTAGGAAAGCAAGAACAATTAAGTAAAAGCACAAACAATAATCATGCCCTAGAAGGAAATGATCGGAGACATACGAATAAAATATGCCTCTCAAGTCATGTAGGAATTCGTCCTCGAGGTCCTACACTGACTCCCAAAGTGGACAAGGGTCAACGCTTGAGATAAGTCGGTACCAATGACTAAATCAAAACGAGACTCTGCCCAGGACGTACTCTCGTAATCGAGACACATGATAAATATCATGTATCACATGATACGAGAGCAGATGAGTGAGACGAGAAAGTCGCCTTCACTCTTCGAATATAAAACTCAAAGAATTATAATAAATAATACTCAAAATTTACCCAAAATCTGACCACCTTCAGCCAACCTCTGCTCCAATACTCCAAATTCTTCCTACCTCTGTCCCTGCCTTCCCTGGCCCTGCTGTCCAACCTGATGTTGTGCTTGTCGGTATATCTGAGCTTGCGTCAATAATGGGCGCTGGACTAGTGGCCTCACTGCTAGTGCTGGCCCTTGATACGGCGCTACCTCTGGAGCTGGCAACGTCGGAAACCGTTGAGCTGGCCCTCCTGGCCTATGTACCTGTAGGCATGTAGCTATACGATGGTCTGAACGTCCATACCTCAAGCACTGCCCATTCGCTAACCGACACACTTCCCGAGTGTGCCCTCTCTTACCACAATAAGTGCAACCCACTGGTGCCTCCTGACGTTGCTGGTGCCTCGGTTGCTGCTGTCGAACTGGTGCAGTCACAATTGTCGTGACTGGTGCTGCATCAAAAATTTGAATGCCAGGCACTGGTGCTGACATCCGAGGTACTGCTTCTCCTCCAACACTCTGTATATGAGACCTCTTCTGGCCTCCAGTCCTTGCTGATAATCTTTGAATAGTAAGCTCGTATCTCCGAGCCACCGTCAATACTGTATCGAATGTCTGGTAGTCGTGCCTCTCGACCAGCTACAAAATCTCTAGGTGAAGTCCCTGCTGGAACCTCATTGCTCTCTCTGGCTCTGTCGCCACCATCATCCGAACAAACCTACTTAACCTGCAGTACTCTACTGCATAACCATCCACCGTCTTACCAGCCTGCTTGAGACTGATAAACCTCTGCTGTAGCTCATACCGCGCTACCACGCCAAAGTACTTGGCCTTGAATCTGGTACTGAAGCTATCCCAGGGAACAGGACGCATCATTCCAACCTCTTTCGATGCCCACCAATCGCGGGCGAGATCTTGAAGTAAAAGTATGACCTGATCAACCTTCTCTTCTGCTGGAACCTTTGCTGCGGTCAATATGTGTAAAACCTCTAAAATTTCTACTATTTTTTTATATTAAATTTGATACCGATTTAAAATTTTGTATTGTACGTCACGTAGTCGTATTGTACGTCGTGTGCAGAAGTTTGTTTTCTTTCGAATTTGCTCGACGAGTACGAATATGTGCGAGCGTACATATTTTAGAAAAATATTTTATTCTATTTTTATAGTTTCAAATAATATAATAATTAGTTTTGCTTTCATTTCTAAACTTGTCATTTCTAAAAATTATTAAATATAAAATAATATGTTTGTATACTAGAAAAGCATAATTATGTAAAGAATATTTTTGCATACATATGTATCGTAATTATTTATTTGTCTATTTTAAATAAAAATATAATTTTCAAGGTTTATTAATATTAATATTTTATTATTCAAAAAGATATTTAAAAATATTTATTATTTTCAAAATTATTATTATTGGTATTTTGAAAAATATATTTGGAAGTTATTTTTGGCTATTTAAATCGTGATTTGATTTTTGGATTTATTTAAATAGATATCCATATTAGAATTTGATTTATTGATTTGATTTAAACTAAAATTTAAATTAGATTTAAATTTGGATTTGATTTGGATTTGGATTATTGTATTAAATTAAATTATATATTGAATTATCTATTTTGGGTTTAAACAAATCCTAAACTTTATCTAATTGGGAATTCCCACATCCTATAAATAGGCAGGTACTCATCCATAAATTTCTATTTCTCCAAATTCCACCATAATGTGCGTGCATCGTGTCTGTGCTCATCTGTTCTTATTCCAGAAAATACAAATACATTGTTTCTCCTATCCGCGTCCGACAACCCTGGACGTCAACCCACCCCGTGTCTCGTAGGACACATATCGATACTATCCTCTCTCTCAAATCCTAAACCCTAACCCTAAACCTAGTTTATTGCTCTGCCCTCCGCCGTGCCGCGTCTCGCCCGCCGCGCCGTCGTGCCTCGCCAACAATCACCATCCTCGCCCCGTCGCCATCACCGCCGCCACTGTCTTCTTCGACTCCCGTCAACACCACCCAAACCACCACCTTCCCCGGATTGCCCCGACCCCGTGGCTGCAGCTGACTCCTGCAAACCACACACCCTCAACTCCGTTCCCGACTAGCCAACCCGACCACACCATCGACGTCGCCACCAAAACCACACCACCACCGCGGCTACTGCCGCGGCAGCCCTGTCACCCCAGTCCCAGCCACTACAGTAGTAGACCCCCGGCAAACCCCCAAAAATCGAGAAATAAAAATAAACAACCAAAACCCTTACCTCTTCCCGACGCCGGCGTTGACTTCCGCCCGCCGCGCGTCCGCGCGACTCCGTCCGCCGTCCGCCCCTCTCTGCTGCCTCGCCACCGCGAGCTGTCCGCCCAAGCTCCACCGCGCTCACCGATCGCTGAAACCCTCTCCCCGACTTTCCTCCTACCGTCGCCTGCGTCACCTCCGCCGTTGCCGTCCTTCGCCGCCCGTGTCCGACGTCCCCGTCGACTTTATCCCTACTCCGCCGTCCCGCCACCAGAACCCTCGCCGGGAAACCCCCTCCGCCTTCATCACTCCCGTTGTCCTCCGACCCGATCCGCCGCCTCACTCCGCCTACCACCGCCTCTGCTTCCACTCCCAACGCCAGAGCGGTGAGCCCGCCGACCCGCTCTTCCTCTTTGACCAAACCCTCCGGCCCGTTCCGTCAGCCAACTCCTGTGCTCTCTCCTCCGGCACTGTGCCGCCCCACCGCGAGCGCCACTACCGTCTCTTCCCTTCTCCTCTGCCCCCTCCTTCCTTCCGACTCCCTCTCGAAACCCTTTTCAACTCTCTCTCTCTTCACCTTCTCTTTCCATGCTTTAACAGAGGAGCAGCATTAGCTCTGCTTGTACATCCTTTTTCCTCTTACTTTTTCTTTTTTTTTCTTTATCTATTTTATTATTTGTTTGAATGTTGTTGTTCTTTTGGGTTTTCTATTATAATTTAATATCAGTAGGTATAATGTTAGGTAGTTATTATTATTATTATTATTATTATTATTAATGTTATTAATTCCCCTCATGAAACGAGGAGAAAGATGACAGCAGTGAGTTATCATTTTATTTTATTTTTATTATTATTATTATTATTATTATTATTATTATTATTATTATTATTATTATTATTATTATTATTATTACTACAATAGATTTCCTACATACAATATACATACCATTAATTAGTATGGCAAAATAGTATTAAGATTTTTTATTATTGTAAATTTTTCTAGTATAGTTATTTTAGAATAAACATATATTCTCCTAAAATTATATTTGTCATAAAATATGTAGTACTAGGCTTGGCCTATATTTATTTACAAAACTGGATTTCGAAGCGTAGATATATTATTATTATTTTATTTTTTTACCAAATTAGCTTTAGTCTAAAAATATTTCCAGATTTTTCAAGTATTTCTTTATAGTATTTGGAGTAATAAAAACTTAGTTTAAATATACAATTATTTTTCTAAAATAGTTTATTTATTTCTTTCTACCAATCCTCTCGAATATCCAACCTTGTCCCTTGCTAGCCATATTCCTATCTTCTTCCAAATCTTGAACTTATTTATATTGTCCCTAGCTAAGTTGACCGTCCTGGACCCAATGGAACTGTCCGTGCCACCATCAGAGGTCCCCTTGTAGTTGTTACACCAAAGTCGCAGTTCATGCCACCATGATTATCGTAGCACACTAGGCGTCCTACCAGGCAAGACACCTTGCCATTCGCTGTTTACTTATTTTAGCTCATATTTTATGCATTATTTATTTTCTTATAAACTGTGATACATGGCATAACTGTTAGAACTTACTGTTCGTTATTATTTCTGCTATGTATTATTTTTCTCACATTAAACCTAGATTTAAGGGACCACCTTGTGTGTTGCATTCATTAGCCTTGACACGTTGTAACACGAAGTTGTGTGTTGCATGTAGAACACGGAAGTGCGTGATTGGCTGGCCACCAGTACGTACAAGCCGTGCGATAGGAATATCCGCTAATAGAAGTTGCATGCTAGTTTGACTTAGCGGTTATAGAGGTTACTATTGTGGATACAACAAAGTAGGCATTGGGCGGGGAGGACAATTCCTTAGCGTATGGGCTTCGATGCACTTCCCTTGTGACCCGGACTCTCTGCTGGAGATACGGGGTTGATGACCCAAGATTACTGACGGCCACTGACGATTCTACGGAACGTCATGCTCTTCCTGATGGGGCCTCTGGTACCCAAAGGGGGACTACGTCGATCCTATTCAGCCAGGGCCCATGCGTAGGAAGGATTGTTCTTAACAACATTTCACTTAGAACGGTAGGCTACCCTATCAGTTAGGTACGAGTACTTTTGGTTTGGGTACTTGTATCTGACCGTACCTTGGAACAATAACTTGTCGCGGATTAGTTCGTCACATCTTGTCCTTGTTTGGTTGTAGGTGTGACTTACTACTTCGATGAGAAGGTATTGAACCTTATTGGGGTCCGGATACCATATTGGATTCTTAGCATGGAAAGATACGTCGCCGTGAATTAGTTTACCATCTCCTGTCCTTGTTTGGTTGGGGGGATGGTACGCTCGTTCAGTAGGTGCGTATTGGACCATGTTATAAATTCGATTAACTTATTTATTGAGCAATATTTATTCAGTTTATATGGCATGCTATTATGTGTCTTGTTACGTCCCTCTGAGGACCTGGTTGTCTTGCCAGGTGTGTGCTATTGTCTTTCGCAGGTGCTTTAGCTCTTGCCGTGATCTTCGCTATTTCTTCGAGGATGATTGCATTTGGATCTTCTTCGCTTCGCTCGCCACTCATTTCATTTTTCTATGTACTTTTTCTTATTTTGTTGGTAGTAGATTTGTCTCCGCCCAACATATTGTATCAAGACAAATTCATTCTCATTATATGATCTTTTATACATTTATTCTGTGTGGATGAGATTAGTTATGGTTTTACTGTATTTTACAGCTTATGTATTTATACGAGGCTTCCATATATTGGAGTAAACTTCGTATGAATACAGCTGGCATGTCTACGTTCCTAGTCCTACGTATTTGGGACTGGGGCGTTACAATATGACCTCTGTATCCTGAAGCCAAGCATCCGCCGTGATGGCATCCTCTGTGCCATCAAAATATCTCGGGTTAAGTCGACAAAACCTTCCGGACGCTCCTGAATCATTCCTGACAATTCTCTCAAGGGCTAATTGTAACCCCTGATTCAGTAGCACATTCTGTTCCTGCTGCCGGGTTTGTTGTTGTTGTTGGGCTGCCGTCTGGCGTTGCTGGGTCTCCAATAAACCTCTAATATTCTGCAATAGTGCTGGCGTGTCTAGTGCTACTGGTACTACCGGCATCACTGGAGGTACGGGATCCTCTGGCCTTTGTGGCTCAACTGGCTCATGTTCGGTAACATTTTCGATGTGAATCTGTTCAGGTAGAGGGGCTACCCCTTGCTGGTCTCCAACTGGTCCCTGTTCTACTGGATCCTCTTCCATGTCGTCTCCTCCAATAGTCGAGAACGATGTGCCCCTAAAGGAAAGAATACAAGGTATCAAAAAGACAGGACGGGAAGGAATCGAGGATGATAATCAAGTTAGCAATCAACGTGAGAGAAGGAGAAGACAGATCATGAGATCAAGGGGGACATATTTTGATTGAGACTCCTATAATCGCAACACCCCACAATTCTGGAAAAAAAACCTGCATGGGCCACCACTAAAACCTTATCACGCTCCAGTACGTACCGGAATACTGAGATGGACTAGGCCAGCTACACCGTATGAGGTATATAAACATCATACGATGATCATGGCTATCAAGGGACTAGGGGGTGCATGCTACAATCAAGTCTCCTTTGGTCCCACAGAGCATCTATGTCTCAATCAATCAAAACAAGAAACAGTAAATAATGATCATATAAGACAAAGCAGTAAGGCGTCCCCGACGCTTTATCAAAATGATTCATGAGTCTAGCTATACAAAATGATGAGCTAGTTCCGAGAGTCAATAGTACATAACTGTAGTCAGCTGCAGTCTGATTTAATTACAATTATGTAAAAGAAAACTAGTGTCTAGAACTGCCGGCTAAATAGGTGCCGGTGGCTAAACGCTAAGTACAAAATAGAAGATATCAGAGCGGTAAAGAAGAAACCCACTCTTGGTCCCTGGCGCCCATCCTCCTGGTGTGCACCATTGTTCGGATAGAAAGTTGGATCCACTAGAGCTGCTACGAGATCTGGCCAAACAAAACCAGCGGGGTCAGGCCCCGAATAGCAAGTACCACAAGGGAGCACAAAAGAGTGAGATAAACCCAATGAGTAAAATAAGACCTGATTCACGAGTTATAGGCTTATATCATATCATCGAGGCGATACGACACCCTTACAACCAAACAAGGATAAACGGTGCCAATATCGTGGCGAGATAAGATATATCCTATAACCATGGGCAGGTAATAGGGCTTCTGATCGCGACTTCGATCCATAGCCTATCGCAGCACAATAGCTCAACCCAACAACCAAACAAGGACATGGGTTGAACCAGGCACCACGATAGTCCATGTTCCTTAGTTGCTAACAGAAGATAACATATCACGAACAAGTCGGCTTACAAGCTGCCAATCAAATTCTACGGCTTTCTACGATTTGTCTAGATTATCCCAGTAATGCAATATAGGAATCCTCAGATCGTGTCAACCCAGCAGGGTTAGCCAATGCCATATAATATACATATAGCACTTTAATTATGCACCGGTCCCCCGTAGGGCTACCGTGCTAAAACATATAACACGTAACACGTAGGAGTCGGATATAGTCATCCACTATAGGAAGATAAAACTGTATTCGTGGCGGCCAACCCGACAAGTCAGGACGGGACCCGGGGGTGGCTAGTATGGCACGATCTCGGGATTCTGTTCCCTCCCAATGCTTCTACCGATTTATGTTGCTAGATTAACCCTATCTTGATATTGGAATTGTATGTCGTGATCACATGGTCATCCTCCTGTATGTCGTACCATAGTACGTATACCCTAAGTATGAATCCGTATCGGCTCAAGGAGTTCCAAATCTAGATCCATGCTTAGTGTAATGCTTCAAACAACAATCATTATACCATGACACTATTGCTGACCAATTACCCTGACGGTGTTGGAAAGTACACATATATTAACATATAATACGAATGATCACTTAGCACGTAGAGTCACACCTCAGTGCACTCATTAAATAGCACCGCAGTGCATACTTAATATTGTATCTCAATACACACTTTGAAAAGGTACCAGCACATATAAAGGTAATCAGGTCAGGAACATGGTCAAGTCAGGAAGTCACACGGACCTCTCGTGACATAAAAGTCACACATGAAATCTAGTTAAAGTGAAATATGAAGATTCTTGGAGCCAACACAAGGATCTACCACTTCCATGTTGGAAGTTGGGAGAAATTCTAGCCATAATGCAATCAATAGGACACAAAATATACAAAACAGCCAAAGTAGGCCCTATGCGGCCAAGGGTGGATGGGCTCATGCGGCTCAGAAAAGCAGGGCCATGCGGCTCAGGACGAATGGGTGCATGCGGCTCATGAATACGGGTGTTTATGCGGCTGAAAGGATGCGCGCTCATGCGGCTGGGAGTGAGTAAGTTCATGCGGCTGGGAATGGACGGGCGCATATGCGGCTGGGAGCATGCGGCTCATATGCGGCTGCGGCACGAAAGGCTCATACGGTACGGTTGAAGCAGGCTTATGCAGCTGTAAAAGAATCAGGCTTTATGCGGCTGAAAAAGAATCAGGCTTTATGCGACTGCAAATAATCAAGCTTATGCGGCCGAGAAAATAATCAGACATATGCGACAAGGATTAAGGCAGGCTCATGCGGCTGAGATATGCGGGGCGCATGCGGCTCAGAAATCAGAGTTCATGCGGTAGAAGGGGCTGGATCTTATGCGGCTGGGAAAGCACTCATACGGCTGCAATGGTTCATGCGGCTGAGAATACACATGCGGCTGCGAATGCTCATGCGGCTGAAGCTGTTTAGTGTCATGCGGCTAAGACTGCTTATGCGGCTGAAACTACTTATGCAGCCAGACTGCTTATGTGGCCAGACTGCTATATGCCATGCGACCATGGGGAAACTTGCCGCATGAAGGTTCATGCGGTCAAGCATTGTTCTTCTTTTCTACTTTTCGAAAAGAAAAACTATGGAAAGCTATGGCTTCAAAGCTTCATAACTCCTTCATTAAAGGTCAGAATCCAGACTTCCATAGGTCAAAATGGGGTAGAAAGAAATTTTCTACTACATGGAACCATCAAAACTGGAAAATAACAAGGTTCACTAGATCAAACCCAAGAAATCCGAAAATGACATAAACATAGATCTACAAGAATTTATCCATGGAAATCAAAAATGTTAAGTACTAAACTTGTAGAGGATGATGAGAAGAAAAATATAGACAAATCATATCAAAAAAAATTAAGAAACGAAAAATACAAGAATCTCTCCATTTGGTGCAAGACGTACTTGCCTATTGGTTAGGAGGAAAAGAAATAAAAAGAGTGAATGAATAAGGAGAGAGAGAGAGGAAGAGAATATATGTAGGGATTGGGTTGACTTAAAAAAATCCTAATCTCAAGCATGCTCTTAACCATGTGACTAATGACATGTTAATTGCTACATGATACAACTAATTAAATTAATTAAATAAATAAAAAATTCTAACCATAACACGGTTCAGAAATTCTATCATCGAAATAGTGAACCACGCCTACAACCAAACAAGGACAAGGGGTGGCACACTAATCCGCGATAAGATACTGTCCCATGCCATGGCCAGTTACAAACACATGACACATACATTCAAGATACAGGTGCCAGATACCATATACAGGAAAAATTAAAAATCTACGTATTCCGGGAATGGAGAGTGACACATTCCCATCTACACCCTGGCTGCGTGCTCCCTCCCTAAGATAGTTCTATCTTCCATCAAGAGTATCTTCAGCAACTTTCTCTGGGGGCACAGCGACGGCAATGAAAAGCACCACTGGGCTAGTTAGGATACCATGGCTCGTCCTACTGGGGAGGGGGGCCTGGGGTTCACAAAACATTCCCACATCATTAATGCCTTTTCTATGAAACTGTGGTAGACGCTACGCACGAGTCACAACTTATGGACCAGGTTCATGAAGGCCAGATACTTCAAGCACATCCACCCGTCGACGGCCATCTCTAACAGCAGATCCTCAGCGGCTTGGCGTCGCATTCTCATCGGGCGGTCTCTTGCCGAAACAGCGACTCGCCTTCAGGTGGGCAACGACGATTCATCGCCATTCCTGGAGCCCTGGGTTGGTGACATCTTGCTTTCTAACCTTTCAGCTGCCCCTTAGAACAGCACCATCAAGGACTTGTGGGACCCCTCTAATAACAACTGGAATTGGAATAGAATTCGGGTCTGGGCCGGGTCAGAGGCGGTCGATTGCATCCGCCGTAGCGGATTGTCAATTGGGTCGGACGCAGATAAGCTCGAGTGGTCGCCCGCAGTTGACAGCACATTTTTGGTTAAATCGGCCAGAAGAGTGATCCTTGGCAATGCAGCGCCATCTCCATCCATTACATCCTTCTGGCAGACATGCATCCCCAAGAAGTGGTCCTTCCTCATTTGGAGAGCCCTTTGCAATATCCTTTCCACTGATGACACTCTCAACACTATTGGGTTCAGCCTTGCGTCAGCGTGCACATGCTGCTCTGATTGTCAATCGAAAATAGTCAACCACATCCTCAGTCAAGGGGACCTCCCGGTCAAGGTCTGGAGAGTCCTTTCCCAACGTTGCAGAATGCCTCATGGGGGCGACAACTTTTACGACCTCATGGCGACCTGGGCTTTCGCGTCCCATGGTCACCAGATCGTAGCTGCCGCAGCCACGTGGGTTATCTAAAAAAATTGCAACAAAGCGAGATATGAAGGCCACCAGCATACCGCAGACCAACTGATTTGGGAGACCAATCGCCAGTGCCGCAAACGAAGCTCCCTCTGCTCGCACGGCCAGAAGATCTTCTGGAACTCTTTCCTATTCCCGGATTAGCCGTTTTGGTTTTCGTTTTGCTCCTCTTTTGACAGTATACGTGTATTGGCCTCGACAATTTGTGCCTTATGGTATGCTTGTATATGTTCGGCCTTTTCGGCCTTCATGAATAATATGGGTTGTTTTATATATATATATATATATATATATATATATATATATATATATATATATATATATATATATATATATATATATATATATATATATATATATATTCAAATAAAATCTAGTAGACATTTATAAAAATTTCTAAAATCCCAAAATATTTTCTAGAATATTTTAATAAATAACTTGTACACATTACCTACTACTTACATATAATGTAGCATTCACTTGCTACCTTTTAATATTTACTAATTCATAAATTTAAATACAAAGCTATTTAATAATTAAGAAAATACTTTAAATTATATTTAATAAAAATAATAATAATTCTTAAAAAAATTAGGATATTTACAATCAAAGAAGAAGAAGAAGAAGAAGAAGAAGAAGAAGAAGAAGGAAGATGAATAAATCTCAGGCGTAGCGCTAGAAGCGGACAAGGTTAGACTACAGAGTCAAATCCAAGAAGCGAAGACTTTCCTTAATACTTGTTGCTTGAACAACACTTCTACATATGAGATCACATAATGATTGGCATGGTTGTTGGTCTTGTTGTCCATCACGAAGGATTATTGGAGTCCAGTATGGATTTGGTAACATAATATTTGTGGAATCCAAATCTGGTTAAATAATTGATTTGATTAGATTTGGATGTCCACAATTGGTAGTGGGCTATTTTGATTTAATATGATTCTTATTTGAGGGTTTCCTATTTAGAAAATTCTATTATGATCTAAAATGGGATCTTACTGGGCTATTTTTATGTGTAATATGATTCTTATCTTAGGGTTTTCTATTTAGGAAATCATATTATGACCTAGAATATGATTTTCTCATCCTATATATATGGGTGAGGATGGACACAAAAGTTGAGATTCGGGGTGCTAGTCCGCATGAAATATTCTAAGAAAATGTCTGCAATTTGCTCTTAAGTCCGCATTTTGGGCTTCACCATACAAGACTGAAGGAAGGAGAAGATTTGATCGAGGAGTCAACTTCGATTAGAAAAATTGCTACGGGTTGGTGAGTGATTTAAATTGTAATCTCTTTCTTTCCTTCTTGAGTGTGATGAGGGGGCTGATCTATTAGGATAAAGGGTTCAACATTGGTTTTTTTCAATATTGTAATATCATCTGAGTTATATAGATTGAAATTTGTCCAAGTGACGTAGTCACCGCCATATGTTAAAAATTTATTGTGCCCTGTCGATTCATGAGATGAAGAACATAAATTAAATTGATTGTGGAAGCATACCTGAATCCATTGCTAGACTTGACGGATGTTACTCTTTATTGGGTTCGATCTTCCAACCCGCTACGACCCTTAATAACAAAGATAAAATCTTTGTTCCTCTCTTTGTTGACGGGAATACAGAAGAGAATAGAGAAAACCCTCTCTTGGTGGCCGTATGAGTTGGGGACCATAACCCTAATGAATACACATATATATAGATATGTGTGTTGCGATATTTCTAATTTGGCCCCTCATCAAATTAGAATTATCTCCGATATCTATACATTAATTCCATGACAATTATACCCTTAAGCCAATTTTCCAAATAGACACTTTAATTTGGCTTAATTATTTAGATAGCCCAAACACAATTAGTTTTACATGTGTGGTACCATAATTATTGAATAATTCCAACAATCTTCCACTGGGCCACATATGTAACCTTATAATTGTGTTAACCTTAGTGAGCTCCTAAATTGCTACCTTAATCCTTAGGGTATATCCGGACTGTCACGATCCGTACCCGCTTTTCGAATATGAAGCGTGTCCAAGCCCAGCCTACGCCGCAGTGTCGGCGGTAGAACGCTGTCTATTCTCACAAGTCACGGTAATCTAGAATCACAGAAAATATATATCTTATCCATAGAATAATCAAGACACAACCAAGATCAATAAAAAGACATGAACTGAACAATAATGAATATAAACTGAATATATCCAAGAATCAATGTCACGTCCGGTGGACACAAATCCACTACCAATAGACGAAAAAATAGAGAAATACATGAAGTAACTAAGTGGAAAAAAACTGCTAATATAGACCACCTCAACTGCAAGTACTACGATCTGATGCTGGCTCAAACCCTCTCGTCTGCTCCTGACTCAAACTCGACTAACCTGAAGAGATCATCAGGTCCTCAGAGGACTAGCAAGATACATAAAAATGAGCCTTTCTAACAGTTTATTATGCATGGAGAAAAATACAGAATAAACAAGTAGAACTGAGCAATGAATAAACACGAATCTGTACACAGTCTACACATAGATGAACTGTTGAACGAGAACGAGATAACTCATGTCAAGATGTCAACGGATAACCAAATCGAATACTCAAACCCTCATCCCTAGTATGGACTCGCAGGTTTGAACTACTAACCATCATCCCTAGTGTGGACTCACAGGTTAGCATCACCCTCGCCCCTAGTGTGGACTCGCAGGTGTGAACCATATACTACTAACCCTCGTCCCTAGTGTGGACTCGCAGGTTAGCATCACTCTCGTCCCTAGTGTGGACTCGTAGGTGTGAACCATATACTACTAACCCTCGTCCCTAGTGTGGACTCGCAGGTTAGCATCACCCTCGTCCCTAGTGTGGACTCGCAGGTGTGAACCATATACTACTAACCCTCGTCCCTAGTGTGGACTCGCAGGTATGAACCATATACTACTAACCCTCGCCACTATTGTGGACTCACAGGTTAGCTTCAAGATTTCAAGACAATGAGGTAAAGCAGTTCAGTTCATGACTTCTCGACCTACGGCACGACTCAATCAAGGCACAAGTAACCACGACCAATAAGACGCAAAGCTAACTATGAACACGGTCTACAAAGCAATGATACAAATACACAAGTAGGATATGAAAGATATATGTCAATAATATGAAAAAAACTGGATAATAATAAAAAGACATTGCATGTAAATAAAGCTGTGTAGAAAGGCAAGGTATACTTACTTCAGGTCCTGAGCTGCGGTTACAGACTACAATCCGTATCACGGTCCAAGTAACCTGTTAGTACCATATACATGATGTCAAATACACAACTAAGATTGACAAGTAGCCTATCTATTTCCAATAGATTCATATTCTAGGTCAATTGGTCAAAACCATGTCAACTCTGGGTCAACTAGTCCAACTTGCTATTTCTAGGTTGTTATGAGTCCAAACCCAAGCTACTGGATCCATATCTTAAGTATCTAGGCTATATTAGATTTATGGGATACTAGGATCTAAAGTGTATCTTAAAATACTAGAGTGTTGTATAGGAAGTACTCTATACCATGTGTGTAGATATATGTAATCCCACACTTCCTATTGACTAACCTTTATCCTAATATTACACAGGCCAATCACACTCATTTTTGTAAGGGCTAGTGTTGCAATTTTTAGATTTGTACATGCCTTCTACTCTCTATTTTCTGTGACATATTGATACTCTCTATCTACCACTGAACTACCCACAACTTCACATGAGTACATTGCTACACCCTCATGGTACTCTCAAACATGTGACTGAACCCTGATCGAATCTTCCCATTAAGTATCCTTAAGGGTCAATACAAACTAAAATGAACTAGGTAATATCTTATACATAATGTGCCAGGTACAACATGAAATCAGACCCACGATATCTGCTTTTTCTTATATTTCCTTCGCAGATGGCACTCAAGATAAAGAGGCTCAGATATGCCTTACAATCAGATGGAAAAGCTACAGGAATGGCCAGGACAACTAAAGTCAAGAGAAAAAGACCACATTCCAAAGGACAGTGCCTAAATCAGACATCTAACAAGTTCAAACAATGTTTCACTCATAGACTTTTCTCCTTATTGAAATATGCAACAGTAGAGATAAGAAAGAGAATAAACATACAGGTGCACCAAGCAACCATCTTTGATGCAACTGCCTACTTTCTCAATTAAGCATTTATATACCAAATTCAAATCTCCCTGTTCAACCTCTGAAAAACACCAGTAATAACCTCAAGGATAGCTATTAGGCTTAGCCTCTCCAACACATGCCCTTATTAATATATGTTACCATATCTTTTGTTTGGTATTACAGGACTCTTGGCTCTGCAACTTATTATCAACGGTGAAGACACTGCAGATGTTGATGTACACAAGGAAAAGGGAAATACTATTATGCTGGATATTGACTTGGACATGGGGCCTGAGGAGCAGGGTCAATTAGCTATTTAAATTTGGAATTGATGAGCAAGTAGAAACCACCAGCAGGTCTGACAGTGCTCTGCAAATTTAGCCTCAAGTTTGGACCTTCAATGGCAGGTACAAGATTAAAAGGACATGACAAATAACCAACAATTCTATGAGGTGGAATTAGTTGTCCCAGCATATGAAAAATGGCATTTACAAGTAATATGGATTTGAAAGCATGGGTAATTCCGATTGATCCCTTGTTAGGATCGATATGCCCAAGGAAAACCCCTGAATTCAGGGTGTTGCCCATAGTCTAATTAATGCCTAGCTGGCACCAAGATCCCATGGGGACTGATACTATGCATCATCTCCTAGGACTGAAATCAGATATGGAGATGGCTGAAACTAAAGTGGAGAGAACATATGAGAAGGGGTATTACACAGAGTGTGAATACTATAGCTAGCACCCTATGGTATCAGTCAACTTGTATAGGGGTTTAGTCCATCATCCTATAGCCTAGTACCCATGGTATCATACATTCATTTTATTTACCTAAGGTTCCCATATCAGAGCAGTGCATAGGCTCCCTGCTTTGTGTGGTACCATCACCTGGATGGGGAAATGTCCAACATGGAAATGAGTATCCCAACCCTCATGTTCTATTCAGCTGCTACTAGACCCAGTTTCTCTTTAGTTCTACCTGATGTCAATGAGTTGGTACTAGCCTTGTGGCCTAAGTTGGTGATACCTAGTCTACCATTAGAGTAGTATAACTATCTTAGATGTCCCAAATGCCTCTCTTAAGATCAATACCTATAGTTATTTCTTGTACCCAGGCATAAATACACCACTGTAATTTCGTGGATATTCTCTATAGGTTCAAATAATACTCTAATGGTACAAGGATGGATACATGGTGTATTCTTGCATGGTTCTTCCTTGATTCCTATTCCCTACAGAGACTAGCACATATAACTAGGGGTATCAGTGGCATCCCCTGTACCTATCAAATTCGACTACTAATGTTATCATCTGGTTCTGTTAGGAGTTGTGTCAAACACTTATAAGGTGCTAGGTTCATAATTGACAAAAAGGATGAGTACGAGGTTTACCTAGTTGAAGAACTCGAACCTTCCCTTCCATGAAGTATCCGAGATTTGCTCGACCAGGTGGATGCAAGTTTCTAGGGTTTCCACTTGTGAGGGAAAAAGGTTGGCTGAACAACCCCGATATATACTCGTGTTGATCTCCAAGAGAGATTCGGAGAGATGATTTGCTCTCATCCAAGTCGTTGGTGAGAGTTATCAGAATTCAAACTGAATTCAAACACAGGGTTAAGGAGAATTTGAATGGGAACTATTGCATTAAGGCCCCTGTATGAGGCAAAATAAAAATAGACTTCAATTTAATAAATTCGGAAAATTTGGTCAAGGGGTTGACAACTCTACCCCCCTTAAACAAATTTCGTCCTCGAAATTTAATGAACCATGATCTATTAGAATAAAAAGTCTAAAATAAATTGCTATAAAGAAATTCAATGCCTCTTAACCAAATTAAAGTTTAAAAATATAGGTCAATCTATACTGGTGCCAGTATCTACTGGAAATTTCCACCACTTGCTTTTTGTGGTGTCGCCGCATCTTCTGTGATCATGGCAAAGGCTCGCCCTCCTTGTGTCGGTGGAGTCATGTACGTGAAAAAGCCTCCTGTAGCCGGTGGAGTGTTCAGTGCAGCGTTGTTCCTTTCTTGAGAGTCCATCTTAACTAAAATGAAGAAAATACTTTAGCCGTTGAAGAGATTTTCAAGCAGGATGCAAATCAAGGATTCAATAAATTATGAAGAGATTTTCAAAGAGGATACAAATCAAGGATTCAATGAAATCAAGGATTAAGGATTAACAAGGAGTCAAGACATGTGGATGAGATCCTAAGTGTCTATTCCTATTTGCAGGCTCACGACGGCACAGTAACGTAACCGAAGTGATAAACGTAGACCTGCATGGGCCACCAAAAAAAAATTGTCACGACCCGTACCTGCTTTTCGGATACGAAGCATGTCCAAGCCCAGTCTATGCCGCAGTGTCGGTAGTAGAACGTTGTCTATTCTCATAAGTCACGATAATCTAGAATCACAGAAAATCTATATCTCATCCACAGAATAATCAAGACACAACCAAGATCAATAAAAAGACATGAACTGAACAATAATGAATATAAACTGAATATATCCAAGAATCAATGTTACGTCTGGTGGACACAAATCCACTACCAATAGACGAAAAAATAGAGAAATACATGAAGTAACTAACTGGATAAAAACTGCTAATCTAGACCACCTCAACCGCAAGCACTGCGATCTGATGCTGGATCAAACCCTCTCGTCTGCTCCTGACTCAAACTCGACTAACCTGAAGAGATCATCAGGTCCTCAGAGGACTAGCAAGATACATAAAAACGAGCCTTTCTAACAATTTATTATGCATGGAGAAAAATACAGAATAAACAAGTAGAACTGAGCAA
This sequence comes from Iris pallida, assembly GCA_029216955.1. NCBI lineage: Eukaryota > Viridiplantae > Streptophyta > Magnoliopsida > Asparagales > Iridaceae > Iris > Iris pallida. The sequence continues at coordinate 6,551,966 of JANAVB010001399.1, read as the reverse complement.
TGAATAAACACGAATCTGTACACTGTCTACACATAGATGAACTGCTGAACAAGGACGAGATAACTCATGTCAAGATGTCAACGGATAACCAAATCAAATACTCAAACCCTCGTCCCTAGTGTGGACTCGCAAGTTTGAACTACTAACCCTCGCCCCTAGTGTGGACTCGCAGGTTAGCATCACCCTCTCCCCTAGTGTGGAATCGCAGGTGTGAACCATATACTACTAACCCTCGTCCCTAGTGTGGACTCGCATGTTAGAATCACCCTCGTCCCTAGTGTGGACTCGCAGGTTAGCATCACCCTCGTCCCTAGTGTGGACTCGCAGGTGTGAACCATATACTACTAACCCTCGTCCCTAGTGTGGACTCACAGGTGTGAACTATATACTACTAACCCTTGCCCCTATTGTGGACTCGCAGGTTAGCTTCAAGATTTCAAGACAAGGAGGTAAAGCAGTTCAGTTCATGACTTCTCGACCTATGGCACGACTCAATCAAGGCACAAGTAAACACAACCAATAAGATGCAAAGCAAACTGTGAACATGGTCTACAAAGCAATGATACAAATACACAAGTAGGATATGAAAGATACATGTCAATAATATGAGAAAAACTAGAATAATAAAAAGACAGTGCATGTAAATAAAGCTGTGTAGAAAGGCAAGGTATACTTGCCTTAGGTCCTGAGCTGTGATTACAGACTACAATCTGTATCACGGTCCAAGTAACCTGTTAGTACCATATACATGATGTCAAATACACAACTAAGATTGACAAGTAGCCTATCTATTTCCAATAGATTCATATTCTAGGTCAATTGGTCAAAACCATGTCAACTCTGGGTCAACTAGTCCAACTTGCTATTTCTAGGTTGTTATGAGTCCAAACCCAAGCTACTGGATCCATATCTTAAGTATCTAGGCTATATTAGATTTACGGGATACTAGGATCTAAAGTATATCTTAAAATACTAGAGTGTTGTATAGGAAGTACTCTATACCATGTGTGTAGATATATGCAATCCCACACTTCCTATTGACTAACCTTTATCCTAATATTACACAGGCCAATCACACTCATGTTTGCAAGGGCTGTTGTTGCAATTTACATATTTGTACATGCCTTCTACTCTCTATTTCCTGTGACATATTGATACTCTCTATCTACCACTGAACTACCCACAACTTCACATGAGTATATTGCTACACCCTCATGGTACTCACAAACCTGTGACTGAACCCTGATCGAATCTTTCCATTGAGTATCCTTAAGGGTCAATACAAACTCAAATGAACTAGGTAATATCTTATACATAATGTGCCAGGTACAACATGAAATCAGACCCACGATATCTGCATTTTCTTGTATTTCCTTCACAGTTGGCACACAAGATAAACAGGCTCAGATATACCTTACAATCAGATGGAAAAGCTACAGGAATGGCCAGGACAACTAAAGTCAAGAGGAAAAGACCACATTCCAAAGGACAGTGCCTTAATCAGACATCTAACAAGTTCAAACAATGTTTCACTCATAGACTTTTCTTCTATTGAAATGTGCAACAGTAGAGATAAGAAAGAGAATAAATATATAGGTGCACCAAGCAACCATCTTTGATGCAACTGCCTACTTCCTCAATTAAGCATTTATATACCAAATTCAAATCTCCCTGTTCAACCTCTGAAAAACACCAGTAATAACCTCAAGGACAGCTATTAGGCTTAGCCTCTCCAACACATATGCCCTTATTAATATATGTTACCATATCTTTTGTTTGGTATTACAGGACTCTTGGCTCTGCAACTTATTATCAACGGTGAAAACACTGCAGATGTTGATGTACACAAGGAAAAAGGAAATACTATTATGCTGGATATTGACTCGGACATGGGGCCTGAGGAGCAGGGTCAATTAGCTATTTAAATTTGGAATTGATGAGCAACTAGAAACCACCAGCAGGTCTGACAGTGCTCTGCAAATTTAGCCTCAAATGTGGACCTTCAATGGCAGGTACAAGATTAAAAGGACATGACAAATAACCAACAATTCTATGAGGTGGAATTAGTTGTCCCAGCATATGAAAAATGGCATTTACAAGTAATATGGATTTGAAAGCAGGGGTACTTCCTATTGATCCCTTGTTAGGATCGATATGCCCAAGGAAAACCCATGAATTCAGTGTGTTGCCCATAGTCTAATTAATGCCTAGCTGGCACCAAGATCCCATGGGGACTGATACTATGCATCATCTCCTAGGACTGAAATTAGATATGGAGATGGCTGAAACTAAAGTGGACAGGACATGTGAGAAGGGGTATTACACAGAGTATGAATACTGTGGCTAGCACCCTACGGTATCAGTCAACTTGTATAAGGGTTTAGTCCATCATCCTATAGCCTAGTACCCATGGTATCACACATTCATTTTATTTACCTAAGGTTCCCATATCAGAGAAGTGCATAGGCTCCCTGTTTTGTGTGGTACCATCACCTAGATGGGGAAATGTCCAACATGGAAATGAGTATCCCAACCCTCATGTTCTATTTAGGTGCTACCAGACCCGGTTTCTCTTTAGTTCTACCTGATGTCAATGAGTTGGTACTAGCCTTGTGGCCTAAGTTGGTGATACCTAGTCTACCATTAGAGTAGTACAGCTATCTTAGCTGTCCCAAATGCCTCTCTTAAGATCAATACCTATAGTTATTTCCTGTACCCAGGCATAAATACACCTCTGTAATTTCGTGGGTATTCTCTATAGGTTCAAACAATACTCTAATGGTACAAGGATGGATACATGGTGTATTCTTGCATGGTTCTTCCTTGATTCCTATTCCCTACAAGGGACTAGCAAATATAACTAGGGGTATCAATGGCATCCCATGTACCTATCAAATTCGACTACCAATTTTATCATCTGGTTCTATTAGGAGTTGTGTCAAACACTTATAAGGTGCTAGGTTCATAATTGACAGGAAGGATGAGTACGAGGTTTACCTGGTTGAAGAACTCGAACCTTCCCTTCCACGAAGTATCCGAGATTTGCTCGACCAGGTGGATGCAAGTTTCTAGGGTTTCCACTTGTGAGGGAAAAAGGTTGGCTGAACAACCCCTATATATACTCGTGTTGATCTCCAAGAGAGATTCGGAGAGATGATTTGCTCTCATCCAAGTCGTCGGTGAGAGTTATCAGAATTCAAACTGAATTCGAACACAGGGTTAAGGAGAATTTGAATGGGAACTATTGCATTAAGGCCCCTGCATTTTCACTATTTCCTATTGGGTCCTCCTGTGATAGTTTAAGTCTAAAATATAAAAATTTATATACATATGAGACAATAACAAATATATGTGGCAAAATAAAAATAGACTTCAATTTAATAAATTCAGAAAATTTGGTCAAGGGGTTGACACGGACAATCTCGTCCATCAACCATATCAACATAGGATCAAAGTGGCCTTCGTCACATATAGCGTAACTAAACCATCAATGGTCACATATACCAATATAGCTAAACGACATAGATCAATCATGGATGCTTAGCATGAAAATTACACGCAATGTGATCAATACATGTCTATTTCCGACTGGACCTCCTTAACTTTAATGAGATTAATACTTTAACATAATGAAAACAGAATGAACTGAATTTCCATATATCTGATCAGATAAATATCCAAAATACTTTAATACACAAATGTGTCCAAAACCAAATAACACCCAAATACATAAAATACAAACTCCCACTATATTTCCATATTCTTAATTAACACCTATATTAGCAGTATGCTCATGAAAGACCCTTGATGATAATGCTTTTGTGAGCGGATCCGCTTACATGGAGTTTGTCCTAATGTGCTATATGGACACTATAACCATTCTGAATTCTTTCCTTCACAACTAGAAACTTTATGTCAATATCCTTTGACTTATACAAGTTTCTGTTGTTATTGGAATACAGTACTGCTGATTTATTGTCACATCATAATTTCATGTGGTCTTTCAATACCGTACTGTAGGCACAGCCTTGTGACAATTTTGCAACCATATTCCCTGAATAGATACCCCATAGCATGTTTATAAACCTTGTTTTCATGGTGGAAGAAATTATGAGTGCATGTTTGACACTCATCCAAAATATACCTCCATTAGTCAGCATAACCTGATGTGGATCTCCTGCTGTATTGGCATCCAACAAAATCAGAGTCGAAATACCTTATGATCTCCAGAATTATCCGATCTCCTACAAAGAGCATATAATTTCTTGTTCTCTATTAATTACTTAAGTAGTTTGGCTGTTATCCAATGATCCATCCATATTTGCTTAAATATCTGCCTAACATCCTAATATGTACGCAATATCCTGACGCGTACATACTTGAGCATACATTAGACTCCCTACAACTGATCATGGAGGAAAAATCTATTGTATTTTCTTAATTTTAAGGCTAACCTTAGGACACTTATTTGAGACCGAATTTGTCTTCTTTAATGAGAGGTGTCACCTGGTTTGTATTAAATACTTTAATCAATGTACAAAACCAGAAAATTATTTCTACTCCCACTGAACTTGTGATACACACAATCTTCAACAGTGTTCATCTCAAAACCAAACGAGATAGTCACTTGTTAAAACTTAAAGTATCTTTGACGAGAAGCCTGCTTGAGTTCATAAATAGATTCTGTCAGTTTGCGAACCATATTCTTTGGGTCTTCTGACACAAAGTTTTCTGGTTGCACCATATAAATTATTTCGTCAATGTTACCATTGAGAAATACCGTTTTGACATCCATTTGATGTAACTCAATATTAAAATGTACAACAAGTACTATGATTGGTTTAAAAGAGTCTTTCAAAGAAACCAAAGAGAAAGTCTCTTTAAAAAATAATCCCTTCCTCTTCTCTTGAGGTTGTTGAGTTTGTTCCTCAGAAATAATCACCTTATCTTGAATGGGGTGCCGCTACGTTGTCGTTTTTAAGGTATCTCAACAACGACTTATAGAGGTAATTCGACATTGTCTTATTGAGACTCCGAATTCACTTCTTGATCATGACATGTATAGAATACTGCACATCGTCAAAAGTGATAGTAGGAATCGTAATTGATTCATTCTCAAAGACAATGATCCTGACTTTATTTCTCCCCCAAACTCAACATCCTCAAAAAATTATATTACACTTCTTATCTCAAAAAAAATTTCTTAGTGTGGGACCGTATAATTATTAACCCCTTGATCTGTAGCAAAACCAATAAAGTAGCTGCTTATAATTTAACTTTGGTCTGTATTTTCTTTACACATTAATATAGACATTAAAATATATAAAGTCAATAAAATCCAAATCTTATCAGACACAAGTCGTTCAACTCTATTTCTAGAGATGTGACCTAATCGCTTATGTCATAATGAGACTAAATTTTTATTATTGTTAATTTTGTGTTTAGTACCACATGACTCCACTTGCAAGATTTCATTTAAGCTGCAATAGTTTCAACTGAATATAGACGATCATAAATCTTAAAGGAACCGTTACCAATAATATTTGGATTTAAAGATAGACAAAACTTATTATTTCCAAATGAACAATGATAACCATATTTGTCCATTAAGAAAACTGAAACTGAATTTCGTCTAAATGACGGTACAATAAAAGTGTCTATCAAATCCAAATAATAATCGGTTCCTAAAAATATCCTAAAATTTCCTATTGCTTTCACTTCTACCAATTTGTCGTCACCCACATAGATGTATCTTTTACCATCAATTGGCTTCGGTAGCTCAGACAACCTTGTCTATAAACACTAATGTGGGTAGTAACACCAGAATCTAACCACCACGTGTTTTTAGGTACTAAATCTAAATTAACCTCAAAACAAACCAAATTTAGAAATGTACTTTTATTTATACGTCATGCGTGTTACTTTGTACATTTCTTCCTTATGTGTCTTGTCTTATCACAAAAGAACAACCCTTAGCTTTATATTGTTATTTCTTTTGACCTGGACCCTTAGCAGCTACTTTATTCATTTCTTTTTGTCCTTAAAGTTTATCCCATTAAACATGAACATTAAAATCTTATTGGCAGATATTTTAACAACATTAACTGTAAAGAGAAAAAAGCAACAAAAAATAAACATGCTATAACAAATAACCAAAGCGTAAAATATAGTCAAACAAATTCAAATAATGGTGAACCCCATCTCAAGATACCTAGTACATCATTAATATCAAGTCTTTGGACAGTGATATTAACTGCAAGTGATATTCTTGGTGTAATGATCAAACATTGACAACAAGTCATGTCAAATAATAAGCCTATCTTTGGATCGGATTATTATTCACATGTAAATCGTATAATTGTCACACATTTATCACCACAAGTATGTGTGCAATTCGGCCAAGTATTAACCTTCCTTTGGGCCGGCTAATACTCGCATGAATTTACACACACAAATATCTAACATCCCTCATAGACTATCTACGCAAGAGAGGTCACTTTGGCGACATCTTGTTTCAATGAGTCTGTTTAGAATATTAGACAACTATTACTAGTCACAAAAGGCAAAAAAAATTGTATGTTGACTAAATTTTACAAACCGGATTATGTCCAAAATCATATGTACATGCATATTTATAAGATTATTAATTCAAATAAAGTAACCAAAAGCATAAGCATGATTTTTAGTTTGACAAAACTGGATATTATCAACATAACAAATATTCATATGATAATATATTAAAAATATACATCCATAGCTAGAAAAACATAGACATTTAGCTGAATGGAATAATTCCAAAGCATATATCCAAACTAAGCATATGATATAATTCAATCCATATTATTCAATTATATCAAGATATCCAAACTGAGCATATTTTGTCTTAATTGAGCAATAACTAGAAGGAATAAATCCAAAATATCATATAAAGAAATTCGGCCAAATTAATAAATACGTAGGGTTGACTCTAGACAACCCCTCTTCTTCCTTCTAGACATAAGTCGGCCAGTATACTTGTCCATTTTCTTATAAATTAATGAGAAAGACCTAAAAGAAATATTCTTGACACTAGGAGTACCAAAGTAATATTATTATTGCAGATGAGTTATGTCTCGATGACAAGCATAACTCTGCACCCGAAAGTTCTAAGAAAGAAAGCATTACTTTACAATTACTAATTATAGACATAGTCCAACTAATCTATAACAGAAAATAGATTATATCTGCAAAGATGCAATCAACAATAAAATGAAGTAAGCAAATCCTTATGTTGTAGATTATTTCTGCCTTTCTTTTTCTACTTCACTTCACCGTCCATAAATACCTTATATCAAAGAAATTTGTTGTACACAGAAAGGCTTGTAGGAAATGCAGCCGAGTACTCTGAACTATGTGATTTCAACTCATACAGATTGATAGCTATAAGTAGTGTCCAAATCCTATCTTCTGTGTGATACGGTACCATGACTACATGGATCTGTAATAGATCTATGATTTTAACATACTGTTAAGTACAATAACTTGAGAAGAAAAAACATTAGAATAGTATGAAGGTTCAAACATTGACGAGAATATATTAAAGATCGTGCACAATTGACTTTTATTGCTAGAACTAATTGACAATGTCTTAAACTGACATACAAGCAAAAGCTGCAACAAATAATGACATCAAAGTATAACAAAATATATTCCGCATGTGAAGAAATGAATCAAATTCTCCAAAGAATAATTCATGAAGGCCTAGAAAAGACCATGACCGTATATAAGGCGAGCATCCAAAAAATTATGTGCTGCTGATCATCCAAATACCACAATGAACACCAATTTTCCTAAGGTGACGACGACGTAGATATTTGGCTTAAGTCAGAGTTTCTCCTAATTTATTTTTCCTTTATATAGATCATAAAAAAATTGATCTAACAATTAGAACCCTAAATTAAATTAGATCTAATGATCTAGGATTCTAGGGTTTCTGAGCAATAATAAAAATAGATTCTGAAGCTTTAAACTCATGAATCAAACAAGGGAGGCTCTGATACCACTTGTTAAAAATTTATTGTGCCCTGTCGATTCATGAGATGAAGAACATAAATTAAATTGATTGCGGAAGCGTACCTGAATCCATTGCTAGACTTGATGGATGTTGAAGCGACCGTCTCTTTATTGGGTTCGATCTTCCAATCTGCTACGGCCCTTAATAACAAAGATGAAATCTTTGTTCCTCTCTTTGTTGATGGGGATACAGAAGAGAATAGAGAAAACCCTCTCTTGGTGGCCGTACGAGTTGGGGACCATAACCCTAATGAATACACATATATATAGATATGTGTGTTGTGATATTTCTAATTTGGCCCCTCATCAAATTAGAATTATCTTCGGTATCTACACATTAATTCCATGACAATTATACCCTTAAGCCAATTTTCCAAATAGACCACTTTAATTTGGCTTAATTATTTAGATAGCCCAAACACAATTAATTTTACATGTGTGGCCCCATAATTATTGAATAATTCCAACACCATATACTTGTATTTATCTGTGCTTGGTGTTTGTTAGATGGGGGGTTGGTTATTTCAGGACGTTGACCTAAGTTCTCGTTGAAGCAACGTCTCAGATACGGTATCGAAGAGCTTGTAGGACGTGTTCAATTCCAACAAGGAGATGTGGTTTCGAGTCGTTTGCAAAATCCGCCTCTCAATTTGTATATAGATATGGGCGTGTACATCTTGACCCTCCTTGGATCTTACGTAGCGAAAAAATCTTATGTCATTGGGACAACCAAACATAACTAACTATGAAATCAATTATATAAAAATATCACTTTTAAGATGTTTTAAAGGAGAACATACCATGTGACACTCTATGATTTTCCAATGAGTTCAAAATAGAACATTGAAGACTACACAATCAATAATAACAACTTATGGGGTTTTTTTTTTTTTTTTTGTACAATATAGTGTTTAACACTTTACAATGTTCAGATAGAGATCGATCCACCAAATTAAGACATTGTTTCACTTTAAAGTGCTCATTGTAAGTTCAAATATAGTCTCCAATAAATTTAAATATTATAATATGTGTTCAAACAACTATAATCTTTCATAAGTGGAAAACCCTCCACCCAAATAATTTTTTATTCTGCATTTTTTCTACAACAAACCTAATTCTTCATTAAATTTATTTTTTTCGACACTGAATTAATTTTTGCTCATCAAAGTTGGAGAATTATAATTTTAGGTTTATCAAGATTGAAGTTTTGATCGGTGTAGTCGTGTTGATAAAAACCATCATTATGATGACCTTATATTTTATTTCTCATTTATGCTAGTAAATTTATATTCAAAATAATGCCACAATATTTGAGAATAAAAAGTTCAATTCATACATTTATAATACACTTTAGAATGGTAAATATATACTTAAAAGTACATGGTATAGTTATGAAAAACAAATAATATTTATATTTTAAAGTGCTAGCACTTGGCATTTTAAACTATTAGCACTATATAGTTCCTAAGAAGAAAAAAAAACCCGGAAAATATTGGCCAAATCTTAAGAAAACGACCAACAACATTTTCATGAAATAAATCCTTGACGTTATGGGGGTAGGGGACACGTCCTCCCTCTTGAAAAAAAAAAAAAGAGGTGGTGGCAATGCCATTTGTGTGGAGTTACCAAATGAGAACGACCAACGGAGCTTTTAAAAAGCGACAACGAAGGAAGAGGAGGCCTTCTCCCTCCCCATCACAATAAGCGGATAAGCTGTCGGCAGCTTCGGAAAAGGATTTTGGTCGCATGAGAATAGATGGATAAGTCTCTGTGGTAAATCTGACAAGCCATCAGATTTGGACAACCTTCTCGTTAGTGCTGCTCTGACGTTTCCACCTCTCTATCAATAGAGCCACCACGGTTCACCCTCTCAGTTGAACTAACAATTTTCTATATCTATATTTTTGAGTTCTCACTAGAAAGATCTCGAATAGCTCATGAGTCGGAAGTAGAATTCAAAATTTTCTATACTCACTCTAATGTCTATGTCTAAAATCTGCGTGCATCACATTACATCCGTAGCTAAACATATATCCGTCTATTAATTAAAAAATATGAGTGACATAATTTTCTCTTATTGATTAGACGACCCAATCTTTTTCTACACACATTAATTGGTGGGTAGTGGTGGGTAGGAGAGGAGTTGATCAATCAACCCAACTCATCCTTTATCTTAATGAAGTAATTACTTGCCACCAAAGTCTCCATTATCCTGTCATCAAATCAGCAATGATGGTGTCACCTATACAAGTGGCCTTTAATAATTTCTCTCTTTGCTTAACACTCCTTGAAAAGTCATCATTTTTTTTTTTTTAGTTTTTATCATTCAAATTTTAAATTTATCTTCTTTGGATCTCAATATTTATTTGTTTACTATTTTCATACAAACTCAACTCATTATATATTTATTTTTTATTATAAATTTGGGTCTCAATATATATTTTTGAGTTCCATCTACTATTAATGTGCTTATAAATTAGATTTAGCGAGAAGACTAGAGACAAATCCTCATTAATTAATCGGCATTAGTGCAAAAATGAAAACGACTTATTCTTCTTAAATACCAACAAGTAATGTGTATATGGTCATGTACAAGATGAAGTATATGTAAAAAAAAAAAAAAAAAAGATTAAAACTAAAGTATGAAAAGAATTATGAATGATTTAAAGTCAATTTTAAGAGATTTCACTGTAATAAATGGAGTTTATAAGAACAAGGCACCCCATGTGTTTGGAACTAAGAAAGGGTCTTGTTCCGAAGGTGCTATCTATCCTGGATCGGTTATTGACAGACCCTACTAAACCTAACTAAGATAGTTGGTCCACCACATTCAAATCGTCTGTATTTAAAAGTGGGAGTCTTTTCTAAAGTGTGCCTCATTCAAAGAGGGACACATGGTTATGAAAATTTGCAAAGTCTAAAACTTAAGCATGATGGATGCACCCTAATCCGGTTAACCAAAGAAAAATATCTGCCAAATCGAGGAGAGGATTGCGAACGGCAGACCGCGCTGACGTGACGATTCTAAATTGACTCAAATCATTCTCTTGCTAGCACCGGACTCCACCGCATCAGTGGGGAACACCACGTCAGCATGCAGAAACGGAACCATGATTAAAATTCTGGAAAGGCTGTGGTAATATTAGAAAAAGTTATCATGTTAAATGAACTTCAATAACAAAAAATATACAAAAAAGGGAAAGAAAAAAAACTTTCAATAAAAATTGGATTCGAATTCATGTCTTTCATTTAAAAGCTCAAAGTACTACCACTAAATCCAACTTATTCTTTGGACAATGGAGGATCAAACTATTATATATATGTTAAAATTGAAAAAAAAAAATCTATATAGTAATTAACACTTTTTGAAAAAATGGACTAGACGAGAGAGGGGAGGGTTGGCTGGTTCTCCTTGGACTACATGTAAATCCGTTCCTGTCGACATGTTATACTATGCGCGGTCCCTCCTTCGATTCGACAAACAACTGTTAACCAAAAGGTTAATAGCATTGTAGGCCGATGGACCCACCTATCTATTATCCACAACCGACCATATCAATGTCAAAAGTATTAGGATTTGCATTGACCCTGTCTTTAGCAAATCAGATGTCCCTTTTAAAGATGGGTTTTAAAATGTTATTACTTGGTGGGGGTGTATTTGGTGGGGGTGTGGGGGACCTTTTCTTTACAAAGGTGTGCACCCTTGATTTTAATTAAAACGAGTACCTTTAATATATCAAAAATGCTAAGTTTACTACCAAATTTTTACAACCTTCTTACAACTACTCTCTCCCACCCCTTACACATGGATTCCACCGGGTCCCACCACCACTCTCACCCCCCCTGCTACATGGGCTCCATCCGGCCCCACCATTTTTTCCCCTCCTCCAATCGAAGTCCGACACGTGTCCGGTTGTAGGGAAGTTGTAAAATTTGGTTGTAGGCATAGCAAAGCTCTTAATATATTTCATAGTGATTTGGGATAGAAAAGTTGTTAGGGAGAAACCTATATAACAAGAAAAACATAGAAAAGACTAATTGCAAAATTAAAATTTACTAACCACTGTTAATTTTTACAAATATCCATCATTTAAAACCTTATTTATTCAATCTGCAATGGCCAGATCGAATTTTCTTTTTCTTTTTCATATAGCTCCTAACTTTATAAATATTCAATTAAATTTTATGCTAGATTAGTAACATGCAAAAAAAAAATTAAAAATAAATAATTATTAAAAAAACTGTCATTTCTAAGATTTGAACTCAAGAATACCAAGAAAAAAAGGGTCCGTTTGGATAGTCTTTCTGAAATTTTGTTCTAAAAACAGTTTTCTGAGAGTAAGTTATAAAGTTGTTTTCTGAGTATAGAAATTCTGATTTTCCGTTTGGTTACTTTCATCCGAAAAATAATTTTAAAAATAAAATTTAAAAATTATGTTTGGTAAAATATTTTTAGAAACTGATTTTTTTCTGTGTTCCTGTATCCATGTGTCCAACAAAATATATTTTTAACTGTGTTCTGTGGCCAGATCTCGATCACCACCGTCGGCTCGTCACCCCCGTTCGTGGTCCTCCCCATTGCCGGCTCGCACCGCCGTGTGTGGCCCCTCGTCCAACCGCGATTTTCGGTCCAGGCTCGCCGGGATCGCCGGGAGCTCTCCGGGAGCTCCCCATCGCCGGCTCGTCACTGCCGTGTGTGGCCCCTCGTCCGACCGCGAGGCGGACATGGGGTCCTCTTGAACATCACCCCTCTAGAACATCACAAGTGACTTCCGGCCAGGCGGAGTCGTCTCGACCGCTCGCCGACGTCAGATGGCTCCATCTCCACCGCCGAGGTGGTTCACCGCTCGCCGACGCCCTCGTCCTCCCGCGCGGTCGCTTGACCTCGTCGACCACGGCCACTCGATGGGTCATCCTCTTCGAGAGGCGGGGGCGTCGACGTTCATGAGGTCGCCAGATGACTTCCACCGACCAAGTCGTCTCGACCGCTCGCCGACGTCAGATGGCTCCATCTCCACCGCCGAGGTGGCTCACCGCTCGCCGACGCCCTCGTCCTCCCGCGCGGTCGCTTGACCTCGTTGACCACGGCCACTCGATGGGTCATCCTCTTCAAGAGGCGGGGGCGTCGACGTTCATAAGGTCGCCGGATGACTTCCACCGACCAAGTCGTCTCGACCGCTCGCCGACGTCAGATGGCTCCATCTCCACCGCCGAGGTGGCTCACCGCTCGCCGACGCCCTCGTCCTCCCGCGCGGTCGCTTGACCTCGTCGACCACGGCCACTCGATGGGCCATCCTCTTCGTCGCGGCGGTGGCATCGATGTTCATGAGGTCGCCGGATGACTTCCACCGACCAAGTCGTCTCCGACCGGGCTCAGTAAATGAGACGAGGGAGAGGCGACGAGTCAGTAATGAGAAGGGGAAGAGAGAGAGAGTGTGGAAATGGAGTGGGGTGAGTTATGGGCGTGGGGCCCGCCATAATGAGAAAAGTTATTTTTGGAGAGCAACTTTTTCCTACTCCTGGAAAGCTGTGTTATAAAGTTGGTTTTAAAAATTTTGTTTTAAAAGTAACATCTGGAGTGGAGCCAACCAAACAATATTTGTATCAGTTTTTGAGTTTAAAAGCAAAAAAGTGATTTATAAATAGCAACCAAACGGACCCAAGTCTTCCACCTTAACCACTTGAGTTAAAATTATTTATTTATAAATAAATCATAATTGATAGTTAAATATATTTTTTAGGTAGTTGTTTAATTATTAGTTATTACTTTTAATTTATTTAAATGGATGATATGCATACGACTTGGACGATTCACTTTTAAGCCATTTCCAATCCGTATTATATAGTATAGTACATGTTAGAAATATGACTCAACTTTCATAACTCTAAAGTTTTGACGATAGATTTTAACCCATTTTTACATATCTTCTTATGCAAGGCCGGTCCAAGGGAATTGGTTGTCCTAGCCGGAACTAAATTTGGCTGCCTTTTGCACATCAAAAGAATATAACAAAAAATTAATGGCAAGCGGGGTTGGTAGCGACGCGAAAGTCTCCGGTTATGACGGTGGCATAGAGTTCGGATTCCGAGTTCCTATCCTTAAGCTACTTGAGGCCTTTCCGGTGGGAACTCAAAAAATGGGCCTAGTGGATTACTAGTTGAATTGACAGAGGGAAGTTGGAGTAGACCGCGAAAGATCTATTGGCCGAGAGGTGGGAACTTAGGGGCCTGGAAGGTTGTCCTAACCAGCGGAGTTGTCCAAGCCCGATGAATTATCTGACTTATCCCAGAGCCAGTCCTGCTCTTATGTGTATTCTGAAATATTGGTAATTCCTCGTGACCAATATGTAATGCAATGCTCTTTTATCATATTTTTGAAGATATAGAAAATCTTTCAATGATGGTGGTTGCATAATTTTTTTTTATTAAATCTTGAGTGTTGGTGGTTGCATAAAGAAATTATTATTGTTTTTTTCTGGACCAGGCAAGCTAATTAATTAAAGCCAACTGTGCTACACCATGCCTATCTGGGCATCTTGTCAATAAGAAAGGGCATGTGAACATTGTCAAGCTTGCTATGCCATTTGTTGCAATTCTTTGCCCCCAAATTATTGATCTCTTGGACTGAAAGCAGGATGCCCATGACACCTAAAGTTTATGTCACTCTCGAAAAACAAAAAGAAACTTACCATGATAGTGATTTGGGCTGGAAGAAACAATCTTCACCCAAAGAAATTGATTTGGCTAAAGAAATTTTAAACTATTGATGACCACAACATTTTAATTTACATGAAAACCAATATCCCAATAATCTTCTGCAATACATGGAATCTTCTGCATAATATGTACACATCTCTCTCTCTCTCTCTCTCTCTCTCTCTCTCTATATATACACACACACGTTGTACATACGAATTTTTTTAATATTATTGAAAAAGTAGATAAAATTTTAAATTATATTAGAATAGTTTAGATGTAATTTGAATATATTTTTAATTAAAATTTGTTCTTTGTATAATTTTGGATATATGTTTAGATAATAACATGTAGTTAATTTAAATATTAAATATATTTTAATTTGGATTTGTTATATATATATATATATATATATATATATATATATATATATATATATATATATATATATATATATATATATATATATATATATATAATTTTGGATATATGTTCAGCTAGTTACAAGGATTTTATTTTTTTTTTTACCTGAGAGATCTAATTATGGTGGTAGTTATAATAATTTAAAAAAAAACAATTATTAGAGTAAATACATATGACAAGGTGGTAGTTAGTTATAAGGATTTAATTTTTTTTATAAGAACGGCTATAGTTATAATAATTTTTAAAAAACAATTATTAGAGCAAATACACATGGCACGGTGGTACTTAGTTATAAGGATTTATTTATTAGCCGTGTCTCCCAGATAACTTTCACCCTATCAAGACCCTATCAAGATAACTTCCACCATAATTGGAAAAAAAAAAACACTTTCTTGTGGAATTGAACACATCTAGTCAAAATACATTATGTTTCCACCTGCTGACCACTAGAAGCAGAAGACATTCTAATATAACTAGTAAGTATATCTATGTATATACCCACATGGCTTCTACCAAAGTTCCACCCACATCGCACGTTGATATAGTACACAAAGAATCAAGATTAGAGTGAAGCATGATGCTGAAAACATCACCCAAAATGATTCCCTTGATGGGGTCCTTCAATAATTCCAACAGACAATGAAAAAACACATTTATGTCAGCTAAGGTATTCCAACCACTTGGGGATGTCTTTTATCACACTGTAGACAAATGGGCTGCGGAAGAATAAATGTGATGCCACGAATATGATTCATTCAACTGAAATGACTATCAATTCGGTTATCGCTTATTCGAAGAAAACAGCATAAATATCATGCTCTCTTTCTAGAAACTTGTTTACCTGATGCTCTGTTGATATCACTCTTCCTCGAGCCATCATTTTACAGAACCCCAATGTGCAGTAACTGATAACAGAAGTAACCCGAACGCGAAGCAACAATACCGAGATACTATATGCATAGAAAGAACAAAAGATGAAACATGAGAGCGAGATCAGATGAAACAGACCTAGATTACCCTTGGTTTTTGAAGCAATGGAAGCAATGGATATTTTGAATTAGTTCAGGTAACGGATATTGCAGAGAAATTGTCTCGTCTTCTAAAGATCATTCTCTACTCTGCACGTACTGAAAGTACTCTGCTAAAGTTTGTACTTCTCCGAAGCGAGAAACTTGGAAGTGATTTCAATCCCCAGACTGCTGATGAAATCAATTGGGCTCTTAATACACCCAGCAACAAGCCTTCAACAAAAATGTAGATGCAAAATGAAGGTAACCTTAACAATAATAGCTGAATTGAACACAAATCTGATGATAAAAGTTACACTTTCAACCAAATTGAATTGAATGCAGCTCCATTTGCAACCTCATTTCAGTACACTAGGGATCAATTATCGATATCAAGGGCATGGAAACATCATAACATTTTTTTATCAAAACTGAACTGACAACTGTAGATATTAGACTGGAAGCACTGAATTGAATGTTTGCAATATGGTATAATTTGAAACCAAAAAAGTACATG
This sequence comes from Iris pallida, assembly GCA_029216955.1. Taxonomy (NCBI): domain Eukaryota; kingdom Viridiplantae; phylum Streptophyta; class Magnoliopsida; order Asparagales; family Iridaceae; genus Iris; species Iris pallida. The sequence continues at coordinate 6,535,271 of JANAVB010001399.1, read as the reverse complement.
TATTCTTCGAGGTACAGCGGACATCTCCTTAATACACTAGTGTATAGTTTCAACACCTCCAAGAGTTGGTCCTCCTTCACCTGTTTATGGACCACGTAAGTCAGCAAAAAGGAATTAACTGAAGAGGCGAAACTAGCAAAATTAGAAATAAAAAATCATTATTTGATCTTTTTGCATACAAGAAGCTACGGAACTTCGCAATAGATACATCAAGATTATAAAGTGGTCTATGGACATGATATTTCATGTGAAGCTTACCGCGTAAGCTATTGTGGGACTTTCAATGCACTCTCAATGCGTTGGACGAGTTGGTCGGCAGGCATTGCACCTTCCTAAAGGTTAATCGCAATTACATCAGGGTGAAAGGTAAGCAGCATTGAGAAAGGTGTTAATGGACAAGCATGTTCAGATAGTGATAATGTTCTTACAAAGCGATCACAGGGTTTCCCATTTCTGAAAAGGATGAGTGTAGGCAGTGCTGCAATTTTGTATTGGTTTGCGATCCGTGTATACTTCTCAGTATCAATTTTAACAACCTGGATCGTATCTTTCATCTTGTCACTTACTTGCTCAAGTACAGGAACCATGAATTGGCAAGGACCGCACCTGAAGAAAGAAAATGGATGCAAATGTGAAAAATGAAGAGGCTAATTTCAAACACATTGATGCAGTGATTTTGTTTTTCCAAGAGCAACCATTATCATTTAGCATAAACCAAAAAAAGAGTGATTGTAGTACTACTGGAAAACTCAAATGAGAAGTTCAGAAAAAAAAAAATCTCATTAGTAGGAAGTGCAGATGAAGTAGAGAGGAAAATTATAGTATCCAAATATAGAATAAAATTTATTATAATACATGGGCAGAATCTATTGGCTAGAAAATGTATGAGAGGTGCTCAAAAAGGATATACAAAGGCAGAAGCTGATTTTAACAGCTAACGTGGTATAAAGTGGACATCTGCAGAATTGAGAGTTCGGACATCATTGTAATTGCAATTATAGGCAGGAACTCCAGCATAATATTCATCAAGTTCAAACAAATGGTACATTTAAATATAACCAGCTTCTGTGCCCTGCCAAAACCAAAACCTGAATCATGAGGGGTAATGCCAGCCCTTCAAAAGAAGATTTCTAGCTGGTTTCAAGAATGACTTAAACATTCAGCAAGCCAACAATACCCACATCAACAATGTGTCAGTAAGGTGAGACACAAGCCGATGTTTTATCCTTCTAAGTGTTGTTGTCGTGCAATGTCAATAAGGAAAGGTGTGCTTTCATGGCCTAGGCTTTTTGTTGAATATTGTAACAGTTAATGGTTGTTGTGTTGCCACTGTTGTCGTACAAATAGTGTGCTCAACTAATATCAACAAGAAAAAGCTTTATGTAGAGTTTATTCTTGCAGTGCAGAAGTTTCACCATATATAAATAGGCTGAAAAAATGTTGAAGTCAGTACAGAAATTTTGCAATCGGGTGCAAAAGTTGACGTAGAAAAATGGGGTTAACCATGGAGAGAGATGAGGAAACATATATATACATTGGAGAAACTTAACTGAAAGAAGCTATATTCTCAGAGACCTCAAAAATAGATTGTTCGGTGTCCTATAGAATGAGTAGAAAAGTTCTAGGAAAACAAAAGGAGTAATTGAGAAACAGAGGGAGTACAAAAAACCTTCGAGAAACATCACCAGAAGAAGCTGCCTCTTCAAAACAAAAGGGTAAATAGATTATTTGGCCTCATAGGGAAGCTAATAAACAGCAGTGATTAAGATTAAAACACACCTAAGACTACTTACTAGCTAAGTGAAGAATATAGCGAGAATACACTTCTCAAAGGACTTCCAGAATTTTAGATGACCATACCAAGCCAAAATTTTGGAGAATGACTACAGATTTATATCCTGTTCTTGACTCTATCCAACTTCAAATAGGATTACACTGAATCAGAATTGAAAATAAATACTAAAGTTTAATCCTAAAAGAATTCAGATTAATATTTAACTAATTTCCATCCAGTAATGAATGATGTTGAGTAGTCAACCCCAGTCAAAACCAAATTGATTCCTTGGCAGCTGGCACTCGACATTCTTGTGATAAGCTTACACCAATAGTTTACAATGTATAAAGTTCATAGTTTATTTCTTTATAAACAAACATAATGAGCTTCCGATGCCCTTGGTTGAGTCCAACTTAACCGTAATATACACTTGTCCCATGATTGTTATCTTTACTCAATAAATATGCTAACCAATGGAGTCGGAAAAGAGAAAACCATGGTTTATAATACTCGAAAAGCGCCAAACCAAGGATACAAGGACAGGGAAACTTGTTGTTTCATTGATTATAAATTTGCTGACGACATGAAGGAGAAGGATCGCCTTGCTAGGTGGAACACCATTCTTCATATCTCAATTCCCTCCAATATAAACTTTCATCTCCTTGTTAATTACATTTGTTGCCAAGGTGCACACCGAGGCACATATGAGGCATGACATATTTTGTCCTTTAAGAAGAGGCAACTTTAGTGAGTTGTATGCCTCTAGGGTTTAGGCACATGGCTTTTAGTCTATTAAAACAAATAAATTTGGTCCTGAGTTAAAGACTTCTCATATTCTGCTTTTGAGTAAGCTGTTATGAGTTGTCTGCATCCATAAACTCAAACGAATAAAACCCAAGTCTTTTTATAGCGAAGGGAAGGGATGTTATCGTCAAGTAGGTTAGTATTTATTGAAAGAAAGCGGATGTTGGTAGTACACATCGCCTGGATTTTTCCGAAAAATAAAGTTTTCCCTGCTTAAGTTTGCCCTATTTCTCATTTTCTGCAACCATTGGACCCAAGCTATTAGTCCCTTTTTCAGAGCATTCATCATCTTCTTCAAAAGGCATGCATCTTTGTTTTGGTTTTCTTAGTGTGTATATATACAAAAGGGTGTCCAAAAGCCACGGGGCGCTTTCTTATGCCGGAGCCTAGTGGCTCGAACCTGCATCCTCCATGATGCAAGCAGCAAGCCTTACCATCGCACTTATTGTCGCATCAAATGATGCTTATATATATATATATATATATATATATATATATATATAAAGAGAGAGAGAGAGAGAGAGAGAGAGAGACCCTACGTCTAGGGCAATACATGGGTTGTAGCATCTTAGTTCACTTTTTGCCTTTGACTACACTAGTTAATTAAGAACACATTCTCAAAGATATTTAACTATCAAATGAATCATGATAGTGATACCCATGGCTATCAATTTGGAAAGATGTTTCAGTAAACCAAATATTACTCTATGTATTAGACATATTGATCATTAATGAAATGGCATTATATATATTAAGCTTGTACTTAATTAGTTAATTGTCTTGTTAATATGATAAAGTTCCTCGAGTAAGCAATGGATTTGTAGAGAGATGCAAATGAGATACGAAACCTTAATAAGCATTACTCTTAATAGTTCCTAGTTATAGGTTCACTAATAGGGACATTAGTGAAACCGAAAAGATCCGTACAGTGTGCAAACTCATATGAAGAACATAATTGTTCTCATAAGTTATTAGTGTATCTGACACAATTGCAAAATTGTTCAAGTATATTCGTTGAATAAGTTCAATGAACGACTCGCATAAGGAATCCCCAATGGAGTTGTATGCTACATGTCAATAGGGATGTTCTTCATGCCGGTAATCATTAGAGTACCTTATAAATATGCATCCACACTTTGATATTACTACATTGCGGTCCTAACTATGGATTGCCAAACGTTATACATCGGATGTGGTGAATTACCCATGAAGGCAGTAAATGACCATTCAGGAATCTGCCACTCCTAGCATACAAATGAAGAGATACGTCCTATGTGATTTGGCGTGTTACAGTCACAAAACTCCTTGTGCAATGTGATATGAAAATAGAAAGAGTTCTATTTGTCATTTGATTTGTAAACATATGAGATCGAGACACATAATAACTAGATTAATATATAGATTTGACATTGTTGTATATGATGTCTAGTATATACTAATTGCATGGTAATTGAGCATTAATATATTCATACTGGATGTTGCTACATCCTCACACTGCATGGGAGCCATGACATACTGTTAGGTGTCAATCTTGACTAGCAAGTTTAAACTCCAAAAAGAGTTCTGGAACCATTCGATCGCATATCCGGGCCAATCGAATATTTGATTGGATATCCAATCCAGTTAAACCACATAGGCCGAGATCAGTACGATCCATTCGGCCATCGTGGTGTAATTGAGCCTAATAGGTCACACACATAGAGTTGGTCAACCATAACTGAACGTAGTATGATTTGTATAAATCTAATGCTTGATTGGGTTTTTGAACAAGTGGCTAGATTCAACCTACTTGTGCTAGTACATGAGTCACTAAATGTTAACTTGGTCAACTCCAATTTAGATCAAATATGATAAGATACGATTTGATGTCAATCCAATATATGATTGGATTTAAATATAGAAAGGATCTCCATGAGATTATATCCGTGTATGAATCGATTTGATTGAGATCAAATCTAACCTAATTGGAGGCCAACTATATGCCCACATTGTCCTTAGCCTCTAGTATATATAGAGGGCAGGCTCCAGGAAACAAGCAACTGAAAGCAATTTGTGCAAAGCTCCTCCCAAAACCGTAGCCTCCCTCTCCCTCTCCCTCCTTTGTTCATTCTCTAAACCGGCACAACGGCACAACGGTTATCCATCGGCATCAGACACAACAACGGTACAAGAGTTGCAGCACCATCAAGATGATCTGTTGATTGGTTTTGGTTTTGGTCCTGGACACGTGTCAAAGTTGTTGGTTTTTCGATTGACACTAAGAATTTGTGATAAGGCTTGTTAGATGGCCGTAGCACTCGTGTTGAGATCGTTAGAAACTTGACGCAAGTGCGGTTTGATAGCAACAATAAGATATACCGATAAAGTCAATAGAATAGGATTTATTTATGCTATAGCATGCAAGTGATATTATATAGATTAGTTCTAGTATTTATTTTGCGTATGATAATCAAATCAGATTGTATCAACACATGATATGCGTATGATATGCATCAGGACTCACGTCAAGTTAGATCGATTGCATGAATGAGATGTATTGCAGCGATCTATACTCGTGAGATAGATGTGATCTATCACATAGCCTAATACGATTGTTAAAGTAAACTTCGCCTGGTCACTTATGAAAAAGTTCATATACGACAAAACTATGCTGCAGTTCTGAGAATCAGGAGGAACAATTGGTCAATTTTCCAAAGTATTCAGACATCCGGATGATTGTCCGACCAGTAGGACCCATTGCAACACAGTACCAAACACACGAATGGTTCATGTGTCGCATGAACAAGCGAAGCATTCCAGGAAATTTTTGAATTTCATTCTTGTACCCCATACACCATTTTCTTATACCATTTTGGTTCAGACGTTAAGTTATAAATCCATTTTGGCTGTTTAGCTAAAGGTCCAAGGTCTGGGATTTGGACTTATTTAGAGTTTGAGACGATATCTCCAAAAATATTTTTCCCACGGTTCAGGTAGCACCATAAAGGTCTTGAGAGGGTCTCTCAAGATAGCAACATAGAGGTCTTGATAGGATCTCGCAAGATCATTAACAACCTTCAGGGGAGCCTCATCAAAGATTTGAAGTTTCAAGTCAATGGATTACTTTTAGCCATTATAAGAAAACATTTGTCAAACAAAGCACATAAACTGAAACAAAAGTACAAGGATGATACACTTGTTAGATTCTTTTCTATATCTCACAAGGACCATTTTGCTAAGGCCTGGTATGGGATTGTTGCTTCTTTTCAAACAGCAGCAGCAAAGCAGCTTGGACAATAGCCTCCCTCCTGCTTTGAGATGATGCCCCAAAATTGAACTGGCTTTTCAAAAGGATTTTGATAAGCTGCTGTTCTCAAACAGGTTTAGAGACTGTTTTTTGGGAAAAAATAAGCAAAGACATGATAAGTAATCGCAAACCCAGTCTTAAGTTTGATCAATATAGAATTGAATGTGGTGGTTTATTTGTAAAATTGAATTTATCTTATGAGTTGACTCTAGGTTGGAGAGAATTAGTACTTTTAACTGGACTAAGATTTGTAGATGGATAAGATACTGAAAGAGAATTGAAGTATTTAAATTGAATATTAGAAAATGCTTGAGATATGTAAGGTACTTGACTTTCTAGAATCGTAGAATAACCAATATTGATTTTCATCTTTACAGTAATTCATGGTCATTTTTTTTCTCAATTGCTTTGCTGCTCAAGGTTGGAAATTTCTGTTGGCCCAATGATTGTATCATATTTTTGAATATGGTTAATCTGTTAAGTTTAGCATTTCATTATCACTAATCTTAATACTATCGCTATAGCATTTCTAATTATACTTATACCTTTGGTGATATGTGCCTATTGGTTTACATCTTAGTGATATGAGCTTATCTATCTTAAATTTAATCGGGTTGCCAAAATTAAAACTATGTTTTTGATTGTGGTCATTCAATTAAGTTTAATCATTATGATATCACTAACATTTATGTTATCACCTTAGCACTTATACTTAAACTCAACATTGTCCTAATATGCATTAAACTTATCATACTTGCTACTATGTATATTACTTTGTTCGTCTAACATGTACATGCAGAAAAGCAATTAGCAAGATCAAATGTAGACATATGCAATGAAGAAATCATGGTGGACCAAAGACGATGATATTTCACAAAGATTTCTCTGAACCGCCCGACGACATCTTCGGAGCCACGCACCGGGGGTTCCGCTGCCCAGTCAGCGGACGGAGGTCGAGGGGACAGCGTCCCCCGTCGGGGGTTCGGGGGCGAAGCCCCCGAAAGGTATTCAGTTTTCACAAACTGGATATCTTTTGACAGCTGTCGTCAGAGAAAAAACCAACACCTATCAAAGGAAGAAGCCAAGCCATGTCATCATCATTTCAAGACTCTGAAGAAGCCTGCACCTGCCTAAGTATATCTGGAGTCTGTAATGAGTCTTAGGAATAATTGTAAACACAAAAAATGGATGGCAAAATCGAAAGTTAGGGTAGAAATTAGTCCAGGATCATTTTCGGTTGAAAATCGGCATACCGACGGTATACCGGTCTATACCGACGGTATACCGATTTTGTTCACAGAAAGTTTCTGTCTACAAAATCGGCATACCGACGGAATGCCGATGTATACCGACGATATACCGATTCTGTAACGTTGAAATTCCAACGGTCGAATTTCGAGCATTTAATGATCCCAACGGCTATATTTCTAGCCGTTGCAATTCCAGACCGGCATACCGACGGTATACCGGTCCATACCGACGGTATACCGATCGCTGTCTGAAAAGTTGCCTTTGAGCTCTTTTCAATGCTTTGGTTATAAATAGCCTTGAACCCCTTCTTTCAAGGTTGATGCTTTGAGCCTAAAAATTTCTAAACCACCAAAGCTTATCCACAAACAACTCTACAAAGTTTTCATTTGCCTATCCACAAATTGTGTTAGAGTTATTGAGTTGTAAAGTAAGATCTTCATTTGAGTTGTAAAGTAAGATCTTCATCCTGTTGTATAAGGAGATCAAAACCTATTGTGAAAGGTTGAAGTTGGAGAGTCTTCGTATCCAAACTCTCGATTGAAGTTTGAGAGTCTTCGTATCCAAACTCTCGGTTGAAGTCGGAGAAGCCTTCGGACTAAAGCTCTCGTGTAAGAAGTTGGCGAGTTCTTCGGATCCAAACCCGTGTGTAACTATTTACTCAAATAGTGGATTAAAGCCGGAGAGAGTTCCGGGACTGGAGTGCCCCTTGGAAGGATACCAGGATATATCGTGTGTCGATATTGTTATTGCTTCTTCTCTTGCACTTATATTTTTAAATTGTCCATTAGCTTGTGCTAAGTGCTTGATTAGTTAGCTTGACCCTATTCACCCCCCCCCCCCCCCCCCTCTAGGGTTCTTACAATTTCTTGGGTTAAAAGGTTTCGAGTATTTGAGCAAATATTGCTTACGAATGTAGCATATAACTCATCTTTTCATTGCTATCTAAACTTGACTTCTTTTCTTCTCTTGTTTGATCTCTTTCTCCTCTTTTATTTTCCCAAATTACAAACTTTCAGACTTCACTGGAGTTACTCCCAAACCCAGTACTGTGACAATGGCTGCTTGGAGATGCGAGGAAGAGCAAATAAGGTAAACATTTTTTATGTCTTACTAATTCTTTGAAGCCAAACTTGAATCAGTACTGAAGTTGGCAGGATTCCTATCCAATTCTTGTATCCACCGTGACATTGAACTATAGGACAGGAGAAATATTAGAAATTGTGGTTCGAATGAATTTGATGAGAGAAACGGGGAAAAATAGTGGACACAAATTGTTAAGTTGGAACTTAGTAGAACAAGATAAAGTCAAGATTTAAGTAGTTTTATAGCTCCTACAGATCTAGCTTAGTAAACAAGGTTACTGGTCACATCAATATAGTCATTATTACTATTCATGTGAAAATGTCTTACTCCATGTTTAAGTAATCAGGGGTTTTTGAGTAAAGGATTTTATTGATAAAAGGAGTTCAAGTATCCTTTATGGATACTTTTCGTATCTTGAAAAATTTTGTGAACAAAATTCTAATTCCATTCTTTTCTATAAAATTTCTTTTCTTTAACTTCTTATTAGTTTTTTTTCGATTAAAGTTGTAAATTTACAAGATTTAAGTTACATCGGATGACGACAAAGAAAGGATATGTGGACTGACATCAAAATCGATTATCAATTTATTCTAGGTTTAACCAGACTACCTTGATATAGACATCTAAGGTTCCGAAGGACAAAGTAAGCCTTTTATATGAATTTTATGTTTGTTGCTCAAAACATTTAGCAGATAAGAATATTAGAAATAAGAGGAGTGAATTCAGGAGGTGGTAACATGAGAGGAGACTGACTTAGAAGGTTTGAACATGTGCAAAAAAGACAAATAGATGTGCCAGTTATGAGGAGTAATGGTATCTAGTTAAATATGCTAAAACTAAGGGTAGGCATAACCAAACTTGAATTGAGCTCGTGAGAAAGGATAAACATTTCTTGATGTTAGAGAGGTAGATTCCATTATCCGAGCAGAATGGAAGAAAATGATTCATATAGCCAACCCAAAAAATTTAGAATAAAGGCCCTTTTGTAATTGTTGTTGTAGAGTACAGTCTAGAGCTTAAACTAATTTATAAACGAAATACAAAAATGGATACGAAAGAACTATATAAAGTCATTGTTTTGTTGAAGAAATTGATGAAAGCAGCAAAGGAAAAGACAAAGATGAGGGGGAAGAAAATAATTTACGAGAAGGACGACGAGGAAAAAATAAAGAATGCAACAGATACATAGGGCAAATACAATAGAAAGTACTTCATTATTTTAAAAGCCTAAATAACAGAAACAAAATTTTGGTCTTATAAGCACCGATAAAAAGAAGAAACCAGTCTGACTCAAACTGAACTCCTAATGTAAGTAAAATAACTCACATGAAAACAGTGTCAGAAATACAAAAAAATATAAATGACTAGAAGAGTCCTAACTCCTAATAGATTAACATTTTTTCCCCAAGGATATCCACCTTATTTCTAGTGCTGAACTAACTCATTCTATCCCAGTAGAAATACAAAACAAATCCAAAGTGAGTTCTAAATCATAACCATAACAAAACTGAAACTATTTCTCACAAATTTAAGCCACTAATGACTGATTTGGACCTCAATCAAATAATCAAATACCAACCAAGTCCCACACATACCATGATTCTTGGGATTAACCATGTTCATCAAAGTAATATGTTATGATAGCAACAACAACCAGACTACATACTGAAACTGGTTGGTTACTGAGATTATCCACAATACGACAAAACTAGCCATCGAAATGGGAGCAAACCTGGATGTTTACTAAATTGAACAAGTCAAGCAAGAGAAAAGGGGACATCTTTAAGTAGAAGCAACATTATATGCTGAGAGCCTGAGATATAGTTTATAAGGTAACGAGCCAAATATTCAATAAAATTCCAAGTTCCAACAATTACAAATTCTGCAAACCCAATCTACAATGAAATGGGATACTAAGGGCCAATATGGATTGCAGTTGCATTTCATTCCGAAGCCCATTTGGTGCCAAATGCAAGGGACAGGCCAAACGGGTTCCATTCCAAATGGGCATAATTTCAGACATGTCATTCATTTCGGGGCTCAAATTGGCATTTCCGAGAAACTAGCCCAACGAGTTCCGGAAATGGACATTTGATCAAATGGGATGAAAGATAAAAACATAACTGCAATCCAAACTAGCCCAATTCATGATAACCAAACCCACATCCAATTGCAGAATTCTGATCAGATAGGAGTATGATGTTATAACTGTGTAGAATAAATTGTACTTTCAACTATCCAGATCAGAACTACCAACAATTCTTGTGACCTTTCCCAACTAAGATTGGTGATACAAATAAGTTAAATTATATTCTCAATAATTTGAGTGGTCATAAATAAAGGTTATTCTTTTTTTTTCGCTATAAAACTGGTAAATAAGTTACGAGTTACTTACCAAGTTGCATAAAAGTCCACCAATACGGGCTTATCAGAATTTTTCAACAAATCATCAAACGAGGAAAATGTCTGCTTCTTTGCTTGAACCTAGAGGACCAAGAAGATCAGTAAAATCTCACTCACATTGTATCCAATTAAATATACTTAATACTTCAGGTTATTACAGGCATGGCAGCATTAAAGGTGAACCTATGAATTAAGTGTGTATAACTAGCTAAATAATCGACGCCGAACAAGATGCATCATTTACTTATAGAAGAGTTTGATTAAAGGGGTAAATGTGTAAGCTCCCCATGTGATCCCAAAAGTTTCATTCTCTTACTAAGAAGGTAAAGAAATCACCACTTGAAGTATTCTTTATATAATCCCAAGCTTCCTAAGATGTAGATATTTTACTAGAAATAGTAGACAATGAACCAATAAAAGACAAATTTCCATTTCGTTCTGAAGTGATGCAGATCTGGGTCGCCAACAATCTCCCCCTCCAGCCACTTCAGCACCTTGTGATCTTCTCAAAGATCATTACGAGCCCTATCCATTAATGTTTTGTATATCTATTAATGTTTTTCTAGATTCCGAAAATGTCAATGGTGGATAAGGACGAGAATGAATCTGGGAATCCAGGACATATTCATCCTGGAGCTTCTGCTCTTAGTTAAAGTTGAAGTTGAGCCAGCATAAATATTCCAAAGCCAGAACTTGAGCAATCTGTGTAAGGGTCTGTCATTGGTGAGTTTTGCTAACCCTGCGCATCATCAGGTTCTTGTTACAAAGCTAAAGGAAAGTACAACAGGTCGATTGTAAGTGTGCTTATCATAGTCAATCTTCTTCATCCTTTTAAATGCAGCAGCTAAGCGCCATTTGTTGGCAGGATAGGTTTTCGATGCTTTCTTGAGGGATGTAGGTAAAAAGTGGAAGCAGCACTGTTTCTTGTGGAGCTTCATGGACGCTAACTCAACTAGGTTGAATACTTCTTTTGGTGTAACCACAACACATTTGGCTTTACTTGCTTCCTTTTCCTAATAGTTAACTCTAGTCAATTAGGACATGAATTTACCTCTATTGGTCCAAAGATTTTATAGTTCTTAGTTCTTGGATTTATAATTTCTCTTGGATTTATAATTGCTCAAATTTTTCATGCATTCTAGAAATCTTAATAATTCTTTGGAAATCTTGAAACTTGGCTGAAAATCTATAAGGAATTTTCTTATATTGCTGGAAATTGGATATATTTGTTGAAAGTTCTCGCGTTTCAAGTTTGGTGATGGTGTGGTCTTTAGCCAACCCAACTTTTTTCGGTTTTTCCCCTCAAATTTAATGTTCTAACCAAACAATATTCACATTAAAACCCGTCTAGTTTTAGTTAAAGTATCAAACCAAAAACAAAAAGAGGGGATCGGATAGTTTTTAATAACAATCTTGACCGGTGAATGAGTTAATAAAGGGATCACTCAATTGTAGAGTATGTGACATGAATAAGCAATTTGCAATTACGATAATCACTAGGAAAATGACAACGGATATGCAAAGGAGAAGTTTGGCCAGGAAAAGAAGTTGCCATAGCTTTTGCAAGATTTGTCTATAGCTAAAACGGTATATGCACAGGATTCACAAGTATGAGAAGAAGTGTCCAATATCACAAGCTTACACAAAAGAAACATAGCTCCTCACATTTTGTTGGTGTTCTATATCTTGACATGATGGGTTGTTAGAAGAAAAAAAAAATTATTTTGGCCAATTCGGCAATTTCTGTGGGCCTGTGGCTGACTTTTCCCAGGCACAAGGGAAAGTAACTCCAACCGCTTCGTTCAGCTAACCTACCTACATGATCAGCTATCTTAGAAACAAACCTTAAAAAATGGAATCACTACCTTTCAAAATGATGATGAAAGAGCATAGTTTGCAGTATGGCCAATACCAGTCCGATACGTTCGATATCGATACGGTTTGGCATGTCCAGATCCAATATCGACCGATACCGATACTGACCAATACCGACATTGGGAATCTTTTTTCCAGTCCATTCGGCAAAGAAAATTGAAAGAAAAATGTAATGCTCCGTCCCGCTCAGCTCAACCGGATAAATTGAAACACAACGGCGTTTAAACTTAGCCATGCAACGGCTTGCTCGAAGTCTCGCACGGTCGAGACGACTTCTCGTTCAGGTGGACGGCTTCGATGAACTTGCCTCTGCTTGGCCTTCACACTAATAAAATGTTGTTTTCATGCACTGAGTAGGCTTGATAATAAAAGAGATGAACCCACATAGCTAAGGAAATAATCCCGTGGTCTTGAGTCGGTAATATACAACTTGAAATGGGTAAGTTGTTACTTATAAATCACTCCACGATGGCTTTTATAGTTGGCAGTGGGTCTTTTGACCAAACACGAATTCGATTAAGTTGAGTTATGACACGAGCTATATTGATTTGATGTCATAGTAGGCACGTTCCACGATCTCACTGCTTGTTATAGCAAAAACGTCCCATTGTCTCAGAGTTCGTCCCATAGAAGATGCCACGGATTAAGGTGTTCAATGAACACGATTGTTCAAGTTGAGCACATGCACGGTCCCACGGTACTACGGCTTCATATAGCCATATGTTTTTCACGGTCTCAAGGCTCGTCATATAGAGTATGACTTGGTTGGTAGTATTGCACGGAACATAGTTTGGTCAAGTTAAACAGAAAGGCTATGCAGTAGCCGTTTCCGGAGTTTCAAAAGAAGGAAAGTTCATGATGTAGGATCGATATGTAAAGCAATATATTCTAGAGGGGGGTGAATAGAGTAGGCAGCGGAATATTAACTATTAGAAAAATGTTAGTAGCGAGATCACAGAAATATATCACAGATATGAAAATGTAAAAGTAAAGTACAAAAAGCAAACGCAAACACGACGATGTATACTGGTCTCCCTCTTGTGAGGACTAATCCTTTCGAGAGAACTCTAGCTCCCGGTTGAAATCTACTATGGAAAACCGCAAATTTTCATACGAAGTTCTTGCAACTTATACAGACGCAAGCTTTGATCCGAAGCACTCGACCAACTTCAATTGTGAAGTGTCTTACTTCTTGTCAAGCCTCTTGATTACAATCACTCTGAATTTCTAGACCGTATCGCACTGGTAAATCGACTAGAGGATTATAACTGGCTTGGGATTTGAAAATGAAAGCTTAGAAGGCTTTGGAAGAACGTAGTAAGCTTAGAGAGAAGAGATAAGAAAGTGAATTGGTGTATTAAAATGGTAGAAATTCTTTTCTATTTATAGGATTTCCAAAGAGAGAATTCGGACATAATTCTACGAGAAGATCTCGACATATAGCCGTTGCATCCGTAACTGCGGGAAGACTGAGTTTAAAAAGCAACATTCCACCAACCGAACTCGAGGCGAATTCGCCCAGAGTTCTGCTGGTTCAGAATGGGTGAATTTTGGGTTTTGAAACTCAGGTTTTGGGCTTTCGAATGTTCAAGCAGTTAGGAAGTAGTTTGGGCTAGTTTTCAAAACAAATGGGTATTTTTGAAAACGGTTCTGGGTAGCTTATTTGCCAGTACAACTTGGTTTACATTGTATTCCTAGACTCAATAAAATGTGAAAAATACATTTTTAATTGATAATTGAAAAATACAGATGTAATGACAAACACGGCTCCAAGTCTTGAACGGTAGCAGTAGCAGTTCTAGCAGTTCGTCCAAGTAGTCCTTATATCGAGACAGGGTTAGATCAATTATTAAAATCCGATTTGACCATGACCAATGGGCCAACACGTGCGACCGTTTGTCACCGAGGCAGTCCCTCGTTTGGGAGTCTCCAATGATGCACGTTTTGCAAAGTATGGTTCTGATGCACGTTTTGCAAAGTATGGTTCTGATGCACGTTTTGCAAAGTATGGTTCCGATGCACGTTTTGTAACGTATGGTTCCAAGCACGTTTTGCTAAGTATGGTTCGAGTCGCGTACCACAAATTAGGCCATACATTTACGTGAGTCTAGATGTTCACGTAGGTGCATAGTCATGGACAACTTGTGCACAATGATTTCTTCCTCAACTGATTTACGCCGGGGCGCCGGGGTCAGTTCGACCTAGGGGAAAGAAGTTATAGTAGTGCTGGATTGTACAGCACCAGGATATTCGGAGGCTTTCATTGGGGCTCGCTACATGCATTGAAGGACCTGCCATCTATGCCAAGTTATGTCCACGACGACTTGTCATGTCAGTGACATTTCATATAGATAAGTGGTTTGTTGATCGATAATCCGCATGCACGGTGTCGGTTGAGTCGCAAGGAGTATAAACACGGCACGAATGAGTCAAGAAATGTGTGCACGGTCTGCACCACAAGTTTTATGAAGCCTAAGATTTGGCTATACGTAAAGACACATACTTCGGCACGAGATGTGGAATCGTATTTGAGTTGTCAACACAAGTTCTACAAGTTTCGGATAGTTGTTTCGAGTTTAATTCAGGAAGGACCGTAAGACAAAGTTGGGTTAAGTCATGTTGAGTTGTGAGACACGGCTTCGATATTGAAGCACGAACAGAGTTTATGGCACGACCATGTTATTGCGTCTCAGAATGAGTCAAAGGGCAAGCACGAGTCGAATACGTTGATGTTGTTGGCACGAGAATAGTCTAGAGGCACAAAGATAAGTTATCGGTGCGAGGCACGGCGATGGTCTAGAGACACAAAATAGATCAGCAGTCTGTCCTAAAACTAATCCTAGGGCAAGATTAGAAAGACAATCGAAGGAATAAAAGTTGCACTCATTAAATGAACGTATTGGTTTTTGTTTGGGTATGCGAGATGCTAGTCCACCAGTACGGTTGTGTACTGACAACCCACCAGTTTTCATGCGCAGATGACAGGTACATGCTCGCACGAGGCAGAGCTCGCTTGGACGCACTGAGGCATGGAGTTTCTTGGCGTTTCGAGGCGTGCAGCCGTGTTGAAGTTTTTACCTATACGGGACGTAATGTATGGACATCATCTTCTGAATCACCTTCAAGTTGCAAGTCGAAGGGCACCTATGTTTCATTGTATTGAGAGGAGAGAGAGCCGAGTGTTTGTATCAAGAGTAAAAGTGAGCTTGAGTGACTTGTAATCTTGGCTTCGCGTCCTTGTAATCTTATTTTCAATATTTCAATATCTATAAAGTGTATTATTTTCTACATGTCTTTGTGTGATTGAACTTCTCTGCTTGGAACTTCTGTGCGACGACTCCGTCGCAAGCTGTTGTAATCGACCGTTATGGAACACGCCTTGCGCGAGCGCAACCTAGGCTCGCACGGCATTACGCCTTAGCGAGGACGATCGGTTCTGCGAAACCGGAGCATGACATAGTGGTATCAGAGCACGGCTTTACATCCTTGGGCTTTCGATTGAATTCTTTAACTCTGATGTTCCCTTGCTTCTTGATGTTATTGATGCGCACTCTCTCAATGTTCCGCGGGATGTTCTATACAATAAGTCTATATATCTTGTAAAATCTCACGAGGGAAAATTTAGATGAACAAAAGATGGTTTCACGTAAGGCACGGTCAGCTAAGTCGGGCTGCGCATATATACAAAGAATTACGTCGAAAATAGCAAATTATGTGCGAGATCAAATGTTTGTGAATAAGAATGTGTTGGACTCGATTGTGGGATGATTATCGATTGAGGTACTATCGAAAAGATGATATCGTCAATACGGTATAGATAAACATGCTTGGAATTTGAGGAATGGTTCGAACGAAGATTCAAAATGATCGGTCATGGTTCGAATAATCATTTCGATGATTTATTGAGTAACTTCATCCCTGAGTGGTGTATGGATAGTCTTGGAAATATTGATCGACTGAGGATCGGGGTGCTGATGGGTCTATCAGCAAGCGACAAAAGTAGTGCAAAGCCTTAGAAACGAGTATGACAAAGTTAGTCATGATTATAGATATCTCATGCGAGATTTGAGTTAGACGAACAAGAAGGCGACGCCTAGCGGTTTGGGATTGCGTCAGTTATGAAATGTTGATGTAAAGAGTAGATAGATTGAATCAAGAAGAAGTTAAGGTGTAACGAACGGATGACTCGGTCGAGAAATCGATATGAATCGTATACGAAAAGTTAGCACGATTGGAAGTTAGCATGCATGAAAATGATTCGAATATCTGAGAATGACTCTAAGGATTTGAGATAGATGTTGCTTGATGACTTGAGTTAGCATAGAACAATGCGATTTGAGGAAATATGTTGCTCGATGACTTAAGATAAACAGATGAACGTACTTGATTTTGGGTTTGAACAAATTGATCATGTAACTAGTTCGAGGGATAATAGTTGAATTTGATCTTGAATGTCGAGGAGATTGTGGTAGTTCAAATGATAGCATCAGTTGTACGACTCGGAGTTTGTTGCAAAGGAAGATCGTCAGGTTATGTATATCATCGATGGTATTGAGGCGTATCAAATATCGATGTGCAATAACTCGAGGGTACTCTTCGAGGAATGATGATCGTGTAAAATGTTATTGTTCAAATGGATGCTATACTCGGGATTTTGATAATAATGAATGTTTGGATTGCTTGATTAGATGAACTTGAAGCATACGTGAATAAATGATAGTCGGACTATGCGAAACGAAAATGTTGACAGAGTTGATGATCATTGATGTGAGAATTGTTATGACTCGAGAAATTATAGTAGGTGATCTTGCGATTATGCGATGAGATATATGTACGAGATTGATGACTAGTAGGATTGGGGATTTGAGGAAGTCAAAATGGACGAATGTATGATTGAGATTTTACGACTCAGAATTTGAATCGACATTGCGATTTGTGATCGGTGGATTATGACTTGGGATTTTGTAGTCGAGATGTATGAATTGGGATTGGTAGGTCTATCGAACGAGTTGAGTATATTGTGCGATTTGTGTTGATAAACTATAGGGTGTGATCGAGAATGATCGTGAACGATATAGGAATGGCTTCGCTGAACGGTTTGGACCCATTGGGCTAAACGTTACAAGTGCGGATAGGATAAATCTATGCTCGAAGTTTAGAAATCGGAGTGATACGAGTTTTGGGTAGGAAGATCCTGTGCTATCGACTACAGTTTGACCTTAGAATTGGGGGTGAGTATCGATATTGGTTGCACGGAATGTGCATGACTTTGACTTTAGCCTTGGTGAGTTAGCCTAGCGGTTAGGCAGACGTCCCTATGTCGAGAGGTAGAATTGTGCGATCAACCTTAGCAAGACTCGCCTGGGTAGATTATAGAGCTGGGGTAGCTAAATTGTAGAATTGAGACATGAAAGTTGGACTTATGATCTTAGGATGTTTTGACGAATTATGGGAATGGATTGGACTATGAAATGTTGGACTTTAGTTTCGGATGGATTGATGGTAGTGCGATCGTTGGATTTGAAATGAACTTGAATATTAATTGTAGCGAATCGAAATTAATGAATTCAAAAGATAGTGATATCGAAAGGCGAAATACTTGAATATGGATACATGCGAATATTGATTGAGGCATTGATGCAAGTCAGGTTTCGGAGATTGGTTAAGGAGGGGTAACACTGGATTTCGACTAGGAGACGGCGAATAAATGACTTGATGAAATTTTGATTCAGAAATTTATTGAGGATACTGCTCGGGTGGTTTGTCCTAGAACTAAGTTGTTCGTGTGCGCAACGAGAATAAGTTACCCAAGTTTAAGATATAGTTGTTCGATGTGAAAAATAACTAAGACGCGAGCATGGATCGTATTGAAGAAACGCATAGGAGGAGTGTGTGTGTGAGAATTATTGAATGTTGAATCAAGTGATAAGTTGCTAAGTGTGTACTCAGTAAGTTTCGCTGAGTAGTGTATTATGTAATGCCTCATCCCGCTCAGCTCAACCGGATGAATCAAAACGCAACGGCTTTTGAACTTAGCCATGCAACGGCTTACTCGAAGTCCTGCACGGTCGAAGCGATTCCTCGTTCAGATGGACGGCTTCGGTGAACTTGCCTTTGCTTGGCCTTCACACTAATAAAATGTTGTTTTCATGCACGAAGTAGGCTTGATAATAAAAGAGATGAACCCACATAGTAAGGGAATAATCCCGTGGTCTTGAATTGGTGATATATAACTTGAAATGGGTAAGTTGTTATTTAGAAATTACTCCACAATGGCTTTCAAAGTTGGCACTGGGTCTTTTGACCAAACACGAATTGGATTAAGTTGAGTTATGCCACGGGCTATTGACTCGATGTCATAGCATGCACGTTCCACGATCTCACTACTCGTTATAGCAAAAACGTCCCACGGTCTCACAGTTAGTCCTATAGAAGATGCCACGGGTTAAGGCGCTCAATGAACACGGTTGTTCAAGTTGAGCACGTGCACGGTCCCACGGTTCTACGGCTTCATATAGCCATATGTTTTACACGGTCTCAAGGCTCGTTATATAGAGCATGACTTGGTTGGTAGTGTTGCACGGAACATAGTTTGGTCAAGTTAAGCAGAAAGGCTATGCAATAGCCGTTTTTCGAGTTTCAAAAGATGGAAAGTTCATGCGACCATTTGTCACCGAGGCGGTCCCTCGTTTGGGAGTCTCCAACGATACACGTTTTGCAAAGTATGGTTTCGATACACGTTTTGCAAAGTATGTTTCCGATGCACGTTTGCAAAGTATGGTTCGAGTCGTACCACAAATTACGTCATGCATTTACGTGAGTCTAGATGTTCTCGTAGGTGCATGTTCATGGGCAACTTGTACACAAGGAGTTCTTCCTCGACTGATTTACGTCGGAGTGTTGAGGTCAGTTCGACCTAGGGGAAAGACGTTATAGCAGTGCTGGATTGTACCGCACCAGAATAGTCGGAGGCTTTCATTGGGGCTCGCTACCTACTTTGAAGGACCTGCCGTCTATGCCGAGCTAGGTTCATGATGGCTTGTCATGCCAGTGACCTTTTATATAGATAAGTAGTGTGATGAGCGACAATCCGTACGCACGGTGTCGGTTGAGTCGCAAGGAGTATAACCACGGCACGAATAAGTCAAAAAATGTGTGCACGGTCTGCACCGCAAATTTTATGAAGCCTAAGATTTGGCTATACGTAAAGACACATGCTTCGGCACGAGATGTGACGTCGTGTTTGAGTTGTCAACACAAGTTCCACAAGTTTGGGATAGTCGTTTCGAGTTTAATTAAGGAAGGACAGTAAGACAAAGTTAGGTTAAGTCATGTTGAGTTGTGAGACACAGCCTCGATGTTGAAGCACGAACATAGTTTATGGCACAACCATGTTATTGCGTCATAGAGTATGAGTCAAAGGGCAAGCACGAGTCGAATACGTTGATGTTGTTGGCACGAAAATAGTCTAGAGGCACAAATATAAGTTATCGGTACGAGACACGGTGATGATCTAGAGACACAAAATAGGCCAGGAGCCTATATCCTAAAACTGATCCTAAGGCAAGATTAGAAAGACAATCGAAAGAATAAAAGTTGCACTCATTAAATGAACGTGTTAATTTTTGTTTGGGTTTGCGAGACTAGTCCACCAGTACGGTTGTGTACTAACAACCCACAAGTTTTCATGCGCAGGTGACAGGTACCTGCTCGCACGAGGCGGAGCTCGCTTGGACGCGCTGAGGCATGAAGTTTCTTGGCATTTCGAGGCATACAGTCGCGCAAGGTTATAAATGGCGGTAGGCGGGTGCGCGGCGGAGAGAGTCCGCCTACCACCTAGGCCGCCTAGGCCGCCTAGGCGGTGCCTAGGCGCCGCCTAGGCGGTCGATACATTTTGAACATTTTTTACTATTTTACCACTGTTTTTTGCATAATATGCATATTTTAAGGGTGTTCCATGCATAACTAAGTTGTTGAACGAAGATTTATAAAGTTTTAGTTTTGTAAAAGTGAACCATAGGCCCATAATGTGTTAAAAACCTTTTTGGCCAAAATATTTTGTAAAGTAATTCTCCGCCTAGGCGCCCGCCTACGCTGCATGACCTCCGCCTATGCCGCCAACCTCCGTTGGCCGCCTACTCCACCGCCTACAGAAAAGCGGTGCGGAGAGGGCCTAGGCGGGCGCCATTTAGAACACTGCAGCCGCGTTGAAGTTTTCACCTATACGGGACGTAATGTATGGACATCGCCTCCTGAAGCACCTTCAAGTTGCAAGTCGAAGGGCACCTATGTTTCATTGTATTGAGGTAAGAGAGAGAGCTGAGTGTTTGTATCAAGAGTGAAAGTGAGCTTGAGTGACTTGTAATCTTAGCTTCGCGTCCTTGTAATCTTATTTTCAATATCAATAAAGGGTATCATTTTGTATGTCTTTGTGTGATTAAACTTCTCTGCTTGGGACTTCTGTGCGACGACACCGTCGCAAGCTGCTATAATCGACCGTTATGGAACATGCCTTGTGCGAGCGCAACCTAGGCTCGCGCGGCATCACGCCTTAGCGAGGACGATCGGTTCTACGGAACCGGAACGTGACAAAAAGACCAATTAGCAAGGGTATAAAAGCATAGTAAGGTTGTAAAAGCATGTAAAAGAAGAAAAGTTATGTATCGCATGTAAACCAAGCGGCAAAGGTGACTGACATTTCATTCGATTTCAAAACTACTACGAAACAGCACTGGAAATACTTTAAATTATGCCTTGTATAAAATATTTATATAAAAAATTAATAATTATTTTATTTTTGATACCAAAAAAATTGATGCTCCGATCCGAAACCGTCAATACTACCGATACCGCAAATCCCGAGACCCATAGAAAGGGTCCAATACCGATTCCTGTGAACCTTGTGAAAGAGTTGGCACTGATCTTGCAAGATGCTTCCACATAATGTGATGTTCTACTTCACGATTGTCTAGGACTTCTCCAACCAACACTCAAAAGGTTGGGTAGTTCAAGTAATCGTCGGCCTGGTCCTATGAAAACATGGCCATATGAGGCATTCAACCAAACATTGAATTAAAAAGCGCGCCTAGGCACAAGGCGCAGCGATGCGCAGGGACCATTGAATTAAAAAGCGCGCCTAGGCGTGCGCCTAGGCGCAAGGCGCAGCGAGGCGCAGGGACAGTGCCTAGGAACAAGCCAGGCGCACCACCTTAAAAAAATGCGCGCCTAGTGTAGAAAGGCGCAGGCTCCAGGCGCTCAACAAGGCGCGCCTAGACGTAAAGTTACTTTAATATATATATATATATATATATATATATATATATATATATATATATATATATATATATATTCCAACCTTCTATATACATGTTATATAGTTTATGGACTTTATTGGAAAGTATAGAAATTATTGTCATTAATATTATTGTGGGTTTTAGATTGTTTTCTAAATTAGAATGTACTTCTATATTAAAGGCTTATATATATGTGGTTTGTATATTATATGTATATGGTTTGGGTTATTTATATCTAATGGACTTTTAGTTTGGGTTATTTATATCTAATGGACTTTTAGTTTGTTATATATATATATATATATATATAAAGAATAATATATATATATATATAAAGAATAATTTTGTGCCTATGATTTGTGATATTTTCAAGGAATTTGGACTTCTATGTAGCTAAGTTTTTAAATGTAGATATTTTTTACATATAAATAAAAAGTGCGCCTAGCTTTCAAAAGGCGCGCCTTGAGCCTTGCGCCTAGCGCCTCAGGCTCCAGGAACCTTTGCGCCTTGGTGCGCCTTTCGCCTTTTAAAACTATGGCAGGGACAGCGCCTAGGAACAAGCCAGGCGCACCACCTTAAAAAAGCGTGCGCCTAGTGTAGAAAGGCGCAGGCTCCAGGCACTCAACAAGGCGCGCCTAGGCGTAAAGTTACTTTAATATATATATATATATATATATATATATATATATATATATATATATATATATATATTCCAACCTTCTATATACATGTTATATAGTTTATGGGCTTTATTGGAAAGTATAGAAATTATTGTCATTAATATTATTGTGGGTTTTAGATTGTTTTCTAAATTAGAATGTACTTCTATATTTAAAGGCTTATATATATGTGGTTTGTTATATGTATATAGTTTGGGTTATTTATATCTAATGGACTTTTAGATTGCTATACACACACACACACACACACACACACATATATATATATATATATATATATATATATATATATATATATATATATATTTGTGCCTATAATTTGTGATATTTTCAAGGAATTTGCACTTCTATATAGCTAAGTTTTTAAATGTAGATATTTTTTACATATAAAGAAAAAAGTGCGCCTAGCTTTCAAAAGGCGCGCCTTGCGCCTTGCGCCTTGCGCCTAGCGCCTCAGGCTCCAGGAACCTTTGCGCCTTGGTGCGCCTTTCGCCTTTTAAAACTATGCAACCAAATAGGGGCGGATCTAGACATTTTAATCAGTGGAGGCTCAAAGTCCATTGACAAATTGAAAAAAAAAAAATTGAAAGAAAAAAGAGAGTACGTTCCGAAGATTGGAGTCAAAAAGTGTCTTTGAGAAAAAGAAAAAACAAAAAAATTGACAAATACAAGCTTTTAACTTAGGAGATCCAATATAAACCTTCACAACTTTACCAACTGGACTACATTGTAACATTAGTTCAACAGCAGTGGCTCTTTATATTTGGATGTTCTAAAGTTATTGGGTAAAACATATACTGGATCTATTTTCCAAATATTCAGTGGGGGGTTGCACGCGCCTACAAGCTTGTATGTGGATTTTCCCCTGCAACCAAAATACTTTTTTGGAAAAATACATATAGCCTAAAAATGGAAACAAATTCCATGAGTAGCTATATTCATGTCTATAGATTTATTTTTCCTTTCTTTACTACAAAAGATCCCACCTGCCCAACTCTCTAGCAATTGTCTCTGCCTTCTGAAATCTATGATAACTCCTTCCACCTCAAAATTATCCTTTCCAACCAAATAGTTTGATCTCAATACCTTAAGTTTGAACTTCATTAGTGCAACTCCATTTCCTTCCCTCCTAACTTTAATGCGACTCCAGTTTTCACGATGGTCTTTCATCTTATCAAGCCCCCATCTCAAAACTCCATTTTAGCAAACCTTGTTCGCGAACTAGGCCTAGTTAGTATCATATTCTAGGCCAAAAGGAAACTATGGAAAATAAGAAGGGGTATCAATGTTCATAAAGTTTAGTTCTTGCAACTAATTAACATCACTCAACACTAGATTAAGGAGATCAGCCTAATTCAACTAGGAAATCGAAAGGCTGTCTAAATCTGATGGTACTCATCCCTTCTAATATAATATAATATATTATATATGGGTGTTGCAATGGTACAAAGGCACGAGTCGAGGCACGGCGTTCAGCTAAGGTGTCCTGTTGTATCCGAAGTGTTTTGACACGACACGGACATTGCACCAATTTTAACAATCCAGACAAAATTATAATCAAAATGACACTAAAACTGCAACTTATATCATATTAAAAAGACACTTTCTTTTCACTTGTTCCTACTGAATTTTTTCCCCTTTTATTCACCAAAGTTCGAATCAGAAAAGAACATAAAAATGAGGAGTAATAATAATACATCATTACAAGGAATCACAATACAATTATGGAATTAAATTCCAAATAAAAAACAAAAAACAAAAATTCAGCTCAAATCTCCTTCTGATAGATTCGTACAAAATCGAGAGAAAGTTAACTCACCTTTGGAGTAATCCGACGCTGAGGAAGAGCGGAGACCCTCGAATTGGCGGGAGGGAGGAGCGGGAGGGGCGAAGAGCGAACGGATCTCGAAGCGGAGAGCATCGACGTGTCGGATGAGAAAGGAAGGCGGAGATTGCACGACGGAATCGCCATTGACAACGAGGAAACCGCCATTTTTCTAGGGTTTTCTTCTTCTTCTCCTCTTCCCAAACGTGTGGAAAGTGCTCGTACCGATAAATGTATCGTGTGGAGCACGATGATATTTTCGTTGCCCGACTTTGCCCTTGTATTGAATATATTTTGGCAAATGTTAAAGGCCACCCCCAAATTACTAAGGGCCACCAACTTAAAATTTTAAAAAAATTACAAGTTTGTCATTTTAAAAACGCTAAGGGCCACCCCGTTTCTGTCTTCACTTTGGACTGCAGGACTTGCCTGCAGTCCGAAGTGAAGAAGGGACTACAGTGCTAGCCTGCAGTCCGTCTTCTCCGCGAACGATCCACGGGATGACGAGGGGCAAGGGAGGGGAGCTAGGGGGGCTGCTGCGGGGGGAGGGGGGCTGCGGCGGGGGGAGGGAGGCGGAGGGGGGGCTACGACGGGGGGGCTGCGACGGGGGGAAGGAGGCGGAGGGTGGGGCGGCAGCAGGGAGCAGTAGCTGCTGCTCGTAGCAGCAGCAGCAGAGGGGCGCTAGGGGGCTGCTGCAGGGGGAGGGGGGCTGCGGCGGGAGGAGGGAGGCGGAGGGGGGGATGCGGAGGGGGGCCGTCCCGGTGAGGGGATGGAGGTTGGGGGATCTGGTCTCGGGGGTGGAGGTGGCGGCGAGGAGCGTGCTGCCGGTGAGGAGCAGGGCGGAGGTGAGGTTCAAGTGGGGGGTGAGGGTACCGGCGGAGCTCCGGTCCGTATTCGCCGCGGCCGCGGAGGACGGGAGCCGTGTCGGCCGCGGAGGGGTCTCCTTCGGGAAGCTCCCCCTGCTCGTGATGAGCAAGATCACGGTCGTGCACGTGGCGGAAGACAAGAGGGAGGCCGAGAAGAAGAAGAAGGATGACGTCAGCAAGGAGGTGGCCGACGTGGCGGGGGCTTGCATGGAGGTGAAGAAGCAGCTGGAGGCGGTGCATGCGGAGAATGGGAGCCTGAGGAAGTCCGTGGAGGAGCTCAAGGGACAGTTTCAGTTCAACGGCGCCACTGCCGGTGCCGGTGCCGGTGCGCAAGCAACTGCACGCGGGGGAAGGAGGCGGAGGGTGGGGCTGCGGAGGGTGGGGCTGCGGCGGGGGCGAACGGGGAAGGGGGCTGTCGGGAGGGAAAGGGTTTGGGTTTTGGCCTTTTGTTTTCTTTTGGTTTTTTGTTTTTTTGTTTTTCATTTGGTAGCCCTTAGTAAAATGGTTCATTTTAGGTTGCCCTTAGTAAAAATAAGAGTGTAGGATGGTTGCCCTTAGTAGGTTGGTGGCCCTTAGTAATTTGGGGGTGGCCTTTAACATTTGCCTATATTTTGTCTACTAATTTGTGTATTTTATTGCAATTACAATAACATGGGCTAGGGATCATCATTGGGCCCGAGGCTCATAAGCGTCCGAAAAGTCCTTCCGGTACGATGGGCCAAAGTCCGACACAATCCGGTCATTAGGGTAGTTCGGTACGGTCCATATTAGTATAGAGCATGACTTTGACTCAGCAACCGTATGTCTGAGGCCAACGTGAGGCCCGTCCGATACAAGTCCGACAGAGCCCAGCCCGAAAACATGTCTAAGCCCGACCTAAAAAGCTTGTACTGTTAGCCCAATGATTGTATCATTTTTTTAAATATGGCTAATCAATTAAGTTTAACATAATGATGTCACCAATATTTATATTATCACTATCATGTTGCTAATTAAACTTAGCATTGTCCTATTGTTTCATTAAATTTATCATATTGCCATACTGTTTTGTTCGTCTAACATGTACTTGTAGACAAACAGTAAACATGATCAAACTAGGACATATGCAATAAAAAATTAATTATGGGCCAAAGACGGCATTATACAGGAAGATTTTTCTGAACCACCCAACGTCCTATCCGGGGCCTCGCACTTGGGGGTTCCGTTGCCCAGTCAACGGACAGGGGTCGAGGGGACAGCGCTCCCCGCAAGGATTCGGGGACGAAGCTCCTGAAAGGTATTCAGATTTCTAGATCTGTTTATCTTTGGACAACTGTCGTCAAGAAAAAAAAATGTCTTCAAGTCTGCTCAAATGTTAAGGAAAAATGCGTCATCAAAATGTTATAGGTTTCATATTTATTTTCGTATTTGATCTTTATTGAGTCTAGGCAATTTGTACATCGGGATGATTTGTCACTTGGCTTAGCTTTTCATAAACTCCACCAAAAAGCCTACATAAAGCCTATATTAATCATGTTCATTCAGTCCACAAAAAGTCTACACAAAAGTACACTAAAAAAGAGCCTAAAATCCACTCAAAAAGAGCTAAACCTACCTGAATACAGGACAACAGAACTCAGTCCCCCCGACCCAGTATCCATTGGATCAAGGCACCCTGTTGAATCGGCTCCAACGTTCAAATTGATGAACATTAGGGGACCGAACTCTGTCCGAGTTCGGTTCCCCATAACCTTATAAATAGAGAAGAATTTGTCATTCTATTCATCTCATTCCATTCTCTTCTTTTCTATTCCTTAAGAGTTCTCAGAGCTACTTAACCTTCCTATCTAAGTCTTTACGACTCCTGGCCAAGCAAGTGTCAGTTCGGTTCAATCTAAAAATTGGTTCAAGTTATAAAGAATGCTTGAAAACCAGTTCACTTTCATTCTGTTATTGAAGTCGATAAGTCTCGGATTAGAGGCTTGCAGGTGTGAAGTAGTGCTCATCGGATAAAAAGCACATGTTGTAAGGAGCTGCAAGCGCTTCGGATTCAAAGATTGTGTTTCACGAGATAGTGAATTCAACATCGAACTAGAGTACTCGAGACTGGACTAGTCTTTTAAGAGAAGATTCAGTATAAACCTTGGTGTTAGTTACGACCCGCACCCGGATATACGGGTACGAATACGTGGGCTACGCCCAGCCTACATCGCAGTATCGAGGTAGAGCGCTGTCAAGTACCCGATACTAACTACAACATCTAAAAGATCCATAATTATAATGGTACTCATATCACATCACAA
The DNA here is from genome assembly GCA_029216955.1 of Iris pallida. Taxonomy (NCBI): domain Eukaryota; kingdom Viridiplantae; phylum Streptophyta; class Magnoliopsida; order Asparagales; family Iridaceae; genus Iris; species Iris pallida. The sequence continues at coordinate 6,507,849 of JANAVB010001399.1, read as the reverse complement.
ATGCTAAGGAAGATAAGACAAGAAAGATAACAATATCACTAGAACAACTAGAATCTACAAAAGGATCATATGAGACAAGAATGAAACAGAGAAAAAATAATAACAAAACTAAAATAACTACCAGACCTAGAACTCCTGGGAAGACAACTCAAGGTGAAAGAATATCGAGATCTGCCTCAACTAGCATCATCCTGTAGTCCAATAATTAGGGCATAACAACTCCTAAAAATATTGTTAACGTATCCAGTCAGGATGGAAACGAGTACATAAACTAACAGCAGTTCCATGTGAATTGACAAATTCTATAAGAGACAATTATAATGAGACACAAGATAAAATATCACTACCAGAACAAGTCATATTAGCGACGCCATAAAACGTCGCTAAAATGACCAAAAACGTTACTACAACGGTTTACCGACATATTTAGCGACATTTTTCTGTGGTCGCGGAAAGCCATGTCGCTAACAGGCAGAACGTCGGTAATCGTCGCCATTATCGACGCTTACCGACGTCAATAAACGTCGGTAATTGACCGACGTTCACCGATACCACGTCGAAAATATGGCGACGTCTCAAACGTCGGTCAACGTCTGTAATTTTAGCGACGTATGCTAATTGCTACCGACGTTCACCGACTCTGTAGACGAGGGAAATACTGGGACGCTAAACGTCGATAAACGTCGCTAAACGTCGGTATACCTGGTGATGTAGCGACGTTTACCGACGTTTATCTGCGTCGCTAAACGTCGCTAATTTCCAAAAAAAATTACAGAATGTCCATAGAATCACATTTTCTACCTGCAGTTCAATAAATAAGAAAAAAACCACAATCACATTTTTTTTCTGGGTTCGCCGACCCCTTCGGTGGAACACTCAACACCGGTACATCACAATATACATATGTATCAACGCAAACAAGAGTAAAAGTCTACAACCAGCATGACAAAAACGAACACAACGAACACTAAAATATCCAAAGTCGGTAAACGAATATCCAAAGTATACAACCAATATCCACATGAATCCACAACCAATAATGAAAGTCTACACAAACAAATAATCCACAACCAATACTGAAACAACATAAACAAACACTAAAAAAATACTACAATCTCGTAAAACAGTCCTAACTCGGACTACTGCGGATCTGGAGGAGGAGGGGCACCGCCGCGCCTCAAGGATAGGAACATCTCGTACTCCTCCCGTGAAATTGTCACCGATGAAGAAGGTAGTGATGTCGGTGGAGTCGGAGGTAGTGACGCCGACGGAGTCGACGACGATGAAGGCTCACCCGGAGGACAATAACGCTCCAACGCTGCTAGTCGCTGGTGGTAGGAATCCATGGTAGATAACAGCCTCGTACTGCTATCAACCATCGAATCCTGCATCAACGTGAGCCTCTCGCCTATGGACAGCTGTGATGCCTACAGATTCGTCATGCTGCGCTCTGTCGACGCTCTAAGATCAGTGACGTCCCGCTCTGTCCTCTCAGTCACATCCCTAAGCTCCATAATGCTGCGATCGAGCGTATCCAATCGTGCTATGAGTGCAACATCGTCCATCTGGTGTTGCTTCTAGATCCGTCGTAGCAGCTCATCACGGACAGACTCCACCATCTGCTGGACTCGGGCAAACTCCTGGGAGGGCTGTAGGCCATGCACACTAGCATGGGAGGCCCTAGAGGATTGTTTCGCAACTAGGGCACCATAGGATCCCGTATCGTAGTACGTACCCCTGTGGAGACCACCAACGGCGGTCACCCACAGCTTGTCCTCCGACGGAGCTGGAGCGGGCTGCGAGGAAGTACCAGCCTCTCCCGCAGCAGGTGCACTAGCAGCCGCCCGCTCCTTAAGCCGTTGAAACTCGGCCTAGAAAGCATGGATACTCTATAACTTCTAATGTCTAATTTACTTATTATTACTAAATACATGAATATCTATTTGCATGCATATTTACTAAGTTATATCAAAACTAACACGAAGTATTAAAATTAATAAATAGAATTATAATACTTACACAGGCCTGCTCCGCCCTCTCGTCAATAAGCTTCCCGCCCTTCCGATGTGTGGCCAGGAAGACAGTCACCATATTGACGTCATCACCCCTCCTTACCTGTAATTAAATATATCACCTTTTACTAATTTATCGAACTTGCATTAAAATAATATTTCTAAAATAAAAAGATATATCAAACGACGGAAATGTTCCGTCATCGGAATCGACCCACTTTACCACTTTGATCCCTGCTTCCTAGCCGCCTTGGCCTTCTTAGACTTTTTCTTGTACCTTGGCTCGTCGAATCGAGCATTCATCGCAGTCCACTGCTCAGGGGTGATCCAACCTTGGATCGGCTTTTCGGTACGATCACGAGTCTTCTGATCATTAATAGCGTCGCGGATCAGCTTAGCAGTCACGACAGAAAACATCCCCTTGATCATCTCGGCCCGGTGCGGTTAGGGGTGAGCATTATTCGGTTTTGGACCGAAAACCGAACCGAACCGAACCGAATAAGAGGTTCGGTTCGGTTTTAAAAAAATTCGGTTAGGTTTCGGTTTTGAAAATACTAAATTTTTTTATTCGGTTTCGGTTTCGGTTTTGGGTTTCGATTTCGGTCCAAAACCAAAAACCGAATAAGAAAATTTAATTAATTAATATTATATATATATATATATATATATATATATATATATATATATATATATGTGTGTGTGTGTGAAAACCGAATAAGAAAATTTAATTAATTAATATATATGTGTGTGTGTGTGTGTGTGTGTGTGTGTGTGTGTGTGTGTACTATATATATATAAGTATTAATATATATAGGTACATACTAAATATATATAGGTATATACTAAATATGTCTATGTATATTTAGTTACTATATATATTAACAAAAAAAGCTCAAAAAAATCAAAAAAATATGAATAAACCGAATAAACCGAAAACCGAACCGATTTAATTCGGTTCGGTTTGATTCGGTTTTGGGCCAATTCGGTTCGGTTTCGGTTTTGCTTATTCGGTTTCGGTCCAATTCAGTTTTGGGTTATTCGGTTCGGTTTAAACCGAATAAACCGAATGCTCACCCCTAGGTGCGGTGGATAGAAAAATATATCCTAGAAGAGTGCAAACCAAATATTTATCAATTATATATAATATGCAAAAATTATATGATTCATGTTAAAAGCAAATATATTTTAACCTTGAAGCGCGCAAACCAGTAGGCCTTCCTCTCGTCCGGAGCATCAGAGTAGTTTATCCAAGGACCACCATAATTAGTCCTGAAGAAGTGGCCTAGGCGTCTCTGTACCGACAGGGGACGATATCTATACAGACATATTATATTCATGAGAAAAGTTAATTTATGATAAACACAGAAAAAATGATAAACCAAAACACTTACTTTGTACCGTCGGCCCAAATCTCCGTTCTCGTCTTCTCCGGAGGTGCGCATACATCATCTGCCTGATACTGGTCGGTCGTCTGCTCAGCCTCCTCCATCTGCTCATCTGTCTCCATCGTCGTATCAATAGGAGGAACGCTAGACGACGGAGCAGTCTCAGGCCTGGAGCTACTCATCCCAGGAGATATGCCACGTACCGTCGGGGCAGGCGGAGGTACTGTCCGATACACAAGAGTACTAGGCGACGAGGATCCAGAGCCGGTACCAATAGGAGGTACCGAAGGAGTACCCTGTCCTCTGCCAGTACCAGTACCCCGTCCCCTCGCCCCATGTCGGGACATGTGGAACGATCCGCGACGACCTGTCATACCTGATAACAACATATGATGAGATACAACAAATAATAGAGACTAGAAATATGAAAGTACAACAAAGAAACATCTAAGTCCATATAGTATATTCTACAAAAAAACATCTAAGTTCAGATAGTATATTCTACAAGAAACATCTAAGTCCAGATAGTGCATTCTAAAAGAAACATCTAAGTTCAGAGAGTAACCAAAACTAGATAATAGCCAACTCTACATAATAAGAAAATGAAAGTACATCTCTCTCAATCATCTTCAAAATATTCATCTTGTTCGTCTTCCTCGACCTCATCTTCCTCTTCCTCCTCCTCCTCCTCATCTTCAGTTTCATCTTCGCCTTCATCGGCTTCGACTTCCTCTTCGGATAATCCTACATCTTCTACATTAGTCGTGTAATACGTAACTTCCGTGGAGTCCACATCAATAATATTGGTTACAAGAGATAGCTCGTCCTCCTGATAAGCTTTTTCGTCAACATCAAAAGTATCTCTAGCTTTAGTCTTGGCAAACTGTCCACCAGTCAGACTTCGTTGCTCCCCGTCTCGGATAAGCTGTGAAGTACACGAGTTGAGCCTGAGTTGATAGGACAAATGGTTCGTAGCCTTGATATCTACGCTTGTAGTTTATATCCACAAGATCATGCTTGTCAATTTTCCAACCTTGATTTTCAATCGGATCGAACCATTCACACTTGAACAACACGATCTTTGCTGGTTCTCTGCCATAATTATATGTCAACTCCAGAATCTCTCGCAAGATGCCAAAGAAATCATTTTCTGGATCGACGTCTTTGTAGTTCGAAGATTTGACACACAAACAACTATTTTTCGTGGAATCAAGATCCAGAAAGCTGTCTCTGATCGGAGCATTTGTCGACTTGAACCTAAAGCCATTGACACAGTAACTTGGCCATATTTTAACAAAAAAATTGGTCCCTTGACAAGAGTTCTAATTAATTCAATCTATGGTGAAATTAGACGATCGACCTGAATACCAAAGAAGAGATATTAAGTTATTTATTACGCAGTTGCATTAGAAAAGGCCAGTAATTACCGAGTTGCTTACATATTCGCTCAACCAAGAAGGAAAATGACGTCTCATTTTTTGTTCTAATGCTTCGTCTATTAGGTAGGGTCTAATCGACCTCAACTCATCATTATATGTGCTGAAAAACAACGAAGCAACCGCCAATTAGTACAATAATATTAGCTTATACTATTACATTGAGATGACGTAAACTTATCATTAATTACTTACCCCTCTATTCTCCACTTCATCCTCATCGCAATTGAGTAATATATACAACTGAGCAGCCCTTAGCTCTTCGTCATTCAAATATTTTTTCTTTATTTTCTCCGAAGGCTTTTCGGACGCATTGAATACTTTCAGTATTCTATCATTAGATTCTTGATATCCATCGTCGTTTCTCGGAGCCCTCGTTATGTTCATAGCAACATGAGGTTTGAAATACGTCGAGCAGAAGTTTGTAATCTCCTCGAGAATATAGGCTTCACAAATAGAACCCTCAATCCGAGCTTGTTTTTCACCTTCCTCTTTAGGTGGTTCAAATGCCGCTCAAACGGGTACATCCACCGATAACCGACGGGCCCACCAACACGTGCCTCGTAGGAAAGATGAATTGGCAAATGATCTATGGAGTCGAAGAATCCAGGAGAAAATACCTTTTCGAGCTTGCACGGTGTTACCGCATTATCGTTCTTCTGCTTTTCTAGACGATCGACGAGCAACTTAGTAGAACAAAGATCTCTGAAGAATATGCTAAGCTCGGTCAATGGATCCCAAACAACCTGGGGTAAGAATTCCCGAAATGCACTCAGAATTAACCTCTCCATGAATACGTGACAATCATGGCTCTTCATACTGTCAGTTTGTTCTCCTTGAGGTCGACGCATCTTCTCAAGTTCGAAACATACCCGTCTGGAAATTTCAGACCTTGAATCCACCTATAAAGTCTGACTTTATCCTCCTTCTCCAGTGAGAAAATTGCCTTAAGCTGCTTCAACTTCCCATTCCCATCCTCTATCAAATGCAATACAGGACGTCTACATATTTCTTCCAAGTCCAATCTAGCCTTTGGATTATCTTTCGTCTTTCCCTTTACGTCCATTATAGTATTAATTATGTTGTCAAATACATTCTTCTCGATATGCATGACATCAAGGTTATGTCTAATCAGATTGGTGCTCCAATATGGCAGATCCCAGAATATACTCCTCTTCATCCAGTTATGAGTGCGACCAAATCTGTCACACTTGTAGCCCGTAGCAGGCTCTTCAATAGCTCTTGGTAAATCTTTTACCTATTTCCATATCGTGTATCCGGGCCACCTTGGCGGGGATTAGTCTTCTCCACAACGCCAGCACGAAAAGCATTCATGTTCCTCCCGTACGGATGATCCTTCGGCAGGAATTGTCAATGACAATCGAAGAAGCACGGTTTGCCTCCGTATTTCAAACGAAAAGCCTTAGTGCGGTCCATGCAATACGGACATGAAAGACGACCATGCATGCTCCATCCAGATAACATATCATAGGCCGAAAAGTCGTTGATGGTCCACATAAGTGCTGCCCGCATCTGAAAATTTTGTTTTCTAGATACATCGTACGTGTTGGAACCTACTTCCCACAGCTGATTCAACTCATCAATCAATGGCTGTAAATACACATCAATATTCCTTTTCGGATTGTTCGGACCTGGGATAATAATGGTGAGGAACATATACGGAGTCTTCATGTACATCCAAGATGGTAGATTGTACGGAATGACGATCACAGGCCAACACGAATACTGGGATCCTGAAAGTTCGAATGGGGTAAAACTGTCGGAGCAAAGACCTAATCTGACATTACGCGGATCAGAAGCAAAATTTGGATACTCTCGATCAAAGTGCTTCCAGGCTTCTCCATCAGATGGGTGATCCAACACTCCTTCGGTCTGTTCTCGCTTATGCCAACTCATGTTTTTTGCAGTTTCCTTCACCATAAACAACCGCTGCAACTGCAGCGTCAACGATAAGTAGTGCATCGAATCGGTAGGCTTCCTTTCACCGACAGACTTTTCTCTACCACTGCTCTTATAGCGATCAGCACCACAAAATTTGTAGGCGTCTTCATCCTTGTCGTCTTTGTAGTACAACATGCACCCGTTGCGATATGCATCAATTTTTTCGTATCCCATCCAGAGCGATCTCACCATCCTCTTAGACCGGTAAAAGTCTTTAGGCAAATTAGCACCCTCAAGCAATATTTCTATAATCAACTCCATAACTCGGTTGTAGCAATCTTCGATATATTAAAATCAGACTTGATGCTCAACAATCTTGTAACCACCTCCAACGGTGAATGATCCTCACAACCAGGATATAATGGAGTCCTTGCATTCTCCAGCAACTCCATGAACTTTACAGCATCAGCGTTCGGTGCCTCTTCAGGTGCATCATGATTGTACGGATCGAAACTAGGCCCCGCCGCATCAAAAATCATGTTCACCAACCCATCGTCGTAAGCAACGTGGTTGTGGACATCCACATAAGGTTCATACTCCGATGCTAAAGACACAAGTTCTCCGTGCGTGCTCCACTGATAGTAATTCGGCGTGAAATCCTTCGAGTATAAATGATACGTGACTTCCACTTCTGGATGATATTTTAAGTTGCGACATCTCACACACAGACACTTAATTTTGGTACCGTCTATGTACTGAGGGAACGCCTTGACAAACTGTAGGAACTGCTGTACACCCTCTATGAATTCATCTCGCACACCGCACATGTCATCAGGATGACGATTATACATCCAAGAACGATTTTGCAGATAGTAATTCAGATCCATATCCATTTGAGGATAATTCTGTAAGATAGATACATGCACTCGTTGAAATACTTGTAAAAGTAATAGGCGCATTAATCATGACATATCCTAAATATTGAAATAGAATCCTAAGTAATCATGATACAACAAGTGGTAATAGTGTATCACATGACATAACCATATAACCATAGTGTATCAGAATTGACCACACAAAAGACTTAGCCTAATTAATCTCCATAAAACAAGTGGTAATAAGTCCATAATTAATCTCCATAAAATAAGTACAGCTGGTAATAAGTCCATAATTAAGTCCATAAACTCATCTCCATAGAACAAGTACAACTGGTAATAAGTACTAATAGTCCAACACAAAATATATCCATAAAACTACACTAATGACGACCACGCAGCTCACGCATACGCTCAATGATACCATCACGCAACATCTTTGAAAAAGTAGGATCGACGGCAGAAAAATGCCATTCTACTACAGGTGCTGGATGAATGGAACTCCCGGTCTCACTAGCTACCGGTGCCACTTCCTCCTTAACAGTAGGAGGAGCCACCTCAGCAATCTGTGTTTCCCTGAAACGATGTGTCGCTGCTCGGGTCATGGGTGCCATCTGGTAAGATCGATATTCACGGAGAATATAATTGTAACATAAGCAAGCTAACTAAAGAAACCATCATCTCGTTTCATGTATCAAAACCCAAGTTCTATTGTGAAACCTCAGTTTTCTTCAATGGGTATACCTATATGTGTTTAGTTCAGTTTTTTCTGAGATTGTATACATATGTATATATGTAGATTGATACATATAGCTATAGTTATAGTTATATAAGAGTTTTTCCTGAGATTGTATACATATGTATACATATGTATATATGTATATAAAGAAACCATCAATGAGTATACATATGTATATATTATATACATATGTATAAGAGTTTCATGTATACACGTATACATATGTATAAGAGTTTTCTTCAATGAGAATACATAGTGTCTGTGTGTCGTGTCAGCGAGTGTGTCGGTGTCGTGTCAGTGAGTGTGTCGGTGTCGTGTTAGTGTGAGATAGGGTTAGGGTTAGTGAGTGTGTCGATGTCGTATTAGTGTGTCAGTGAGTGTGTCAGTGTCGTGTCAGTGAGTGTGTCGGTGTCGTGTCAGTGAGAGTGTCAGTGTGTCTGTATCGTGTCAGTGGGAGTTAGGGTTAGGTATACCTGGATGGGGTCGGGTCGGGGTCGTCGGAGCGGAGCAGGGGACGAGGGGGTCGACGGTGGAGGAGCGATGACGAGGTCACCAGGGAGCGAGGGGGGTCGCCGGGGCAGGGGACGTGGAGGAAGGGGCCGAAGGGAGGGGTCGCCGGGGGGAGGCCTCGCCGGAGGGAAGGAGCTCGTCGGGGGGAGCGGTCGTCGGAGACGAGAGGGGGAGTGTCACGACCCGTACCCTGATTATGGGCACGAGTACGTGGTTACGTCCAGCCTACGCCGCAGCATCGGCGGTAGAACGCTGTCTAAGTTGTCTACAAAACTACACTAAACAGTATAAAGGTACCTGTACAGCATATACACTCCGAATGGAGGTGACATAGCAATACAGTCTCAGTCATAAAAATAAACTAGGATAGATAGCATGAAATGAAATATGATAGATAAAAACAGGAAATAAGTTCAAGATCCACACAAGTCCAGAGCTATACGCAACTACACAGAGTCATAGAAATATAATATAAAATGCTACAAACTGAAAGTACTAGCTGGCTCACAGGCCAGGCAAACCTAACTAAACTACACTACTCAGGGTGAGCAAAGTCTAGTGGCTCTACTAACATGCCACGGTCCAGGTCTACTCCGTCAGACTCGACCCCATAATAGGTCGAACAATCTGCCTCAGAATCATCTGTAATATATCAACGGTATCCTGTCAGGAAAATGAGCAAGTACAAACACCAACAGCAGTTCCATGTGAATTGACAAATCTATAAGAGACAGTATAATGAAATACAAGATAAAGGTATGTGAAATACAGGGTAAAATCAGCAGGAAAATGTATAATAGATGTGAGTACTGAATAGGACGACAATATATATATATGATGACTTAGGAACTATTCGGAAGCCGAGTTACAACCCTTAAACCAAATAAGGACCGGGGTTGTAACCCTTCTCCCGAACAGAACTTAGCCTCATATGATAAATAAATATAAAAATGTGACTTGAATTATTAGAGCGCTATGTGATCGGCTAGGGAATCATGGTAGGGTTATCCACTTGGCCCGGCAATCCGTGGTGACCTCAACGAAAAGTCATGTCGGCCAACCTGGTTAACATGGACATGGAGGTATCTGCTACACCCTACGTGAGGTGAGAGTGGCGCAAGCAAAATAGTAAAATGGGGCTTTGATCACATAACCCCTAATAATTCTCCCATCCCCGAATAGTATCATGGATCCGGACATGGCACGTCATGACACGGGATTCAAAAGCAGGGGGCCAGCCCACTCCCAAATCGATGTCTATATAAGTACATGAAACATGGATATCACACACCAATATACCAAGAAAATCCAGGAATAACATCTCATGACAGAATCCGATGTATACTAGTCCGTGAATCGTCGTATCGGAAATCATGTAAGACACTACAACTGAATTGGATATAGTAGATATCAAGACAATGAAAACTATCAGTGAATGTACTCACCTGTGGTCCTGAGATGATAAGGTGAACGGACGCTCAGAGCAATCACAGACCTAAAATGAGATACTATAAGTCAAGTAGGGTTTTATACTGAAAAGGAAACTAATTTAAGTCATGAATGCAAGTCTAAGTCAAACTAGGTCAATCTAGGTCAAACTGAGTCATACTAGGTCACACTGGTTCATACCAGGTCACTGGGAGTCAATCCAAGTCAAACTAGGTCAAACGGGGTCAAAGGTTGACTTACAGTTGACTTTTGGTCAACTGGTCAACTATGGTCAACTCTGGTCAACTCTAGGTCAACCCTGGTCAAACTAGTCTAATGTTGACCAACTGTTAACTTCCAGTCAACTGGTCAACTCTGGTTTGGTTTCGGTCAAATCTAGTCACTTATAGGCTAAGTTTGACTCTCGGTTGACTTTTGGTCAAAGTGGTCAACCGAAGCTAGTCTAGGAGCACTATATTTGATCATTACCAACCAAGGGAACCAAGTTCTAACCATATCTTAATCCTAAACTCTAATACCTAAGTTTCTAGGTAAATACCTATACTTACCCTTACCAAGGAATCCCGATACCTTGCACATACCACTCTAACCTAGGAATACTAACCTAGGTTTCCGAGGATAGCTAGATACTATCCTATACTGACATTACCAACCATAAAATCCTAGTTCCTAGCTCATCTAACCCATCTACGATACATGTTGGTTATCCCAACATCACCTTACTAACATTGCCTAAAAATACCTCATCCTAACTTCTAAAATACTAGCTAACCACCGACACACTAACACTCACCCACAAATGGCTCCCATATAGGCTCTCCTATAGGTTCACACATAGGCTAACACCTATAGGCTATTAGCTATATATATATATATATATATATATATATATATATATATATATATATATATATATATATATATCCTCTAGACACTTATATAACTCACACAAACACACACACACACACACACACACACACACACACACACAGGCTTATAGGACTGGTTTTCAGGGACTGAAAATGGGACAGCTACTGGTGTCCTAAAGGACAGGTTTGGTACAGGTTTAGGGGCTGGTATAGGGCCAATATGTGGAGGTTCATGGCTGAACCATGGGACTAATTGGGACAGCTATTAGGCTGGACAAAGTGGCAGGTTTAAGGGTGCTATGGGGGCTGTTATGTAGGCTGGAAATGGGGACTGTTTACGGGATGGAAATGGGGACTGGTCTGGGACTGAAATATGGCTAATATATGGGGCTGAATGGTGTGTATGTTGGGGTGAAATGTGGGGCTGAATGGAGTGGTCTAGGGGATGGTTTAGGGGCTGACATTTAAGGCTGGGTTGGGGACAGTTAAAGACAGGTTTGGGGGCTTGCTTGGACAAGTTTAGGACAGGTATATAAGGACTGGATTGGGGCTGCTATGGTGTCCTAAAGGACAGGTTAAGAACTTGTTTTAGGCTGCCATTTAGAGGCTAATCCATGGGCTGTGGGGACTGCTACAAGGGGCTGTTTGGGGCCTGATTTGGGGGTGGTTTGAGGACATCTACATGCTGGTTTTAGGGGGCTGCTTATGGGGTGTGAAATGGGACAGCCATATAGGCTTGATTGGGTGTCAACTTTAGGGGCTGGTATGGACAGGTTTTAGGGGTTGCTTGAGGGTGTTTTGGGGGCTGTTTTGACAGGTCTGGGACAGCTATTGCTGCTGTTTTAGAGCAGCCCTCTCCCCCTCACACTCTCAATCACTCCACTCATTCTCCTCTCAAATCTCTCACTCACACTCTCTATTTCATTCTCTCAAACACCCTTAATACACAAACACACACATACATACATATCAACTCCACCATTCTAATTCTCCCCCTCACCCCCTTGGCCGAATCCTCCCACTCATGAGCACCAATAAACACATTATATCACACATATATATATATATATATATATATATATATATATATATATACACATATAAGTCACAAATTATATATATATATATATATATTTATATATATATATATATATATATATATATATATATAGAGAGAGAGAGAGAGAGACTAAAAAAAAGAGAGAGACTAACATATATATAACCAATTATATATACAATATATAGATAAACAAATATGATACAATATGATACATTGAAAACACACCTCTAAACTATTAGAAATCTGAGATTTAATCTCTAAATAATCATCCATAATATATATAATAAATACAAGTGTCCAAATAGGTTTTTCCCACTAGGACACAAACCTACACATAGGACACACCTAGAAGTCTCCAAAAGGACACGAAACGGACACAAATGGAGAAACAACCATGGGGGTCATTCCTATGGGTCTAAAATCACCCTATATGCATGAGAAATAAAAAAGAAGAAGGGATTTATACCTCCCGGTAGATCGAATCGAAGAAAAGCCTTCCTGATACGACACCGACACGTAGGAATCCCAAATGGACACGAACAAGCTCCGAATCCTCCCAAACTTGGCTAGCTTCCTCCTTGGCTTGAGTAGAGAAGGAAAGAAGAAGATTGGGTGGAAGAAAGAAGGGATTTGGTGGAGAAATCTATATAAAACCCTCTCTAGAAATTTGGGGAAGAACAAGAGAGAGAAAGTGGAATGGAAAGGAATGGAAAATATCAAAGGGCTTGAGCCTATCCCCTCAATAGGTGGTTGGCCATAATGGGGCTATGTGTCCCTATATGCAATATCTAAAATACCCTCCCCCTAATCTATTTGATTAATATTAGGAAGGGTTTTAAGTCGGGGGCTAGTTTAGTCATTCTAATGTCTCTAATCACACTAACCCTATCCATAATAATTTGTCTAACCACTAACTAAAATAATTAACATGTGGGCCATGGCTAACTAGTGTGTGGGTCCCACTAGAGTCAAAACTACCCCGGGTCCCCGTTACAAGTCGGATTGAGTTAAAATTCGAACCCGACTTAAATAACCCCAAAATAATATTATAAATAAATAAATAATTTCAAAAATATTCTAAAATGAAAAATGACAAAAATACTCCTATTTCTGAAAACTGGGGGTGACAAATCTATCCACCTTAAAAAAATTTGTCCTCGAAATTAAAACCAAACAATAGTAAAATATCAAAATTATAAGTCATGGCTAAAAATTTAAAATGATTAAAATCTCAAAAATCAAAGCATGAATTAAATGACTAAAATTATAAAATTTAAAATTACTTTCAAATAGAAACTGGGTGCTATAAGTCTATCCACCTTAAAAGAATCATCCTAAAAAATTAAAACAAGTAAACACAGAAAAATCATGCAAATCGATAATCGTATGCGTCTGTCCAATCATCATGATACTCAGAATCTCCGTCATGCCAGTGAGCAAGGCTACGATAATCACAGAGTCCTCAACTACGGTACATACCTCTAGAATTATGGTATTTAAAATTTTCGCATTGCCGTATGCTTGGCAGCAAAAATCTTAAATTCCCACATCCGAGAAATACGACCATAATCCGACTATATGTCCTCACTATGCCTGCTAGCATGACCCTAGAGTATTCTAAAATCTCATAATCGAGGCAACCTAGCCCATACGACTTATCTCAGAAGGAAATCACATCACAAGAACAATTTTCATCCAACGATCAAAGAACAATAGAATCGAAGTTCAGACAGTTTATAAGAAAGCAAATGCGGGCAGGAGATTCGAAATATTGGAACCTGCTATCTGCTCTGCTACTGCCTAAGTGGGCTCAACTGTCATGGCGAAAGCACTCTCCTGCTGGCCTCCTCTAGCCTGCTGCACTCTGTCGTGCTCTCTTCGGATTCCACTAGCGTGGCAATCCCTCAACTGGTGGTCAGGCACCCCACAGTATAGGCAGACGCCCAACCTCTTCCTACAAGCCTCTTTAGTGTGCCCCGGCTTCCCGCAGAAAGTGCATTGAGTAGCCTGCCTCTGGCCCCCTCCCTGGTGCTGCTGGGCACGCGTCGGTGCCTGCTGAAACTGCAACTGAGGCTGCTGCTGCTGAAACTGCCTCTGCTGGAAATGAGGGCGCTTTGCCGACCCCGCACTCGAGCTTGCTCCGAGAACGTCACTGTCCCTCTTCGGCTTGAGGCCGAAGTCCTCCTCTGAAATCTGCGCCTCCATCAGGATTGCTCGAAGGTCGCGTCACGTTGCCCAGAGGTACGAGTACGCACTGCATAGATTAGACCCCTCCGAAACTTCCGGGCCTTGTACCCCTCATCTTGGATCAGACTAGGTGCAAACCTGCTCAGGCGGAAGAACTCCGCTGCATACTCGTCTACCGACGAGTTCCCCTATACCAAACTGGCAAACTGTCCCTCTAAAGCTGTCAAGGCCACATCTGGGTAGAACTTCTCCTTAAAGAGCTTCCTGAAGTCCTCCCAAGACAAACCCCTCACCGACGCACGCGGATCCGTGCGAAACCAAGTCAGCGCTATATCAAAAAACTGGCTCGCTGCAGACGTCACCCAAAGCCCTCTCGGGACCTCTACCAACTCCAGACTCCGCTGGACATCCTCCAACCAGTCATCCGCGTATAGGATACCCTCGGTACCCTTGAACTCCTTCGGTTTCATCTTTCTGAAGTCTAGGTGTGTGCCAGGCCTCCCCTGACCCTGTTGCTGAACTGGGGTTCCCTGATCTGTACTTGGTACACCCCTCTCTACTGCTGCCATCGCCAGCTGATGGGAGTTCTCCATGCTCCGTCGTAACAACTCCGTCTGTGCGCTATGGGTCTGCAACATCTACTGCAGAAGGGCCATCATCTCCTGAGTATTAGTTGGTAGCGGAGACAGCGGTGGAAGAATATCAGGAATGACCATGGACGGTCTCGCTGCTGGAGGTGGAAGACCTCCTGGATCTGACCTCTCTGGAACTGTACTAGGCCCTGCTACGTGAGAACGAGTCACTGTCATCCTGAAGACGAATTGAACCCAAGAGATCAATATGGCACAAGATAAGATATTATCAAAGGAGGACAATTGAATTCAAATACAAGAAGAGTTGTCATGGTAATCAAAAGATCAAAAATTTCCTAAAATGTGATTGAGTAACTCCTATCATACCCTAGATCCTACGTCCTAGTCGCAGGCTCGTAATTAGTACTCTAAGTCGAGCACCATTACGAGATCGCACTAATTGTGACACTGATCTGCATGGTCCACCACAAAAATGGGTCACGACCCGCACCCTGATTAAGGGCACGAGTACGTGGTTACGTCTAGCCTACGCCGCAGCATCGGCGGTAGAACACTGTCTAGGTTGTCTACGAAACTACACTAAACAGTATAAAGGTACATGTACAGTATATACACTCCGAATGGAGGTGACATAGCAATACAGTCTCAATCACAAAAACAAACTAGGATAGATAGCACGAAAGGAAATATGATAGATGAAAACAGGAAATAAGTTCAAGATCCACACAAGTCCAGAGCTATACACAACTACACAGAGTCATAGAAATATAATATAAAATGCTACAAACTGAAAGTACTAGCTGGCTCGCAGGCCAGGCAAACCTAACTAAACTACACTACTCAGGGTGAGCAAAGTCTAGTAGCTCTACTAACAAGCCACGGTCCAGGTCTACTCCGTCAGACTCGACCCCATAATAGGTCGGACAATCTGCCTCAGAATCATCTGTAATATATCAACGGTATCCTGTCAGGAAAATGAGCAAGTACAAACACCAACAGCAGTTCCATGTGAATTGACAAATACTATAAGAGACAGTATAATGAAATACAAGACAAAGATATGTGAAATATAGGGTAAAATCGGTAGGAAAATGTATAATAGATGTGAGTACTGAATAGGACGACAATATATATATATATATGATGACTTAGAAACTATTCGGAAGCCGAGTTACAACCCTTAAACCAAACAAGGACCGGGGTTGTAACCCTTCTCCCGAATAGAACTTAGCCTCCTATGATAAATAAATATAAAAATGTGACTTGAATTATTAGAGCGCTATGTGATCGGCTAGGGAATCATGGTAGGGTTATCCACTTGGCCCGGCAATCCGCGATGACCTCAACGGAAAGTCATGCCGGCTAACCTGGATAACATGGACATGGAGGTATCTGCTACACCCTACGTGAGGTGAGAGTGGCACAAGCAAAATAGTGACATGGGGCTTTGATCACATAACCCCTAATAATTCCTCCATCCCCGAATAGTATCATGGATCCAGACATGGCACGTCATGACACAGGATTCAAAAGCAGGGGGCCAGTCCACTCCCAAATCGATGTCTATATAAGTACATGAAACATAGATATCACACACCAATATACCAAGGAAATTCGGGAATAACATCTCATGACAGGATCCGACGTATACTAGTCCGTGAACCGTCGTGTCGGAAATCATGTAAGATACTACAACTGAATCGAATATAGTAGATATCAAGACAATAAAAACTATCAGTGAATGTACTCGCCTGTGGTCCTGAGATGATAAGGTGAACAGACGCTCAGAGCAATCACAGACCTAAAATAAGATACTATAAGTCAAGCAGGGTTTTATACTGAAAAGGAAACTAATTTAAGTCATGAATGCAAGTCTAAGTCAAACTAGGTCAATCTAGGTCAAACTGAGTCATACTAGGTCACACTGGTTCATACTAGGTCACTGGGAGTCAATCCAAGTCAAACTAGGTCAAACGGGGGTCAAAGGTTGACTTACAGTTGACTTTTGGTCAACTGGTCAACCCTGGTCAACTCTGTTCAACTCTAGGTCAACCCTGGTCAAACTAGTCTAATGTTGACCAACTGTTAACTTCCAGTCAATTGGTCAACTCTGGTTTGGTTTCGGTCAAATCTAGTCACTTATAGGCTAAGTTTGACTCTCGGTTGACTTTTGTTAACTTTTGGTCAAAGTGGTCAACCGAAGTCAAAACTAGTCTAGGAGCACTATATTTGATCATTACCAACCAAGGGAACCAAGTTCTAACCATATCTTAATCCTAAACTCTAATACCTTAGTTTCTAGGTAAATACCTATACTTACCTTTACCAAGGAAATCCCGATACCTTGCACATACCACTCTAATCTAGGAATACTAACCTAGGTTTCCTATGATAGCTAGATACTATCCTATACTGACATTACCAACCATAAAATCCTAGTTCCTAGCTCATCTAACCCATCTACGATACATGTTGGTTATCCCAACATCACCTTACTAACATTGCCTAAAAATACCTCATCCTAACTTCTAAAATACTAGCTAACCACCCACACACTAACACTCACTCACAAATGGCTCCCATATAGGCTCTCCTATAGGTTCACACATAGGCTAACACCTATAGGCTATTACATATGTATATATATATATATATATATATATATATATATATATATATATATATATATATATATATATATATATATATATATATATATATATATATATATATAGACACTTATATAACTCACACAAACACACACACACACAGGCTTATAGGACTGGTTTTCAGGGACTGAAAATGGGACAGCTACTGGTGTCCTAAAGGACAGGTTTGGTACAGGTTTAGGGGCTGGTATAGGGCCAATATGTGGAGGTTCATGGCTGAACCATGGGACTAATTGGGACAGCCATTAGGCTGGACAAAGTGGCAGGTTTAAGGGTGCTATGGGGGCTGTCATGTAGGCTAGAAATGGAGACTGTTTATGGGATGGAAATGGGGACTGGTCTGGGACTGAAATATGGCTAATATATGGGGCTGAATGGTGTGTATGTTGGGGTGAAATATGGGGCTGAATGAAGTGGTCTAGGGGATGGTTTAGGGGCTGACAATTAAGGCTGGGT
This sequence comes from Iris pallida, assembly GCA_029216955.1. NCBI lineage: Eukaryota > Viridiplantae > Streptophyta > Magnoliopsida > Asparagales > Iridaceae > Iris > Iris pallida. Next base: position 6,489,707 of record JANAVB010001399.1, on the reverse strand, counting down.
TGGGGACAGTTAATGACAGGTTTGGGGGCTTGCTTTGATAAGTTTAGGACAGGTATATAAGGACTGGATTGGGGCTGCTATGGTGTCCTAAAGGACAGGTTAAGAACTGGTTTTAGGCTGCCATTTAGAGGCTAATCCATGGGCTGTGGGGACTGCTACAAGGGGCTGTTTGGGGCCTGATTTGGGGGTGGTTTGAGGACAGCTACATGCTGGTTTTAGGGGGCTGCTTATGGGGTGTGAAATGGGACAGCCATATAGGCTTGATTGGGTGTCAAGTTTAGGGGCTAGTATGGACAGGTTTTAGGGGTTGCTTGAGGGTGTTTTGGGGGCTGTTTTGACAGGTCTGGGACAGCTACTGCTGCTGTTTTAGAGCAGCCCTCTCCCCCTTACACTCTCAATCACTCCACTCATTCTCCTCTCAAATCTCTCACTCACACTCTCTATTTCATTCTCTCAAACACCCTTAATACACAAACACACACATACATACATATCAACTCCACCATTCTAATTCTCTCCCTCACCCCCTTGGCCGAATCCTCCCACTCATGAACACCAATAAACACATTATATCACATCTATATACATATATATATATATGTCACAAATTATATACATACATATATATATACATACATATATATATATATATATATATATATATATATATATATATATATATATATATATATATATGTATATAGAGAGAGAGAGACTAAAATATATATAACCAATTATATATACAATATATAGATAAACAAATATGATACAATATGATACATTGAAAACACACCTCTAAACTATTAGAAATCTGAGATTTAATCTCTAAATAATCATCCACAATATATATAATAAATACAAGTATCCAAATAGATTTTTCCCACTAGGACACAAACCTACGCATAAGACACACCTAGAAGTCTCCAAAAGGACACGAAACGGACACAAATGGAGACACAACCATGGGGGTCATTTCTATGGGTCTAAAATCACCCTATATGCATGAGAAATAAAAAAAGAAGAAGGGATTTATACCTCCCGGTAGATCGAATCGAAGAAAAGCCTTCCCGATACGACACTGACACGTAGGAATCCCAAATGGACACGAACGACCTCCGAATCCTCCCAAACTTGGCTAGCTTCCTCCTTGGCTTGAGTAGAGAAGGAAAGAAGAAGATTGGGTGGAAGAAAGAAGGGATTTGGTGGAGAAATCTATATAAAACCCTCTCTAGAAATTTGGGGAAGAACAAGAGAGAGAAAGTGGAATTGAAAGGAATGAAAAATATCAAAGGGCTTGAGCCTATCCCCTCAATAGGTGGCTGGCCATAATGGGGCTATGTGTCCCTATATGCAATGTCTAAAATACCCTCCCACTAATCTATTTGATTAATATTAGGAAGGGTTTAAGTCTGTCACGCCCCGACCCGGAATCACCCGAATCATCGTCCTCGCAGGGGGCGTGATGCCGCACGAGCCTGGAGTTGCGCTCGTGCAAGGCAAGATGACAAGTTCTCAAATGGTTATCTTTTGATTCGATTCAACAACGAAAGGAAAACAGAGTATACGAAATAATTCTCTTTATTGATATTCGAAACTGAGATTACAATGGCTTTCGATAGCCTAACAATACATGCCAGATTGGCTACAACACTCAGGTTCTCTCGTGCCCACAAAGGATTTCACCGTTCCATACATCATGCCTTCTATATCTCGGCCGCATCAATCCAGTTGCATAGTCCGAGCGTCAATGCGATAGCATGCTTCGATGCGCTTCGGCATTCCAAGCCTTAACACGTTCAAGCAACGCTTCGCCGCGAGCAATCCATTCCCTGCACCCTGCATGAAGCTGGTGGGGGATCAGTACGTTCGTCCTCGCATGTACTGAAGCAAAGATCATCTTTCCCAACCGACATCTTTAATATTTACGTTGAATCATGCAACTTAGCTTATGATCTTGCTATGTTCTCCTTAGGGTCAATTTCATGGCATCTTTGAAAGCGTAAAACATATAAGCATGGCAAGCATGTTATCGAATTGAATAGACAAGCAAACAAGCAATCTCGTGTTTGATTCGTGGCGCGACTTCTTACCGAGTCGACGCACTCGCCCTTGCACCGACGCAAGGTGAATACGTCGTAATCCTTCCCTGTCATGTTATATGTGCATCTCTAAGCAGGATCTCTATGCGGGACGCATCTGCGCCTACACTTTCAATCCATCGTTCCTTAACTATATGAAGGTCGTGGGCGTATCCGCGCCGGAATGGACTAAAGGAGTTTCTCTTTCATTTTCCTTACTTTCTTTTCTCTCCTTCTTTTCTCTCTCGAATTTGGGTAGCCCGGCGTTTCACGGGTTGGGTTGCAATCCCAACAACCGAAACTTACCGCGTGCCTACCATCATTTGCGGCTTCTCACATTTACGACCGAGTGCTAATCGGATGATTCGCAGATGTGCGCCTATCAAAGATTATATCCCTCCTAGGCCGAACGGTCCCGGTGCCCCGGTGCACCCGTTCGGAGGGAACGTTCCGTGCACGGAAGATATCATCGCAATTATCTCAAGTCCATCCCATTCGACCATGCAACGCACTATCATTCAAACAACCAAGCATAGCCTTGAGTCCAAGACTCAGACTTTATCATCTCGCGTCTCTTTCATTAACTTTCTGTGTTCTTACATTTCATACTTCATTTTAATGATTCAATGGCATCGTGCCTCAACTCAATGCTCGTCAACCGAACGACCCGAAGGTCTCGAACACCTTTCGAGGCAACATGTCATATCCGACAGTTCCGCCACATTCATACCGCAACTGTATTCTCTCGCAACGAAGCCATCTTTTATTATCCCATGCACGTAGGCACATTTCGACCGTATTTCAAATGTTCTACAACTTAGCAATCAATGTTCGGGGCTTGCGCGCTAGGGCGCTCGCCTATTGTCTTTCAATGTTCTAGCCGTCTAACTCGTGCAGCAAAGGCACGGTATGGTTCGTGCACTAAGGCACTCGCCGATTACAGTTATCCCATGTTCTTACGGCTTGCGCTCGAGGCGTTCGCCTTTGCGATATCCAATGTTCCATAGCGACTCGTGCATAGGATGCACGTATCATTTCAATTGTTCTAACTTAGTGTTCGACTCACACTATGATTTTATCTCCGATCGGCCACGCCCGTGGCGTCGATAGGTTAACTTTTAGCATACAAATGATATATTTGACTTATCGAATGAAGGAGTAAAAAGAAGTCAATCCTCCCACCTTGAGTCGATATGCCTTCGTCGTTTTGCCGAGCCGATGCGGCTCGATTCCCTTACTTTGTTGCACGGACACTCTCCTGACTTAGCCATTCGAGCACTTCGTGCTTCGTTGAGTTATACGCCCAATTCGCCTTAGCGTGCCCAAGACTTAGCCCGTCGCAAGGCGACGATTTGATTCCGCGGACCCCTTACTAAATATTGCAAAAGATCGACCTCTAATATTTTCCCGTCAAAGTATAGCCTGCACACGAAACCAACTAAAATCAATACTTGCTTCGATTCGGACTTGCGCCTTGGTCGATTCGATTTCTTAGAATCTTCGAGCCGATTCAATGCACTCATCCTTCGGGGCAATGCGGCGCTTCGCATCGATTCACTCGATGCATTCTTAGGGACAAGGCAACTCTTCGCATCGACATAGTCCGATGCTTTACTCGGGTCGACGTAACTCTCCGCATCGACTTAGTTCGATGCGTTGCTCGGGACAACTTAACTCGCGTATCGTTTTGCATCGATACATTTCCTTTGCGTCAACGCGACTCGTTGAGTCAACGCTTCAGCGTAATGCGCCGTGCGGAGCGGGGCATTACAAAGTCGGGGGCTAGTTTAGTCATTCTAATGTCTCCATCCGGTATATGTGGCATGCCTGTACAACCAAACGGCTTTAGCCTGTACATGCCACAACATAAATCTTCTCAAGCCAGCTATTGCCTTCACAAGCATCCATTTTTTTGTCCCCAAACAAACTAGGATAGCCATCACCTGCTAGCCTCCCTACCGAAACCAAGTTGTAGCGAAAACTCGGTACATGTCGCACACCCTTGAGAACGAGCTTCTCAGCAAACTTTGTCGTCAAGTGCACATTACCGATGCCTACAACTGCAGCAGTCCCCTTGTCGTCCATCTTCACACGTCCAAACTTGTCATCACGGTATAACATGAAGATCCTCCTCTGTGGAGTAGCGTGATATGACACCCCCGTGTCCATGACCTGGCCGCCTCATGACACATATCACAAGGTGCCTCTGCGTCAGTCGCTGTGATGATGATATCTCACATTGCTGTGAGATCCTCCTGATCTTCCTTGCCTTTGGCCTTCTCAGCTTTGAACTTCATATAGTTCCTTTTGATATGACCCCTTTCGCTATAGTGATAGCAACCCTCCTTGCGGCCCACAATCACAAGATCCCAAGAACTCTCCCGTGTCCTCGCCTGTGACTTGAGTTTTCTTTCCGTGGGAAGCCACCAGACGAACTCATGCAACAATTCAACTTTCTTGCGTCGGATCTCCTCATTCAACAAGCTACTTTTGACTGCCTCCATCGTGACAACTCCATCCAGTGCAGAGTTGCTCACCAATACCACCAACGTCTTCCAGCTTTTTGGTAGAGAACTCAAAAGCAGTAGGGCCTGAAGCTCATCAATCACTCACCATCTTCATTGCAGACAGCTGATTGATGATACCCTGAACTTTGTTCAGATGTTGTGCCACCGAGGCACCCTCCGTGTACTTCAAGTTGATGAGTTGGCGAATAAGAAACGCCTTGTTGCCAGCCATCTATATTTCGTACAATAAATGCAGCTTCTTCCATAATGTTTTTGCCGAACTCTCCACGGACATGTGGTAAAACACTGATTCGTCCAGCCATTGGCGGATGAATTCAACGGCCTTCCGATCCAGTCATTTCTAATCTTCAACAACTTTGTCCGATGACTTCGCGTTGTCGCCCTCTAACGGACCACGCAAGTCTTTGCACCAGAGTAGATCCTCCATCATTGGCTTCCAAATTTTCTAGTTTTTCCTTATGAGGTTGATCATACGAGTGATCATCTGCTCCATAGACATGGTTGTCAAAACCCTAAAAGCTCTGATACTAGATGTTAGGAATAGGACACGCCCTTTTGTGCTATGATATCGAGTCTGAGACGTTGTCGCAGGAGAAACTTAGGCCAACCCACCTGAAATAACCAACTCCCGTCTAACGGACACCAAGCAAATAAAAACAAGTATATGGTGGTGATTTTGTCACCTGGACAAATCTCAATCTCTATAACTCAGATAAAATTATAAGATTGACAAAAATAATGTTGAACCCTTTGTCCTAATAGATTCAACCTCCTCACAACACTCAAGAAAAAAAAAAGAGATTACAATTGAAATCGCTCACCAACCGGTAGCAATCTTTCTAACCGAAGTTTGACGAATCCTCGATTAGATCTCTTCTTCCTTCTATCTTGTATGACGAAGTCTTAAGAGCAAATTGCAGACTTTCTCTTAGATCTCTTATGGACGAGCACCTCGAATCTTAACTTTGTGCTATGTTTTGTGCCTCCACCCTCACCCTATATATATAGGATGAGGAAATCATATTCTAGGTCATAATAGGATTTTCTAAATAGGAATAAAATTTGAATCCTATTATACCTAAAATATTCCATCAATATCCTATTTTAGATCATAACAGGATTTCCTAAATAGGAGCTCTAAAATAAGAATCATATTGTATCTAAAATAGCACATCAATTATGGATATCCAAATCCAGGTACTGGACTCCAACAACTAGAGTGTTTATAAACTATAATGAGTTCGGTTAGTTGTTTTAACCCTATAAATACGTCGTCTCAGTAGCTCGAATCAAGTTAAAAACCACCCAATCTCTATTACATATCTTAATCTTATTAATATATTAATTAGAGTTTTCTGGTACCAGATACTACAACATTGTTGTTGGTGAGAGCATAAAGAAGAAAAAGGAAAAGAAAAGGAAAATGGCAAATACTAATCGGGTAAATTAACTCTAACTTGTAACCTATAATATATTGTCCTAAGATTAATATGTTATTTCCATGTTTTATATTGCTACATATTATATCTAAGCTATAACTTCTTGGTAACATTAGCATTAGTGTGCTTAACATCTTGCATTCAATTATATACTTTCGTAATACAATGTTATATGCTTTTAGATATTATATATCAAGTATTATTGTGGAAAAGACGCAACAAGCAGGGGCAAAGCCATGATTAAAATCATGAGGAGGCTATGGTACTATATATTAGAAAAAAATTGACATGTTAATTGAACTTCAATAATAAAAGAATATAAAAAAAAGGAAGCAAAAATTAAATAAAACTTTAAACGGAGATGAAATTCAAAATACTGTCTTTCATTTAAAAGTCCAAAGTGCTACAACTAGAGCCAACCTATTCTTTGTACAATAGAGGGTCAAACTAATATATAGGTTAAAATTGCAAAAAAAAAAATCTATATAGTTATTAACATTTTTTAAAAAAAATGGCCCACAATACATCCGGGTTCGGGCTGGGTCCAAAGAAATAACCCGCCAGCCCGGCCCATACTCCTACCTGGGTCCGGGCTGGGTTTAGTCTTTCCAAGCTCGCATCCCGGCCCGGCCCAAAATTTATTTTGTATAAATTCAAAATCACAAGGGGGGGGGGGGGAGTTATGAACCCAAGGACCTCCCAAGTAAATTTCCATCAACCATTCTGATAACCAATAGTTACAAATTGGTTTTTGTTAAAAGTAAAAACAAGTATAGTATAAATTCAAAACTGAGTCAATTTTTTTTAAGTTGGTCAGCCGCGGGCTAACCCGGACCCGACTCGGCCCGAACATATCTGGGTCTGAGCTAAGTTTAAATTTTTTTAATTCCAGGTCGGTCCGGCCCCGCCCGGCCCGCTCCTCCATCCGGACTAAGCCCAGCCCGGCCCAAGCCCCGTCAAATTCGGTCAATAATGGACCCGGGACGGCCCAGCCCACCTCACACCTTGACAATAAGGAGGCTATGGAGGAGGCTAGCAAGTTAAAGGAATGAAAATCAACATTTGAATTAGGGGTGAGCAACGGGTCGGTTCGGTTCAAACCGAACTAAAAATTCTGTAACCGACCAAACCGATAACCCTATTTTAAAGAACCGAACCGACTTTATTTAAATCGATCAAAACCAAACTGAAAAAATATTTCGGTTTACGGTTCGATTTCATGGAAATAATCACCACTTAAAAGAGCAGGAAGCCATCATCGGATGCATGAATCTCGCAAACGAACGTTGTATACAGATTTGGTGGAAACTGAAATTCAAATTACCCAGACCTAACTCGGGTCGAACTCGGACTGAACTCGGTCAGAGTTCTGTTGGGTTAGAACTGAAATAAATGGGCCAAATTTGCATAGGCTTTGGACTTTTTAGAATTGTGGATTTTTGGATTAAATAGGTAGGTTTATTTGGATATGTGGACTGATGGAAACCTAAGCCAGTATCAATCCCAATCAATCTCACAAGTATTTTCTAAAATCAAATAAAATTTAAAAATACAGAATAAAATATAAAAGTCTTTGTCTTTGATTCCATTGTGATTTGTTCTTATTGATGACGCAATGTACGAACTTTGAAGTAGTAGGATATAGATGCAGTAGACGTTCTTCATTTTCAAACCTGTAACAGTTTATATATTTTGCGTATCAACCAAAGTTATCTTTGATTATCAAAATCAGATGTGATCATTAACCAATGGGCCAACAATATCCCCCATTTTGATAATTGACAAACTTTGAGTCTATACCAAAATATGACATAATATATATAACTTTGAAATATATACCTGACTTATTGTTCTGAATCACGAAAAAATTTGGTGTCTCTTTCTCCCCCTTTGTCATGTACTCAAAATGTAGCTCCCCCGCTGTAATGCCACAGTCCCAAAATACCTAGGACTAAGTACGTTGACATGTCAGCTGCATACATACGAAGTGTACTCTAATATATGGGACCATCGTATGTATACATAAACTGTAAAATACAGTAAACCACAAAATAAATCTCATCCACCAAATAAAAGAATAATAATATAAATCAACTATGAAATTTGTCATTTATACATGTAGTTGGGCGGAGACAAATCCACTACCAACTAATTTAAATGAAAGAAAATATACAAGGAAATGATCGATAAAAATGGCAAGACGAACCAAGAGCAATCCTCTTCGAAGAAATGGAGAAGAGCACGGTCTTGGCTAGAACACCTGCAAAGAGTCACAAACACACACCTGGAGAATTCACCAAGTCCTCAGAGGGACGTAACAAGATACATAAAGAACATGCCACATAACTGAATATATATAATATGTCATAAATCACAAGTAAAGTAAAATAGTCCTAACCATAACAAGATCCAATACCTCATCATCGAAACAGTGGACTACCCTTACACCAAACAAGGACAAGGGGTAGAACCCTATTCCGCGATGCGACATTCTCTCAGGCTACTAATAGAACGGAGGTGACATGACATTGACTAAGGTTACCTAACCATTCTAATGTGTTTATGTAGTTAAGAACAAACCTTTCGTCGCATGAGCCCTAGATGTAAATAGGATCTTGTATAGTCCTCACTTGGGCACCAGTGACCTAAGCGCATGACGTTCAAAAACGACAGTGGCCAACCTGAGTGGATCATCTTACCCCAAGTGCATAACATTTAAGAACGTCAGTGGCCAACATGCGGGGGGTAAGCATACCCGTATCTCCAGCGGAGCTTTCGGGTTACAAAGGAGTGTGTAATAGAAGTCCATACGACAAGAAAATGTTCTCCCCTCCCTATGCACCTATCTAAGTGTCATGCCCCAGAACCAGAATACTGGAGAGCGGGGGCAGACATAGCCAGCTACGTATATAAAATGGGATCCATCTCCCTATACGGTCACGGCTGTCTAGATTCATAAGAGTTTACTACAAGCCAACAGTCTCTTATGGTCATGAACAAGCCTAGTGTCTCAATCACGAACAAGTAAGTAAAAGTTACAAGATGTATGATCATTAAATATACAATAATAAGGCGTCCCAAATATTACATATTCAGCTGATCATGAAGCTAGTCGTTACAAAATATTAGGACTAGCAAGAGTTTTAGTCATACATGATCAACCCTAGGATCTGTCAATCATGTTACAGCCCGTAGGCAGACAGTAAGTAAGTGCAATCGAGCTAAACAGGTGCTCGTCGGCTAAACGTCTCAAAAAAATATTTTTACAATAAGTGGGAGATCAAAATAAACCCACTCGTTGCCCGGGTTACGTCTAGTCGCCACCATCGGGCTGGAAGGTTGGTAAATTCTCTGGAGCTGCTCCGAAATCTGGCCACACAAAACCAGCTGGGTCAGACCCCAGAAAGAGCAAGTGCCACAAAGGAGGCTTCACTTAGGAACTAAAACCAGCAATTAGCACAGAAGATAATAATATATAGTGAAACTGGAGAAATATAACATCACGAGGATATACGGTAAGATAACCATGGGACCGTTCAAATAACCAGGTTACAATCCTTAAACCAAACAAGGACCGGGATTGTAACCCTTCGTCTGAACCGAACTTGGTTCCTCCCATTTATCAGCAAGACAATGTAAGAAAATCAGAACATGTAACAATTTTATACAAGATCAAGGCTAGACAGATTATTCCCCATTCAATCAATCACGGCCAAGCAATGAGTACGGCTTGATACTTTAACTAGCTAGGGTTATCACAGACCTAGTTACTAGCAAGATGCAGTGAGATTATTCCACAGCCACAAGCCCTGCAGACCATCCAGGTTACCCAGGTCGAAATTAGGGGTTAAATTCAGGTGGGTACATCGTCCAAGAAACGCATGTACCCTTAGGTAGCTTGAAGGGTGCAACACATGACAGTGTGCTAGAAATGTGCCATACTCGACGGCAGGCTACAGATCCCAGGCGCGCCCAAGTAACGGGATTGCCTGTAGCTGGAAGATCTCTTCATGACTAATGTATTAATCTAGTTATTAGCCTTAGTCCATTTCAGTAGGTACTCCTGACCGTGGTACTCAGGAGTCCCATCCTAGACATGATGCAAGACAGGACTAGATTATTTGTACAAACACAATCGCCCACGGTGTCCAGGTTATTTATACAGGTCATGTCATGTCAGGTAGCCGTCGTAACAGCTTATCAAGATATATTATGTCAGGTTATCATGTCAAGTTCACTTGTCAGGAGTGCGCCACAATGGGCCACTATCAGGTCATGTCAGGTCAATTGTCAGGAGTGCACCCCTACGGGTCACTATCATGTCATGCTAGTTTCTGTCACACCATGTCATGTACAATTGTCATTTCAATCATGTCAATCAAATCGTGATTTATCAAGTTCAGGACAAAAGGCATAAGGATATAAAATGGGCGTAAAAATATACAATAAAGGTAAAGGTGTACGCCATAAGAACTCAAGTTATACAAGAGGGTTACAAGACATGGGCAAATTAATAATAAAACCACAGTACACAGAGCTATAGGAGCGCTATGCGGCTCAGACATATGCGGCCAGGAATGATCTCATGCGGCTAGAAAGAGAACAGCCCATGCGGCTAAATAAGGTCAGGCGCATGCGGCTGAGCTAGAAGGAGGGTCATATGCGGTTAGCGGGGAGGGGTGGACCCTATGCGGCTGAGGATGGACTCGGCCTCATGCGGCTGAGGATGCGGGTGCATATGCGGCTAAATATATAAGGTCTTCATGCGGTCTGCAGGGAGCAAGGTCTTATGCGGCTGGACGAGCCATGCGCTTATGCGGTTAGCGGGGTCATGCGCCTATACGGCCGAACTCAAGTGGGGGGGGGGGGGGGCTCATGCGGCCAGGAGATGAAGGGGGTGCATGCGGCTGAGTTAGGAACCCATGCAGCCAGGTCAATTCAGGAGCTTATGCGGTCAGAGGGAATACAAGTTATATGCGGCTACAAGTAGACGGAGTCCATACGGCTCGGATTATGCCGAAGCCTATGCGGCTGGAATACTCGCCGCATGAAGGTTCATGCGGTCAAGTGCTGCCATGCGGCTAAGGAGGTTCATGCAGTCAGCACTGTTCTTCTTCTCCACTTGTCCGAGAAGAAGAACCAAGGAGTTCAGGGTTCCAAGGCTCATAATTTCTTTATCCCCAGTCCAAATCTAGACTTCCTTAGATCAAAACGGGGCAGAATGAAATGCTCTACAACATAGAACCATCAAAACTTGGAAATAACAAGATTAAATAGATCAAAACCCAAGAAATCCGAAAATAAAATAAACTTAGATCTACAAGAATCTAGCCATGGAAAGTGGAAATGCCAAGTACTAAAGTAAGTTAAAATGTTGTAAGGAAGAGAATGAAGCAATAAAATTGGAGTTCCTCCATGAAGCAAGTTGCACTTGCCTAGACCCCTCTCTCCCTCTCTCTGGTAGGTGAGGAGTTAATGGAGGAAAGAAAAAGAGTAATGAAGAGAGAGAAGGAAGTGGGGGTTAATAAATGGTAGTGGTGGTGGTAGGTAGGGGGTTCACCCTTGGTCCATAATAAACCAAAGCAAACCGAGCTAAGCCGAACCAACCCAAGAATAAACCAAGCCATGAAGAAACTAAGCAAGAAATCATGCAATACAAGGTAAAATACGTACACGTATTCCAAAATACGTAATACGAACCACAGACATTACAACTCTACCCACCTTAAAAGAATTCCGTCCTCGAAATTTAATTAAGAGGCTAGAGAGACTAGGACAAGCTATATTAACCACAAGCAAGCTATAACTAGGCAGGCAATCACTCATTCAAGCAAGGAATCGAAGACATAAGGCATAAGGAAGGAATTATACCTCACGAGTCAAACAAGTCGGGATACCGCGATCGGATGTCATCCTCACGTACCCACGTTGACTCGCCCAAAGAGTGGTGACCCCAAGTAACTCGGACTAACTTGATAGTCTTATTCTTGAGTATCTTCTCTCTTCGGTCCAATATAGACACGGGCCTCTCCTCATACGAAAGGTTGGTATCAACAACCAATTCCGAATGATCCAGGATGTGGCTCGGGTCCGGAATATACTGTCGTAATTGGGATACATGGAACACGTCATGCACCTCGCTTAGCGACGGCGGAAGAGCGAGACGATAGGATACATCTCCTACTCGCTCCAGAATGTCGAACGACCCTATATACCTAGGACTAAGCTTTTCCCGTACGCCGAAACGAATGACGCCACAGTTAGGCGAAATCCTCAGGAATACATGGTCGCCGACCCAGAACTCGAGAGGGCGCCGATGAGAATCGGCCCAATGGCGCTGGCGATCTTGGGCAACTCGAAGATGATCCCTGACTTTTCTGACTACTTCAACTGTCTGGGCAATCATTTCTGGACCGAGCATCTGTCTCTCTCCGACATCGTCCCATGCTAGCGGGGATCTGCACTTCCTACCATACAGTGCCTCGAACGGTGCCATCTGGATGCTGGCCTGGAAACTGTTGTTGTACGAGAATTCCACCAGGTGCAGGTGATCTTCCCACGAACCTCCGAAGTCAAGTGTACAGGACCGCAACATATCTTCAAGAGTCTGGATTGTACGCTCCGACTGACCATCTGTCTGCGGATGATATGCTGAACTGAACTGGAGACGAGTTTCCAAACTTTCATGCACGCTACGCCAAAAGTGCGACGTGAATCTTGAATCTCGGTCTGAGGTGATACTGACTGGCACTCCGTGCAACCTGACAATCTGCCAGAGGTACATCTCTGCTAACTGAGCTGTTGACTGCCCAACTCTGAACGGGAGGAAGTGAGCTACCTTCGTGAGCCTGTCAACTATAACCCAAATAGCATCTCTACCAGCTGGGGAACTAGGAAATCCAGTCACAAAATCCATGGTCACATGTTCCCACTTCCATTCTGGAATCGGTAAAGGCTGAAAAAGTCCAGCGGGCCTCTGATGTTCAGCTTTAACCTGTTGGCAAACCAAACACCGAGAGACAAACCGGGCTATCTCCCTCTTCATGCCATTCCACCAGAAGTGCTGCCGGATATCACGGTACATCTTCGTACCGCCCGGATGAATGGAATACTGAGAACTGTGGGCCTCTGCCATGATCTCCTGTCTGATATTTCCGCTGGGTACACAAAGACGCTTACCATGCCTAAGTGTACCGTCTTCATGGATGCATAACTCGGGTCGCCGGCCTGCCTCACACTCTGCTCGGAGTTGCCGAAGCTTGGAATCTGCTGACTGCGCCATCCGGATCCTCTCGACTATGGTGGACTGAACTTGCATGCTGGCTATCAATGCCACACTGGAAGGGAGGACAACTTCAATACCCATCTTCTGAAGATCTGCTAACAGCTCTGGTTGTGCTGTTAGGAAATAAACTCCGGCTCTCCTGCTCAATGCATCTGCAACAACGTTGGCCTTCCCGGGATGATACTGCAAGTTGACATCATAATCCACAAGAAGCTCCAGCCACCTCCTCTGACGCATGTTAAGATCCTTCTGGGTGAAAACATACTTCAGGCTCTTGTGGTCGGTGAAAATCTCCACCCTATCTCCGTACAAGTAGTGCCTCCACAACTTAAGTGCAAACACTACTGCTGCCAGCTCCAAGTCATGGGTTGGGTAATTCCTCTCATGATCACGAAGTTGCCGTGACGCATAAGCTATTACCTTCCCATGCTGCATCAGAACACACCCTAGGCCTCTGCCTGAAGCATCACAATATACTGAAAATCCTTCAGTTCCATCTGGAAGTGTGAGAATGGGAGCCGTCATCAAGCCTCGCTTCAACTTCTCGAATAAATCTTGACATTCTGCTGTCCAAGCAAACTGCACCTCCTTACGGGTCAGCTGGGTCAACGACGCCGAAATCCGAGCAAAATCTGAAACAAACCGCCGGTAGTAGCCGGCCAATCCAAGAAAACTGCGAACTTCTGCAACGGTGCTGGGAACTGGCCACGACTCAATAGCCATAATCTTCTGAGGATCCAATTCTGCTCCTCCTCTGGTAATGATGTGACCCAAGTACGAAATACGATCGAGCCATAACTCGTATTTACTGAAGTTGGCATATAACTGGTGCTCCCTGAGAGTCTGAAGAACCACACGGAGATGCTGCTCATGCTCCTCCTCACTCTTGCTGTAGACCAGGATGTCATCCAAGAACACAATCACAAACTGATCCAAGTAAGGCATGAAGATGCGATTCATGAGATCCATGAATACCGCCGGCGCATTGGTTGCTCCAAAGGGCATAACAAAGAACTCCTAATGCCCATACCTCGATCTAAAAGCTGTCTTCGGGATGTCCTGCTCTCTGACTCTGATCTGATAATATCCTGAGCGCAAGTCGATCTTTGAGAATACTGATGCCCCTTTGAGTTGATCAAACAAGTCATCTATCATCGGAAGAGGGTATCTGTTCTTGATTGTCACTGAGTTCAAGGTACGATAATCAACACATAACCTAGACGTACCATCCTTCTTTTTCACAAGAAGCATCGGGGCTCCCCAAGGCGATCCACTAGCACGAATGAATCCCTTGGCTCGAAGTTCTTCAATCATCTTGTACAAGATCTCCAATTCTGAAGGCGCCATTTTGTAGACTCTCTCTGATACTGGGACCGTCCCAGGAATCAAGTCTATGGTGAACTCGATCTCCCGCTCTGGAGGCATCCCTGGAAGCTCTTCTGGGAAAACATTTGGAAATTCTTCGACTATCCGGGGCAACTGCACTGCTGCTACTGCCATCCGCAATACTGGAGGAGAAGGCTCAACTTCGTCTCGGGAGAAGAAAAACTCTGGCTGGCCTGGAATGCTAAAAACAATCCTACCAATATGGCAGTCTATTCTAGCATACTGGTTCCTCAACCAATCCATCCCTAAGACCACATCATAATCGGCCATCGGGAATTCTATCAATCTAGCGGAAAATTCTCTACCGCTAACTACGATCCGATACGAGGAAAACACTCTATCGACTCCCACAAGTCCGTTACCAGTAAGTATATTGAGCCTTACTGATAATGACTCGGGCTCTAATCCTATCCGTGTCGCGAATCGTGGAGACATAAAAGAATATGATGCACCAGAATCAAATAAAGCTAAAGCTGGAAAGGAGTTAACGAGAATAGTACCTGCCACTACCTCTCCTGGTGCCAATCCTTCCTCTGCGGTCATCACCATAGCCTGACCATGCCCTCGGGGTGCTGGTCCCCTCTGCTGAAATCTTCGCTGCCTATTCTGACTCAAGGCTTGGGCCTGAGTATGCTGCTGGGGGTTCTGCTGCTGGAATGCCTGGGACTGAGGCGGCAAGGGCCTCGGCAATGGATACTGCTGCTGCAGGATCGGAGCTGGTCCTCTCACCGAAGAGCTAGAAAGGTTGGACGATGATGAACCACCCCTATTCGGGCAGGATCCAATCCTATGGTCTGCTGCTCCACAAGCCAGACATAATTCCTGTGCCCTGCGACACTCTGCCACTACATGGCCTGGCTTTCCACAATGAGAACATCCCACTGCGGAAGACTGCCTCTGCTTCTGCTGCTGCTGCTGAGGGTACGTCGGGGCCGAATACTGAACCGACGTCACGGAGGCCACCCGCCTCGGAGCTCCAATAGTCAAAGCCCTGGCTGCCGGGGCTGGTGCTGAAGACTGATTCATCTGGCCGTAGGATCTCTTTCGACCTCCGGCCCTATCCACAATCCTCTGGGAGGTATACTCATGCCTCCTAGCTGCTCTCAAGACTGCATCAAAAGTCTGATGCTCAAACTGCTCAACTGCCAACAAAATCTCCAGGTGAAGTTCCTGCTGAAATCGCTGGGCTCTATCATACTCGGTCGCCACCAAGGTGGGAGCAAACCGACTGAGCCTCGAAAACTCGGTCGCATATCCGTCGACCGTCCTGTCCATCTGCTTCAGATTGGTGAACCTCGTCTGTAGATCATACCGAGCTACAACATCAAAATACTTGGTCTGGAAACTCTCTCTGAATACCGCCCAAGCAATGGGTGCTACTAATCCAACGGCCTGAGCCGCCCACCAGCTGCGGGCAAGATCTAGCAACTGTAGGCGCACCACGGCTACCTTCTCGTTCTCTAGGGTCCTGGCTGCTTCTAGAATCACCTCTGTGTCCTGAAGCCAAGCATCTGCAGCGATAGCATCTTCACTACCGTCAAAGAAGGGAGGGTTCAAGCGCTTGAAGCTGTTGGCCGCACTGTTACCCTGATGACCGCCCCTGGTCAAAGCATCCGTCACTGCCTGGTGCAAGGCATCTCCTCGACGATCTTGGGAAGCTATCAAGGTCCTGACGAGACCTACCAAAGTGCCATCATCAGGCTCGACAGACTGAACTGGCTGGACTGGTGGCTCTCCGCCAGAAGGCACGACTCGGGAGGCTACTCCGGAATGCTGGGCTTGATCCTCGGGTTGCTGCTGATCCATGGGAAGTGCTCCGCCTTGCTGACCGGCAGGTCTAGGAACGATGCCGCTGAAGAAGACGACATGGGAAACAATAAGGAAGGACCAAGACAGATCAACGATACAAGCATATAATCAGGACAAGAATACAGGGATTCAGAAGATACGAACAGAGATCAATGTCGAATACTGATTGAGACATCTATTCGGTAAACCCTCACATATCTTGATTTACAAGACCTGCATGGGCCACCACTTAAACCTTGTCACGCCCCAGAACCAAAATACTGGAGAGCGGGGGCAGACATAGCCAGCTACGTATATGAAATGGGATCCATCTCGCTATACGGTCACGGCTGTCTAGATACATGAGGGTTTACTACATGCCAACAGTCTCTTATGGTCATGAACAAGCCTAGTGTCTCAATCACGAACAAGTAAGTAAAAGTTACAAGATGTATG
Organism: Iris pallida; assembly: GCA_029216955.1. Taxonomy (NCBI): domain Eukaryota; kingdom Viridiplantae; phylum Streptophyta; class Magnoliopsida; order Asparagales; family Iridaceae; genus Iris; species Iris pallida. The sequence goes on along the minus strand of JANAVB010001399.1, from coordinate 6,472,747 downwards.
ATAATTAAATATACAATAATAAGGCGTCCCAAATATTACATATTCAGCTGATCATGAAGCTAGTCGTTACAAAATGTTAGGACTAGCAAGAGTTTTAGTCATACATGATCAACCTTAGGATCTGTCAATCATGTTACAGCCCGTAGGCAGACAGTAAGTAAGTACAATCGAGCTAAACAGGTGCTCGTCGGCTAAACGCCTCAAAAAAATATTTTTACAATAAGTAGAAGATCAAAATAAACCCACTCGTTGCCCGGGTTACGTCTAGTAGCCACCATCGGGCTGTAAGGTTGGTAGATTCTCTGGAGCTGCTCCGAAATCTAGCCACACAAAACCAGCTGGGTCAGACCCCAGAAAGAGCAAGTGCCACAAAGGAGGCTTCACTTAGGAACTAAAACCAGCAATTAGCACAGAAGATAATAATATATAGTGAAATCGGAGAAATATAACATCACGAGGATATACGGTAAGATAACCATGGGACCGTTCAGATAACCAGGTTACAATCCTTAAACCAAACAAGGACCGGGATTGTAACCCTTCGTCTGAACCAAACTTGGTTCCTCCCATTTATCAGCAAGACAATGTAAGAAAATCAGAACATGTAACAATTTTATACAAGATCAAGGCTAGACAGATTATTCCCCATTCAATCAATCACGGCCAAGCAATGAGTACGGCTTGATACTTTAACTAGCTAGGGTTATCACAGGCCTAGTTACTAGCAAGATACAGTGAGATTATTCCACAGCCACAAGCCCTACAGACCATCCAGGTTACCCAGGTCGAAATTAGGGGTTGAATTCAGGTGGGTACATCGTCCAGGAAACGCATGTACCCTTAGGTAGCTTGAAGGGTGCAACACATGACAGTGTGCTAGAAATGTGCCCTACCCGACGGCAGGCTACAGATCCCAGGTGCGCCCAGGTAACGGGATTGCCTGTAGCTGGGAGATCTCTTCATGACTAATGTATTAATCTAGTTATTAGCCTTAGTCCATTTCAGTAGGTACTCCTGACCGTGGTACTCAGGAGTCCCATCCTAGACATGATGCAAGACAGAACTGGATTATCTGTACAAACACAATCGCCCACGGTGTCCAGGTTATTTATACAGGTCATGTCATGTCAGGTAGCTGTCGCAACAGCTTATCAAGATATATCATGTCAGGTTATCATGTCAAGTTCACTTGTTAGGAGTGCGCCACAACGGGCCACTATCAGGTCATGTCAGGTCAATTGTCAGGAGTGCACCCCTACGGGTCACTATCATGTCATGCTAGTTCCTGTCACACCATGTCATGTACAATTGTCATTTCAATTATGTCAATCAAATCGTGATTTATCAAGTTCAGGACAAAAGACGTAAGGATATAAAATGGGCGTAAAAATATACAATAAAGGTAAAGGTGTACGCCATAAGAACTCAAGTTATACAAGGGGGTTACAAGACATGGGCAAATTAATAATAAAACCACAGTACACAGAGCTATAGGAGCGCTATGCGGCTCAGACATATGCGGCCAGGAATGATCTCATGCGGCTGGGAAGAGAACAACCCATGCGGCTAAATAGGGTCAGGCGCATGCGGCTGAGCTAGAAGGAGGGTCATATACGGTTAGCGGGGAGGGGTGGACCCTTTGCGGCTGAGGATGGACTCGGCCTCATGCGGCTGAGGATGCGGGTGCATATGCGGCTAAATATATAAGGTCTTCATGCGGTCTACAGGGAGCAAGGTCTTATGCGGCTGGACGAGCCATGCGCTTATGCGGTTAGCGGGGTCATGCGCCTATGCGGCCGAACTCAAGTGGGAGGGGAGGGGGCTCATGCGGCCAGGAGATGAAGGGGGTGCATGCGGCTCAGTTAGGAACCCACGCAACCAGGTTAATTCAGGAGCTTATGCGGTCAGAGGGAATACAAGTTATATGCGGCTACAAGTAGACGGAGTCCATGCGGCTCGGATTATGCCGAAGCCTATGCGGCTGGAAGACTCGCCGCATGAAGGTTCATGCGGTCAAGTGCTGCCATGCGGCTAAGGGGGTTCATGCGGTCAGCACTGTTCTTCCCCACTTGTCCGAGAAGAAGAACTAAGGAGTTCAGGGTTCCAAGGCTCATAATTTCTTTATCCCCAGTCCAAATCCAGACTTCCTTAGATCAAAACGGGGCAGAATGAAATGCTCTACAACATAGAACCATCAAAACTCAGAAATAACAAGATTAAATAGATCAAAACCCAAGAAATCTGAAAATAAAATAAACTTATATCTACAAGAATCTAGCCATGGAAGGTGGAAATGCCAAGTACTAAAGTAAGTTAAAATGCTGTAAGGAAGAGAATGAAGCAATAAAATTGGAGTTCCTCCATGAAGCAAGTTGCACTTGCCTAGACCCCTCTCTCCCTCTCTCTGGTAGGTGAGGAGTTAATGGAAGAAAGAAAAAGAGTAATGAAGAGAGAGAAGGAAGTGGGGGTTAATAAATGGTAGTGGTGGTGGTAGGTAGGGGGTTCACCCTTGGTCCATAATGAACCAAAGCAAACCGAGCCAAGCCGAACCAACCCAAGAATAAACCAAGCCATGAAGAAACTAAGCAAGGAATCAGGCAATACAAGGTAAAATACGTACACGTATTCCAAAATACGTAATACGAACCACAGGCATTACACTAAGTCGCATCCGCGATCATGTACCTCTACTAACTGATAAGTCTCCTAACATGTCTCTATTAGCAGTTAGACCTAACGCATGCGCACGGGTGATCAGCCAACACGCAAGGACCTCTACATGCTACTCATCTCACACATACTCGTGGTACAACTGTGTCGAGGTACATGCAATACATTACAAATGGTAGGCCCTTAAGTTTAAGTCTATATGCAATCAAAGGATAACAATTAAAGTAAAGCTAATATCACTAAGCAGGCAGTAAATCATGAACTGTAATAATGGTACAGCTAAACAAATTGGAAATAAATGAACAATGACATGCAATAAATAAAATACAGACTAATTATAAATAGTATAAATGGCAAGGTATCTTGCCTGAGGTTGTGTGCTAAAGGGCGACGTCCAATAGCTCGAACCGTCAGAATAGTACAGCGATGAAAGCCAAATCCCGCATACGTCCTCGGATGCTGAAATAAACACCACGAACGTGTTTAAAATAAAAAATATGTCCAGAAAATGCCTGTCCAAAAGTCCAATTCTAGAACAGGATAAAATCGTAATTTCGGGTTAAAACGATATCCGCCGTTGGACTCATTTTGTACCGAAAAGTATGCCAGTATCTACATTCTCTAAAGTCGTCAAACCAAATGTCTACGGATCCGGTTTGAGGAGACGAACCCAACGGTATGTCCAATTTTGGATTCCGGTGAGCCGTGCACAAATTTGCCCGTTGGAGCGGGTCGCGGGCCCGCCAAATAGGCGTTCCGATCGACCTTCTCAGAATCGGACCAAACTTGGTATACAGGACGAGAAAAATGATACGGTCCTGCTGGCGCAAGTTTCATCTCGATTGGACGAACGTGCACAAAGTAATTGGAAAATTTACAAATAGACCGATACGGTGAATTTTGACGATACACATCAAATTTGTCGCACACACGTGACCAATTTAAATTCCGTCAAAGCCCACACGTCCATGAAGTCGATACGCACCTTTCGATGTTTTGGTTCGCGACCACGTTGCCCAGTTTGGCGGGACGCACGTCGTATCGAGGAAGTTTTCTAAATTTCACAGTTTTTGAAAAAGGTTTTTCTTGATTTTTAACCGAGAATAACTTTCTGTATTATGCTTGAAAATAATTCTATAAAAAGGAATTTGATCTTGTATAGGTTGTCTTCAACTTTCTTTAAATAGATCTTGAAAACTGTTAGTAGTTTGACAATAATCGGTCTTCAAAATAGGGTTCTAGGGCTGTCTTACTGTTCTGTTTCGTTCAGTTTTTCGATGACTTGGACGTCGATCTGTCGGACAACGTAGTTCGTATAACTTAAAATGGATTGGAGGGAGTTAAAGAGGGTTAGGTTGTGGTCTAACCTGAGCAATCGGCTCGAGAAACGACTGAGTGGTGGCAGCAAAATTCCTACACGAAGGTGGCTTCATAGAACTGCGCTGCTGCTGACGATGTCGATGCGGGCGCTCGTTCCGGCGACTCTTGGCCGCACACGGCGATGCCCTCGACGGTGGGTGGCCGCACAGGCTGCGGCGGGGTCGGGGGTCACGCGGCAAGAGGTTAGGGTTAGGGTTTATGTGTTGTTGTTGGAGTTGTTTGTATATCAAGGTCGGGGGGGGGGGGGGGGGGGGGGGGGGGGGGAGGGGGGGGCTTGGGCGCTCGGGTGAACAGTGCCCCCCCCTCCCGCGGGTACTGTTCACACGAGGGGATTCTTATATATATATATATATATATATATATATATATATATATATATATATATATATATATATATATATATACAAAATCTAAAATGCTAAGAAACTCCTAATAATAATTAAAATAAATTCTTTAAATGAAAAATATTTTCTACAATAGTACTTATATATTTTGCACATATATATTCTTTTACATTATAAATTTTTTTACTCTATATCCCAAATATATCTAGAGTATTTTATATATTCAAATATATATTTTCTTAATATAATTAAAACTTTCAACATAGAAAAAAATAAAGATAGCTTCTACACAAAATACAATATTTATGTATATTGCATAAATAAAAATATTAAATACCTTATACGGAATATATTTATTTTCCTAAGAGAGAAAAAAAAACCACCTCATAACAAGTCTTTTAATATAAATAACAATTATCTATAATTACCAAAAATCTAATTGATTAATAATTAAAAGGAAATAACTATAATGAAACTTTAGGGGGTTTACATCCTACCCAACTTATAAAAATTTCGTCCTCGAAATTAAAAATAATCTTAATATATAATAAAATATAAAATGATGAGATATGGTTCATGGGATGGCAGGTACGTCAATCATAACTTGTTTTCCGAAACGACGGGGGAGGTGGTTATCACAGGAATACGAATTGTCGCCATAAACTATAAGATAGGGTATCCTTGGTTCGAGGCTCTACCCAACTTATGAGAGTTGGCTAACCTTGCAAATCATCGTTACAAGACTTCTGAGAAGGACAGTTTCTAAGGAGAGACACGATATTCTTGGATACTTTTTGATCGTAGTCATGGATTCCAAGTGAGCCTCGATAATACCATTACGTTCTTGGTCAACAAATACTATAAGGAAGTATTACAATTTTTACGTCGTTCATAACGGTCATGCTTTCAACAAGATGGTAGGGGTTATAGCTAGCCTTTTTGACTTGAAAGTCGCATCATAAAAATAGAGTACAAGGGAACGTATTTTAGTGGGACATGATATGTCTACATGAAGGTGGAGTCATCTATGTCTTGTATGTGAAGTTTGTTGGAGGGTAATAGCTGGTCTCATGCTCCGAATATCAAAGTCACGGTAAGGAACATCAAAAGATCTAATTAGAAAGTGGGAGTTCATGAGTCGCTAATTACTAAGTCTATTGATGGGGTAACGAACTCTAAAGCATGTCAAAGGAAAGATCTCCGACGACTAAGTCATAAATTTCTATTTTGTCAAGCCTGCCAAACTATGGTCATAAGGTTTCTAGTGGTATCGAATGTAGTGCTCATGCATTTCTGTTAATAACTAGTATAACAAAGTGTGACGGGGTATTATGCTATGGGTACTGTCTAGGCTAATGAAAGGCGTTGTTCTAATGTTAAGTCACTACTTTGGTAATAGAATTATTGTACCTAGAGTAACATCTGTTGAATCTCTAATCATGGAATCGGTGTCTACCATAGTCCTTGGAAATGCTTGTCCTTGTTTTTGGTCTATTCCTCTCTTGTCTAAACTGTGGGGGCCTAGTCACGTAAGGGTTGAGTTAAGGCATATGGTTTGCTAGTTAAGCCGGGAATCAAGATAAATAATTGGAGGCTCACAATAATTGATTTCTAGAGATTAGATAGTCTCCTAGGATGTGTTTTAACCAAGGGTAAGATCCTATTCATTTTCAAACTCAAATGACTAGAAGGTCATGACATTAGTTTTTGGGTCGAGGGGAGGACAAGTAACTCAAGGCAAGGTTGTAGTCACAGGGCTGGCCGATGGTAGCTACACTTGTGTATACCACTATCATGGCCATGGGGGATACTCTGTATTTATCTACCAATACGAGCGTTCGTCTTTCCAAATCAATGAAAGACGAAAGAAATAAGGAGTTCAAGAAAGATGTCATCGGATACAATTTTGTGCTTCAAAGGCGAATGTATAATTCAAGTGGAATTGTCAATGCAGTCACGGATGACATCCTAGATACCTCGATATCTCAATAGACGTGGGATAAACGAATGAATAGCGAACCAAATGCATCAAGGTTAATCAGACCGTAATACACTGATTCTGATTAGGCAATATGTTAGTGGGCGTCCCCAGTATACATATATCCTGAACAAGCTCGATAAAGAATAAGCTTGCAAAACTAGGCTATATATAGCGTCATTATTCATGGTAGTGCAAAGTATAAGTACGGGGAATAATGCTGAAAGCAGTTATAAATGGTTCAAGTTTCACAAGAACCTAAGTCTCGTCCGGTGTTCCTGCTTATACAGTCATCCTACTGTTTTCTTATCTAAGACCTTGGTTGGACTAATGAGCATAGTCTAGGTAATCTTCTTAAAATCCTCTTTAATGGGTTGTAAGGACTAATAGAGTGATGGGCTATGATGCATACTACCCAACTTATAAAAGTTCAACTAGGAGGGTGATTAAACAGTATACATGTATAACTAGTAGGAGTCATCTTCCTAACCTCTCTGTCAAGCATGATGTGAAAGGATGAGTTTAAAGTGGAAGGGAGTCAAGCTGAAGGAAATCAAGGTAGTCGGACGAGAGTTCGAAATTGGAATCAAGGGAGGAGATCAAGTAAGTGGATGAGATTCTAGACTCTAATCCTATATGCAGGCTCACATCGATACAGTAACGTAACCGAAGTGATAAACTCGACCTGCATGGGCCACCACAAAAACATGTAACGCCCCAGTCCCAAAATACCTAGGACTAAGTACGTTGACATGCCAGCTACATACATACGAAGTGTACTCTAATATATGGGACCATCGTATGTATGCATAAGCTGTAAAATGCACTAAACCACAAACTAAATCTGTCACGCCCCAGAACCAGAATACTGGAGAGCGAGAGAATGACTCAGCCAGCTACGTATTACGGGTAGATGAATACCGTATTATACGATCAATGCTGTCTAATAAGACGAGGGGGTGCATACTACATAAAAGTCTCACTATGGTCGCTTCACATCTATTGTCTCAATCATTCAAACAAGAAACAGAAATAGAGAACATGTAAGATAAAGCAGTAAGGCGTCCCAAATGCTCAGTTAAAATGTTCTTGATATCTGGCTTTACAAAACACAGCCAGATGATGTAGTAAGTATACACAATTGTTATCAGCTGCAGTCTGACTTAGTTACAATTATGCAAAAGTAGGTACAAGACAATCCGACTAACATGTCGGTGCCAAACGGCAAAGTATAAAGTATTTAACAAAACGAGCGGGGAGGTAAGGAACCCACTCGAGTCCTCCTGCGATCATCCCTCTAGTATTGACCATCTTGGAGGTAGAAGTAAGCTGGATCCTCGGGGACCGGCACTAAATCTGGCCATGCAAAACCAGAGAGGTTAGACCTCTAATAGCAAGTACCGCAAGGAAGCACGATATGAGGAGTAAAACCAGTAATAGGAAACATAATAAATAGATCTCTGCTGACTACTGGGATTCACATCACATCACGACACTTCGAACCAACCTCCCAACCAAACAAGGACAGAAGTTGACCCGTCATGTCCTGATATTCCGATCATCTTAGTTAGTCATCAGAGTAGAGACAGTACACAAACAAATCAGCTTAAACGGCCATGCAACTACTACGGCTTGCTACGATAAGTTCCAGGTTATCCTATAATTATGCAATAGGGATTCCTCAGTTCTTACTATGTGCAAGCAAGGCTAGTTTACCCAGTCAATCGATTGCGCCAATCATGAATTAGACGAGTCCCAGCGGGACGCCCGTCATCAATATACAATATACAATAAATAATATAACCAGATACCGCTCCCTGCTCGTGTGGCAGATTTGCAGTATCTGTGGGGACCAACCGGCCTGTTGGGCACTACTAGTCCCAAGAGGGCTGCAATGTAAGAACTCGGGAATCCATTCTCTCCATGCAATCATTATTTTATTTAACTTAATAGTCTCTACGTTGAGTGAAGTCCCATGCCGTGGGTCATGGTCATTCAGAATGAGTACTGGTGTACATGGTACGATATGCACAACTCTACAACGATACCCGTGCGGTTAGGTTATAGGTCTTTATATAGCGTAATGCAACAATCAAAACTAACCACAGAATAATCATGCCTTGACCATAAAGTACACATGCTACCTTTTTGTAGAATAAATAAATAAATAAATAAATAATTTGAAGCATGCATGTGCCTGTATGCCAATATTCGAGATTAGCCAGTCGATTGCAATAGTTCATAATTAATATGAACGTGTCTCATTCATTCAATTCAATAAGACGACTAGTCAGTCTCTTAGTTCCAACTAGGAACGCATGATCAATTATTTAAATTAAGATATCAATCCTGTTAATTAATGTCAAGATGACAACTAATGCTAATAAATGCCAAGACAATCAATCAATGTCAATCAGTGTCAATTTATGACAAGAATAAGCCAAAAGGCATTAGAACCAGAGTGCATGCGGCCAGGAAATTATTGGTTCATGCGGCTAAGAAAACTAAATACATGCGGCTAAGAAAATTAAATACATGCGGCTAAGGAAACTAAATACACGCGGCTAAGGAAACTAAATACATGCGGCTAAGGTAACATGCGCCTGTGCAGCTAACCAAACAAGTCTATGCCGTTGAGGCAAGTATTGCTCATGCGGCTGGGATTGGAACAGTCTCCTGCGGCTACGGGTAACATGCGCCCATGCGGCCAAGGAAAATCCCATGCGGCTCGGAAATAGCAAGCCCCATGCGGCTCGGAAAGACTTGCGCCCATGCGGCCAGGAATCGCCAAGCCTATGCGGCTGAGATGGGCTGAATGTATATGCGGCTGGACGAGTTTATGCGGCCAAGGAACTAATAAATCATGCGGCCGGGAACGGGAAGTTCCATGCGGCTAGAGTTAAGTCACGTGCGGCCAAAATAGGACTCGGGTCCTTATGCGACCAGGAACGTCAAGTGCTCATGCGGCTGAAAAGGAGACGGCGCATACGGCTGAAAAGGTCCATGCGGCCAGATAGCTTTATGCGGCCGAAACTACCATGCGGCTGGAAAATGTATAAGAAGACTTGCCGCATGAAAACTCATGCGGTCAAGTACTGCCATGCGGCCATGATGACTTGCCGCATGAAAAACTCATACGGTCAAGCACTACCATGCGGCCAGGAACTGATCTTCTTCTCCAAATTTTCTAAGGACAGAACCATAAAAACCATTGCTTCCAAGCTCTCTAAATCCTTCATTCCAAGCCCAAATCTGAACTTCCATAGGTCAAAATAGGGTAGAACAAAATTCTCTACAACATGGAACCATCAAAATTTAAAGATAGCTAAGTTTACTAGATCAAAACCTAAGAAATCCGAAAATGCATTAAACTTATATCTACAAGAAATGAACCATAGAAATTGAAAATGCTAAGTACTAAAGAGGCTCAAAATCAAGTAAGGAAGATGATGGAACGATAATAATGGTGATCCATCAAGAAGCAAGTTTGGCACTTGCCTTGGTGGCTGGTAGGTGGGGGTGGAGTTATGAGGAAGAAGAAGATTAATGGTGAAGTAATGAAGAGAGAGAAAAGGGATGGCTTTAAATGGAAGGGGTGGTAGGTGGGGGTTTGGGTTCATGTTGAACCATCAAGGCCGAAAATTAAACCAACTCGGGCCGAACCCAATAAGCAAAGCAGAAGTAAAATACAGAATTAAAATTACAGCAAATAAAATACGAAAATAAAATTACAGAAAATTAATTAACATGAAATTAAAGGGGTTTAATTACAGAACAATACATGATAAATATTAAATAAATATATTAAAGCAGTACATGTATTAAAAATACGTATTCTGGGAACGGGAAGTGACATCTCTACCCTCCTTAGAAAAATTCTATCCTCGAAATTTCAAATCCAAGCAGGATAGGAATATCAAAACTAAGCTAATCTAGGTACAAAAAACTTGAGCAAGCAATCATTCTTCAACGTTAACTAGCAGATAACATATCCATATTAACAATCTACGATATCACGTAGTTCTATCCATGGGGTAACAAGCATGAGGGGTTAAGACAATCAAGGTACACGGGAAGAAATATACCTTGTGAGTCAAACAGATGTGGATACCGTGATCGGATATCATCCTCACGTTCCCACGTTGACTCTTCTAATGAGTGATGACCCCAAGCAACCCGGACAAGGCTAATTGTTCGGTTCTTGAGTATCTTCTCTCTTCGGTCCAAAATGGACACCGGCTGCTCCTCGTAAGACAAGTTGGTACCAACAACCAACTCAGAATGATCAAGGATATGGCTGGGGTCCGATACATACCTTCGTAATTGAGATATATGAAACACGTCATGCACCTCTCGTAACGAAGGTGGAAGGGACAGACGATAAGCAACATCGCCTACCCTATCAAGGATAACGAATGGTCCTACGTATCGCGGACTCAACTTCCCGCGAACGCCAGATCTAATAACCCCACGGGTAGGTGAGATCTGCAAGAACACGTGGTCCCCAACAGAAAACTCTAGCGACCTACGATGCTGGTCCGCCCAATGACGATACCGATCCTGCGCAACTCGAAGTCGCTCTCTAATTCCTTTAACCACTTCAACCGTCTGAACAATCAATTCCGGGCCTAGCATCTTCCTCTCCCCGATATCATCCCATGCTAGTGGCGATCTACACTTCTTACCATATAGTGCCTCAAATGGCGCCATCTGGATACTGGCTTGATAACTGTTGTTGTATGAGAATTCGACTAAGTGTAAGTGGCTCTCCCAAGACCCTTCAAAATCTAGGGTGCAAGCTCGCAACATATCTTCCAAAGTCTAAATTGTCCTTTCTGATTGCCCGTCCATCTGTGGATGGTAAGCCGTGCTAAATTTTAACTTGGTGCCTAGACTATGATGCAAGCTCTTCCAAAAATGCGATATAAAACGGGTATCTCTGTCTGACATAATACTGACAGGGACTCCATGCTGCCTGACTATCTGTTGCATATACAACTCTGCCAACTTTTCTGTAGATTGCCCTACTCTGAAAGGAAGAAAGTGTGCTACCTTTGTAAGCCGGTCCACTATCACCCAAATAGCATCTTTACCACTTGGCGATCTAGGTAAACCGGTCACAAAATCCATTGTGATGTGCTCCCACTTCCATTCCGGGATAGGAAGCGGTTGCAGTAACCCAGCTGGCCTCTGCTGTTCTGCCTTCACTTGCTGACATATCAAGCAACGAAAAACGAATCTAGCTATCTCCCTCTTCATTCCATTCCACCAGAAGTGCTGCTTGATATCTTGGTACATCTTGGTCCCTCCAGGATGTATAGAATACTGAGAACTGTGAGCTTCTGCCATAACTTTCTGTCTAATATCTCTACTAGGCACACATAGGCGTGATCCAAACCTAAGTGTACCGTCTTCGTGGATTTGCATCTCCTTTCTGAGTCCTGACTCACATTCTGCTCTAAGCTTCTGAATCCTTGGGTCCTGTGCCTGAGCTGCCTTGATCCTGTCTACCAAGTCAGATTGAACTTGTAGACTTGCCAGAACTCCTATATCACTAGGAAGTATAACTTCTATGCCCATCTCCTGAAGGTCTTCTAAAATGTGCTTCTGGGTGGTCAACATAAATGCGCCGCCTCTCCTGCTAAGAGCATCTGCTACTGTTTTCCATAAATAAATTCACTTTATTTATTGTGTTTCTGGGAAAATTACAACTGTAGGAATCCGATCTAGAAGACGATCGCTTTATCCCTTGGACGATGCGAAGAAGAAAAGCTCTCAAAATTTCAACAACAATTTAGATAGCTATGTATCTATCCAACGAATGAGAAAAAAAACTTTATTTATAGAGTCAAAAATAACTGAAAGGATAACTGTCTTCACAACCTGTGCCTAGTTGAAAATCATGCAGGATTTAACATACGCAAGGTTATGAGCAGTTACTGGACGTGGCCTGTAACTGTTGGACACATGGCAATCATGCATGAGTCGTATGCAAGTTACAGGACACACGGGTGAGAGATCAATGGCATGGCTGCCACGTACTCCAATTTGATAAAATCCACGCAGACTTTGTTGAAGACGAAATCCACACAGACTTGGGTCGGAAAGCTTCAAAATCCACGCAGACTTGGGGCAAAAAGCTTCAGAATCCACACAGACTTGGGGCAAAAAGCTTCAGAATCCACGCAGACTTGGGGCAGGAAGCTTCAGAATCCATGCAAACTTGGAGCAGGAAGCTTCAGAATCCATGCAAACTTGAGACAGAAAGCTCAAAATACACGCAGACTTGAGAAAGGAACATAGAAGTTCAAAATACACGCAGACTTGAGTCAGGACTGCCAGCTGTCTTGATTCGACGTACCTCGACTGACACAAAATCTCTGACAGTAATTACCTTGTCAGTCGCATTAAATGACAATAAGCTCTTTTGGTACGCCAGCTTGGTGAAGGCTGAGTCTTGTTGAAGAAGATTTTGAAAGTCACGCAATAGTCGGCTGTGATCTCTCGAGTTCCGTGCATACGTGGCATACGAGAAGATATTCTTTGACTGTCGTACTGTCAGTCATAATGACACTCTGACAAATGATGAGCTGTCTCCCAGCGTGACTTTTAAATATTGTCCTGATCAACTCAGCGTGACTTTTAGACTTTGTTCTGATCAACTCAGCGTGACTTTTAGACTTTGTCTTGATCAACTCAGCATGACTTTTAGACTTTGTCTTGATCAACTCAGCGTGACTTTTAGACTTTGTCCTGATCAACTCAGCGTGACTATCATTTTTAAGGCCTACAAAACCCCCTTCAAAGTTTTTGAAAAATGATAAATTATTTCGAAATACTTTGAAATCGAGATGATAAAATGAATTTAGTCACGCTGAGATGACTTTAATGAGAGATTTACTCCGAAATGATTGGACTGTTGGGATTCTGTGCAGTTAGGATCTCGTATAAAGCTCCTAAATCGAGGCAAATAATGATAATGCCGTTTGGAATTCTTTATGAGCCTATAAATAAGCCATAAACCACTTCTTTGTTTCTTTACTGCTTTAGAGAGAGAATCCACAGAAGAGAAACTTCATCTTCCCCGACGAACTTCATCTTCCCCGACTTCTTCTTCCCTTTCTCAACAGCAACGGCTCCTAAGAAAGCCGATGCTCAGGCCAAGGGGAAAGCTCCTGCGACTTCCTCGCGTGCCACCACTGACAGGCTCCCTCGACGCGAAGTCACGCATCCTCCTATACAACGTAAGTGATGGGGGAATACGAACTGTTGAAGATGACTTGATAAAGATGACTTTGATGATGATGAAACTCCACATAGAATTTTTAGGATCTTAAAACAAATAATGAACTTCAGAAATATATCCCCCCTTCTTAGGGCATAGGATATTTAATAAAGTATGCCCCCTCTTTAGGGTCGGCCATACTTCACATCTTCGTTTTTACGAAGCTCTGTGTTTCACGCAAAAGAGCATGACTCTCATGACTCTGCGTGATTTTTCATGTTGGCAGAAATGTCGATGTTGAAATAGTCACGCAGCTTTCATGATGACTCTGCGTGATTTTTCATATGTTGGCAGAGATGTCAATGTTGAATTATTCACGCAGCTTTCATGACTCTGCGTGATTTTTCAAATGTTGGTAAAGATGTCAATGTTGAATTATTCACGCAGCTTTCATGAGAGTCATCCTCTGGATAGATTAGTCTCGATCTGTCAGCGTATATTTTGTCATTTTTACTTCAATATGATTCTGACAATGATGCGTGACTTTCATTCTAGTCTGTCTGAACTTTGCGTGAATTAATCACCTGCGTGAATAATTCATTCAGCATATCTTGAAAGTATATCTGTCTGAAGTCTGCGTGACTTTTGAAGTTTCCTTCAAACACGGCTATACACGCATAAAGCTTATAGACATACATATCTGACCTTGTCTTCTTTGATTTTCTGTAGTGAACATCCGAAGTGAAGAGGCAGATTATGAAGGGCACTTGAGTTTTTCATTTAAACATGATTTATCTCATGTGTAATTTCCTCAGTTTGACCTTCCAGAAGCCAGACTGTCATTGTTGGTAAATCAAGATCATACAACTCTACTTTGTCTGATGAATGGTCAACCCTTTCAGAGTCTTAATTTGGTGTCCCACAAGAAACCAGTATTTCTGTTCGGGGATGCTATAGCACAGAAATCACAACCGAAGGGCATCAGAGAGAAGGTGTGCTTTTATTTCGAAGGTGATGCAAAACAACCCATGTATTGGCCGAAGGTTTCCAGGGGCTTATCTATCATAAGATTCATGCATGCCAGTTATCCGAGAAAGATGTCCTGGCACTTAACAGAATATCAGCAGGCAAAGGCGAGCCATATCATTTACAGGAAGGAAGGATTCTTCAGTTCCCCAGAGAATCTTGTATCCGTGTTTCGGGGTTTGAAGCCGGAATGTATACCACCTGAAGACTCATCAATATTGATGCCATTCAGAACGCCTGTTTTCATAAATAAATTTATGGCAAACGAAAATGCTTTCTACCCCACCAATTCGACGCCGAGAATGAACGGCTTAATGAATCAGGAGAACGTGAGGTGGAAGACTTTGGTCCACTGGGCTTTAGAGAATTTTGAGACTGAGCTGAAGAAGATAAACCTTTATGACGCCGTCGTCAATTCATCCTATGGCTTCAGACCTAACCCCTTTCTGTTCCTGGCCTTGGTTGAGAGGTATAACCACAGGACGGGGACATTTATGACTCCAAAAGGGGAGATGGGCTTTGTCCTTCATGAGATGGAATACATCTCGCATCTGCCTTCAGGCTCACTGCCGTATGAAGAGTATGTGCCTACGACAGAAGAGCTGAACTTTCTGTCGGAGAAGAACCCAGAGATGGTACATCTATTTGAAGAGATGATGTGCCATTTTGGCACATGTACTCTGTATTACAAGAGTTCAAAAGATGAAGCCGGCAACCACATTCAGAAATGGATGTCCTATCTTTTCATGAACCGTGAGAAGGATGAGAAAAAGATAAACGAGAAGAGATGGTACCAAATTAGCAACTTCAAGCCTCTCTCTGAGAGTGAAATCATTTATCTGCTGGAGAAGTATGACTGCAAGGATTTCACGATCGATGAAGACTGGTATGAGTTCAAAGCTGGAACCACCTTCAGCTCGTATGTGAGACAGAGTGGAAAGATTCTGTCAAGGAACGGTCATTTGGACGGATTTCTATCTCTTTGGTTAAGAAGATTCATCGTTCCTGGCTCCAGCTCTCTGGACATGATACATAGAGGCGTTATCTTTGCAGCGGTGCGCCTTATGTATGGTTACAAGCTAGACTTATTATCAGCGATGACCTGTAGGCTGAACGCAGGTCTTCAAAATTTTGTAACCAACATGCTATCTGATCAGAGGAGGATGACTGAGGAATTCCCACGGATAGAGATGCCTTTCACATATCTATATGGTTGGCTCCTCCTCCATCATGATGGTTTGATACCTCCAGGAGCAGGAGGGAGTGGCAGTCTCTTTTTGGAGAAGTACTCTGGAGAGACTTTCTGGAAGGTTCACACTCTTCCAGAATGCAGAAATATCTTGAATCGAGCTTCACATTGGTCCATTCAATGTGTCCCTCCACCATTGGGTTATGAAAGCATGCCCTTGAATATGATGGACGGAGATATGGGGAACAGGCTAGATGATGTAGCCTTTCAGTGGTTGCAGAGAATCCGGCCCTCTCATCTAGTATACCGTCATAAAGAAATGACGTATCTGGAGCCGTATCTACCTAGCCGACTTGCCAGGCAATTCGGATATGACCAACTTCACGTTGGGAACGCCACCACCTGCCTTTCTGCTCGTGGAGGGCTTATTGACGGTGCTCGGGCCTGGAGATATTTTTCGGCTAGAGATACAAAAGCTGTATTCTCTATGCCTAATCCTTTATCCAGCATGGGGACGAAGATGCTTTACACATATGCTCGCTTCTATGTTTCGTCGAGCACCTTTATGCCGAGCTTCCATCTGAAGACTTTTGTTGCGGAAGATGACCCAGCAAAGAGGTCGAAGAAGAAAACTGTTATTCAATAATTTCCTCCGGAACCTGAAGATAAGACAGCGGAGGTTGAGCCCCTATATGACTTATTTCAGGAGGGAAATTTTCTTGATGAAGTTCTTCCTCCCATATTTGTATCCCTTTCTAAGAGGAAGCGAAGCGATGAATCTGAGACAGTCTCCAAAAAGAGTACTAAGTCTCAAACATCTAAGAAGAAGAAGAAAGGGGTCTCAGTAACTGCTACTTCATCTTTAGGTGGCATCTCAGTTGACGAAGATGACGCTGCTGATAAAGACGAAGATACAGATGGATACGATGCTCCTTTGATAACAAGAAGGTCGAGAGGCAGGTATGTCAAGAAGACCGTTGGAAAAATGAAGGGCAATGAACTCTTGGAAACGATTATGAGTGGAGGAGTCTTGCCAGAGATCAATGAAGCGGCTTCCACTGAGAAAACAGAATCTGATGATGTTCATCTTCCAGCAACTTCCGCTGAACAGCCTGAGGTAGAATCCACTCGAGCTCAGGAAACGACTGCTCCGACAACAAGTGGAGTAGCTACTGAACCCTCAGAGATGAGGATAATCCCATTTGAACATGGGACTGAGGGCGTCATCCAGGCATTGGATGACCAGATTGAATATTCTGAAGAAGAACCAGCCCCGGCAGAGGTTATGAAACAACCGGAAGTTCCAGAAACTCAGGTTGAGGAAAATATTTCTTTGGCCAGAGGCGATGAAGACGTGCCAACGTCCGAGCTACCAGCTGCTGATGACTTGTTGAAGAATGTTTGTACAGACATCATTCTTCGAACTGATATTCCAGAAAAGACGGAACCGGCAGTCACTACTGAGCTTGCTATCATCACTGTTCCTGAGATTCATTCACCTCAAGGAATAGATGAAGATGTGAACATCATAGATTCCAGATCAGAGACTCATCCTGAAGCTGAGGATGACAACGAATCTGAAGAAGAAGAAGAAGCTGAAGAAGGAGATGATTGGCATGCTGGCACTTCTACTCCTTATGATGAGGATAAAGTCAGGGGGAACAGAATGGAACTCAGCCCCAAACCTGCTCAATCTCCGGACAACGCTCCAGTACCCAGTAATTCTGGAGCTGGAAGCAGTCACATGAAGCAGGTGTCGGATACTATCATGGACCGGCTACGAGAAGACGCAAGACTTCCTCAACATATCGAATATGAACCTCAGCCTGGTAGAATTTTATTTCAAATTCTGTTTTTACTGTTTCTTTTTCTTTTAGATGCTGATTATTTTTTTCTTTGACTTATAGGAACTGCTGCAGCAATGAGTTCGACTCATGCTCCACTTATCCAGGCTGATGTTGATGAAGGGAGTTCACACTTGCCAACTTCTCCAGTAGCACATACTTTCGTTCCCAGGATAGAGAACATTCAAGCTTCTTCTTCAATGATGACAGCGACGCCTGGATTTGAGACTGGACTAGCAAGAACTCTGGGAATGTATTCAGAGATCATTTACTCATATCTAGATACATACACCAGACGTTTCTTGAAGGACAAAGCTATGCCCTTTTCTGATCTTCGAACTATGGTCAAGTTCCCGCTCATGGCGTTGCGACATGCTGGTTGCAAATCTTAGTGCATCTTCTTCGAACATCTCCTGGATGAGTTGGAAATAACTATCCGAAAATACTGGGAGACTAAGAAGGAAGACATTCAATCTTTAACTGCGGCTGAGATCAGTCAATTGGAACATGAAGCCCAGTCCCAGCAAGCTGCATTAGAAGCATTTCTTACCTCTTCTTCTGAGAAATTAGTAGAAAAAGGTGAAAAAATATTAGCTACTCGTCAGAGAGTAGAGCTTCTGGAGAAAGATAAAGCATCCAAAGCTGAAGAGCTGAAGAAGCTGAAAGAGGAGTTGGCTCGTCTTCAAGAGCGAATTGCTGTCATAGAAACAGAGCAAGCTAAGATTATTGCTGCTTATATTTCTGAAGCCGAACGCTGTGAAACTCTTCAAAAGGAGCGAGAGCAGATGCAGGCGGAACAAATTGAAGAAGTTAACCGTATCCAATCTGCGATTATCATTTTTGATGAACAAAATGTCACAGTCGAAGCAGCCGAAAGAGTTCAAAAGGCTCATGAAGAGAAAATGAATGCTGTTCTTGAACGTATCAGGGAGCTAATAACTCCAAATAAGTGAATCTTTTTCATTTTCACTTGTATTCAATGTTTTGATTCTGAATGAAAACAAAATGAGAATTCTTGATCTGATTTTTGGTTTTGCTGTTTTGGTAATGATATATTCATAAAAAATATGTTCAGAGGTAAATAATACATGACACATTTCAATAGAATAGAATATACAAACAAACTTTGTAATTCTATCGGATGATATTAAACCAGAAATGATCTTAGTTTAATACTGATTGGAAAAAATAAAATTCAAACATAAAAATATTTTTGAACTAAATTTTTCATGATCTTTGGATTCGAGAATCAAAAGACTAGATGTCATTTTCATAAATATGATACTGACATGGATGATGAACGATGATGAATCGTAAATGTATATGGGATGAACAGGAAAACCGACAAATGATGGAATGAACGGATAAACCGTCAAAAATGAATGATAATGAACGGATGAACCGTCAGATGATGATGAATGAACGGGTTAACCGTCGGATTATAATGAACGGACGAACCGTCGGATGAATGAGATAAATGAACGGATGAACCGTCAGGCATTAATGAACGGACGAACCGTCGGATGAATGTGATAAATGAACGGATGAACCGTCAGACATTAATGAACGGGCGAACCGTCGGATGAATGTGTCGCTTCATTATTTGATGAACTTCTGTCTATAAATATAGCAGAAATCTGACAAGAACGAACACTTCTACTCTTCAACATAAAAATGTCGTCTGAAGAAGTATCCAAGAAGGCTGAAATCGCCCCAAAGGTTCAGAAGGGCACTGAAGAATGCCCTACCGATCCAGTTCAGCCTAAGGAGGTAGAAGCAGGCGAAGGTTCGTCTGCACCCAAGCCACCACGAGACATTCTGGACTTTCTGCTTGGTCCAGGAAGGACTGAAGAAGAGGAAGCCATGAGGATGGCTGCTTGCAAATTCCTCGTGGGTTCCAGCAAAGAAGTTTTCAGCTCTTTTGCTGATCGCGTTTTCGAGAAGGACGGCAGCGGTCCACGTCCAAATGTAGAGAAGGATGATAGTGACCTTCCTTAATATCATGTACTATCATTCATGATGAAATAATATTTGAATTCATGAACTTGAACTTTGTCTGATGATTTACAAGTATTTATATTTATACATAATACTTTTTAAGGAATTTGCCATTAATAGGCATCATAACCTTTCGACCATCCAGTTCTGAGAGTTGATAAGCTCCATTTGAGAAGACTCGGCTCACAACATAGGGACCTTCCCACTTTGTATCAAATTTGCCTTTGCTCATATGAGTCATAGTCATAGGACGTCTGACTGCAAGAACAAGTTCTCCTTTTTGATATGCTCGAACTCTGACTTTCTTGTTAAAAGCTCTTGAGATTCTAGCTTGATAGAATTCAATATTCTGTTGAGCAGATAATCGCTTTTCATCCAGAGCTTCTAATTCCTGAAGTCGAAGACGATCATTATTTTCAGTGGTAAGTTCATTAGCGATTGCTATCCTTAAAGAAGGAATTTGAATCTCTAATGGAAGAACAGCTTCGCATCCGTACACCAGAGAGAAAGGTGTACATTTAGTAGCATTACGAACTGTAGTGCGGTAAGCCCACAGACATTCACCAAGTTTCTTACTCCAATTACGTTTGTTGGTAGAAACAAACTTCTTTAAGAGTTTGATGATGGTCTTGTTGAAAGCTTCTGCTAATCCATTAGCTGTCGGATTATATGCGGTAGAAGCCACATTGTTGATTCGATGATCGTCACAGAATCGAGTAAATTTCTGGCTGACGAATTGTGGTCCATTATCATGAATAATACGTCGAGGAACACCAAATCTGTAGATGACATGATGCTTGATAAAGTTGACGACATTAGAAGTCTTGACTTCGGATAAAGGAATAGCTTCAGCCCATTTGGAGAAATAATCGGTTATTGCGAGAATAAACCGATGACCTTTTGATGATGGCGGATTGATCGGACCGATAATGTCCATGCCCCAAGCTTCAAAGGGCCATGATGCTGCCGTTGGATGTAGAAATTCTGAGGGTTGATGAATAAAATCCGCATGAATTTGACAAGCTTTACACTTCTTTACATATTCGATGGCATCTGATACCATAGTGGGCCAATAATAACCCATACGTCGAATACGATCTTGAAGTTTTGGTCCAGGCTGATGTGCTCCACAAATTCCATCATGTGCTTCGCGAATAATTTGTTGAGTCTCATCACCGGCAATACATCGAAGAAGTAAACCATCATAAGCTCGACGATATAAGGTTTTTGTAGTATGATTGTAATAGAATCTGAGTGATCGTCGTCTGATAGATGCTGCCTCACTCGGATTATCTGGAAGAATATCATACAATACAAAGTCTAAGAAAGGAAGTCTCCAATCTTTATTCGTATTCTGAGTCTCAGCTGAATTACTGAAGATGAATTCCATGCTAGAATCAGATGAAGATGATAATGATTTATGACTTAATCCAAATCCTCTTGTTGTATTGACATCATGAGATGTTGATTCTTCAATGTCAACTGGAAGTCCTAGAGTTAGATTGTTTTCGAGATGAAATAATTCTCGATTACAGACAACAATCATTTATTGACGTCTAATTAGAATAGCTAACACCGCTGCAAGATTAGCAAGAGCATCAGCTTCTGTGTTACATGCTCGCCTAACATGCTCAATGAAGAACCCTTCAAATGAAGAAGCCATAGATATAGCTGATCTATAATAAGGAACCAGATCTTGGTGGCGAACTTCATAAGTACCCCTTATCTGATTGACAATGAGTTTAGAATCTCCATACGCTTCCAAATGTTGAATATTCAGATGTTTAGCGAGTTAAAGACCAATAAGCAGTGCATTGTACTCAGCAACGTTGTTTGAACATGGCTGATCGAGAGAATAATCTCTTTGGATAGCAAGACCTTCTGGCGACACAAGAACAATTCTAACCCCAGCGACAATGTCACCATTAGGACCTATTCTTGAAGCTCCGTCAAAGAATAGACGCCAAGTAGGATCTTCTTCAGCAATTTGGTTTGAATCTAAGACTTCATCTGGGATTTCATCATAGAGTTTTGAATTTTCTGAAATTGAATGAGCAGCCAGAAAATCAGCTAAAGCTTATCCTTTGATCGATTTCTGAGAAATATAGTGCATATCATACTGAGCAAGTAAGATTCTCCAGTTAGCCAATCGAGAATTTAAAACACTTGGTTTCTTCATCATGACTCGTATGGGGTTGATCCTGGAAATGACATGAATGGTCTGGCCAATGATATAATGTCGTATCTTTTGGACAGCGAACATCAGGGCAAGACATTCTTTTTCGACTGGTAAATATCGAGGTTCAGCTCCGGTCATAGTACGACTGAGATAGTAAATGGCTTGTTCATGACCATTTTTATTCTTTTGAGCGAGCAATGCACCCAATGAATGACTCATTGCTCGGGTATATAAGAGGAACGGTATTCCTGAAACAGGAGGTACCAGTACTGGAGGGCTCATCAGATATTATTTTATATCATCGAATGCTTTTTGACATTCATCATTCCAGACAAAAGAAACACCTTTCTTCATAAGTTTATTGAATGGTCTGCAGCGTCCTGAAAGATTAGAGATGAATCTCCTGATATAAGCGATCCTTCCTTGAAATTCTCGTAGCTCTTTTAAGGTGCGTGGAGGACGCATCTCTTGGATGGCTTTGATCTTCTCGGGATCCACGTGTATACCTTTCGAGGTAATGACGAAGCCGAGAAATTTGCCACTAGAGACGCCTAAGAAGGACTTAGTAGGGTTCATCTTTAATTGATGCTTACACATTAGATCAAAAATAGTCTTCAAATCTTGGATGTGATCCTCTTTTTGTCGACTTTTGATTGCAATATCATCAACGTAGCATTCGACTGTTTTCCGCAAATATTCACGAAATATAGTGCTCATGGCTCGTTGATAAGTTGCTCCTGCATTCTTGAGACCGAATGGCATAACTGTATAACAGTATGTACCAATCGACGTTCTGAAAGAAGTGTGTTTCTCGTCATCTGGAAACATTTTAATCTGATTGTACCCAGAATACCCGTCCATGAATGACATCCGCTCAAATCCACAGGTGTTATCGATCATAACATCAGTAATTGGTAGAGGGAATTCGTCTTTAGGACATGCCGCATTGAGATCGCGGAAGTCTATGCATACTCTGATCTTTCCAGTCTTTTTAAGGACAAGAACTATATTAGCCACCCAATCGGGATGTTGTTCTTCTCTAATAAACCCAGAGGCCATGAGTTTATTGACTTCAGCTTCAATTGCATCTATAATGTCTGGACGAAATCGTCGTTGTTGTTGTTTGATCGGTTTAGCATTCGGCATGATATTGAGTTTATGAGTTGCGATTTGTGGATCAAGTCCAGGCATATCTTCATAACTCCAAGCGAAGACATCGATGTATTCTCGAATAAGTTTGATCATGTCTTGCTTATCAGTTTCTGAAAGACTTTCACTGATGAATATTGGTTTGGGGGATCTCTCTTCACCAACATCTATTTGAACAAGTTTGTCTTCAGTCGGAGGTTCTTTTTGCTCAAATCGGAATTCCCATTGATTATCTAACCTTTGGGCCCATTGTTCTGATTCAGGTGAGATTTCAAACTCATCTTCGTTTTCATCATCTTCTTCAGAACCGTCAATGGAGACCATGTTAGAAGACAGAATGTTGTAGTGGAAGTCACCAATACTTGTATCAGAATCCCAAGAGGTGGTACTAGAAGAATCAGATCTCTTATCTTCGTCGGATTCGGGATCTTCATGGACAGTATTGATAAAAGGAATATGAGCAATATAACCTAATCCGTATTTTGTCCTTCCATATTTCAGAGAAGGAATCCGGACAGGCATTTTTCTTCCTTTTCCATTATTGAGGCCAGTTCTGAAGTCATAGCCCATATTTTTAATGATGTCTTTAGATTGCTGACTATAACGACGTAGTTGTAGTCTTCCAGTATCATCGTTTTTGTCATCATCTTCTAAATCAGAAGGATTATGGGGCCCTTTGTAGAAGAATATTGGAATGTCTCCTGGCTTTCTACTAGGAACCAGAAAGTATGAAGTTTGTACCGATTCTAGGGATACGTCTGTATGAAAAGTCTGTACAACTCCTATGGTTATTGTTCTCAAGTCATCTAACAAATGTAAATAACTATGAACATGATTACACACATCAATATACTGCAAAGATGGAGACTTTTCATTAAATTTAAAAGTAGCAGTATTTACATTGGAAGAAGGCTGAGCCTTAGAAATCTTAGCCAAATCAATGACTAAAGGGGGAGAAGAAGAACGAGAAGAAGTTTTGTTTCGATTAAGATCGATAACAAATGGCTCAGAAGAGGTGAGCTCCCTTGAAACCTGAGATGAAATAGTAGTCCGCCCTCCAACAGGGATTACTAGAGTATCCTGTTTTATATTTGATGATACAGGAACTGTAGTACGCCCACTGACGGGAATGATCAGTGTATCTTGAGTAGACGACTGAGGTAATGGAGAGATCCGTCCGCTCACTGGAATAATGAAAGAACCTTCTCCAGAGGGTTTAGGAGATTGTTGCTGAGTAGTTCGACCTTTAACTGGAATTATCAAGGTCTCACTTTGCGGATCCTCTTTCTCCATAGCTTGTACTAATTTTGTATACTCTTCTTTGTACCACCGGGAATTACTGAAATAAGCTTCAATCCCACGGAAAGGATTTATATCAGCAACTTCCTTTTGCACTCTTCCATTGCTGTCAATGTATTTAAAGCACTGATGAAGAGTATAAGGCACTATATTATTTTTATGAAGAAAGGGTCTTCCCAGGAGAAGATTATAAGATCCCACGATCTCAATCACATAGAAAGTGACTTTGGATCTGAAATCGCCTATTTGGAGTTTCAGATGAATCTTTCCCAACGGCTCGCTTCGACTTTGATTGAATCCCAAGATAGTAGTAACCGTCTTGGAGAGCTTGTGAAGAGGAATTTTTAGTTCATCCAACAGACACTTTGGCATTATGCTTAAAGCAGACCCTGGATCAATGAGGATACGATCTATCTTCATCGTATCGATATAACCGGTGTAGTAGAGAGGCCGATCATGTCGATTATCCTCCAGTAGCATGTCGTCTTGTGTAAAGGTGATATTTAGGATAATCTCTAATACACTGTTGCAATGTAAGCAAGTGGCAGGTTCTTCATTTGGCTTCTTTAATTGTGCAAGACAAGAGTCAGCCTGAAGAAGTGCCTCACTTAACGTCTCCCGAGTCTCTTTAGAAAGACGTAGAAGTTCAAAAAGAGATATTCTAGCTGGAGTATTAGCAAGTTGAGCTAGAATGTCGAAATTATAAGGCTTCTGAAGCCCAAGAGGAGGGGACTTCTTGATTGGCTTATCAAATCGAGCCTGTTGTTTGCCTTTCTCAAGAGCTGTGGACTTGAAAAGAGCAGGTTCAACCGGAGCAGTTGAAGGAACAGGTGCAGTGGATGATTCTTCCTCAAGAGGAACATCAGGAGCATCTTTGTCAGCAGGAGGGATATCAGGAGTATCCTCAGGACTCTTGGAATAATCCTTTAGATAAGGTTTCCCTGTTCTAGTAGCACCAGCAAGTGCTTCTTCCTTATCTTTCGGCTCTGTGTCGGAAGTAGATCCGATAGAAATCATATGACATGACTTAGTTTTCCCAGCCTTCTTATGGACAGTATTTAGGATGATCCGTCTTACCAGCTTCATCAGGTTTCTTGATTTCAGGTAATTGTATTTTATTACCTTTCAGCAGACATTCAAAGATACCAAGGACATCGTCGTCATCAAAAGAGTATTCTTCTTTAGGGCGAGGTGCTCTTGGTTGTTGAGTCGTAGAGGCAGGGGGAGTTTGAACAGTCGATGCATCTTTACTCTGAAGATTAACTTCAAGGGTTTCTTTTCCCTTGCGAGTATTGGATTTAGCATTATTGTTATTACTTTGACCTGTTTCTTTGGGAGTCATCTGCACTCCTAAACCTTTGAAGGTTTCAGCACTAATTTCTGTGGCCTTGGCACTAACTATGAAGGAAGGCCAATCTTGAAATTGAGTAGATCCTGTCCACATGCTGATGATTGGCAATAAATTTGATTTGCATGTGTCAATGGTGACAGCATCAGGAGTTCCAAGAGGCATCTTCAGAGCTTCTCTTCGAAACCGTTCAATGAAATCCTCTGTAGTTTCATTATTTTTCTGCTTGATTCTTATAAGAGCAGACATAGTCATGTCATTGAGCCCTTCATAGAACCGTTCAAGAAACATTTGTTTGAAACCGGCAAATGAAGTAATACACCCATCCGGGAGGCTTCTATACCATTCATAAGCCGTTCCTTTGAGACATCCGACAAACATCCGAGTAAGGAGGACGTCACTTGGTTGCAGCTGGTCAGTCATCACTTCAAAGTGATTAATAAATTGACTTGGAGAAGTGGTTCCATCATAGAATGAGATAGTAGGAGGCTTGTATTTAGGAGGATACGATACTTGCTTCCATTCTATTGGATAAGGTTGCTTGATGCCTAACCTTTGTAAACCATCCTTCTGCTTGAATGCCTCAAATTGAGTTCGAAGATTCCTCAATTCTTCAGTAACAACTCCAGAGGATTGTGGAGTTGTAGCTTGTAAAGAATAATTGGGAGAAGGAACAGTATTATAAGCACTACCCCCAGCTCCAGAGTGACTAGGAACTGGTAGAGCTTGCCCAAGAGTATTGGATTGTACTACTGGAGGAACATGTACTGGACTTACACCAGTGTCAATTGGTATGGCATCTGGTACAGTCTGTTGATTTTGCATCTGGGTTGCCATGAGTTCATACATCGACTTCATAGTGTCAGCCATAGACTTCATTTGCTGTTCTAAAGAAGCAATTCTTTGTTCTTGAGGAGTCATGGAAGAAGAAAGTTCATCAGTATTCCCATCGACCATATAAGTCGTGACTGTACGAGGGATTGTTGATGAATTAGTGGATGTTGTATGTTCTGAATCATTACTTTGTGTATCAAAGTCATTTGTAGGAGAACTACCCCCAGTAGGAAGAGGTGGAAAGTTAGATTCTCCAAGAAATTCAGAATAATCTTCAGAAACCGAAGTTCTTTGACTAGAAGCAAAGACTCTTGCTCTGGTGCCTCTGTATACTCCATCTGGACTATCAGTTCTACCCCCAGTATCCCGAGAGGTCATGTTGACAGACGCAAACAGAGGTTCATCTTCATCAGGCATAGGTTCACACTGAATCCGATTGAAGACAGATTGTCGTTTAGTTTGACATCTGCATTGCATTATGACTCTTGGCTGAAAGTCACATTCATCATCAGCATGGTCCTGATCCATTGATTGACATCTGCATTGAATTATGACTCTTGGCTGGAAGTCACATTCAGCATGGTCAAGATCCATTGACACAGAATTATTCCTTCTCTTCTGTTGAAGGTGTTCTCGTAAATCTGTCTGTGAAGATTGAGGTACATCAGAGAACATTCTTTGTGTATTTTTAGGAATATATTTCCGGTTCTTGGGTCTTGATGGCTCTTGATTATATAGAGAGTGATTAATCTGAGCCACATAATTTCTAGCATACTCTGCATCTGGATCTCTTGCTTTTGTTTCCGATTGGTATGTTTTTTTGACACCAGAAGTGCTTCCCAAACGGATTTGATTGAGTTTTGTTCTTAGATCAGTTGGAGGTAACACATTAGTTTTTGATACTTGAAGTTTTCCTTCCGTTGATCTGGATATTTGCAGAGAAGGAAGAATTGAACCACCCCCTTGATTAGGAGTTGGTAACAGACCTTCTTTTATAGACAAATTCTGTGCCCAATTCGAAGAAGTCGTAGAAGAAGACATTAAGGAATGTTTCTTCTTAGACTTATTCAATTTTTGAGACATAGAATGTCCAGAAGGAAGAGTAGTCAAAAGACCATCTCCTTTTCTTTGACTAACAAAATTGTCAGTCAAAGCTGTTCCTGAAGTAAACACTACAGGAGCAGAAGAAACAACTAAAAAGTTATTTCTTTTCGAAGGGACTTTGTGTGGAGGAGTTCTAGCAAGACCACCCCCAGTTCTAGTAGAACTTGGCAAAGAAGAAGAGATAGCTAAAAAGCTATTCTTCTTAGAGTATGCTGGTGACAATTTGGCTAAGGAGCCAGTATTGTCAGCGTATAAAGTCTTGGCTAAAGAGCCAGATTTTGGTACGCACACTGAGTCAGAAGGAATTGACTTGGACATACACGTTGGAACAGATTTGGCTAAGGAGCCAGTGTTGTTAGCGTGACTTTTGAATTTAGAAATACACGCTGGAACAGATTTGGCTAAGGAGCCAGTGCTGTCAGCGTGACTTTTGGGATTGAGATTACATGCTGGAACAGTCTTGGCTAAGGAGCCAGTGCTGTCAGCGTGACTTTTGACTTTGAGATTGCACACTGGAACAGACTTGGCTAAGGAACCAGTACTGTCAGCGTGACTTTTGACTTTGAGATTGCACGCTGGAATAGACTTGGCTAAGGAACCAGTACTGTCAGCGTGACTTTTGACTGCTGTCGTCTTTGAGCACACAAGAGTGTGTGTGCTTGCATTAGAGTCCTTGCCAGTGTTAGGAGTAGACACTGTGGCAGAAACTTTACCATTGGTTGCCAAAAGATTCTTAGGGACGTAGACAGATCGTCCCTTCGACTTGGCAGTGGTGATGGAGGCTGAAGTGGGCTTGCCACTCTTAGCCTGCTGCATTTCTTCGTAGGCGAGTTGATCGAATTGGATCGATATCACCTTCTTCGTCGAGCCGACTGACGAAGTGTCGCATTGAGTTGTTGCCATCTCAGAAGAGGAGATGGTTTTCCCCAGCAGAGTTGCCAATTTGTTTTCCATAAATAAATTCACTTTATTTATTGTGTTTCTGGGAAAATTACAACTATAGGAATCCGATCTAGAAGACGATCGCTTTATCCCTTGGACGATGCGAAGAAGAAAAGCTCTTAAAATTTCAACAACAATTTAGATAGCTATGTATCTATCCAACGAATGAGAAAAAGAACTCTATTTATAGAGTCAAAAATAACTGAAAGGATAACTGTCTTCACAACCTGTGCCTAGTTGAAAATCACGCAAGATTTAACATACGCAAGGTTATGAGCAGTTACTGGACGTGGCCTGTAACTGTTGGACACATGGCAATCATGCATGAGTCGTGTACAAGTTACAGGACACGCGGGTGAGAGATCAGTGGCATGGCTGCCACGTACTCCAATTTGATGAAATCCACACAGACTTTGTTGAAGACGAAATCCACACAGACTTGGGTCGGAAAGCTTCAAAATCCACGCAGACTTGGGGCAAAAAGCTTCAGAATCCACGCAGACTTGGGGCAAAAAGCTTCAGAATCCACGCAGACTTGGGGCAGGAAGCTTCAGAATCCACGCAAACTTGAGGCAGGAAGCTTCAGAATCCACGCAAACTTGAGACAGAAAGCTCAAAATACACGCAGACTTGAGGAAGGAACATAGAAGTTCAAAATACACACAGACTTGAGTCAGGACTGCCAGCTGTCTTGATTCGACGTGCCTCGACTGACACAAAATCTCTGACAGTGATTACCTTGTAAGTCGCATTAAATGACAATAAGCTCTTTTGGTACGCCAGCTTGGTGAAGGCTGAGTCTTGTTGAAGAAGATTTCGAAAGTCACGCAATAGTCGGCTGTGATCTCTCGAGTTCCGTGCATACGTGGCATACGAGAAGATATTCTTTGACTGTCGTATTGTCAGTCATAATGACACTCTGACAAATGATGAGCTATCTCCCAGCGTGACTCCCAGCGTGACTTTTAAATATTGTCCTGATCAACTCAGCGTGACTTTTAGACTTTGTTCTGATCAACTCAGCGTGACTTTTAGACTTTGTCTTGATCAACTCAGCGTGACTTTTAGACTTTGTCTTGATCAACCCAGCGTGACTTTCAGACTTTGTCCTGATCAACTCAGCGTGACTATCATTTTTAAGGCCTACAGCTACCACATTAGCCTTGCCTGGATGATACTGAAGCTCAACGTCGTAATCCTTGATCAGCTCTAACCATCTTTTCTGCCTCATGTTTAGCTCCTTCTGAGTAAAGATGTACTTCAGACTTTTATGGTCTGTGTACATGTCCACTCGATCACCATATAAGTAATGCCTCCACAGCTTCAAAGCAAATACTACTGCCGCCAACTCCAAATCATGAGTCGGGTAATTCTTCTCGTGGTCTCGAAGCTGCCTAGATGCATATGCTATCACCTTTCCATGTTGCATAAGGACACATCCAAGTCCTTTACCTGACGCATCACAATATACAGTAAAACCTTCGGGTCCAACTGGCAATGTAAGAATGGGCGCTGATATCAACTTCTGCTTCAAGGTCTCAAATGATGTCTGACATTCTGTCGACCAGACAAATGGCACATCCTTCCGTGTCAAGCGGGTCATGGGTGCTGAAATTCTTGCAAAATCTGATACAAATCTCCTGTAATATCCTGCCAATCCCAAGAAACTCCGCACATCAGCTACGGTCTTGGGTACTGGCCAACTCTCTACTGCTTCTACCTTCTTGGGATCTACTGCTACTCCAGCTCCTGATATGATGTGACCCAAAAATGAAATATGATCCGTCCAGAATTCACACTTGCTGAGCTTGGCATACAATTGGTTCTCTCTCAAAACCTGTAACGCCTTCCTGAGGTGGTCTTCATGCTCCTCTTCACTAGCAGAGTATACGAGAATGTCGTCAAGAAATACCACGACAAACTGATCTAAGTACGGCATAAAGATGCGGTTCATCAAATCCATAAATATTGCTGGAGCATTGGTCAAACCAAACAGCATTACCAAGAATTCATAATGCCCATACTTCGACCTGAATGCTGTCTTGGGAATGTCTTCCTTCCGAACCCTCACCTGATGGTACCCTGAACGAAGATCTATCTTGGAGAAAACTCTAGCCCTACTCAACTGATCAAATAAGTCGTCGATCCTAGGTAGTGGGTACTTGTTCTTTACTGTTGCCGCGTTAAGCTTCCTGTAATCGATACACAATCTGGATGATCCATCCTTCTTCCCTACAAGTACCACTGGTGCTGCCCATGGTGATATGCTAGCTTGGATAAACTTCTTCTCCCTCAGTTCCTCTATATGCTGATATACCTTGGCCTGTTCTGAATCTGCCATTCTATAAACTCGATCTGATATCGGTTTAGTTCCAGGTGTCAATTCTATACTGAACTCAATATCTCTAACCGGTTGTAGACCTGGAAGTTCTTCGAAAAATACGTCCAGAAACTCTTCAACTACCTTCGGAACCTGAACTTCTTCCATTGCCGTTATTACTTCCTGCTCTTGCTGAGTTGCCTCTGGTCTGACCAAGGTGAATCTCTCCATGCCTGGAATATCAAAAGATACACTCCCACTACGACAATCTATTGTCGCATGACTGTCTTTCAGCCAGTCCATGCCTAAGATAACGTCGAAATTTCCAACAGAAAATTCTATCAACTGGGCGGGTAAGGAATGCCTGCAAACTACAACGCTATATGCTAGAATAACTCTACTAACTCCTACGAGCCCATTACCAGTGAGTATATTCAACCTCCCTGGCAATGCCTCGAACTCCATCCCTAGCCGTGTCGCAGATTGTGCAGATATAAATGAATGTGATGCTCCCGAATCAAACAATGCTACTGCGGGATATGAGGCCACGAGAATGTTACCTGCCACAATATCTCCCGATGCTAATGCCTCTTCCAAGGACAGAGTGAATGCCTGCCCTCGACCTCCTTGCTGGTTCCCATGCTGCGGCCTAGCCTGGTGCTGCTGCTGGCCCCTTCCTTGATGATACTGGGGTGGTCTATGCTGGTGTTGCTGCATCGGCGGTCCCTGCTGCCGAAACATCTGAGCCTATGGCATTAACGGACGCTGGGCCAACGGTCTTACTGCTACCGCTGGTCCTCGATACTGTCCTGCCCCTGGTGCTGGCAGAGTAGGAAACTGCTGCACTGGTCCTCCTGACCTCGAATTCATGGGACATGTGGTAACCCGATGATCTGGATTTCCATATATCAAACACAGTCCGTTCAATGCCCGACACATATCTCTAGTGTGCCCTATCTTCCCACAATAAGTGCAGCCCGCTGGGGGTTGCTGGTTCTTCCTTGGTTGTTGTTGCTGCTGCCTGGGTGGTGGTGCTGGCCCTCATATCGCCACATCGTGGATACGAATGCCAGGGGATAGTGTTGTTGTTCGGGGCGCTGCTCCCCCTCCTCCTTCCATCTGACTGTGGGATCTCTTCTGACCCCCAGTCCTTGCCGTGATCCTCTGAATGGTGATCTCATGTCTTCGAGTTGCCGTCAACACTTCGTCAAAAGTCTGATAGTTGTGTCCCTCTATCAATTGCAAGAGCTCAAGGTGAAACCCTTGCTGGAACCTCATCGCCCTCTGGCGCTCCGTTGCTACCATCTCTGGGGCAAACGTACTCAATCTGCAGAACTCCGCTGCATAAGTATCTACTGTCTTGCCGGCCTGCTTGAGGTTGATAAACTTCTGCTGTAGCTCGAACTGCGCCACAACTCTATAGTACTTCGTCTTGAATCTTGCTGTGAAATCGTCCCAAGCAACGGGACGTCTGATACCTACTTCCTCTGATTCCCACCAATCACGTGCGAGATCCTGAAGTAACAACTTCACCTGATCCACACGTTCTTCTGTCGGCACCTTAGCCGCTGTCAGAATAGCCTCAATATCCTTAAGCCATGCATCTGCTGAAATAGCATCCTCCGTGCCCTCAAAACGGCGGGGGTTGTACTTGCAAAACCTGGTTGATGCTCCTGAATCTGGCCTCGTCCCTCTTTCCAATGCCGTCTGCAACCCTTGGTTGAGTAGTACATTCTGCTCCTGCAACTGAGCGTGCATGCGCTGCTGGGCTAACATCTGATGTTGTTGGGTAGCCATCATCCCTCTCATGATCTCCAGAAGGGTCGGTGTGTCCATTTCCGCAGGGGTAGGTAGAACTGTTGGTGGTGGTGGAACCTCTGGATACTGCGATCCAGCTGTTGCTTCCACTATCACTTCTTCCTGAATAGTCTCTTGAGGTAGTACTAGCCCTTGTTGCTGACCAACCTGGTCATGTTGTCCATGTTGCCCATGTTGTTGCTGTCCAGCTCTGACAGGTGCGGACGAAGTGCCCCTAAG
Source organism: Iris pallida (assembly GCA_029216955.1). NCBI lineage: Eukaryota > Viridiplantae > Streptophyta > Magnoliopsida > Asparagales > Iridaceae > Iris > Iris pallida. Next base: position 6,439,881 of record JANAVB010001399.1, on the reverse strand, counting down.
AAAAGGGACAAAAGAACAATCAAACGACCGGACATGAAGGATCAATGAAGTCGAAGGATACTGGAATGTCAAGCTGGAGTTGAGAATCAACGAATTTTGAGATCAAGGGGAAATATGTGTGATTGAGACATCCTATTAAAACACCCCACAAGTCTGAAATCGAGACCTGCATGGGCCACCACTAAAACCTTGTCACGCCCCAGAACCAGAATACTGGAGAGCGGAGGAATGACTCAGCCAGCTACGTATTACGGGTAGATGAATACCGTATAATACGATCAATACTGTCTAATAAGACGAGGGGGTGCATACTACATAAAAGTCTCACTATGGTCGCTTCACATCTATTGTCTCAATCATTCAAACAAGAAACAGAAATAGAAAACATGTAAGATAAAGCAGTAAGGCGTCCCAAATGCTCAGTCAAAATGTTCTTGATATCTGACTTTACAAAATACAGCCAGATGATGTAGTAAGTATACACAATTGTTATCAGCTGCAGCCTGACTTAGTTACAATTATGCAAAAGTAGGTACAAGACAATCCAACTAACATGTCGGTGCCAAACGGCAAAGTATAAAGTATTTAACAAAATGAGCGGGGAGGTAAGGAACCCACTCGAGTCCTCCTGCGATCATCCCTCTAGTGTTGACCATCTTGGAGGTAGAAGTAAGCTGGATCCTCGGGGATCGGCTCTAAATCTGGCCATGCAAAACCAGAGAGATCAGACCTCTAATAGCAAGTACCGCAAGGAAGCACGATATGAGGAGTAAAACCAGTAATAGGAAACATAATAAATAGATCTCTGCTGACTACTGGGATTCACATCACATCACGACACTTCGAACCAACCTCCCAACCAAACAAGGACAGAAGTTGACCCGTCATGTCCTGATATTCCGATCATCTTAGTTAGTCATCAGAGTAGAGACAGTACACAAACAAATCAGCTTAAACGGCCATGCAACTACTACGGCTTGCTACGGTAAGTTCCAGGTTATCCTGAAATTATGCAATAGGGATTCCTCAGTTCTTACTATGTGCAAGCAAGGCTAGTTTACCCAGTCAATCGATTGCGCCAATCATGAATTAGACGAGTCCCAGCGGGACGCCCGTCATCAATATAAAATATACAATAAATAATATAACCAGATACCGCTCCCTGCCCGTGTGGCAGATTTGCAGTATCTGTGGAGACCAACCGGCCTGTCGGGAACTACTAGTCCCAAGAGGGCTGCCATGTAAGAACTCGGGAATCCATTCTCTCCATGCAATCATTATTTTATTTAACTTAATAGTCTCTACGTTGAGTGAAGTCCCATGCTGTGGGTCATGGTCATTCAGAATGAGTACTGGTGTTCGGGGTATGATATGCACAACTCTACAACGATACCCGTACGATTAGGTTGTAGGTCTTTACATAGCGTAATACAACAATCAAAACTAACCACGGAATAATCATGCCTTGACCATAAAGTACACATGCTGCCTTTTTGTAGAATAAATAAATAAATAAATAAATAAATAAATAAATAAATAATTTGAAGCCTGCATGTGCCTGTATGCCAATATTCGAGATTAGCCAGTCGATTACAATAGTTCATAATTAATATGAACGTGTCTCATTCATTCAATTCAATAAGACGACTAGCCAGTCTCTTAGTTCCAACTAGGAACGCATGATCAATTATTTAAATTAAGATATCAATCCTGTTAATTAATGTCAAGATGACAACTAATGCTAATAAATGCCAAGACAATCAATCAATGTCAATCAGTGTCAATTTAGGACAAGAATAAGCAAAAAGGCATTAGAACCAGAGTGCATGCGGCCAGGAAATTATTGGTTCATGCGGCTAAGAAAACTAAATGCATGCGGCTAAGGAAACTAAATACATGCGGCTAAGGTAACATGCGCCTGTGCGCTAACCAAACAAGTCTATGCCGTTGAGGCAAGTATTGCTCATACGGCTGGGATTGGAACAGTCTCCTGCGGCTACGGGTAACATGCGCCCATGCGGCCAAGGAAAACCCCATGCGGCTCGGAAATAGCAAGCCCCATGCGGCTCGGAAAGACTTGCGCCCATGCGGTCAGGAATCGCCAAGCCTATGCAGCTGAGATGGGCTGAATGTATATGCGGCTGGACGAGTTCATGCGGCCAAGGAACTAATAAATCATGCGGCCGGGAACGAGAAGTTCCATGCGGCTAGAGTTAAGTCACGTGCGGCCAAAATAGGACTCGGGTCCTTATGCGACCAGGAACGTCAAGTGCTCATGCGGCTGAAAAGGAGACGGCGCATGCGGCTGAAAAGGTCCATACGGCCAGATAGCTTTATGCGGCCGAAACTACCATGCGGCTGAAAAATGTATAAGAAGACTTGCCGCATGAAAACTCATGCGGTCAAGTACTGCCATGCGGCCAGGATGACTTGCCGCATGAAAAACTCATGCGGTCAAGCACTACCATGCGGCCAGGAACTGATCTTCTTCTCCGAATTTTCTAAGGACAGAACCATGGAAACCATTGCTTCCAAGCTCTCTAAATCCTTCATTCCAAGCCCAAATCTGAACTTCCATAGGTCAAAATGGGGTATAACGAAATTCTCTACAACATGGAACCATCAAAATTTAAAGATAACTAAGTTTACTAGATCAAAACCTAAGAAATCCGAAAATGCATTAAACTTAGATCTACAAGAAATGAACCATGGAAATTAAAAATGCTAAGTACTAAAGAGGCTCAAAATCAAGTAAGGAAGATGATGGAACGATAATAATGGTGATCCATCAAGAAGCAAGTTTGGCACTTGCCTTGGTGGCTGGTAGGTGGGGGATAGAGTTATGAGGAAGAAGAAGATTAATGGTGAAGTAATGAAGAGAGAGAAAAGGGATAGCTTTAAATGGAAAGGGTGGTAGGTGGGGGTTTGGGTTCATGTTGAACCATCAAGGCCGAAAATTAAACCAACTCGGGCCGAACCCAATAAGCAAAACAGAAGTAAAATACAGAATTAAAATTGCAGGAAATAAAATGCAGAAATAAAATTACAGAAAATTAATTAACATGAAATTAAAGGAGTTTAATTACAGAGTAATACATGATAAATATTAAATAAATATATTAAAGCAGTACATGTATTAAAAATACGTATTCTGGGAACGGGAAATGATAAAATCTCATCCACCAAATAAAAGAATAATAATATAAATCAACTATGAAATTTGTCATTTATACATGTAGTTGGGCGAAGACAAATCCACTACCAACTAATTTAAATGAAAGAAAATATACAAGAAAATGATCTATAAAAATGGCAAGACGAACCAAGAGCAATCCTCTTCGAAGAAATGGAGAAGAGCACGATCTTGGCTAGAACACCTGCGAAGAGTCACAAACACACACCTGGAGAATTCACCAGGTCCTCAGAGGGACGTAACAAGATACATAAAGAATATGCCACATAATTGAATATATATAATATGTCATAAATCATAAGTAAAGTAAAAATAGTCCTAATCGTAACAAGATCCAATACCTCATTATCGAAACAGTGGACTACCCTTACACCAAACAAGGACAAGGGGTAGAACCTATTCCGCGATGCGACATTGTCTCAGGTTACTAATGGAACAGAGGTGACATGACATTGACTAAGGTTACCTAACCATTCAAATGTGTTTATGCAGTTAAGAACAAACCTTTCGTCGCATGAGCCCTGGCTGTAAATAGGATCTAGTATAGTCCCCATATGGGCACCAGTAACCTAAGTGCATGACGTTCAAAAACGACAGGGGCCAGCCTGAGTGGATCATCTTACCCCAAGCGCATAACGTTCAAGAACGTCAGTGGCCAACATGAGGGGGGTAAGCATACCCGTATCTCCAGCAGAGCTTTCGGGTTACAAGGGAGTGCGTAATAGAAGCCCATACGACAAGGAAATGTTCTCCCCTCCCTATGCACCTGTTTAAGTTGCATCCGCGATCATGTACCTCTACTAACTGCTAAGTCTCCTAACATGCCTCTATTAGCAGTTAGACCTAACGTATGCGCACGGGTGATCAGCCAACACACAAGGACCTCTACATGCTACTCATCTCACACATACTCGTGGTACAACTGTGTCAAGATATATGCAAGATACTACAAACGGTAGTCCCTTAACTCTAAGTCCATATGCAATCAAAGGATAATAATTAAAGTAAAGCGAATATCACTGAGCAGGCAGTAAATCATGAACTGTAATAATGGTACAGCTAAAAGAACTAGAAATAAATGAATAGTGATATGCAATAAATAAAATACAGACTAATTATAAATAGTATAAATGGCAGGGTATCTTGCCTGAGGTTGTGTGCAAAAGGGCGACGTCCAGTAGCTCGAACCGTCAGAATAGTGCAGCGATGAAAGCCAAATCCCGCATACATCCTCGGATGCTGAAATAAACACCACGAACATGTTTGGAATAAAAGATATGTCTAGGAAACGCTTGTCCAAAAGTCCAATTCTAGAACAGGGCAAAATCGTAATTTTGGGTCAAAACGATGTACGTCGTTGGACCCATTTTGTACTGAAAAGTATGCCAGTATCTAAGGTTTCTAAAGTCATCAAACTACATATCTACGGGTTCAGTTTGAGGAGATGAACCCAACAGTATGTCCAATTTTGGATTCCGGTGAGCCGTGCACAAATTTGTCCGTTGAAGCGGGCCGCGGACCCGCCAAATAGGCGTTCCGATCGACCTTCTCAGAATCGGACCAAAATTGGCTTACAGGACCAAAAAAATGATACGGTCCTGCTGGCGCAAGTTTCGTCTCGATTTGACGAACGTGCACAAAGTAATTAGAAAATTTGCAAATAGACCGATACGGAGAATTTCGACGGATACGCATCAAATTCATCGCGCACACGCGACCAATTTGAATTTCGTCAAAGCCCACACGTCCATGAAGTCGACACGTACCTTTCAATACTTTCGGTTTACGACGTCGCCCGATTTGGCGGGACGCACGTCGTATCGAAGAAGTTTTCTAAATTTCACAGTTTTTGGAAAAGGTTTTTCTTGATTTTTTAACCGAGAATAACTATATGTATAATGCTTGAAAAATAATTCTATAAAAAGGAATTTGATCTTGTTTAGGTTGTCTTCAACTGTCTTTAAATAGATCTTGAAAACTGTTTGTAGTTTGACAATAATCGGTCTTCAAAATAGGGTTCTAGGGCTGTCTTACTGTCCTATTTCGTATAGTTTTTCGATGACTTGGGCGTCGATCTATCGAACAACGTAGTTCGTATAACTTAAAATGGATTGGAGGGAGTTGAAGAAGGTTAGGTTGTGGTCTAATCTGAAAAATCGGCTAGAGAAACGACTGAGTGGTGGCAGCGAAATTCCCACGCGAAGGTGGCTTCATAGAACTGCGCTGCTGCTGACGATGTCGATGCGGGCGCTCGTTCCGGCGACTCTTGGCCGCGCACGGCGATGCCCTCGGTGGTGGGTGGCCACACAGGCTGTGACGGGATCGGAGGTCACGTGGCAAGAGGTTAGGGTTAGGGTTTATGTGTTGCTGTTGGAGTTGTTGTTTATATATCAGGGTCGGGGGGGGGGAGGGGGGGCTTGGGCGCTCGGGTGAACAGTACCCCCGGGTGCTGTTCACCCAAGGGGATTCTTTTTATATATATATATATATACAAAATCTAAAATACTAAGAAACTCCTAATAATAATTTAAATAATTTCTTAAAATGAAAAATATTTTCTACAATATTACTTATATATTTTGCACATATATATTCTTCTACATTATAAATTTTTTTACTCTATATCTCAATTATAACTAGAGTATTTTATATATTCAAATATATATTTTCTTAATATAATTAAAACTTTCAACATAGAAAAATATAAAGATAGCTTCTACACAAAATACAATATTTCTGTATATTGCATAAATAAAAATATTCAATACCTTATACGGAATATATTTATTTTCCTAAGAGAGAAAAAAACAACCTCATAACAAGTCTTTTAATATAAATAACAATTATCTATAATTACCAAAAATCTAATTGATTAATAATTAAAAGGAAATAAATATAATGAAACTTTAGGGGGTTTACGCCCGCAATATGTGAAGCCGGCAATAGCAAAGAAAAAGCGCAGAGTAATATCCAAAAATAATTTTAAGAATTAATAAGCCAGCAATTTCTCAAGTGTGATCATCAGCAGCAGCAAAATGAGAAATAGATAAATCAACTACGATAGCAGAAAACAACTACCGCTAAACATGAGTTCAAAGTGCATAAAATAACTAAAAATGAAATAGTGCAAACTGCTACATAGTCCAAACTGATAAATAAAATGTTACTACATGAAGATCATCATCACAGAATATCGTCACAAAATACTAAGCCTAAAACTGAATCATATCTCAACATCATCACCGGTGGCATCAATAGGAGACTAGGGATCAACATAAGCTGTCATCGGATCAAAGAGTCTGAAGGTGGTATGATCCTCAAGTCTCGGTCCGTCGAAAGTGGGATGTAAAGAATATGAGGTGGAGCCGAGGGATGATGTGCCAAAGTGTATTGAATGGCCACCATACTATTTCTCAAGACATGGGCCTGAGAAATGTGACGGTACTCAGCATCAGTGAAACGAGTCATGTAGGTCTTGTGCTTCTATCCCTGGAGGGTGACAAACGTATCGAACCTATGGTAGAACTCGTCGAAGTGGCCTGGAGCAGTAGGTGGAGGAGCATCGACTGGAACTGCAGCTGGATCAGGAGCTGGAGTAGCACCGGGTGGTAGTAGAGGCTGAGGGTATTTTTTAGATCTAGACAGCTCAGTAGAAGACCTAGAAACAGGACAGATGTCTAGGTTGATTCCAAATTTCAGGAATATCACCACTAGATGCATAGGATAAAGGAGGTTGCGGCCTGCCCTCCGACAACTGAAGATGTTTGCAATAACAGTCTTGGGAATAGAAAGTGACCCCAAAGTGAATGTGATACATAGTCGATATCTCTAAGAAAGTGACCTCAGCAGTAAATCCCGTCTTAGGTATCAACGCAGAATAAACAATGCGATGGAGTTCATAAAAGTGCTGGTTCAGGTGCTTTGCGTACAACCGCAACCAAGGGACCAAACCCGGATGACACATAGCAGCCTTAAGAGAATCAAGGGTCATGTCATGAGGGAATTGAACTTTGCTTATCTCGACTAGAGCTTCGATGTTGTCAAGCATATGGAAGTACTCACTTTAGTCAGCCGAGTTAAACTCAAGTTCTTTTTCAACAACACAAGAGTAAATGTTGTCGTCTGCCTCTTGCATATTGCAATAGAACATCTGAACAACATTATCATAATATCACTAGAAGTCTTAAGAAAATCTCAGAGTCTTGAGTTTTTAAAGGTAGAGGCATATTCAAATAGAACAATGAAGTTTATCAATTTTGGGGCAAATTTCCTGGTATCGAAATTGGTTAAACCAAGAGTCCAAAATTTTCAAAGTCGAAAATAGATTGGTGTCAAAATCCTCTTCATCGTCGGGACGAGCGGGACTAAATAAATTAACGGGTTTATACTCCGAAGTGGAGGATGAAGCCGCAAAATCTGTTTTCTTTCTATTGTGAAGCTTGGGAGCCATTGAGATTGAAATAAAAAAAGACACTACCAAAATAAGTCATATCAGCGACGAAATTAGCGACGCCAACTTAAAACGTCGCTAATATTTGTGGAATTAGCGACGCAAAAAGTAAGTGTCACAATACTTCGCTGATAGCGACAAACAGCGACATATTGCGACTACCTTTAGTGTAATAAAAACTAACGTCGTTGATTTGTCGGAAAACGTCGCCAGTTTTATTAGTTCAGCGACGGTTAGCGTCGCAAAGCTTATGGCGTCACCGAATATTAAAGGAAAGTCGATGCTTTGCGAACGTATTTACAGACGTCGCTAACTTGCTGCTAATAGGGTTTCCTCGGTTCGATTTTTCATTTCTCCCTCTAACCAAATTTTTTGTTCCCGCCCCTCTTCCTCCGACCTCGACGACAGCCCGACCCCCTTCCCTCCGGTGCCGCTCATCCTCCTCCTCCACGCGAGCCCCTTCTCCTCCCTCCGGCGAGCCCCTTCTCCTCCTCCTCCTCCTCCTCCTCCACCGCGAGCCCCTTCTCCTCCTCCACCGCGAGATCCTCCTCCTCCACCACCGAACTTGTCCTCCTCCTCCTCCTCCACCACCGCGAGCCCCTTCTCCTCCTCCACCGCGAGATCCTCCTCCTCCACCACCGAACTTGTCCTCCTCCTCCTCCTCCTCCACCACCGCGAGGAGACTGAAAGTAAACTCTAACCCTAATTGAGGTGTTTTTCGTGTCCAAAATGGACACGGAGACACATTACGACCATGTATTCACTGATACAGTGTGTTCGTGAGGTTTTGGACACTTTGTGTCCATTTGTTGGACACGTAGACACCCCCAAGCATGCATATATATGTATTTCACCTCTGTACACTTAATCCCCTACTTATACTTGTGTATTTTCGTATTAATTTGGATTTGCATATTGGGTTTGGATTTCGATATAGTGCTTGATACATTATTTCACCTTGCAACATTCCTACACTTAGAGACGTTTAGTACACAACTAATTATTTTATCCTAGTTCGCAAGTGTACTTTTGGGTAATGTAGGTATATTAGTTTACCAATATCCCCAATGGCCGGAGATTTTAAGTATATGAACCAATTAGTCAACATCTATTTGTTGAAGTATGGTACTCCATTCTTCGTAAGTTCTAGCTATATATGTCCCAAGATCCAATACTCAAAAATCCTAAGAAGAAGAAGAAGAGAATAATAAAATGACATCGCTCAAGAGTAAGGCGTGAGCATGTTTAGTATTTTGAGCTGTGAGAGTGTTTGTTCTATTGAGGTTAGTACCAACTGGAAAGTTAGGTTAAAAGAACCTGGGAACTATGGTGTGGTTGTATACATCATGTATATGTATGTGTGTGTCTAGTGGGAGAAAGGGGGAGGGTTAACTAGTACCAGGTATTTGGAGAGGAGGGAGAGTTTAGACTAGTATATATAGACTAATATCCTAAAACTTGACTTATACAACTTAGAAATGGCTAGTTTGACCAAGTTGGACTAGTTTAGCTTAGAGTTGACTCGGTTGGACTATACATAATATATAGACTAATATCCTAAAACTTGACTTATACAACTCAGCCTATATGAAATATTGTAGACACGGGTGATATACCGCCGCGATAATCTCTGACCACCGAACGCACAAACACGCGAAACAAAAGTTAGCAATGCGAAAAGAAGATGACCAATAATCTCTGACCATTTAACGTAAAATGTCATGTGTACATATACTGCGGAAAGTGTAGACCGCATGAACTGACAAACGAGAATTTGGGGATCAAAGTTGTAACAAGTAAAGTTGTGTTTTGGATATGTTCTATTCTTGTTAAGCTCTTTGTGCACAAAGCAAGATATAACGAATGCAGAACATCTCTCGAGTTTACGACTCTTGTATGCTCTATACTTGAGTTACGAACTCGTTATTTGTTCTGTATTCTCTATTTATAGCTTGCTTTGTGAACAAAGAGCTTGCAAGAGTTCTTTTTCTAAAGCACAACTTGACTTGTTCCAGCTTTGAGATCCTCATTTTCGTGCGTCATCAGTTCATGTCGGTCTTCACTTTCTCCAGTAACTTCCTCCAATTAATTCTATCCCTCGGTTGAGCAACTATTTCAAAGCTTTGACACTTGCATATCATTCACTACCTTGATGTATCTATCTTACAGAATTATGGAGCTGAATTACTATCTGTGGAATCGTACGTGGATGTACAACCGTCATCCTGATGACATGTGTGGTGTGCGGGATGAATTCATAGAGGGTGTACACCAGTTCCTGCAGTTTGCCAATGCGTTCCCTCAGTACATGGACGGTACCAAAATTAAGTGTCCGTGTGTGAGATGTCACAACTTGAAATATCATCCAGAAGTGGATGTCACGTATCATTTATACTCGAAGGATTTCACGCCGAATTACTATAAGTGGAGCGAGCACGGAGAACTTGTGTCTTTAGCATCGGAGTACGAGCCTTATGTGGATGTCCACAACAACGCTCCTTACGACGATGGGTTGGTGAACATGGTTTTCGACGCGGCCGGGCCTAGTTTCGATCCGGATAATCATGATGCACCTGAGGAGGCACCGAACCCCGATGCTGCACAGTTCATAGAGTTGCTGGAGAATGCAAGGACTCCATTATATCCTGGTTGTGAGGATCATTCACCGTTGGAGGTGGTTACAAGATTGTTGAGCATCAAGTCCGATTTTAACATGTCGCAAGATTGCTACAACCGTCTTATGGAGTTGCTTATAGAAATATTGCCTGAGGGTGCGAAGTTGCCTAAAGACTTCTACCGGTCTAAGAGGATGGTTAGATCGCTCTGGATGGGATACGAAAAAATCGATACCTGTCGCAACGGATGCATGTTGTACTACAAAGACGACAAGGATGAAGACGCCTGCAGATTTTGTGGTGTCGATCGCTACAAGGCATGTGGTAGAGGAAAGTCTGTCGGTGCCAGGAAGCCTACCTCTTCGATGCGCTACTTGCCGTTGACGCCGCGGTTGCAGCGGTTGTTTATGGTGAAGGAAACTGCAGAAAACATGAGTTGGCATAAGCGGGAACATACCGAAGGAGTGTTGGATCACCCATCTGAGGGAGAAGCATGGAAGCACTTTGATCGAGAGTATCCAGATTTTGCTTCTGATTCGCGTAATGTCAGATTGGGTCTCTGCTCCGACGGTTTTACCCCATTCGGACTTTTGGGATCCCAGTATTCGTGTTGGCCTGTGATCGTCACCCCGTACAATCTACCGCCTTGGATGTGCATGAAGACTCCGTATATGTTTCTCACCGTTATTATCCCAGGTCCGAACAATCCGAAAAGGAACATCGATGTGTATTTACAGCCGTTGATTGATGAGTTGAATCAGCTGTGGGAAGTAGGTTCCAACACGTACGATGTATCTAGAAAACAAAATTTCCAGATGCGGGCAGCACTTATGTGGACCATCAACGACTTTTCGGCCTATGGAATGTTATCTGGATGGAGCACGCATGGTCGTCTTTCATGTCCGTATTGCATGGACAGTACTAAGGCTTTCCGTTTGAAACACGGAGGCAAACCGTGCTTCTTCGATTGTCATCGACAATTCCTGCCGAAGGATCATCCGTACCGGAGGAACATGAATGCTTTTCGTGCTGGCGTTGTGGAGAAGGCTAATCCCCCGCCAAGGTGGCCCGGATACACGATATGGGAAGAGGTAAAAGATTTACCAAGAGCTATTGAGCAGCCTGCTACGGACTACAAGTGTGACGGATTTGGTCGCACTCATAACTGGATGAAGAGGAGTATATTTTAGGATCTTCCATATTGGAGCACCAATCTGATTAGACATAACCTTGATGTCATGCATATCGAGAAGAATGTGTTTGACAACATAATTAATACTGTAATGGACGTAAAGGGGAAGACGAAAGACAATCCAAAGGCTAGATTGGACTTGGAAGAAATATGTAGACGTCCTGCATTGCATTTGATAGAGGACGGGAATGGGAAGTTGAAGCAGCCTAAGGCAATTTTCTCACTGGAGAAGGAGGATAAAGTGAGGCTTTGTAGGTGGATTCAAGGTCTGAAATTTCCAGATGGGGAGCAACGAAGTCTGACTGGTGGGCAGCTCGTGTACTTCACAGCTTATCCGAGACGGGGAGCAACGAAGTCTGACTGGTAGGCAGTATGCAAGACTAAAGCTAGAGATACTTTTGATGTTGACGAAAAAGCTTACCAGGAGGACGAGCTACCTCTTGTAACCAATATTGTCGATGTGGACTCCACGGAAGTTACGTATTACACGACACATAATGTAGAAGATGTAGAATTATCCGAAGAGGAAGACGAAGCCGACGAAGGCGAAGATGAAAGTGAAGATGAGGAGGAAGAGGAAGATGAGGTTGAGGAAGACGAACAGGATGATTATTCTGAAGATGATTGAGAGAGATATACTTATCTGAACTTAGATGTTTCTTCTAGAATATATTATTTGGACTTAGATGTTTATTGTAGAATGTATCATCATATGTTGTCTTGGTTATTATCTTGTCTTTGTTGTACTTTCATATTTCTAGTCTCTATTATTTGTTGTACTTTCATATTTCTAGTCTCTATTATTTGTTGTACTTTTATATTTCTAGTCTCTATTATTTGTTGTATTATCATATGCTGTTATCAGGTATGGCAGGTCGTCGCGGAGCGTTGCGAGGGGGACGACGACGTCATGATCCTCCGGTACTTCCTACAGGTACTGCTAGAGGACGGAGTCTTCCTTCGGTACCTCATAATGGTACCGGCTCTGGATCCTCGTCGCCGATTACTCCTCCATATCGGACAGTAGCTGGGCCTGCTGGGACGACGTCACGTGGCATATCTCCAGGGACGAGTAGTTCCAGGCCAGTTGAGAGTGCTCGCCCGTCTAGCATTCCTGCTGCTGATACGACGATGGAGACGGATGAGCAGATGGCGGAGGCTGCGGCGACGGCCGAGGCGGCGGCGCCGACGGCCGACCAGCATTATGCAGATGATGCGTGCACACCTCCGGAGGAGAGGAGGACGGAGATCTGGGCCGACGGTACAAAGTAGGTGTTTTAGTTTATAATTTTTTTTCTTTCTGTTTTTATCATAAATTAACTTTTTTCATGAATATAATATGTTTGTATAGATATCGTCCCCCAGAGGTACAGAGACGTCTAGACCACATGCTGAGGCATAATTATGGTGGTGCTTGGATTAACTACTCTGATGCTCCGGACGAGAGGAAGGCCTTCTGGTTTGCGCGCTTCAAGGTTAAAATATATTTGCTTTTAACATGAATCATATAATTTTTGCATATTATATATAACTGATAAATATTTGGTTTGCGCTCTTCTAGGATATGTTTTTCTATCCACCGCACCGGACCGAGCTTATCGAGGGGATGTTTTCTGCCGTCGCTGCCAAGCTGATCCGCGACGCTATCAATGATCAAAAGGATCGTGATCGTGCCGAAAAGCCGATCCAAGGTTGGATCACCCCTGATCAGTGGAATGCGATGAAGGCTCGATTCGACGAGCCAAGGTACAAGGAGAAGTCGGAGAAGGCCAAGGCGGCTAGGAAACATGCCTCGAAGTGGTACGATGGGTCGATTCCGATGACGAAACATTTCCGTCGTCTGGTATGTCTTCCTCTTTTAGAAATATTATTTTAATGCAAAACCGATAAATTATTACTAAGATAATATATTTAATTACAGGTAAGGAAGGTCGGTAACGCCGACATGGTGACCGTCTTCCTGGCCACCCATCGGAAGGGCGAAGACCTTATTGACGAGAGGGCCGAGCAGACCTATGTAAGTATTACAATACGTTATCTTAATATAATACTTCGTCTCAATTTTAATATAACTTAGTAAATATGATGCAAATAAATATTCATGTAGTTAGTAATAATAAGTACATTAATTAGAAATTAGAAATTATAGAGTACTATCCATACTTTCTAGGCCGAGTATCAAAGGCTGCGGGAACGGGCGGCTGCTAGTGCACATGATGCAGGAGAGGTCGGTACTTCCTCGCAGCCCACTCAAGCTCCGTCGGCAGACGAGCTGTGGATTGCCGCCGCTGGTGGACTTCGTAGGGGTACGTATTACGGTACGGGATCCTATGGCGCCCTAGTTGCGACCCAGTCCTCTAGGACATCTCCTGCTAGTGTGCATGGTCCACAGCCGTCCCAGGAGTCTGCCCGAGTCCACCAGATGATGGAGTCTCTCCGTGACGACCTGCTACGACGGATCGAGGAGCAGTCTCAGCACCCTACGGACGATCCTGCGCTGCTAGCACGATTGGATGCGCTCGACCGCGGCATTATGGACCTCATGGAGACGACTGAGAGGACAGAGCGCACTGTTGGAGGGTTAGAGCGCACGGTGACGGAGCTACAGACAGGACAGGTGACCATGAACGAGAGGCTGAGATTGGCGCAGGATTCGATGGTCCAGAGCAGTGATAAAATGTTATCTATCATGGATTCATACCACCAGCGACTTACAGCGTGCTGGTCCTTCGGGTGCGCCTTCATCGTCGTCGACTCCGCCGCCTCCACTGCCTTCTTCTTCGACACCGACTCCACCGACGTCACTGCCTGCTCCATCGGTATCGATTTCACTTGAGGAGTATGAGTTGTTCTTATCCCTTCGTCGCGGCGGTTCCCCTGGTGCACCAGATTTCTAGTAGTCCTAGTTAGGACTGTTTGTTTGTGTTTGTTTCATTCTTTATTTGTGACTTGGATATTTGTTGGTTGTGTAGATTTGGATGTTTGGATACTATTCTATTTGTTGGTTGTGTGTAGACTTTGGTTATTTGGTTGTAGACTTTGGTTATTTGGGTGTAGACTTGGTTATTTGGTGTAGACTTGGTTATTTGGTTGTAGACTTTGGTTATTTGGGTGTAGACTTGGTTATTTGGTGTAGACTTGGTTATTTGGTTGTAGACTTTGTTATTTGGTATAGACTTGGTTATTTGGATACTTGTTGTTGTGTGATTGTTGTAGACTTGGTTATAGGGATTGAAACCTGTGTACAGTGAGAAATGGACATCCTGAGAACTGGACATTGTGTGATTGTTGTAGACTTGGTTATAGGGACTGAAACCTGTGTACCGTGAGAAATGGACATTCTGTGATTGTTTGGATCCTATTCTACAGTGAGAAATGGTTATCTTTTTAAACTGCAGGGAGAAATGTACATTCTATATTTTATTTTTTTATTTTTTTTGCAGATTTAGCGACGTTCACCGACGTTTACCGACGCGACTATGCGTCGATAAACGTCGATAAATCTGCAATATTTTCCAGCATAACGACGTTTACCGACGTCCTTATACGTCGGCGGACGTCGGTAAACGTCGATGCACGTCGGTAATCATCCCAGAAATTATCGACATTTACTGACATTTAAACGTCGGTAAACGTCGGTAATCATCCCAGGATTTTACCGACGTGTAGCGACTTTGAACACGTCGCTACTCCACCGACGATACGACGGTAGACGTCGGTAATATACCGACGTATGTATACGTCGGTACACGTCGCTAAACTACCGACGATACGACGGTAGTCGTCGGTAATTTACCGACGTATAAATACGTCGGTACACGTCGGTACTAGCGACGTTTGGCGACGTTTTGAAGATCAGCGACTTACATTTCCGTGACCATCCCAAAACGTCGGTAATTTCGTCGCTAAATATTTTTAGCGACGAAATTTGTCGTTTTAGCGACGTCTTTAGGCGTCGCTAAAACGACTTATTCTGGTAGTGAGAAGAGAGTTATACCGCAAACTAGAGAATTAAAAGAGTGGAGAACACCTTCGTAGAGCCGCTAGATCCAAGAAAATGAGGTTTAGAAGCTTTGGAAGGGTTTCCATGAGCTAGGGTTAGGGTTTTTCGATTTCTCGGGCGGCTGTATAGAGGAAGATGATGGAATAGAAGAAGTAGGGTTGGCTGAAAAGTTGTTGTTAAAATAAAAAATACCCCACAAAGTTTGGCCTGAACTCGGTCATAACTCGGTCCGGGCCACTTTATTTTCAGTTCATTTATGAGTTATGAATTATAGAAATAGCTTAATAACTTTTCGCCCTTTGATTTAATTAGTATTCATCACCTTGGGTTAGCTGTAGGGGTTGGATCCCAGCTAGCGGTAGTCCAAAAATACTTGGCATCGTGTCACTTAGGCTTTTACGCCTTGTTGACAGAAGGACTCTTTCGGTTTGTACCCAAAATAATTTCAACTAATAAATCTCGAAATATCAAGTTTTAAGTATTTTTATTAATCATAACACATTATGATTCTAAAAATTCAAGTATCCCTAACTCTCGACGCAAATAATTGAATTGGCCTTCATCTAGCGGTTTTGTGAAAATGTCTGCTAATTGATGATCTGTGTCAATAAATTCTAAGCATATGTCTCCGTGTTGTTGGTCATCATGGAAGAAATGATGTCGTATTTCTATATGCTTTGTGCATGAGTGACATACTGGGTTCTTAGTCAAGTTAATCGTGCTAGTGTTATCACAGTAAATAAGAATCTTTGTGTAGTACAGATTGTAGTCTTATAGGGTTTGCTTCATCTACAACTGAGCACAACAACGTCCTGCGGCGATATATTCAGTCTCAGTTGTTGATAGCACTATAGAGTTTTACTTCTTACTAAATCAGGAGACTAAAGATTTTTCTAGGAAATGACACGTACCGCTGGTACTTTTACGGTCTACTTTGCATCCAGCAAAATCAGCATATGAGTAACCAATTAGATCAAAAGATGTAGTTTTGGGATACCATAAGCCGAATGTAGAAGTCCCTTAAGGTATCGAAAGATACGTTTAATGACGCATAGGTGTGACTCCTTAGGATTAGCTTAATATCATGCACAAATGTAAACACTGAACATAATATCAGGACGACTAGCAGTTAAGTAAAGTAAACTACCAATCATACCTCGATACTTACGCTAGTCGACTAGTTTGCCACTTTCATCAATGTCAAGTCGTGTTGATGTAGCTATTGGAGTGCCGATAGGCTTTACATTGTCGAAGTCGTACTTCTTCAGTAAATCCTTCGTGTACTTGGCTTGATTGATAAACGTTCCCTGCGAGTGTTGTTTGATCTGTAGTCCTAGAAAGTAGTTGAGGTCTTCCATCATATTCATCTCAAACTCACTCTACATACACTTAGCAAAATCTTGACAAAGTTTTTCATTAGTAGACCCAAAAATAATGTCATCTACATAAATTTGTACAAGTAAAATACTATCATATGAAGATTTGCTAAATAAAGTTGTATCAACTCTTCCTTTTGAAATACCATTTTTAAATAAGAAAGCACTTAGGCGTTCATACCAAGCACGCGGTGCTTATTTGAGTCCATAGAGAGCTTTTCTAAGCTTAAAAATGTGATCAGATTTTTGAAAATCTTCAAAACCAGGGGCTATTTCACAAAAACTTTTTTCTGTAAAAATCTATTTTAAAATGTACTTTTCACGTCTATTTGAAAAAGTTTGAAATCATAAAAACATACAAATGCACAAAACATGCGAATGGCTTCTAGTTTAGCAACGGGAGCATATGTCTCGTCATAATTAATCCCTTCTTCTTGATTATAATCTTGTGCCACTTGACGTGCTTTATTGCGTAGAACTTGTCCATCCTCACTAAGTTTATTTTAGAACACCCATTTGGTACCAATTATTGATTGACCAATAGGTTTAAGAACATGTTCCCAAACTTGGTTTCTCTCAAATTGATTAAGTTTTTCTTGCATGACATCAATCCAAAATTTATCATTAAAAGCATCTGCTACTGTCTTAGGTTCTACTTGAAAAATAAATGCCATATTTACTGCTATATCCCTAGTAGAAGAACGTGTACTTACGCCTTTCGATACATCACCTATTATGAGTGTTTCTGGATGGTCTGGCGTGAATTTCATCCTCTTTGGTAGACTTTCCAGATAGCTCTCATTGGTAGTAGTATCTTCTGGTTCCTTGGTTGTATTTTGTACATCCTCATCATCACTGTCGCTAGATCTCTGACTATTGAGCTCATCAAAAGTAACGTTAATTGATTCTTTAACAATTATAGACCTTTTATTAAAAATCATATATCTTTTACTCTTGGCAGCATACTCGAGAAATATCCCTTCGTCTTCCTTAGAGTCGAAGTTACCCAAGTTGTCCTTGGTGTTCAGTATAAAACAGCGACAACCAAAAACCTTAAAATAAAAAATATTTGGAATCCTTCCAAACCACAACTCATAAGGGATTTTCTTTGAGATAGGTCGAATTAACACCATATTCAAAATATGACAAGCTGTATTAATAGCTTCTATCCAAAAAATATTTTGGAAGATTATGCTGGTTCAGTATGACTCTAGCCATTTCGCTTAGAGTACGATTCTTTTGCTCCACAATACCATTCTGTTGAGGAGTTCTAGGACATAAAAACTCGTGGTAGTATCCACTATCATCACAAAACTTTTTGAAATCAGCATTTACGAATTCGCCACCATGATCACTTCGGATTCGAGTAATCATGAAGCCTTTCTTGTTTTGTACCTTTCTGCAAAATATTTGAAATTCAAAAATGGCATCACTTTTGTTTGATAAAAAGAAAATCCAAGTATATCGAGGGAAATCGTCGACTATTACAAAAGCATAGAGTTTACCACCAAGACTGACGACTCTACTAGGATCGAATATATTCATATGAATTAACTGCAAGGGTCTAGAAGTACTTACAAAGTTGATGGATTTAAAGGATGACCTAGTTGCTTTGTTCTTTTCACAGTCAGCACATACGGTATTTCTGTTGAATGTAATTTTCGGGAGTCCTTTTACCCGCTTTTTTGTGCATAGCCATGAGATAGTGTCCATATTTGCATGTCCTAGCCTCATGTGCCATAGCCAGCTTTTATCTTGATTGGCTACTAGGCACTTTCCTGCATGTTAGTACTTTCTAAAAAGGAAACATAAATGTTGTCTTTCCTAATCTCTTCATATACGGGATTACCAGATGATATATCATATATAGAACATTTATCTTTTACGAAATTGATACCATAACCATTATCTGCCAAATAACTTATGGTCAATAGGTTATGTTTCAACTCTGTAACTAAACAGACGTCTTTTATTACTAGATAGGGAGACATACCAACAGTGCCATTACCAATAATATCACCTATCAAATTATTGCCGAATGAGGCTCATCCTTCCTTCTTCATCGATAGCGTAGCGAATAAAGATGCATCACCAGTCATGTGCCATGAACATCCGCTATCGAGTATCCACTTGCTTCTAGCATGAGAGAGTTGAGGGTCTACCTACAAAACGAGTAGATGAATCCTTTGGTACACATTTCTTCAAGGGTCCATTTTGATTAGTCTTAGGAATCCAAGCAAGAAAATTAGTGTCAACCAAATTTCTAGCTCTATAATATTGTGATATGTGCCTGTGCGTACCACAATATGTGCATGTGAGTTTTAAAAAATTGCTTTTTTGTTTCTGTGTTGACATTCTTGTATGTCTTTCTTAGAAACCTGTAAATGAAAGCATGATTGTGATAACTATATTGCTTAGGTGCTTTACTTCGATTTAGTCCTTTGTGATGTATTCTTTGTAGTATGACTAACTTTAGGCCGTGTAACAGGGATGACCTGTTTGTCTAACTTGATCTCTAACTTCTTAGAGACCGTACAAGACTCCTCATATTTGGCAGTCATTTCTATGAGTCTTTGTTTAGTGACTAAGTGTCTTCTCTTCTCTATGTCATAAAGTTCTTGCACTTTACTTCTAAATAGTGAGGATAGCCTCATGATAGTCTACTTTAAGCTTAGCTATCTCTTCCGTGTTATCGATAGTAGAAGTTTACTTAGTATCTTCAATAAGACTAGACAATCTAACTGTTTCGGTTGTGTGTGCCTTAATCTCCTTGCGAGATTGCTTGTACTTGTCTAGCAAATTTATGTGTTCATCAAGTAGTTCGCTAAAGGCAGTTTCTAGCTCATCGAAAGTAAAATCATCGTACAGAGGGTTTGAAGATACCTTATTGAAAGCCATCAAACAGACATTTGTAATGCTGCTGGGTCTGTCCTCCTCTTCTGACTCACTGGCCTCACTTTCGTGCCAGATGCTTGTATTAGCGTACTTTCGACCGGTTGTAGCTTTTCTGTTTGATCTTGATCGGTCATATGGACTGCTCTTCTTTGTTAGTGGACAGTCCTTCTTTATGTGCACTGATTTCTTATATCCGAAGCAGATTGTCTCTTCTTCGTTGCTCTCGTAGACGTCTTTCTTTTTTCGGTTTGATCTCTCAAACTTCAAGAATTTTCTGAATTTCAGATGATTCTTCTTCAAAGTCAATGCATGAGACTCTTCGAGCTTGTACTTTGAAGGCAATAGATTTCTCCTTGGGAGTTGCTTCTTCAAACTCTTGTAAATCCAGCTCATGGGTCATGAGCTTGCCCATCAGTGTCTCCAAAGTCATCGTGGTGAGGTCGTTTTCTTCTATGATCGCTGTGGCCTTCGGATTCCAATTCTTGGTTAGAGCCCACAGAATCTTTTCGATCTTCTCGTGAATGTTGTAATCCTTACTAAGAGATTGTAAAGGATTAATAATATCGAGGAAACGAGTAAATATTTGTGTAATTGACTTACCGAATTTTATCTTGAAGGACTCATACTCCTATGTCAGTCGTTTACTGATTTTGGATTCCTTTACTTGGAAAGTTCCTTCACGAGTTACCTCAAAAAGTCTCCAAATTTCATTAGACATCATACAGGTAGATACGTGATTGAACTCGGTTTTGTCAATTGTACAGAATAATGCATTGATGGCTCATGCATCTAGATTAGCCTGTGTCTTTTCATGCTCCATATATTTGTCGTGTGGCTTGTCTACAACTTCACCATCAATCACTGTTCTAGGCGGTTTCTTATAACCGTCTATCACTATCGACCGAAGATCAAAATCGAGTGACTTAAGAAAGAAACTCATCCTTGTTTTCCAGTATGTATAGTTCATTCCATCAAATAGTGGGGGTCTATTTATGGATTGTCCTTCACCGTTGAATATAGATTTAACAACTGCCATAGATATACACTCTCTAGATTGGTTATGTATAAGTATAACCTGCTCTGATACCAATTGTAGGACCGTTGAATACCTTTAGAGAGGGGGTGAATAGCGTATGTACGTATGCAGCAAAAATAATCACCACTTAAAAATTAAGTAGTTACAAACTATGGCAGATATAAGAGACGGTAAATAAATGCAGTAAAGTAAGAGATCAGAGAATCAAACTCAGTGACACAGCGATGTATACTGGTCTCCCTCTGAGAGGACTACTCCAGTCTCGAGTACCCTTGTTCGATGTTAATATACAATCCACAAGCTAAATAAGAGCATGTAGTCACTTACAATACCGTGCTTGGTAAAGAGCGCACGATCGACTCCACAAACTTGATTTCGAAAACTGGAACATTTTTTGAATTGCAACCTCTGATACAACTCTTCTGAACAAAAGCTCTAGATTAAAACAAAACTGTACTGGTTTTGGCTAAAGAGTGGTATAGGCTAAATTTGAAAGATTTTGCTCGAGATAAACACTTAAAGATATAGAGAAGAAAGAATAGACGAGTGATTTAAATGGTGAGAATTCTTCTCTATTTATAGTGTTTTTGCTAACCGAACTCGGGCAGAGTTATGGCAGAGTTCGGATGCATGAATCTTGCAAACGAACGTTGTATACAATTTGGTGGAAACTGACATTCAAATTACCCAGACCGAACTCGGGCCGAACTCGATCAGAGTTCTGTTGGGTTAGAACTGAAATGAATGGGCCAAATTTCCATAGGCTTTGGGCTTTTTGGAATTATGGATTTTTGGATTAGATAGGTATGCTTATTTGGATATGTGGACTGATGGAAACCTAAGCCAGTATCAATCCCAATCAACCTCACAAGTATTTCCTAGACTCAAATTAAATTGAAAATTACAGAATAAAATATAAAAGTCTTTGTCTTTGATCCCATTGTGATTTGTTCTTGATGATGACGCAATGTACGAACTTTGAAGTAGTGGGATGTAAATGCAGTAGATGTTCTTTTTTTTTTTAAACCTGCAAACCTGTAACAGTTTGTATATTTTGCGTATCGAACAAAGTTATCGTTGATTATCAAAATCAGGTGTGATCATTAACCAATGGGCCAACAGTTGCCATTGGTTGGGTCAATTACATGAGTAACCTAAGTTATCTATGCTACCTAACCTTACGAATTTTAAGCACTTGAAATCTATGAAAAAGGTGCAGAATCTAAAAGTCCCTGTCCCATTTGATTAAATTACATAATCAGAGTGCAGAATCTAAAAGTCCATGTCCCATTTGATTATATTACAGAAGCAGAGTGCAGAATCTAAAACTAGCTCACATGTAAAAGTAACTCAAACATACAAATTTTAAGCATTAAAAATCTATGAAAAAAGAGAATTTTGTGTATTATATTTGAGCAATAAATAATAGGAACAAATTTATACTAGTGCTCTACTGTGCACTGCAGGGTGCTCACGACAGAGAGAGAATTATAGAAGATATAATTGGCATAGAGGAATATATAAGATAGGAAGAACATTAAGAGAAGGAGGAGGAGGAGGTGCCAATTTGAATAAAAGGCTGAAGCCTTTATGATGTGTCTAAGAAGAAGGGAACAAGGAGGATGAAAGATGCAAAGTTGATTAAAGAGCTAAAAAAACTCAATGCTAGAGAATTGAGGAATACTATGGAACTGGAGAAGATGGAAGATTTGGAACTGGAGAAGATGGAAGATTTTGTTCCTAAGCGCAGGGCATAAGAAATTTAGTAGAAGAAAATATATGTCGAAAGAGGAATTGGAGTTTCTCGATTACTTTTTGAATGAATAATTGAATAGGTTAGTCAATGTTTTTTGTGACTTCTTCACTACATATGTTATAAGTAACGCTATGCTTAGAGCATCTCCAACCATATTATCTTATTTTGTGTTGTGATTCTTAGGTGGCATGAGACACAAAACAATGTCTTCTATAGGTGGCAAGATTATACTCACAAAAGATAATGAGTTTAAAAAGTCTTCTCCAATGCAAAAGTATTGAGGAGACGATACAAAATATTTGTTACAACTTCCAAGACAACTTATACTCTTCTTATTTTTCTAATAAATATTTTTATTCATAATTGATGATGTGGACATAAAGTCATTGTGAAGTGCATTGTCTAGATCTGGACAACCAACTTCACATTGTCCTTGCCATGTCATTGCCATGTCAACTTCATATTTTATTTCACATTTGCATTGGAGAAGTACTTTTGAAAAGAAAGGTAGACATTCCTATGTGGCAACCATTTTTTCCAAACTCACAATAGGTTTGGAGATGCTTTTACAATCAATAATGATTGTAAGTTTTACAACCGCCTATGTGTCATCTATTAATTGGAGGAGAGGGGGGGGGGAGGGCGAGTGGGATCCGGTGAGACCCATGTTAGCATAGGGGAGAGATGCTAAGTTTACTATGAAATGACTACAACCTTCTTACAACTACTCTTTCCTCCTGCTAACACGGATCCCACTCTCCCCTCCCACTGCTCCAATTAATGGATGACACATAGGTGGTTGTAAAGCTTACAAGTATAGCATTACTCTATGTTATATATATATATATATATATATATATATATATATATATATATATATATATATATATATATATATATATATATATATAGTCTGTTACTAGTAGATCTTATATGTTACTTTTGTGATTCATATCGTGACATGTTCATCTGACATGTATGTGATAAATTGTTACTTGGTATCGTATCTAGCTTATTATTGATTCACATCCATAATCTTGAAATTTCTTTTACTTTATGTTGTATATTTTATTTTTACTTTCATTTCAGTCAAATTTTGAGCTTCATTTTTACCTTGGTTTGCGTGCAACTCTGTTTTATGCGTCGTCAGCGCCATCGAGCTTCAAATGAGGCTTGCTATGTGTCTACGGACTCATCTCAAACTGAGGAATTCACAATGTACCAATATCACAAGTTAGATATAAATACCACAAGTACATATACCACAAGTATCATTATCACAAGTAAGATAACAAGATCCCAAATTAGGTACAAATATCATAAGTTATGTACTAATATAATAAGTTCGATATCAAAATCATAAGTTAAGTACATATAATACAAGTTAGGTACCAATATCACAAGTTAAGTACATTTTCACAAGTCAAATAATAATATTAAATATTATTATTTTAATCATTCCATATTAAGATGTTGGCATTTTAGTCTTTTCTGTTACGAGTTACGATTTGCTCGAAAATGGACTTGTAATCTTGGTACATAACTTATAGTATCTTCACCTAACTTGTGATACTAGTACATGTGATCTTGGTACTTCATTTGTACCTAACTTGTGATAAAATTTTAATAATGAAGGATCACGAGTCCATTTTTGAGTAATCGTATTCATAACATGAAAGGTAAAATAATAATATATAACATGAAAGGATTAAAATAATAAAATTTTAATATTATTATTTGACTTGTGATATTTGTACATAACTTGTAATATTGGTAACAAACTTGTGTTCATGGTACCTTACTTGTTATATTTGAATCTTAACTTGTGATATTAGTACTTAATTTGTAATATATGTACCTAACTTGTGTTTTTTTTACATAAATTGTAATCTCGTATTGAACTTGTAACATTTGAACCTAACTTGTGACAATATTTTAATATGGAAGGATCACAAGTCTATTTTCGAGTAAATCGTAACAAAAAATATTAAAGTAATAATATTCTAATATAGACGAATTAAAATAATAATAAAATTATTATTATTTGACCCGTGATATATATATATATATATATATATATATATATATATATATATATATATATATATATATATATATATATATATTCGGATCGGGAAATCGGCACCATTCGCCCACGGGTATAAGCGACAGGCCGATCACGCGGCCCGTCGTGCGGCGCTGCTGAGGGCGACGAGAAGACGTCCGCCATAAACGATCGCAGGCTCAATTGTAAGGGCGTTGGCGATCGTCGCCAATATGCGCGTCGTGCGCATAGAACGGGCGGCTGGGCGGAATCGGTAGTCGCAGGCGACAAGGAATCAGGGGCCGTCGTACGGGCGGTCACCCTTAGTCGTCGAGGGCGTCTCTTCGGCATCGTGGGCAAAGCGAGGTGTTGAGTAACTGCCGTCGAAAGATGACAAGGCCAACGGACTACGTCCGCACTCCAAAAGTCGTTCCATACGACATGCCAAGAATCGTGTGCGTGTGACACACGATTATACTGAGCCCGCACGCGTTGGATAATATATATATATATATATATATATATATATATATATAACCAAACAATATTTTATTGAATAATAAAAGTGGCTCATAGCGAGCAGTACAGGTGCCAGGGACCAAAACACAAAAAGCTCCGGAGAGCAAAGTAGAAAATATATAAAAGTTAATTACAAAATTACGCATAATTTCGAAAATTGATGTCAAGTGGGCGGGCGGGCTGGGAACGGGATCTCTGCCCAGAAGGGGGGAACGCTTGGGTTTACGGATTACGAAATTCGAAAAAGGATTTTGAAAATTCAAAAAAACGAAAAAGAGGGGGGTTGGTACGGGAACGCGTCCCGAGATTGGGGGCCTGCTGGCGCGCAGCACGGAGGGCGCACTGCACGAGGGTGGGGGGGGGCGCACGGCTCGAGGAGCCTCGCCCCCCCCCCAGTGCGCATGTCGAGAGAGGGGCGGCGGCTCCGCTGAGGAAGGCCGGCCCGGCGAGGAGAAGGGGGACGGAAGAACGAGACGCGTCCACCACCGCTTGCGCGCAGCGCCAGGAACCGCTGACGGAGGGAGGCGACTCCGGGGGAGGGTGACTTCGGGAGGAGGAATGGGCTCCGGGAGAGGGAGGAGATGACTCCGGAGGAAGGAGGAGGCCGCGGGAGGGGCGGGTCCGGGAAGTGCTGGCCGGAAGAGGGGGGCGGGGCACAGCGCCGTCGGCCGCAGGGGGTCAGGCGACCTAACTGGAGAAGGTGAGGAAACGGAGGGGGGATGGGGACGGCGGAGGGGCCGCCGGAGACCGGAGCGTGCGCCGCGGGGCGGGGACTGCGGCCTCGCCGGCGTCACGACCACCGCCGTAGAGGGGGACGCCGCGTGTCCCGAGGGGGCGCGACCCAAGAGGGGTAGGGGAGAGACCACCGGCGACCCAAGGGAGGTCGGAGAGGTCGGCGACGTCGGGAAGCGACGGCCGTCCGGCGACAAAGGGGGGGCCGAGGCCACCCGAGCCCAGGAGAGGGGCTCGCCTCCCAAGGGGGGTGACCGACGCCGGCTGGGGAAGGGCAGGAGCACCGGGGGGTAGAGAGGCAGGACCTGGCCGAAAGGGGAGAGCCGGAGGGGGAAGGCCGGGCTGCGGTGGGAGCGTGCGGGTGTCCTCGACAGGGAGGGACGGCACCGCAAGGACGGCGGCGGGCGGATGGAGTGCTGGAACGGGGGGAGGCCACCGCGCCTGAGGGGCGGCGCACGGGCCTGGGGTAGAGCCAGGAGGAGGGGGAGCCGGGGAAGGGAGGGGAGCCGTGGCGGCCGAAGGAGGAGGGGCCGCGGGCGGGAGGGAAGCCAACGCAACGCCGGGAACGGCCGAAGCGCGCGCTGAGCGGCGAGCGCGCTAGGCGGGGGGCCGAGGAGGGAGGGAGCCAGAGAAGGCCGCAGGCGCCGAGCGCGGCGGCGCCTCCTCTATATATATATATATATATATATATATATATATATATATATATATATATATAGAGGAAGGATAGGCATCCCCGCACTTTTTGCATCCCCAAGCATCCCCCCTATTTACACCGTTGGATGGTGCATTAAGTCATATAATCTTAACCGTTGATTTACCAATGGTTAAGATTAGATGACTTAAAGCACATCTAACGGATGTGAACATGAGGATGCATGAGGATGCAAAAAGTACGGGGATGCCTATCCTTCCTCATATATATATATATATATATATATATATATATATATATATATATATATATAATAATGATGTCAAAATTGTGATATATATACTTAACATATACTATTTGTATCTGACTTATGATTTTGGTACATAACTTGTGATATTAAACCTAACTTGTAATCTTGGTACCGTACTTGTAATGTATGCCTAACTTGTGATATTAGTACTTAACATGTGATATCTATACCTAACTTATGATAGTGGTGCATTGAACATCATGGACTGACTCGTTTGTATCATGGGTTGACTCGTTTGTGTGAGACGAGTCCATAGCCACGGAGCACGTCTCGTTAGTGCTCGATGGCACAAACGTAACACGAAACAGATTTACACGTCAATCGAGACAAAATAATAGAGATCAAATTTTGATCAAAGTGAAAATGAAAAATAATTTATATCAAGAAAGTGAAAAAATTTCAAAACTGAACGTCGACTACATTGAAAAAGGAGTTCAGGAGCACAACTAATGTCAAACGAAGGCCGACATGCAAATTGGGGAGAAACAATTAATAAGTGGGTGCAAGGGGAGCCCATATGTTGCGAGTGACATTGTTCCCACTTGCTTACAGAATATAAGAAAACTGTGGTAAGGTTTGTAAATTAGGAAAAGTTAGGGGTTGTTTAAAAACCCTACTAACTCCCATGTTTAAAAATCCTACTAACTCCCAAGCCATATATATATATATATATATATATATATATATATATATATATATATATATATATATATATATATAAATGCACATCCAAATTTACTCAGGACTAGTCCAAGATTAGGAATAGCCCAGTTTAAAGAAAAAGTTACTCAGGACAACTATATTTTCTTACTAGGGGCTGTTCACCTCCCAATCTCCCCCAAACCCTAATCATTATAACTTTCACACACACACACACTCTCTCTCTCTCTCTCTCTCTCTCTCTCTCTCTCTCTCTCTCTCTCTCTCTCTCTCTTCAAACTCCGAAACTTCTAACTTTTCCACCATCCCATATTCACCAAAACCCTAATCTTCTTCCCAATTTCGGAGATGCCCAAATATCATAGTGTAGTAACATAAATAGGTTTAGGATGAACTTTGGACGAATTTTTAAAGTTTCGAATCCATTTTAGGGTTTTGAAGTAAGAAATTCCGTCACGGTCGCGACTGAGAAGACTTAGGACTGTAGAAAATTTTCATTGTATGTTGTAGGACTATAGAAATTTTCTACAGTCCTGAACAATTCAAGTTATACAATTCCTTGAACGATATGTTTTATTTAAGACTGTAAACAATTTTGACAGTCCTACCAATTGGAAGGACTGTCAAAATTTTTGACAGTCCTAAAGAAAATGTTGTTCATTGAACATTAATTTTTGTTAGGACTCAAAATTTTGACAGTCTTATCTTTTAAAATAACATGTTCAAAATTGTCCACATTATTGTGGAGGTCGCATTAGAAGAAAATACAAATAAATTAAAATGTATCTTGTTGGATTTAGTAACTGTATCTTTCACTCCAGATAGGGACTTTGCCACATTTGCTTTGTGATACACGTTCATCTTTTTTATTATATTGATGTATATTGAGCACATGGTTTAAATAAGCAGATGAGCAAATCAAATATTAACCTTCCGCTAATTTATACAGTTATCCAATTTTGTTAGGACTTTCAAATTTTTTGATAATTCTACTAATTAGAAGGATTGTAAAATATTTTGACAGCTCTAAATAAAATATGTTGTTCAATGTTTTGTTTAGGACTGTAAAAAAAAATTGACAGAAATTTTGAAAGTCCATCATCGTCCTTGTCGCGACTGTGGACGAATTTTCGAAGTTCGAAACCCTAAAATAGGTTCGAAACTTCGAAAATCCGTTTAAAATGAATCCTAAACCAATCTTTAGTTACTAGAAGAAGAAATTTGGGCATAAACATGGATTGAGAAAAATATTTAGAATTTGGTAGAGAAATGAGAAAAAGATGGAAAAAAACTCCGAAAAATTGGCTTTTATACTATGTAGTGGACGACCCCTAACAATTTTTTTGGGAGACAAACTTTTAAATAAAAGGACAAAAAAATTTGGGTTAGCCTGAGTAAATTTCGATGTGTCTTTATAAATTATCTAAAACAATGTCTCGTATCGAAGGATAATTTAGTCTTTTACCGTTCTTTGTGTTTTCTTGCCCATACTGTATTCTGAAAAGTAGGTGGAATATGGGGGTATTCGTATTTAGGGGTTGATTAGAAATTAAAAGTATAGAAGAGGCGCCAACAAACTTTGAGGATTTTTTTTTTTATAATGGTAAGTCTATCTCTAAGAGCATCATTAGTAGTTGGGACTCTCAAATGCAATTTGAGGTCCAAAATTTCAAAAAAAAAAGATAAATGTAGAATGGGTTGGATTTGTACGAGAATAGTAGGAAATGATAAAGTGAGCTCAAGTTCCAAAGATTGTGTGGTCAAAAATTGATGTGGAAAAAAAAATGTAATGTTTAGAATCTAGAAAGTTGGGTTCCAAATTGGGACTTATTATTCTACAAAATGAGTTACTACAATCTAGAATATAGAAATTGGAAGGCCTAACCTATAGCACTCATGGATGTGATGGGACCGCACTCATGGATGTGATGGGACCGAAATGGGTAAATGTCACTTCTGGTCACCGAATGTTTCAAATGTTTAAGTTTTAGTCACTTTCCATATATATTTTTGGTCATGGAGTGACTAAAAGTTGAACTTTTGAAATATTAGGTGACCAAAAATGGTATTTACCCCGAAATTGTAGAAATTAGGACTAAGGATGATACTTACTAGAATCTAGAAAATGGGATGGGCCTTACTAATGATGCTCTAATAACCAGCTTAGGTTCAGATCTTTGTATTATTCTCTCTCTATTTTGTAAGTCGTTATTCGATTATTGCATTCTTTACATCAATCATTAATTCAGTGTTCATAGGAATTTCCATCACAAGCTGTGTTCGAGTTTGACCATGATCCTCTCACAATACAGACCGCTCCTCCAGATTCGACTTTCAGTCGTCGCTACTTGAAATTACTCAAAAGTTATAAATATGACATTTTACTAATGATGCTCTAATAACCAGCTTAGGTTCAGATCTTTGTATTATTCTCTCTCTATTTTGTAAGTCGTTATTCGATTATTGCATTCTTTACATCAATCATTAATTCAGTGTTCATAGGAATTTCCATCACAAGCTGTGTTCGAGTTTGACCATGATCCTCTCACAATACAGACCGCTCCTCCAGATTCGACTTTCAGTCGTCGCTACTTGAAATTACTCAAAAGTTATAAATATGACATTTTACTGGTTTTTATGAATCGGACGTTTGGATTTGTTTTGTTCTGTAAATATAAAGTAGTTGTTTCATGAGGACTTTGTGAATGAAGAGAAAAGAAGGAAATAAATTGTGTAATAAATGATGTGAGTGGTGTGAATGTTAAGCCGCAACAATTATAGTAGAGTCCTGCAATTTTTGTTGCAATGATTTGTGCTACTAATAGCAAAGATGCCGTAATGTAGTAAAAAAATGCTAGAATGTTGACTTCAACATTTCATACACGTATGTAGGTAGAATTCAAGTATTTTGAAATACTGTCATGTGAAATCAAGAATTCAAAGGTGAGGAACCACTAGCATTCACAGAAAGCAATAAGAAACTTCAACTTTACAGAAAGTCAGGGCAAATCAACAGCTGGCAAAAGCTTCATCGACACCAAAAGGTTCTTCGTTGCTTATAACACTGACGTTATTTAAGACCTAAATGTTCATATTGGTGACTCAGACTTGGTACAATTTAAGATTAATTACAGCATTTTCGTATACATTCAGGTTAATGAATACATGTATACAAATGTCCAGCTTACATTGAAATGAGTTCCGGTTGAGATTGTGCAGCTTGCATACCAGGCTAAGAAATCAACTATGCAAAGTTTAGAACAAGATTCACTCACAATATTGATATCGAACCCTTCCTATAAGTATTAGAATCAATGGTATCAACATTCGATCGAAGTATCAAATTTTTTGATATAATAAAACAAACAATTATTAAAATTCAAGAAAAATATTTTATGCATTTAAGCATAAATTTAAGTATTATATGTGTTGTTTCTTACTATTTTTGAAATTGAATGAAATAGTACTCGACGTTACTAATTAATTTACCTACGATAAAAAAAAAAAATTCATTTACATGTATTTCTAACCTTATTATATTTTTACACCCTTGCTGTATCGGTATCGACTATATCGAATTGATATCAGTCGGTACTATAACAGGCTGGAGAAGTGCAGCAGTAGTAAAGATTTCAATTTAGCAACTTCTATTTCTAACCTGGGAGACTAATGAAGAAAGCCTGAAACGTCTCCTTCTTGGCTTCTTCTTTCAACCATCGCTTGTCAAAATTAAAGCTAGGAGCACAGCAGTGAAGGTGAAGGTAAGGGCGGTTCCGGCAAATGCCCAGATGACGCGTTGGGAAGAGCTCTGCTTCTCTGGACCGCCTGCCAACTCCACCTCCTTCAAGATCTCCCTGATCTCACCAATGTCGGAATCCTTTGCGGCGTGTATCAGTCTTCCTTGAACATCATCAAGCTTGGCTAGCCTTCTGGCTTTAGAAGCATCTTTCGATGACCACAGAAAGCCCGTCATCTTCCACAGAAGGATGCCAACATAGATAGCCACCAAAGTATCAACGCTGTAATGGTTGTGTTCTCGTACCTCCCTCTGAGCGCTGTGCAGGACGAGGAGCCATATTACACCGGAAGTCCAGCCTCCGTACGCTTCCTGACAGTGGGAAGTAGTAGTAGCATGTTGAATTATAGCATTTCAATGGAGAGCTTCAATAAGCCAGATAAAGGTCCAATTGGCAAACAGAAACTTCTCGAAGCTAAGAAATTTATAAAAAACTAAAGAAAACTTTAGTTTCCAGGTAAAAATATTATTTGTTTGCTAGAAAGTAGAATATAGAACTTGTTAGTACTGATGACAAGACAACAACAAAAAATAATTAATATATAGCGCCAAGAAGCACGGACACTCCAAAAATTTGGGCCGTGTCAAGTTGGACATGTATCCGGGCAAGTATTGGATATGATTCAGAATACACCGGAATATGTGACATATCCATACGGTGTCGTGTCATATTGGTATCCGTACAACATAAATATAGGTTCAAAAGGAGGTGTTTGGTCTAATAAGTAGTTAATAAAAAAGAATTGAGTCATAAGTGTACTTTCTACTTCGATGGTGGGCCCTACAAGTTCTTAACCTTCCGATTCCAAATATTTATAGAATGGAAAGTTCCTAGAGTCTCCACCACTTTCCTAGTTTCCCTAACTTACCACTTGCCGATTTGACCCTAAGGGTTTCCGTATAGAATTATACAGAGAACACATTCTAGGTTAAATACACTGCAATATTTGCATTAGTATCTCCTGCTATAGTTGGTAGTATTGGATGTTGGTGGTACAGTGTGTCAGATTATCATGGATTTATAAGTTTATGAATGACGATGAGTGAATAGTATAAAGCATACTCATCAAGTTGGGGTATCTATCTTGCGCATACACTTAATCGGATGTATATACCCACATAAGATTAAGTATAGCACACTCGGACACTCTGATACACATCAGATTCGTGCAGGATATACTTACCATCCTAAATTTCAAACTACTTACTGTATCTGATACATCAGATACTTGTATACTTCTTTATCATTTCTCATTTAAAGGAGAAAGAATTGAGAAATGATGCTCAAGTGATACCTGACCAACTAACTAAATGAGCCCCATGTATTCCCCCACAAAGCACCAATGTCAAAGGGCGAAAAACAAACATATGGAACTTAGAATGCATTTTTATACTATTCAATATTAATATTTTTTACTATATATCAAGAAAAAATCAAATGTTATTTAGTGGACAGGTTACTCCTGACAACTTTGTTCCTGCTATATTTTCTTTATTCTCAAACATGGTTACTAACTTTATATTTTTATGACTGCTACCTCGAATTTGAGAACTTGTCAATAGCTAGATTCTTTGTTAAACCCCCTGAAAGAGTTCATACTAGGGTAGTATTTGTGCAATATAGGTACCTCAAGCAAGTATAAAATTTTAAGGTAAACAGTTGATTTGGATGTCTACAAGTATACGAGGCTTCCACCTTAAACCTGAGATGATCAAATTCTCAAATAATCTCCAGGCTGATTAAGAGGTTGATGTTTCTCCAGGAAAGGACTGAAGTTAATTAACAGCTCCTGACTGGGTGAGGCAAGATTTGGCATCCTAAGGTTAAGAAACATCTTTGTGGCGACCACCACAGGGAATATCCCTTTCTCGAATCATCTATAAGACGCAAGGGAAAAGATTCTTTGTATTACTCATTGTCATCCAAGTGTTCCATCAGAATGCATCCCTATGAAGCACAAGATTCTCTAAGTTACTCTAGTGGTCAATTTCTTTCGACCTCAATGATTTACACATTCCACAAAAATTCAATTAACTTCCATAATATATCCAATAATTCAAATTTATTTATTAAATACGTGGTAATGTTGAAAATATTATTTGTGTAGTGTTAATCATGTCACGTTACTGTCCATTTTCTATGCTTGCTATCACATGCACCACACATCACAAGAGTTCTTTCAAAAAATTCAAACTCATGGTGAATTTCCCATATTGTCCTGTCCTAAAATTTCAACTTTTGGCCCATATTTATTCCCATTTCCCAAACACCAAACTTGCCGTCGTGGTGGTCATAAATTTTCACGATTGAAGGATGTTTATATCCCTGTATTTTCTCAATATTGTCAGCAATATGTATTGGCACTACCAGTAGAATAGGACCAAAGAAAGAGCAAGGAATATTGGAATAAACAGAGAAATTTTCCTTTTGACACAGGCCAAGAACACCATGACATTCAATGAGTTCTTGACCCTTCCAAACTGTTTCCAAATGGACTTTTCGACAGAATATTTTAGTTAGTCAATTGTAACTTTTTGTATAATTTATAAAGCAAACAAAAATTCAAAAGATCAAATTTCAAGGATGGTCCCTCTTATCTTTGCTAGTTAAACCTATAACAAATAAATAAGAAAGCACAAAAATATAATACTACAGATAATAAGATGTACAGAAAATAAAAATGGTGGAGCAAATGCCTTGATGCATCCAATGCACAATCAGCATGAATATTTCATCACAGCAGAGTAGTATCATATGGTTGTTCAAATATGTAATCCCGTAAGATTATGCCTTCAAGGACTACTGAGCTGCAAATATCACCACTATATATTCCATCTCATTTAATTCGTAATAGAAAATTGCACCAAAATTGACATATACGTAACACGCTAAT
Source organism: Iris pallida (assembly GCA_029216955.1). NCBI lineage: Eukaryota > Viridiplantae > Streptophyta > Magnoliopsida > Asparagales > Iridaceae > Iris > Iris pallida. Next base: position 6,405,755 of record JANAVB010001399.1, on the reverse strand, counting down.
TTATCGGAGAAAAAATAAAGATACAAGCAGTAATATAATCATACCGTCCAGGCCATAGCTGTGAGTACTGCAACAAGCATGTGGCCACTGTACATCAGATCATTGCAGCCACCACTGGCTCTTTTTAACAACTGGTACCATGAAGATCCATCAGTCACAGTGGGCCTTAATATCTGCGCGAGGAAGCTCATCCTACCCCAACTTGGCTGGTACTCGCCAGGATATTTCCCAACATATGCTTTTAAAGCATAGAAGGAAAAGGTGTCAAGCAGAGTTACTTCAACATGTAGATATCAAATCATTAACGTATGATTTTACTTATATAGAATAAACTGACCATGATGTGTATCACTTTGTATTAGCCTACGTATTGCAATAGAATCAGAAACATATGGCATGTAATATTTTTGAGCCCAAGGGTGAGGATGCAGAGGAACTCGAAATCGAAACATAGCACACCAAGGACGAAGTGATGGAAGAATTGTTGAAATAAATGTTATGGCACGAAGAAAACGACCAACAGCCATGGTGAACATATATCGTGCGCCAAGCCCAAGACCGGGAGCTTTAACAGAATTAAACAACACAGAAAAGGCCAGCATCATAAACAACATCAAGAAATGATGAAGTGAGATAATGTGAGATCTTAATATTGTAACAATCGTCGGAGGAAGCTTCTCGTTCAATGCTAAAAGGAGCCACTGACCAGTATCAGGAAGAACAGACGCAGATCTGCCAATATCGATCAGAAGATGTAAGTACAAAATTGACTATAGTAAAAGACTCGCATGTACTTTTGAAACTTTGAATACGGCGTGTACTGTTAAAGAATTAGTTATATCTTAATGACAGATGACACATACAAATGCAAAATGATCTGAAACTATTATTGACTTAACCAGAAGAAAAATAACATGTTATTCTTAAAAACATGCAACAAAAGGAAAAATAAAAAAAGAGATTGTGCATAAAAAGAAAATCAAAAGGAGAGAAGGAGCACGAGCTATGCAAGGTTGCAACTTAACTCAAGCAATCAAATAAGGATGCAAAGCTCAATCAATTGGATTGCTCCTGCGTCACCACTCTCCCAGAAGTGGTAGTGCATCCTTGCTTAGTTCCACAAAATTGGTACGTTCATCCTTGGAGAAGAGGGCAACACTCACCATCCCTAATAATGTATAGATTTTAATATATCCTATACCTTAAAGAACTTGTATAACTACTTTATGAACCGATATCTATGTCAAACTACCATTTGTAGCAATCATGTAGCCTTCTGCTCACAACAGCTAAACATTAACTTCCCAGCCTTAGGGTTAGATGTGGCAGAGATTCATAGAGAGAGCATGTTATGTAGGTTTCAATGCATTTTAGGGATCAATTTGCCAGGTTTTAACTTAAAAAACCTTAGCCACTGGTGCAACCTAAGGAACATGTTCAATACAAGTAGAAATGTTTATTTTCAGAGGGAAGCAGATAAGAACTGTGCATTAATCATCACGGAAGAAAATTATCTATAACATAAATAACACCATAAATAATTAACATCCAAGGTCAATTAACACAGTTGCAAAATTCATAGGAATAACAATTTAGGTAACATTGTCTTCTGTTGATTAAATTTGCGAGATTAACTCAACAACTTAGCAGTTAGTGCAATCTAAGGAACGGGCTACAGATGAAAGATATTTAATACAAGTGTGTATTTACAGCAATGTAGTCAAAGGCGCAAGGCGCACTCGAGGCGCAAAGGGTCCATATCGTCTGAGGTGCAAAGCGCACTTAAGGCACGCGTCCGAACGAAGCGAGGCACAAAAATTAAAAATAATAAAAATATACATAAACAAATAAATCACTAATGTAAGAAACAAAACCAAATAACATATTAAAACCAACAAAAACATGTTTAAACATAACAAAGTGAACTACCAGAACAACACTAGCAGTCAACAACTAACAAGAATTTGTATTCTTCCTAGCACGCTTTTAGTAAATTTTAGTTTTTCAAGATCAACCGTAGCCAACTTTGGCAACCGTGGAAAGGACAACCTCCCCCCACTTGTATGTGGTAAGGCTATCTCCCTCCCTTAAAGTTTTTGGAAAGAAAAAAACACACACACAAGGCGCAGCTTTTTTTGGTTGCGCCTTGCTAAAAGGCGCGTCTTGGGTGAGGCCCGGAGAGCAGCTGTTGCGCCTTGCTGTTAGGCGCGCCTTTGACTACCATGATTTATAGAGAGAGGAGCAGTAATAACTGTGCACTATCATGATGGAAGAAAGGTATATGTAATATTATCCATAAAGATTCCATCATAGAGTAATACTTTGCATCTAAACAACATCTCTTCTTGCCATTCTTCATTTGCATGCCATGGTGAATTAAGATAGATTGGACCACGTGAATGAAACGTTGCCTAGAATGAGGCAATACCAATATCTAAATGTAAACAGCTAAGGAAAGATAACGATGTCAGGATGGATATCCACTTATATACTTAATACCAAGATTCTTATGTGTTTGTTATACATATATGTAACTTGCCTCCATAAAATTCCATCTCTGGCATTTCTAGAACCATTACAAAGACACGATTGCACTCTGGTTCACAACTCTGCTTCAGTTGCAGTCACTATTTGCAAGTAAGTTGCATAGAATTGCTTGCAATGAGATAATTGAAAGCAAGCAAGAGAGCAGGAACAAAGATTTGTTGTCTCACACTAATGGTCTTGGTAGATCGCTTTGATTACCTTTGAGAAATCAACATTGCGGCATTATAATGTCTAATCAAATCCACTTAACAAACACCAAAGATCAAGAGGAAAAATTATTAAGCAAAGATTGCAATCTTGTACTAGTAGGGTCTTATTTTCTATGTTCTATAGCAATCAAGCCCAAGAGTATATTCGTGGGAAGTTAGAGGTGGCGTCAATTGAGGACAATTATTGGGAAGTTAGACGTGACGCCAATTGAGGACAAGATGAGAGAAAACTATCTGATGTGGTTTGGACATGTGAAACATAGACAAATAGATGCTCGTGTGAGGAGCGAAAGATAATAGTTAAAGCAGCCATAGGACTAAAGTTGCGCATAAAAGAACATGGATTTAAGTTTTAAATAAGGCTTTCCGGTAGTGTAACAGAGGACATGGTCCTTAACAGAGGTGAATGGAAGAAAAGAATTCAAACAACCGACCTCAAAATTCGGATAAAGGCTTTTTTTCCTTCTTCTCGTTGTTGTTGTTCTTATGTGAGCCCAGCCCAAGAAACACATTGAAGAATTGAACTGGCAGAATCTCTCACGAAGCACAGAGCATCAATGAAAGACCACAACCTTACAATTCTATGTTGAAAACAATTTATTGAAGGAACCACAATTTATTCAGCAAAGACCAACTTAAAAGAAATGAGACATGAAAACTCAAATCGACAGATGTCATTAGCTTCAAACATCCATATCCTTAATGCATATAGTAACCTCTAAACCAATTGCCATATGCCACTTAACACCCAAAACTAGAACAAGGAAGCAAACTTTGCAATCTTACACTTAAGGGCTTATCTAGTCTAACAACGCAAACAACACTGATCGTTGTTAATTGATCGGTTCAGTTACCTTTGAGAAATCAAAAGAGTCATACAAAATGGTATATAAATCATCTAATTTGCCGTTCATGGACGGGTAGTATGTCTATTAAAGCGACAAGAAGAAGTACATCTTCCAACTCTGCAGCAGAGGTCCTCTTGTGAGGTTGAGTAGGCCGGTTTGAAGATCAGAGTTGCTGTTACTATAGTCGTGAAATGAGTTATGACACTAGCAGTTTTAGTAGTATGGGATGTAATACTCAGAAGGCTAGTCGGGTTTTGGCATGTAGTATACGGTTATTGTTTTGTGTTTGTAGTTCCATTGAGAGGATATTGTTGTACAAAGTTTAATTTGGTAATGAAGCATAGTAGAGGGCACAGCTCAGATGTGTCTGAGTTGAGTATTTACTATTTCATCTCGAGAAAGAAACAATTTAGCAAAACCAAAATGAATGAAACACTAATTGGTCTTAATTCAATACCTAGATTACCTTCGAGATATCAGCATATTATCCCGACTTGGGTCAAAAACTCATTTAGAACCCACCAAAGATAAAAGAAAGAAACTACAAACTTTCAATCTTACACTAATAGGTTTGAAGTTTGTTCCTATAGTTACTATGCTAACCATACCGAAGATCCGCATCGATGAAACTGATAGATATCACCTCACAGAGTATACAACAGAGCGAGAACAAAAGTTAAGCAATCCCAACACTAGTGGATTTCAATCAATTGACTTGGCTTTCAACTGACATTGTGCATATTCCAACTCCCTTAGAGAAACAACAACTACAAAGCCTTTATCCAAAGTTTTGGGGTCGGCTTCCATAGTGAAACCAACTAAAAAGCCAAAAGAAATACAAGCATAACAGAACATTTCAATCTTCCAGTAATGAGTCTTAATTGGTTACCTTCGAAAATCAACAAAGTGAATACTAGTTTCAACATCAAAACCCACTTAACAAAGACCAAGCCAAAGAAAACAAAAACTCAATGGTCTTATTAGATTGACTCAATAGCCACCACACAAAAAAAAGAAATCAAATATCTTCAGTATTGTTGGAGTCCAGTCTGGATTTGGTAACAACATATTTGTAAAATCCAAATCTAATTAAATATTTGATTTGATTTGATTTGGATGTCCATAATTGGTGTTGTGCTATTTTAGAAATAATAGGATTCTTATTTGAGAAATCATATTATGATCTAAAATAAAATATTGATGGACTATTTTAGGTGTAATAGGATTCTTATTTGAGGGTTTCCTATTTAAGAAATTATTTTATGACCTAAAATATGATTTTCTCATCCTATGTATATGGGGTGAGGGTAGAGGCACAAAGCACAGCAAAAAGTAGAGATTCGGAGTGCTCATCCACAAGAAAATCTAAGAGAAAGTCCGTACTTTGCTCTTAGGACTTCGCCATCCAAGACAGAAGGAAGAAGATCTAATCGAGGAGTCGTCAACATCGGTTAGAGAGATTGCTACAGGTTGTTAAGTGATCTCAATTGTAATCTTCTGTTTTTCTTCTTGAAAGTGGTGAGGGGGTTGAACCTATTAGGACAAAGGGTTTAACGTGAGTTCTGTCAATTTTGTAATTTCATCTGAGTTATTAAAGGTTGGGATTTGTCCAGGTGACGTACGTTACCGCCATATACTTGTCTTCATCTTGTGCTTGGTATTCGTTAGACGGAGGTTGGTTTTGATCAGGTGGGTTGACAAACGCTTTCGCACGCGCCCAACAATTGGTATCAGAGTCAGATTCGTTCTGGTCTGATATCCAACAATTGGTATCAGAGCAAGGTTCGTTTTGGTCTGATTCCCAACAATTGGTATAAGAGCTTTGGAGGTTCTGGCAACCATGTCTACGAAGCAGATGAACACTCGTATGATCACCCTTACGGAGAAAAATTGTACGATTTGAAAGCTAAGGATGGAGGATCTACTCTGGTGCAAGGATTTGCATCGTTCATTGTAGGGCGACAGTGCAAAGCCATCGGTCAAAGTTGCTGAAGACTGGAATAAACGACTGGACCAGAAGGCCGTTGGATTCATCCGCCAATGGCTGGATGACTCGGTGTTTCACCACGTATCCATGGAGAGTTCGACAAAAGCATTTGTGGGAGAACCTGTATTCGTTGTACGAAAGGAAGACGGCTGGCGACAAGACGTTTCTTATTCGCCAACTAGTCAACTCGAAGTACACGGAGGGTACTTCAGTGGCATAACATCTGAACGAGGTTCAGGGTATCATCAATCAGCTGTCTACGATGAAGATGGTGATTGATGATGAGCTTCAGGCCCTACTGCTCTTGAGTTCCCTGTCGAAAAGCTGGAAGACGTTGGTAGTGTCGGTGAGCAACTCCGTGCCTGATGGAGTTGTCACGATGGAGGCAGTCAAAAGTAGCTTGTTGAATGAGGAGGTTCGACGCAAGTAAGTGAAATCGTCGCAGGAGTCCGCTCTGGTGGCTTCCTACGGGAAGGAAAGACCCAAGTCACAGGCGAGAAAAGGGGAGAGTTCTCGAGATCTTGCGATTGTGGACCGCAAGGAGGGCTGCTATCATTGTGGCGAAAGGAATCATATCAAGAGGAACTACAGGAAGCTCAAAGCTGAGAAGGCCAAATGCAAGGACGATCAGGAGGATCTTACGACGTTTGGAGATATCATCATCGCAGCGACCGACGTAGAAGAATCTTGTGGTATGTGTCATGATGGCGACTGGGTCATGGACACGGGAGCATCGTATCATGCCACTCCACATAAGAGAATCTTTACGTCATACCACGACAGCAGGTTTGAACGTGTGAAGATGGACGACAAGGGGACGACTGCAGTTGTAGGCATCGGTGATGTGCTCTTGACGATGGAGTTTGATGAGAAGCTCATCCTCAGGGGTGTGCGAAATGTACCAAATTTGTGCTACAACTTGGTTTCGGTAGGGAGGCTGACAGATGATGGTTGTCGTAGTCTATTTGGGAGCAAAGATTGGATGCTTGCGAAGGGTTTCCAACAGCTGGCTCAGGAAGATTTGTGTTGTGGCATGTACAGGCTCAAGTCGCTGAGCTGTACAAGCAGGCCACAGACACAGGATGGAGGCTCAAAAAGTGTTCGATAGGAGGTAGATCATCGAGAACTTGCTGAGGCAGAGCTTCTAGATGCTTTGAGGGATACGGAGGATTCGGTTCGTCGAGACAAAGCGACGGATGGTGATGAGTTAAAGATTGAGGTTCAGTCTGTTGGTCCCATGACAGCTGATCGATCTCCAGGTAGGGGTTGCTCTACGGATCCAGTTTTGGCGACAGGTGGTTTGCCAAAGCTTTATGGAACGACATCGGTTTCAGCAGTTCGAAGCCAGGGAGGAGATCAAGGTTTGCAGTAAACTCAATCTGAGGCGAGATTATTATCATTCACACAGTTCAGGAGGAGCTATGGGTCATCGACGGCATGCACAGTACGTGATGTTCTGCTCGAGGACGCATGTGTATGGGGGAGCTTCAAGTTCGGACTCGAAGGTGGACAGGTTCAGGAGTTCGAATCTCGAGAGAACCGCACCGTCTGCTTGGTTGGGCCAGCCAAGGGTGAAGAAGCTCGTCAGAACGTTAACACTTTTCGGTGGAAGACGGAAATCGGGGACAGGCAGCCAAGACTTACGGTGAGGCTGATCGTCAAGGACTTCAGTCTTAATCGTGTCATTGATATCGGCAGGATCCCAGTGGTGCAGGAGGTACTACGTATGGCAACTAGCGTCGACGTGACGGTCGAGGAGTTTGAGACAAAAGAAGATGCAAAACAGCTCGGAGGATTGGAGATCAGTAGCATGGGGGAGCAGGAACTCTGTCGCATGATGACATGCATGGAGTCCAGTTGAGGACCCATGGGGTTAACACCCTCTCAACAAACTGGAAGGGGAGATTGTTGGAGTCCAGTCTGGATTTGGTAACAACATATTTTTGCAATCCGAATCTAATTAAATATTTGATTAGATTAGATTTGGATGTCCATAATTGGTGTTGTGTTGTTTTACATATAACAGGATTTTTATTTTAGAAAATCATATTATGATCTAAAATAGGATATTGATGGACTACTTTAGGTGTAACAGGATTCTTATTTGAGGGCTTCCTATTTAAGAAATCATATTATGACCTAAAATATGATTTTCTCATCATATATATATGGGGTGAGGATGGAGGCACAAAGCACAGCACAAAGTGGAGATTCGGGATGCTCGTCCACAAGGAAATCTAAAAGAAAGTCCGTACTTTGCTCTTAGGACTTCGCCATCCAAGACATAAGGAAGAAGATCTAATCGAGGAGTCGTCAACATCGGTTAGGGAGATTGCTACGGTTGGTGAGTGATCTCAATTGTAATTTTCTGTTTTTCTTCTTGAGAGTGGTGAGGGAGTTGAACCTATTAGGGTAAAGGGTTTAACGTGAGTTCTGTCAATCTTGTAATTTCATCTGAGTTATTAAAGGTTGGGATTTGTCCAGGTGACGTACGTCACCGCCATATACTTGTCTTCATCTTGTGCTTGGTATCCGTTAGACGAGGGTTGATTTTGATCAGGTGGATTGGCAAACGCTTCCGCACGCGCCCAACAATTGGTATCAGAGCCAGATTCATTCTGGTCTGATACCCAACAAGTATTACACTAATCATTCTTATCTATGACAGTCAAACCCAAGAAACTAAGTGGAAAACTGAATGGACATTGAACAAACAACAGAGAGTGAACAAACATTTTGCGACCTTAAACTAATCACTCTCAACTAATCCATTCAATTACCTTTCAAAAAGCTAACATGGTGTATATTTTCTAATATCTAGACCAAAAACCTTTTAGAAAACACTAACAGATCTTGAATGAATCACATCTATTGACTTTGAGAAGTCAACGTGTGTATATTCCACTAGGAAGCACGAACAGCAAAAAAAAACGATGTTGTATCCATGTCGTGTCAAAGATATTGGGCACGACAAAGACACTCCAATATACACTAGGGCACACCAAAAATATGTATCCATGCCGTCAGGTTTGAATTTTGTTGTTTTGTATTCGTGTATATGCAAAATAAAAATCCAAGTTCCACATCAAAGATTCAAGACACACTTAGCAAACACCAAAACTCAAACAAACAAAGTTTTTCAATCTTACACCTGTGGTTCTTGGATCCATTTCCACTAATTCCTACATGATTCAAGACCAAGCAAGTGGCATGAACAGTACTTTTGCAATCTTACACTTATACAATTCATACGTTGTAGCCAAAGCACCTTTAGCAAACAACAAAGAAAGCATAGAAAAACTAGTTGATGTTGCCTTTGAATAATCAACACAGAGCATATTCCAACTTCCTAATCAAAACTCATCTAGCAAATGGCAAAGCTGAAGGAAACATGCCAAACTTATCAATCTTTACATCTTTACAGTAATAGGTCCCATTGTCTACCTCCGAAATATCATTACACGTGCCCATTGTCTACCTCCGAAATATCAAAACTCATCTAGCAAATGGCGAAGCTGAAAGGTGCGCCTTAGGCGCGTCCTGGATGCGTCCGGAGAAAGGGGTCTCGCCTAGTGAGCGACGAAACGCAACTGATGAGCCTTTCTGCGAGACGCGCCATTGACTACCATGGTCCTAAATGCAATGAATCATGTCTTTGAAAAAAACCATATATAAGAGACTATTCCTCAAACCTTTCCATTGCTAGTTTTTGTTGATGCTTTCGCTGTTGGTTTTATGAATGCTTTTCATAGATATTTTCGATGGATTTCATTGTTTATCGAATCCTGAAAAAAAAGGACGAAGAAGAGTATTGATCCTATGTTGGATCAAATGCAGGTGAACACGTAGGCGAGGCTTGATAAAAAGCGTTGGAGTCTCTTTCTATCGGCAATTCTCCAACAATGACTGGCTTTGATCCTTCTTTCCTTTATCTTCACACCTTAACAAAAAGATCCTTTATTTTCTTGTTGTGCCCTTCGATCAATGATATTTTAATAAAAGAATCAAGATAAAAAAATAACAATAATGTTGTTTGTTTGTCATATAAAATTAGGCAAATTCTATTGGCACCACAAATTTTACTTGAAGGCAGCCTAATTTCTTTTCAATTTATTTACAAGTTTGCCACTCCCAAATTTTACTTAAGGCAAACCCACATGTTTGGTATAAAACCCAAATATTTCTCTCTTGCTCTCTTCTCCTTCTCTTGCTCTTTTCTCCCCCAAAAAACCCTAGCCCAAATATAAACCCTGGTCCAACTTTCTTCCAATTCTAGATTGTGTGAAGATTGTGAGTGAAAAATGTAGTCCTAATTTCATCGAATTCAATCGTTATTTGGTATGTCAATCTATTGAATATGATGATTAGGTTTTCAAACATTTTTTTTCACATATAAATATTGAATTATATGTGTTTCATATAGAAAAATGCATATCGAAGAACCCGGGTCATCAAATATACTAAATCCTCGTCCCGCTTCGTCCGAAGAACACATCTGTTGTTCGGAAGCACCCTTGGTAAATAATTTGACAACATAATTTCCGGCATTAATTTGTAGGACTGTGGAAAATAAGCACAGTCCTACAAAAAAGTAGGACCGTCAAAGAAAATGGCAGTCCAATTTGTAAACAGGACTGTCAAGAATTGTGACAGTCCTGAAAAACCAATGGACTGTCTGATTTCCTGCAGTTCTGATTTCCTGCAATAATGTTTACCTTTAATTTCGTTTAGCTTTATTAACTTTAATTTCTATTGTAGTCTTCTTCAGAGATTGTGGTACCTCCTCCAATTGTCGTTGATGTAGGCAATTTATTCTCAACTGATATTTGCTTTGAATCAAGTGAAGAACCGTTACATTTTTTCCATATATTGAAGTGCTCCGGTATTTACCTATGGTAGTCCAGCCCGAGGACCGCGGTGACGAACCTGACGCCGATCATCTCGAAGAGGACGCAGCAGAGGAGGAAGAGCAGCGTCGCGAGGAAGGGGACGGCGGCCTTCATCTCGGCCGTCCATTGCCGGTAGGACGGCACGCGCGAGAGCACGGCCAGCACCAGCACGGCCCACAGCGCCGGCATCAGCCGCCCGTGCCACGACGGGGACACGTGTTGGAGGTAGTCGGCGGCCACGTACGCGAGCGCCGCCGCGCCCAGCCCTCCTCCTCCGCTCCTGTTGAGAATCGGCACGCCCATGGCTGGTGCTGGTGCTGATGCTGGTGGAGGAAATATTTCCCTTCTTCTTCTTCTCCTTGTTTATTTGCTTCAGCATTTTTTTTTTTCGGTAGGAGTCCGGACGAGAGAGAATCAGAGATCAAGGTTGGGTTCCCATCATTATTACCTATTTGAAGATTTTATTACCCCTGAAAGAATGGAGAGTCCATTTGAGTTCATACAATTTTTTTTAATCTATTATACAAAACACAAAGGTTTTTGAATCCTAGGACTGACTGTGCCAAGATAAAGAGTGGTTGAGATTTAATTTGGTGAATCAACGGTTGTGAAATTTTATGGGGAATCCAAAGAGTGGGGTTTGCACTCATAATAGTTGTGGATGAGCATTATTGAGAGTGAGGTTTTATGGGGAATGAGCATTATTGAGAGTGGGATTTTATGGGGAATCCAAAGAGTGGGGTTTGTACTCATAATGGTTGTGGATGAGCATTATTGAGAGTGGGGTTTTATGGGGAATCCAAAGAAAATTCAAATCCAGCAGTGGTTGGGATTTAATATTTTGATGGGGGCCTCATAATTATTATTGTTCGTTTAAAATTGGGGGTCCAAGATTTTGAGGAGGGATACCTTAAATGAACCATGCCCTATGGGCACGGATTATGACTAGTATATATATATATATATATATATATATATATATATATATATATATATATATATATATGAGGAAGGATAGGCATCCCCGTACTTTTTGCATCCCCAAGCATCCCCCCTATTTACACCGTTGGATGGTGCTTTAAGTCATCTAATCTTAACCGTTGATTTACCAATGGTTAAGATTAGATGACTTAAAGCACATCTAACGGATGTGAACATGGGGATACATGGGGATGCAAAAAGTACGGGGATACCTATCCTTCCTCTCTCTCTCTCTCTCTCTCTATATATATATATATATATATATATATATATATATATATATATATATATATATATATATACTTTAAATGAACCATGCCCTATGGGCACGGGTTATGACTAGTATATATATATATATATATATATATATATATATATATATATATATATATATATATATATATATATATATATACTAGTCATCTTCACGTATGTTGCACGTATCAAAAAAATTAATGACAGTATCAATAAAGAATATAAAATTAAAAAAAATTAGGAATGCAATTTTAGATTAAATAATGGACGGCCGAGATGAAGGCAATGGACGGCCAAGATTAAATAATTTATTATGATTATTAGGAATTTTCTAGTGTTTTATATAATAAATTCACAGTCACCAAGATTAAATAATTTATTATGATTATTAGAAATTTTCTAGAATTTTTAAATAATTTATAAATAGTTTTTAAAGGCTAAAATATTAATTTGCAATTTTTAAAATTAGTTTTGTAATTATTTAGATTGTTTTTATAGCAGTTTGTAATTAATTAGAATGTTTTAAAGTCGGAATGCAATTTTAGATTTGTCTGTGCAAATTAGAATTTGCACAGAATATTGTGGGGGTCAGTTTGCAAATTAGGAATTGCATATAGTTAAGGCGGTGGGGTATTTTGTAAATTACGAAATGTCAGGGGTTTTTCTGCAAATCTGACTGACGACCACCCACGTCACCGGTCAGAGCTTTGTCGTCTCCTCCCCCCCCCCCCCCCCCCCGCCCGCCGACTTACCGAAACCCTAACCCTAAACCCTAATTTACTAATCGAAACCCTAATCTAACCCCTAAATCTTAGCCTATAAAGCCCCCCCGACCGAAACCCTAACTTCATTCCTCTCCCCGACCACCCTATCCACCGTCCTTGTAGCGCCCCGCCTTTCAATAGGCGACGGACTTCATAATATGCTTGCGTCGAGTCAAATCGGTCGAAAACTTAGATGGCCATCTGACTCAATCGCTGAGCTTGGTAAACAATAACATCTTGCGGCATCGATCAAATCGATTTAGACGGATGTTACGAGAATCGATCCAACTAATGGAACGACTTCTGTTGGAATAAGTCCTAGATGCAGCGGGCTGCGTCTCGACGAGTGAGCTATATATAAGAGTCCCTTCGACGGGACCGGACTGCTGTATAGTTTTCTTGGAGCTTTTGCCGCTGGATTTTGATGAAGTGCTTTCGCGTCGTTTTCAGAATGCAATTTACGAATTTTGAAGCGAGGGAATAAAGAAGGAATCCTGACTAAGTGTTGGTACCATTGCAGGAGCTCGCGTAACTAAAGCTTGAACGTTGCGAAGCGCCTCGACGGTCGGCACGATCAAAGAACTTGGTGGGTGATTCGGCCCCTTCTTTCTACTCTGTCCCGCAAACGAATTTCCTTTGCCTCGAATTCATTCAAATCGACGATGCCAAGTTAAATGCATGCCAATCCACTAAGGTCAAGAACTCGGAAAAAAATGTATCAATTTAGAGTAATTTACTCTGAAAACATAAGTTTCGCACATAAACGAGAAAGTTTAAGGTTCTAGTAAAAAGATAGACTATTTTACGTGCTACAAAATAATATGAAACTTCGATTGTGGCTTACGGTGTCGCGAAGAATTTGGCACCTACGGGATGCTAAGTCGGAAGTACGGCTCGGAGAAAATGATTCGTTGCATGAGTTGGAAGAAATGATAATGTCGCTCAATACTGTCCGCGCTATACAAATCTGTCTGCACATATTAAACTGTTCACGCATTGGCATGGTCATGGACAGCTTGTGCACAAGTTGAACTTTCCTCGATGCGGTATCCGGGGCATCGGAACCGAATCGACCTAGGGGGAATAAACAAATTCGTGCTTCGGCGCGAGGCATTACGGGACCTGCAGCAAGGCTTGCAACCAAACTGCAGGCACGTCGTAATGCCATATAAAGTCCCTCGTGGTGAATAGCATCAATGATCGTACATATAAGATAGAGCATGCTCACCTATTGTCTTATGCAGGTGGTAAATATTATCTCTGTTTTTATGCAGGGACAAGCACGGCCGTGGTAAGAAATATGATAAATTGCTATGTTTTACTGCATGCTTTATTACTCAAAGATGGCTATACATATGAACTGAATTCATTTAGTTCTAAATAGAAAGACAACTCTAAAGCATGCCTACCTTAACAATCAGAGTCGGTTTAGACGAATGGGTTCGTCTCGTGCACTTAGCAAGTGTGTTAATCCCCTCCCCCAATTCCCTAGGTGCGACGGGAGCTCTAAACTGAAGCTGAAGTGTGGAGAGGCGTTTTGAAGCTCTTCCTATGCTGAAGTATTTTGAAGCCAATTCAATCGAAGGCTTATGTATAAAGGGGCGAATGTATGGAACGGCAAGTGTTAGTTCAGGCAGCTTGTCGAGTATGTTTTCTTTTGTTTTCAATCAATGTAGCCGCAACGGCATCCAATGTAATTACGACTTGCACTTCGTTGCAAGCTATCAATGAAAAGCATATTTCTATCTTCCTATACTGCGTCTCAATTTGATGTATTTGTGAAGTTTCAACTTGGCGTTTCAATATAAGAATCAACGTAACGTTCTTGCCTTGTACGAGTGCAATTCCAGACTCGTACGGCATCACGCCTTAGCGAGGACGATCGATTCGACAAAATAATACCGGGGACGAACGGTTTTGTCGACTCGGGGCGTGATAAATTGGTATCAGAGCACAGTTATGTTTCCTCGAATTTTCGAAAGATGTTTCATTGTTGGAATGTTCGTTGCGATGGCTCGATTGAATGCTTGTCGACATGCTGCGTGAAATAAAAGTTCCATACAGGTAAGCCCGTAGATATTTTTGAAAAAAATACTAACGGGTTTACTCTGTTTTGTAGGAATGACTAAGAAAAATAAGAACAATTTTGGCACAACAACCCAAACCGTGGATAGTACGTCGAACACAAAGAGTACTGGCCCTAGCGAGATGACCACGGAGAAAATGCTACAGTTGATAGAACTGCAGCAGCAACGGCTTCAGATGCAAATCAAAGCCCAATTTGATGCGCAGCAGAAGCAGATGGACGCCCTGACTCAGATAGTGAACAAGATGGTGGGAAATACCAAGGCAACGGTCGTGGTACCCGAGGAGAGGCAAGATGTTCAAGATGAAGACGAGGAAGAAGCTCAAACGTAAATGATAAATTCTTCTTCCTTGTTCAAAGCAAAGGAGTTCCGCAAGATGAATCCACCAAAGTTCAATGGCCGATGAGAGCCTGATGTGATCGTGAGGTGGCTCGCGGAGATTGAGGACTTATTTAATCTGCTTAGCATTAAAGGGTCCCAGAGGGTAACATGTGCGGCGTTACAGCTGCAAGTGAGGGCTTACGACTGGTGGGCAGCTAAGAAGCAGGAAATCTACGAAGCCGATACCGACACCATGATTTCCTGGAAAATGTTCAAGGAAGCATTTTTTTAGCAATACGTTCCTTGCGCCATCCGTCGACAAAAAGAAGACGAGTTCATGATGTTGCGACAAGGAAATATGTCAGTCAACGATTATGACTCGAGCTTCTCGAAACTGGCAAAGTTTGTCGGTGCTTTCCTGCCCAACAAGGAAGCATGGTGCGAGCATTTTCAATAAGGCCTCAACGACGAATTGCGTAGGGACGTCATGAATCAATGATGCCAAACTTATCGTAAATCCTACGAAGTCGCGCTTGATAGCGAGCGGATCTTTGGTCGTATATCACGAAGGCCCGTGGCTGTCGTCCGCAACAATTTCAACAAGCGTCCTAATGATGCTGGAGGATCGGAAGTACAAAAGCGTCCAAACACATCCGAGAATCGGCATCCGTATCCAGGATTATATTACAATATCAGCGGCAGACATGGGCATCGTTCGGACGATTGTTTCTACAGAACATGTTACGGGTGTGGCGAGAAGGGCCATTCAAAGCCGCAATGTCCGAAAAATGTTCCGAATCAACACAACCCACCAAGGAATATTTCGAATCAATATTAGGTGCCTATACTGCAAGGCGCAAATGCGGTGCCCGTCAACCCGCAGAATCAACGCCATGGAGCTCAAGGCCGAGTCTATGCATTAACTCGGGACAAGGCGTTCGCGTCTGATACTGTTGTAACAGGTATATTACTCTACAAAAATATACCTGCTCGAGTACTATTCGATTCGGGTGCGATGCATAGTTTTATATCTGCTGATTTTACGAAAGAAAATAAAATAACCATGCAATCACTAGATATAGACATTAGCGTTAGCACTCCATCGGGAGTCGATATGCCTACGAACTTTATTTGTAGGGATGGCCATATTTGCATCGGGGGAAGAAATCTATCCTTGGATGCCGTCGTACTAGACATCAAAGAGTACGACATAATCCTGGGCATGGATTGGTTGGGCGCTTGTCATGCAACGATCGAGTGCACGGAGAAGAGAGTGGTGTTTCGTCTTCCTCGCGAGACAGATTTCTCATATTCATACGGTACGGTCTCGAAGACGGCAATGATGGTATCGGCAATCACGGTGAGGCGTATGTTGCGTTCCGGCTGTGCGGAATACTTGGCATCAGTTCGAGACACGCAAAAGGATAATACAAACACAATGCAGACTGATGTTGTGGCAGATTTCCCCAACGGTTTTCCTGATAAGATGCCCGAAATGTCGCCGGATTGAGAAATAGAATTCAGCATCGACACCTTTCAGGATACACGACCGATATCAAAGGCGCCTTACCGAATGGCTCCAGTAGAACTGAAGGAACTGAAGGTGCAATTACAAGAGTTGCTAGACCGCAGATTTATTCGCCCTAGTGTCTCTCCGTGGGGAGCTTTCGTACTGTTTGTGAAGAAGAAGGATAGGTCGATGCGGCTATGCATCGACTATAGGGAACTCAACAAGGCGACCGTACGGAACATGTATCATTTGTCATGAATCGACGACTTGTTTGACCAACTGCAAGGCGCGTCAATATTTTCAAAAATTGATCTTCGTTCAGGCTATCATCAGTTGAAGATCAAGTCTGACGACGTATCGAAGTCTGCCTTCCGTACTCGATATGGTCATTATAAATTCCTAGTCATGTCGTTCGGGTTGACGAATGCCCCAGCCGCTTTCATGGATCTGATGAACCGAGTCTTCTGACCTCAAATCGATAAATTTGTAGTCGTGTTCATCGACGACATCCTTATCTACTCAAAGAATCGAGAAGAACATGCAGAACACTTGAAGACGGTATTGTAGACTCTGCGTGAAAATAAATTATATGCCAAGTAGAGTAAATGCGAGTTCTGGATGAGTAGTGTGACATTCCTCGGATAATCTCTGCCAAAGGTGTCGCGGTAGACCCAAAGAAGATTGAAGCGGTGGTAGATTAGAAACGACCTACCTCGGCTAGCGATATTCGGAGTTTCCTGGGCTTAGCGGGCTACTACCGAAGATTCGTACAAAACTTTTCAAAACTAGCGTCGCCTCTGACTCGCCTTGTAAAACCCCAAAATTTCTACTATATTTTTATCGATTTTTGTACTGATTTAAAATTTTTGTATTGTACGTCGCGTAGTCGTATTATACGTCGCGCACGAAATTTATTTTTCGTAGTTGCTCGTCGAGTACGAATATGTACGAGCGTACATATTTTTAAAAATATTTTTTTATTTATTTATATTTATATTTATAGTTCAAATAATAAATATAATTATTTGTATTTGTGTTTTGCTTAAAGTTGTGTATTGAGATGACCAAAATCTTATTACCTTTTTATTTATCTATTTATTAGTAATAATTTGGAAAACTATTTTATATTCCTTGCATATGAGGTACGTTAAATTAAATTTATATATTTTTCTTATTTTCAAAATTTTTAATATTAATATTTTATTATTCGAAAAGATATTTAAAAATATTTATTATTTTCGAAATTATTATTATTGGTATTTTGAAAAATATATTTGGAAGTTATTGTGGCCATTTAAATCTTGATTTGATTTTTGAAATTATTTAAATAGTTAAATATTTAAAAATTTGATTTATCCTATTCGATTTAAAACTAGAATTTAATTAGATTTAAAATTGATTTGTATTTGGAAATGAATTTTTATTTTGATTTGGATTTATTAAAATAAATTAAATTATAGATTGAGTTATCTAATTTGGATTTAAACAAATCCTAAACTTTATCTTATTGGGAAATTCCACATCCTATAAATAGGCAGGTACTCCTCCAACTTTTTTTTATTAATTCCTCCACAAATTTCTTCCACCACAAGTGCAGTGCCTCGTGTCCGTGTCCATGCCCAGATTCTTATTCCATATTTTTTTTTACAAATACAATTTCATCAAATCCAGCCGTGTTGGACACAATCCAGACACGACGTCCAAATATCCAATCCTAAATCCTATTCCAAAATCCTAAACCTAATAGTTTGTCCCGACCACAGCCACCTTCCCGTCTTCCACCCTATTGTCGACCACCCATCCCAAACCTGACCTCCGGCCAAAATTCTACCGGCCACCACAACTCTCTGCCTTCCCGCACCTATGGCATCACCACAGCCACCTACGTCGCCACCCCGTTACCAACACCTTGCCAACAACTACACCACCCCCGCCATGACCGACACCACATTGGCAAATGCCACCAGTGTCTCCACCAGACCCCACCACACCCTGTTCGCGTCCGGCCATGGCGAACACCCACAACAACCACCCACCAACACCGCGACACCGACGATAGCCTCATCACCGTCATCAACAAAAAGAAAAACAAAAGGAACGAGAAAGCTCCCATACCTCCACCACCACGCCGCCTCGCCTGTCCCGGAGGAGCGCTGTCGTACTTCTCCTCGGTCCCGACCAGCCCCCGTCGGTCTCCGCACGGCAGTGGTCGCCGAAGGACTTGATCCGACCCAACAGCGCCGGAGCCGCCGTAGTCTCCTCCTCGCTCGCCCATCCCGGCCAGATCCGCCGAGCCACCATCAGTGCCCTAACCGCCTCCGACCACCGAGTCCCGGCGAGATTTCCGCCACCTTCCCGAGACCCTCTCCGCCACAGCCTCCGCCTTGGCGACCAACCTCCGCCTTCGCGCCGCTAGCCGTCCGCCTACAGCCCCTCACCCTCTCTCCTCCGTTCGCCTGTGCAGGCGTCGGCCACCGGCCGCCCGCCGATGAACCCGGCCTTCCGCTCTCCCTTCCTCCAATGCCTCAGCCCCGGCCACTGCAGGCCGCTCCGAGTCCTCCGCCGCCCGCGTCCTCCCATTCCGCCGCCCGCTCCTCTCATCCCTCCTTCCTTTTTCCGACCTAGCCGCCGCCGGTCTCCGCGCTCCGCCCCGCCGAAGCCCGGGCGAGCGGCAAGGGCTCCGCCGCCTCCCACTCACCTCTCGAATCTCTCGCCCTCTCTCTCCCCCGATCTCCCCTTCTCTTCTCCTCCCTCTCTCGCTCATTTTCCCGATCCCTACTCTCGCTCTCTCCTCTCAGCTCTCTCTCTCTCTTTTGGGTTTTTCTCTCTCTCTCTCTTTCTTCCTTGTCTTCTTTAGGAAGAGTAGTAACATTGTTCTGATTTTTTTGTTGTTTTATTTTATTTTGTGTTTTTTTGTTGTTTTGTCTTCTTCTGCTTAGTTATTATTATTATTATCATTATCATTAATATTATTATTAATACCATTAATACTGTTATAATTATTATTATTATTATTATTATTATTATTATTATTATTATTATATTATCATTATTATTATCATAATCATCAATAACATTATTATCATTAATATTTTTATTATTATTATTATTATTATTATTATTATTATTATTATTATTATTATTATTATTATTATTATTATTATTTCCTAGTATAAGTATAAGTTATGTTGTTTTCTTGTATTTATTATTTAGTATTATTATTACTACATTAGATTTTTACATACAATGTACATACCATTAATTAGTATAGCATTAAATAGCAAATAGTATTAAGATTTTTATTGTTGTAAATTTTTCTAGTATAATTATTTTAGAATAAACATATATCCTCCTAAAATTATATTTGTCATAAAATAGTACTAGGCTTGGCCTATATTTATTTACAAAACTGGATTTCGAAGCGTAGATATATTATTATGGCATTTTAAGAATATGGTTTGGTCTAAAAATTATATTTTCACAAAAAAATTGTTTTAGTCTAAAAATATTTCTAGATTTTTCAAGTATTTCTTTATAGTATTTGGAGTAATAAAAACTTGGTTTAAATATAATTACTTTTCTAAAATAGTTTTTTTTTTCTTTCTACCAATTCTCTCGAATATCCAACCTTGCCTCTTGCTAGCCATATTCCTATCTTCTTCCAAATCTCGAACTTCCTTATATCATCCCTAGCAAATTGACTATTCTGGACTCAATGGCACGATCCGTCCTATCGATTGAGATCGTCTTGTATAGTTGTTGCACCAAAGTCACAGATCGCGCCAGCATTGGTCATTGCAGCACACCAAGCGTACTACCAGGCAAGACACCTTGCCTTTACTGTTTAATTCCTTGCTCAATATCATACATGTTTTTACTTATTCTAGAAAATATAAATTGTACTTGCAAATTATTATATTTTAGTTGTATTTGGCTTAGAGTTAAGGGACCACCTTTGTTTGTGTCGTATTCATTGGCCCGACACTTGTGTATCACGAGTCACGAGTCTCATATAGATCTCGGACGTACGTATCGACTGGCCATCGGTGCGCACATGCCGTACGATAGGCAATAACCGCTACATAGTTATGGTTGTCTAGAAGACTTAGCGACTTGGCAGTTATTAGGAATGTCGTGATGTGGATTCAGCACGAGTAGTGCATGGGGAGGGTGGAGACAGTTATTAGGCGCAGGGGCTTTCACACCTTTACTTTTCTCTAGATGCCATTTGTGACTCAGTCGAGAGACTAGTGGCCGTGCATTTATTTACTTTTCTCTAGATGCCACTAGTACCTCGGTTGAAACACAAATGTGCCGTGCATTTACTTTCCTCTAGCTGCCGTTAGTGACTCACCCAAGAAGCTAGTGGCCGTGCATTTATTTTTCTCTAGACGCCCCTTAGTTCTCGTTCGAGTGCTAATGGGCCGTGCATTTACTTTTCTCTAGACGCCACTAGTGACTTGGTTGAAACACTAACGTGCCGTGTTTCTAGCTTCGGGAGCCCTTGTGTGGAACGTTGTCTTCAAAACGCATTAACACATAGAATGGTTAAGGACCTTTATTTGTTTAGTCGTATATATACTTTTATGTTGAGCTTCTATTATTCAGTTTATGGCATGATATTATGTGTCTTGTTACGTCCCTCTGAGGACCTGGTTGTCTCGTCAGGTGTGTGCTCTTGTATTTCGCAGGTGTTCTAGCTCTAGCCGTGATTATCGCTATATCTTCGAGGATGATTGCAATTGGATCGTCTTCGCTTCGCTTGCCAAGTTTATTTCATTTTTTATGTATTTTTCTCTTGATTGTTGGTAGTGGATTTGTCTCCGCCCAACATATTGTATCAAGACAATTCTTTATCATTATTGATATCTTTTATTCATTTATTTTTGTGTGGATGAGATTAGTTATGGTTCTACTGCATTTTACAGCTTATGTATTCATACAAGGTATCCATATATTGGAGTATACTTCGTATGAATACAGCTGGCATGTTTACGTTCCTAGTCCTACGTATTTTGGGACTGGGGCGTTACACGCCTCACCCAGAAGGGAGTAGTATTTGAATGGAGTGACGACTGTGAATCCAGCTTTCAAGAGTTGAAGCAACGGCTCGTCTCAATTCCAATCCTTGCACTTCCAGATGGTTCAGAAGGCTTTCAGATATTCAGCGACGCATCGGGAACTGACCTCGGGTGCGTACTCATGTAGAGAGATAAATTCATCTCCTACGCTTCACGGCAGTTGAAGCATCACGAGAAAAACTACCTGACGCACGACCTAGAATTGGCGGCGATCGTATTTGCGTTGAAACTCTGGCGGCACTATCTCTATGGTTTGGCTTACAGAATCTACACGGATCATAAAAGCCTAAAATACTTGTTTACGCAACGGAAACTTAACCTACGGCAGCGACGTTGACTCGAACTCATAAAAGATTACGAGCTAACGATCGAGTACACACCGGACAAGGAAAATGTTGTAGCCGATGCGCTTAGCAGATTGTTTATGGGATCACTGGCCATAAATAATGAGATACGACGATACCTTGAAGCGATGGGTATTGAACTCGGAATTGAGTATCGACACCTGCACCTAGCTCAGTTGAAGTTAGGAACGAGCCTGCTTAGCAAGATAAGGACCGTACAGAAGGACGACTCATTCCTGAAGAAGATACGCGAGCTGATTTCAACAGGAAGGGCGACTGACTTTATGGAAGACGGAGACGGGACGATGCGACTAAAAGGAAGGCTCTGCATTCCTGAAACTGCCGAACTCAGAAAAGAAATTCTAACGGAGGTACATTATGTGAAGTACTCGTTACATCCTGGAAGCACCAAGATGTACAAGGACTTGCGCACAAACTTTTGGTTGCACGGCATGAAGAAAGACGTGGCTACTTTCGTGTCGCAGTACATGGCGTGTCAGCAAGTGAAGGCAGAACACCAAAGGCCAAGCAGAGAGATACAGAACCTCGCCATTCCCTAGTGGAAGTGGAACAATATTTCGATGGATTTTATTGTAGGATTTCTGAAGACGCCGTGGGAGAATGATACGATTTGGGTCATTGTTGATAGATTGACCAAGTCGGCTCACTTCATCACAATTAAAGTAGGATGGAGCGTCGATTGGTTAGCGCAAATCTATATCGACGAGATTGTTCGACTGCACGGGGTACCGGCCTCAATAATTTCGGACAGAGACGGGCGATTCCTATCGTATTTTTGGACGAGCCTACAAGCAGCGATGGGGACCAAACTAAATTTTAGTTCGGTGTACCACCCCCAAACAGACTGTCAGACGAAGAGGGTAAATAAAATCTTAGAGGATATGTTGCGTCTGTGTGCGATCGATTTAAAGACTAATTGGGATACGCATTTGCCGCTTACGGAGTTTGCGTATAACAACAATTATCAATCGAGCATTCAGATGGCTCCATATGAAGCGCTCTGCAGGAGGAAGTATCGTTCACCAATATGCTGGAACGAAGTCGAAGAGCGACAAGTACTTGGACCGGAACTGGTGGAGCAGGCCGTCGAAAAGGTCCGCTTGATTCGAGATAGACTCCGTATCGCGCAAAGTCGACAAAAGAGCTACGCAGTTCTTCGCCGACGACCGCTAGAATTTTTGGTCGGGGACCATGTGTTTCTAAAAGTAACGCCCATGCGCGGTGTGATGCGGTTCGGTGTTAAAGGCAAGTTGAGCCCGAGATTTGTAGGCCCCTTCGAGATCATCGAGCGAGTTGTAACGGTTGCTTATCGGATCGCACTACCTCCTGCCTTGGCTGATGTGCACGATATTTTCCACGTCTCACAACTTCGAAAATACGTGCACGATCCAAGTCACGTGGTTAGCTTCGATCAGTTGGAGCTACGTACTGAATTATCTTACTCGGAGGAGCCTATTCAAATTTTGGACCGTAAGAAGAAGGTATTACGAAATCGGTTGATGTCCTTGCTCCGCGTGCTTTGGCGGAACCATCCAGTTAAAGAGTCAACGTGGGAGATGGAGGCGGAGATGAAAGAGAAGTACCCTGCGTTGTTTATCTAATTTAAGGTCAGACCCTTGTTCTTAAGTTTTGGGACGAAACTTTTTCTTAGTAGTATATTATGTAGCGCCCCGCTTTCGATAGGCGACGGACTTCATAATATGCTTGCGTCGAGTCAGATCGATCGGGAACTTAGATGGCCATATGACTCGATCGCTGAGCTTGGTAAACAATAACACCTTGCGGCATCGATCAAATCAATTTGGACGGATGTTACGAGAATCGATCCAACTAATAGAATGACTTCTGTTGGAATAAGTCCTAGATGCAGCGGGCTGCGTCTCAGCGAGTGAGCTCTATATAAGAGTCCCTTCAACGGGACAGGACCGTTGTATGGTTTTCTTGGAGCTTTTGCCGTTGGATTTTGATGAAGTACTTTCGCATCGTTTTCTAAATACAATTTACGAATTTCGAAGCGAGGGAATAAAGAAGGAATCCTGACTAAGTGTTGGTGCCATTGCAGGAGCTCGTGTAACTAAAGCTTGAACTTTGTGAAGCGCTTCGACGGTCGGCACGATCAAAGAACTTGGTGGATGATTCGGCCCCTTTTTTTCTACTATGTCCCGCAAATGAATTTCTTTTGCCTCGAATTCATCCAAATCGACGATGCCAAGTTAAATGCATGCCAATCCACTAAGGTCAAGAACTCGAAAAAAATGTATCGATTTAGAGTAATTTACTCTGAAAACATAAGTTTCGCACATAAACGAGAAGGTTTAAGATTCTAGTAAAAAGATAGACTATTTTACGTGCTGTAAAATAATATAAAACGTCGATTGTGGCTTACGGTGCTGCAGAGAATTTGGCGCCTACGGGATGCTAAGTCGGAAGTACGGCTTGGGGAAAATGATTCCTTGCATGAGTTGGGAGTAATGATAATGTCGCTCAATACTGTCCGCGCTATACAAATCTGTCTGCACATATTAAACTATTTACGCATTGACATGGTCATGGACAGCTTGTGCACAAGTTAAACTTTCCTCAATGCGGTATCCGAGGCATCGGAACCGAATCGACCTAGGGAAAATAAACAAATTCGTGCTTCGGCGCGAGGCATTACGGGACCTGCAGCAGGGCTTGCAATCAAACTGCAGGCACGTCGTAATGCCATATAAAGTCCCTCGTGGTGAATAGCATCAATGACCGTACATATAAGATAGAGCATGCTCACCTATTGTCATATGCAGGTGGTAAATATTATCTCTATTTTTATGCAGGGACGAGCACGACCGTGGTAAGAAATGTGATAAATTGCTATGTTTTACTGTATGCTTTATTACTCAAAGATGGCTATCGATATGAACTGAATTCATTTAGTTCTAAATAGAAAAACAACTCTAAAGCATGCCTACCTTAACAATCAGAGTCGGTTTAGACGAGTGGGTTCGTCTAGTCCACTTAGCAAGTGTGCTAATCCCTTCCCCCAATTCCCAGGTGCGGCAGAAGCTCTAAACTGAAGCTGAAGTGGGAGAGGCGTTTTGAAGCTCTTTCTATACTGAAGTATTTTGAAGCTAATTCAATCGAAGGCTTATGTATAAAGGGGCGAATGAATGGAACGACAAGTGTTAGTTCAGGCATCTTGTCGAGTATGTTTTCTTTTGTTTTCAATCAATATAGCCGCAACGGCATCCAATGTAATTACGACTTGCACTTCGTTGCAAGCTATGAATGAAAAGCATATTTCTATCTTCCTATACTACGTCTCAATTTGATATGATTTGTGAAGTTTCAACTTGGCATTTTAATATAAGAATCAACGTAACGTTCTTGCCTTATACGAGTGCAATTCCAGACTCGTACGGCATCACGTCTTAGCGAGGACGATCGATTCGGCAAAATAACACCGGAGACGAACGGTTTGTCGACTCGGGGCGTGACAGCCCTAGCCTATTCTTCTCCGACGAGTTCGTCGGAACCCTAGATCTGATCTAGGCGTCGCCACCGTCCACTTCCCGACGAGTCACCACCCCCAAATTGTTCTCCTCGACGAGATGAACCCCGATCCAATTTTTCCCAACGACCACGACGTCTCCTCCGCCGAGCAGCAGTCCCGACAACCCGCATTGGTCGGACACGTACGTGTCTCTTCGTATCCATTTACTTGTTGTGTCTCGTATTCACATAGGAGAGTCGCCGTGTGTCGAGGAGTCTGATGGTGGAATTGGACACGGCTAATTCGTGTTAGAACGCGAGTCCTTGCCTCAGACACAAGACTCGTGTCGAATCCAGAAAACCTGTGTCACTAACTGTCTAGACACGGAGAATAGGTTAATGGGTTCGGGTTTGTTTTGATGTTAATGGGTTAAACCCATTTAGCTAATGGGTTTGGGTTACTATGCTTTTGGGTTCCGGTTTACTGTTCATGCGGGTTTGGTTTTGGCCCAATGGGTTTTGGGCTGATTATATATATATATATATATATATATATATATCTATATATATTATTATATATAATATATATATATATATATTGTATTTATATATGTATATATGTACTTATATTTGTATATGTATTATATATGTATATATGTATATATGTACTATATATATATGTAGTATATATGTATAGTATTTATATATAAGTTTTATAATATTATACTATTATGATATATTTTTACATACTGCTTATATAGATATATATATATAATATATATATATATATTATATATATATATATATATATATATATATAGATATATATATATATATAATATATTATATATATAATATTAGCCGTATTATTATATATATATATTTTTTATATATATATATTTAAAGATATATATTTAAATATATATATATATTAAATATATTAAAATATTAAATATATATATATATATTTTTATATATAATATATATATATATATATATATATATATATATATATATATATATATATCTATATATATATATATATAGATATATAATTATTTATACTATTTATTTATATATAGTATATATATTTGCCGTATTTATATTTATATTATAAGTATATAATATATATAAATATATTATATATATATATATATATATATATATATATATATATATATATATATATGGGAGCGGATCAAAAGCCCCTTAGAAAGCCCCCAAAAACCCCCCTCACTCTATTTCGTAATATTAATGTTAATATTAATGTAATGTTAATGTTAATATAATATAATATTAATGTTAATGTTAAATTAATTTTTTTTTATTTTTTTTATAATAATGTTAATGTTAATTAATGTTAATATTAATGTTAATGTAATGTAATTAATATTAATTTAATGTTAAGTTTAATGTTAATTTAGTATTTAATGTTAATATTAACATTAATATTAACATTAACATTAATATTAACATTAATATTATCATAAATTACGGATTAGAGTGAGGGGGTTTTTGGGGGGCTTTCTAAGGGGGGCTTTTGATCCGCTTATTTATATTATATTAGGCGTATTTATACATATTTTATAAATATAATATAATATAATATAATATAATATAATATAATATAATAATTATATTATATTATATTATATTATATTATATTATTATATTATATTATATATTAAAATATATTATATATATATATATATATATATAATATATCTATATATATATATATATATATTATATTAGTCGTATTTATACATATTTATTTATATTATATTATATTTATATTATATTATATTATATTATATTATATTATCTTATAATATATATATATATATTATAATATATATATATATTTATATATATATATATATATATAATATATATTATATATTATTATAGATATATATATATTAAGGGAAAGACATTTTATTGAAAAAGAGAAGGGGCTCAAGAAGAGCAGTACATACGAGGACAGGACCGAAAAAACACAGAAGGGTCTGTAAAGCGAGAGTAACAGCAGAAAAAGTGCAGAAATACGAAAATTCTGAAATTTGGAGAGCCAAATATGGAAAACTACTGGGTTTCAACATAATTTAAAATTTTGAAACCGAAATTTCAAATTATTTTGAAACTGTGGTGCGGGGAGTGGGCACGTGCCTAGGAGGATACTAAGCCGAGGGGCTCATGTCAATGGGGGGTGGTGGCGCACTGCCTGGGGGGAGCACGACCCGAGGGGGCGCTCGGATCGGGGGCACGGGCCCCTCCCCGACGGCCAGCGGTGGTGCAGCGCCGACTGGGGACGGTGGCTCTGGAGAGGAAGGTCGTCGGGGAAGAGAAAAGGGAGGGGGCTCCGTCGAATGGAAGGGGGAAAGGCATCCGCGGCGAGGAATGAAGGGGGACGGCCGCGGCGAAGGGCTCCCGACGACGGTTCCAGAAGGGAACTGAGGGGAGGGAGGGCAGTTCCAGGGTGGAGGGGGCTGTCGCGCCGAGGTGGTGAAGGGAGGGATCCCAGCCGCCGAGAGGAGGGGGGCGGCCGGCCAGCGGTAGGAAGTTCCTACCATCGGCAGGGGGGTCCTCCCGCAAGAGCCGGAGAGAACGCCTGAGGTCACCACCGGAGGGGAGCGGGGAGGGGCCGACATCGTCGCAGGGGAAAAGCAGAACGGCCCCGGCGGCTACGCTGCCACGAAGGCCCACGAAGGGGCTCGCTGGGGGAGTGCGCTGCCACCGAGAAAGGAGCACGGGCGCCAGGGAACGCTAGAGGTGCCGTAGCATGAGTAGGGGAGGAGCTCCCGCGTAGCCTGCGGCGGTGGCTGGGGGGAGGGAGGAGGAACCACCTGAGCCGCCGGTGGCCGGGGGACTCGAGGAGAGGGCGTCCAGGGAAGCTGGAGGGGCCACTTCATGGCAGGAGCAATGGAGGGCCACTGCAGGGAAAAGAAGCCGTTCGCCGCCGGCGAGGGGGTCGGTGTCGCGGCTGTAGGGGCGTTGGGGGGTGGGCCGGCGGGAAGGAAGGGGGCAAGCCTGGCGGAGCCTGGCTCGACTCCGGCTGAGGGGGAGCCGGAGGAGCTTCAACAGTGGTGGGTGGAGGAGCAGGCTTCCCGCGCGGAGGCCGATGGCGCTGAGGCCGCCGTGGATGGCGGCGGCGCCGAGGAGGGGGGAAGGAGGTAGGGGGAGGCGGCCGTCGAAAATGCTCCGGCCAGGGGAAAGGGAAATCCCCACCGGAGGAGGTGGGGCGGCCAAGATGGGCTCGACCAACCGGTTAAGGGAGGGGGGCTTCCATGGGAGAGAGCGCCCGGGGGCGCAGCCGGATCGGTGATGCCGGCCGGCCAGGCCGGCCACCCTACCACGAAGACGAGGGGGGTGGCGATCTGGGGGGCTCCGACCGGAGCCCGAGGGCCTTTCTTCCCCACATATATATATTTTTAATATATATATATATATATATATATATATATATATATATATATATATATATATATATATATATATATATATATATATATATATATATATATATATATATATATATATATATATATATATATATATATATATATATATGGGGGCTTCTCCGGCGAGGACTTGGTCGTGAGAGTTATCCCTTATTTCTATTTTGTTTTGATGGCGGTAATGATGGTGGTGTTGGCGTAGGTTTTGCTTGAGTTGGCTGAGGACGGGGAGTGTGGGAAAATGCGACGATGGTGCTAAGTTGGGCCGCCGGAACAAGGGAGTTGGGGACGGCAGTGATGGTTGGTAATGGTGTAGAGGTGCGGTGACGACCGGGTCGACGGACGAGGGGTTTCGGGAGGGGTACGGCTGGTGACCGAAGGGATATGGTGGTGGCGGGGATTTGTTGGTCGGTGGAGACGGGGCGACTCGGGTGGTCGGGTTGTGGCCATTACAGACGAGGAGGCAAAGGGATAGATGACACGGACACACGGGTCCGGACACGCTTGATTATGTAATTCTCTATGTTTGGACACACGGACACCAAGACACGAAGAATGTGGTTATGGTGTTTGCTGTGGATGGTTGTGGGCATGGAAAAAGTCTGCCATGGCTCTCAATTGGTTTTGTGAGAATTGTCTTTGGGGTTTGGAGAATTAACTCTCTTTAAATAGAGGACAAAACTCCTAATGAGATTAGGAGTAGAATTCCTAATAGATAAATCCTCCTTTTAGTTTAAAATAAAAATAAGCTTTTAAATTACAATTCAATTTAATCTAAATCCATTAATAGATAATGCTATTAATTTAAATAAATCCTTTAGTGTTTATCAAATAATTTAAACTATAATGGATAAGTTCTCTCATAAATTTAAATAGAATTTTAAATACAAATTATTCCAATCATAATACTGTAGACGGTTTCTAATATAAAATATTATTCTATACTATCAACTAATTTCGAACATACAAATTCAAATCAAATCAGCGATAAGCATAACAACTTTAAAATAACATTTAAAGGTTTATCAAAACAATTTAAGACATATCATTCCAAACCATAATATAATTTCTCCAAAAATAATTTAAATTATGCTATTGTAAATCAAATCTTAATTCAAATAAATAGTTATCATAGTAACTTAAATATAACAATATTATCCAAATAATTTAAAATATATTTTATTAGTCAAATCCTATTTAAAATAATTTGACAAAAATTTCATCCATCAAAATAAATTTGCCTTCCAAATCACCTTTGAAATAGTTTTGAAAGTCCAAAATAATGACAATCATCTTTATGATGCATAATAATAAAATTCAAGACTAAAATATTTTTATTACAATAACCTAGTACTTTTAAATGATTTATTTTAAAAACTTGTTTTTGAAATAAAAAAATATAATAAATAAAAATAAAATTTTGAAAAATTTGGTAAGAGGAGTTACAATG
Organism: Iris pallida; assembly: GCA_029216955.1. Taxonomy (NCBI): domain Eukaryota; kingdom Viridiplantae; phylum Streptophyta; class Magnoliopsida; order Asparagales; family Iridaceae; genus Iris; species Iris pallida. The sequence continues at coordinate 6,375,532 of JANAVB010001399.1, read as the reverse complement.
ATCAACATCAAGCTTATCTAATTTAAACCAGATCCTCTCTATCTATTTCCATAACCCTACATATATACATGTCGTCAGGAGGAGCAGCCGAACTCATAAGGAAGGGGGCGCATATCTCTTTAAACTTTAGATTTTGGTTAGGAGGAGTTCTTCAAATCCTTTTAAGGATAATCCAAATCCATTTTTGAATCCAACTCCTTATCTAATTCCCGTGATCAATCTCATATATATATGAGAGGCAGCCGCTCCTCCTCTCTCGAACCCTAAAGATATATGTTCGTAAGAAGTCCATAAGAGGAGTCGAAGAAGGAAACATCTCAATAGGTACGCAACCCTACCTTTTACTTGCAGTCTTACTGTTACACAGTAGGTGTTTGAACTTATGCTAGGGAGGGAACTCATGTAGAGGGATACGAAAACCTGGACACACAGGCTTCTTGCATTTAGAGTACAGTAGGAATTCGACCTTGAGCAGGTAAACAAGTTTAGTAGCATAACACCCTGAGTCCTTGTCACGTACCATACCATTTGAATAAGCAGAGATCACAACTGCATGCTCCAATCTAGTTAAGCAATAGCCACAAATAGGTAACAATCAAGGCAGTAGCATCATGTATAAGAACATGGTCTTATACTTCAATACTAACATCAATTAAAGGTTTGGACATAAGACCCTTGGATACTGATGTACCTTCCTCACACGAAAAGTTATTATAGTGCATAAGAATGGAGAAGGTAGGGAGTACCCTACGATAGGGAGATACATCAGTAGGAGGTTGAGAGGAGCGTATCAGTCGGGAATTGATGGTATCAGAATTCTTAGTATCTGATCTTCTCGTATCAGACTGCTTGTATCATCATTCATGAATTAATTGCACTTTAGATCATTGCACTAGGTATTGAGTGCAATGGGACCAATGAATTCGTGGTACATAACTACATGTAGCAGTAGCAGGAACACTCTTATGTAGGTTTACATATCATATCCGTGGGGTTTTAATTTGGATTAGCTATCTACCTTTCAGCCCACTGTTGTAACTTAGATGTGCAGTCCGCTATCATGTTGAGCCTAGGATTCACATTAGTTCAGTCCCTCAAATATTAGATCACATCCCTTCATTGCTTAGGCTATGTGAAGCCCAGTCCCTGCATTATTTGTTTTGTCTTGCATCTGTATCAGCAGGTAATCAAGTCCTTATGTATCGGTTGTCTAGAAATTGAGAAAAGGAAATATGGTGGTGTGGTTCCTTGAGTAAAATTTGAGAGCCACAGGTTCAGTCATATTACTTAATGCCCAATCCCTAATCACCAATGTATCAGAGGGATTCTTTGAAGTATCAGTCCACTTGGACTATAACATTTAACCTGTCCCTATTTACCTGGTGCCAGTCCTACATCAGGTTACACATTTGCTAGCTCAGACCACAGCATCTGAGTACATGGGACTTAAAACCCCAACCCTCCTTAGGCAACACCATATCAGTCAATAGGTAAGAGGGGATTTTCCTGATATATGCGTATGAACGTGTATCAGACCCTAGTGAGAAAGAAAAATCGATGTAGTAGCTTATAGGCGTATTGGGTATCCGACTTGAGTGATTAATGGGGTTCACGTGTACAGTAGACTAGAGGGTACAGGTTGATCAAGGTCTGTTTATACGAGCAGGATGTGGTTGTTCGAATGCAAGCCATATATCCAGATTTAAGTGTGGATACATGAAGTTTTGTACCATCGTGGGTACAAAGGGAGAGTACCCAGTAAGTAGCCATACCTAAATTATAGATAGGTTATAGGTTGGTTCATTAGGGAGATTGAAGTATCGGTTCTATATGTCATGCATCAGTTGCCCTGATACATTAGTCTACAGGCCATGCACCAATGACACAGGAAGTACTACTCGGGAAAAATATGCAGCAACAGGTATAGGGGAGAAGGAAGACCTTGCTTGTACCATGATCGATGGCAAGGGACCTGTAGTAGGCATACTTTAGGAGCTAGGACTGATATGGCAGTTATATACAATACATCGAGTTACAATCAGTGTACCAGTTGCTTTGATGCATTGGTTCCATTTAGGGTACCAGTATACAAACTTAAATACAACTGATGATTGATTGGTTTTATATGATATCCATTTCCTTATATTGGAGTGTAAGTGTATGGAAGTGCAGTAAAAAGAAAAGGGCAGTGGATGAGGTTTAAGTAGCTAAGTAAGTAGATACATATTATCTCTAGTCATGTAGTTAGAACACTGCATATTCCAAGTTCAGAGCCACCTAGGCTGGAATAGGCATCACTTGTATATTCATGGACAGAATTGATAGACAGGAATGTGGCCAGGGGTAGTACACTGGTTGTTGCATCGTACATTAACTTCCATAGCCAGAATAACAAGAACAGAGTCGTGGATAGGTGTGTCCTAGTGTGAATAGTTTGGTACCTAAGAGACTTATTCCAATATAGATATGTAGAGAAGAGGTACAAGAAGCACCCTTACAAATCAAGTATAGGAGCAGCTAATGCCAGAATGACCTGAGAGGAAGTGCGGTTAAAAGGGTAGATAAGTCAAGTCCAAGTGAGGGAGAAATTGGTCCAATAGATAAATTTTGGCTAATCAATAGAAGTTGAATCTATAGACTAGGTAGTAGATAGGACTAATTTACCTTGACTCATGTATTGACATTTGTAAAATCATATAACAGGTTACTTGGGTTTCAATACGGATTCTGACCCGTATCCACAGCTCAGGACACCAGGCAAGTATACCTTGCCTTCCTCTACAATTTTATTTACATGCATTGTATTTTATTTTCCAGTTTTGGTTGTTTATGGACATGTGCTTTTCGTATTATATTCTTTTGAGTTGTTTTCATTGCATATAGCCGTGTTCATGTTTGGTCTTGTGGTTCACACTTGGACTTTCTCGTCAGTACCTTGCTTGAGTCGTGTCATAGAACGAGTACGTGTAATTGAACTGCTAAATCCTTGATATTGTTTCCTTGGCACCAGAGAGTCCACACTCGGAACGAGGGTATTTTTCTTGATCTGTTTACATCCGTGAGTCCACACTCGGGACGAGGATGTCGATTATTTACACCAGAGAGTCCACACTCGGGACGAGGGTATTGACTTGACTTGTACCAGAGAGTCCACACTCGGGACGAGGGTGTTTACATTAGAGAGTCCACACTCGGGACGAGGATGTTATACTTGCACCAGAGAGTCCACACTCAGGACGAGGGTGCCTTGCCGTGAACTAACCAGAGAGTCCACACTCGGGACGAGGGTTAGTACTAACCAGAGAGTCCACACTCGGGACGAGGGTTAGTGCTTAGTTCAAACCCGTGAGTCCACACTCGGGATGAGGGTTTGGTTCTTCCATTGATCTCGTATTTATCGTTCATCCGGCAGTTCATTTATACGTGTTTGTTCTAGTGTTCTAGTGTTCGTGTTCGTGTTAGTGTGTTCGTATTCGTGTTCGTGTTCGTAGTCATTTATTTTATTCTATTTTTCTTGTTTATTTTTTTGTGCATGATAAAACTGCTAGATAGACATGTATATTATGTATCTTGCTATGTCCTCTGAGGACCTGATGATCTCTTCAGGTTTAGCGATTGCATGGGGTTAGCTAGTAGTTCTGGATGGCGGAGGACTTAAGATTCTTGTGGGTTTCAAGTATCATCATTACGTTTGTTATCCTTTCGTGCTTTAAATTCCTTATCATGATTTATCTTGTTTATTGATTTAGTTTAGAGACTCTTGTTATTTTCCTTGGAGTCTCATCGGACATATATGCTAGTGGGCTGCAGACCACGACCCATAGAGTTTATTCATGTTTCGTATTCTTATTGTGGATTGAGATATAGATTTGTTCTGCCATGATTTGGCAGTATACCATAGCCTTGACAGCATTTAAGTATTCGAGAGGGCTGGAGTCCGCTTGATGCGTAGCTGGCTTGCCCACGTGCTCGCGTCCGAAAAGCGGGTGCGGGTCGTGACACGGCCCGACCCGTGCCTACCCCTACCTAGCATGGGTTTTGTGGACTTAAATGAGTCTAAGTACATTCAAGGTCTGTACGAGTCATATCAGACTTGATTCATGGCCTTGGGTCCCGTATCTGGACTTCGGTTCAATTTCGTATACATGGATAAATATATTAAATAATTATTTATTTATTTTTAGAAACTGTACCTTGTTGTATTTGAATTTTTAGATAGTATATAAATGCTGTAAAAATCAGGAAAAAATTGTATTTAAATACTATGTTAATTTAGCTAATTTAATATAATTCTTTCAGGATTTAATTTGTAATCTTTCCATTTTATAAAAATAGGAAAACAGAACTCATTTTCAAGGTACTTATGTTTACTGATTTTTAATAAATATCTATATTAGTTTATAAATTCCATAAAAATTAGTATAAATTTATATAATTAACAAGGATCATTTAGTACTTTATTTTATATATATTGGAGCTTTTTGCCTATCTTAATAATTGTTGAAACACAGTGTATAGTCTGATTGATTAATTAAATAATTATGTCTTATGAAGTTATGTGTATTTTTGGGATATTTTCGTATTGGGACCTTACCCTACCTTAGTATAGAGACCCTAAAAAGTTGGTTTAGGTATTGTGTCACCCCAAATTGGTCTCATATGCTAAAGTCATCACTTGGCTAGTGTCCAGTTAAAAGCCGTGTCACACCACTAGTGTCCTAGTCTTGAGCTTAGTATAAAAACTAAGATTGTATATCCTTTTTGACAGTAACAGGACACCGGACATCTATAGTTTCGTATTCATATCCTTGCTTTGCATGAGGCAAGTACCCCTACAAACTTTACTTACTGCATATAATGAATTGCGTATGAACTATGTTAATACAGTTACTTAAATGGAAAATCATATCTTACTTGTTTCTATGTACCTACCGTATGTTTCACATGCTTTAACACTGTTCTTATATTTCTCACATGTTATAACTTAGGTTATGGGGAAACTGATAGCTGTGTACGTGATCATGCCCCTTCTTCCGTACGTATGTACCGAGCAAGGTCACATTACATGCATACCTTATCATAGGCCATTATCCCGCATTTTTGTACGGATGTACACCTATGCTTGTACACTTGTACGTATGTACATTTTATTACATATAGACTTGTATACCGGTATATTTTATACCTATTGACGATCACGTGTCTGCTCCAGTTTTAAATATTACATGTACATCTGTCGTCATGACAAATATATCTTCTACATGATAGATTATGATATGCCATGATTCATGTTTATTACACCTCTGTTCATTCCATGCTCCGTATATTTAGTTTGTAGAATCAGTACTTGCTCCCTTTCTGACAGAAAATGTTGCAGGTATACTTACCGATGAGGAATTGCTATGTGATTTCTATTATGGGATCACCATTGAGGATCAGGCTTTAGCCCACGAGGATGTACCTACAGGGAAACTCGTTTAGTTTGTTATTTTAGTTGCTCTGGACTTTGAGAGCAGGACTGTTTAGACTATGTATTTTGTTACTGGACCTGTATCCAGTTTTATATTTTGGCCATGTATCTTTAAACATATTTGTATATTAGATGTGTTGTGATGATTCCTTCAAAATGACAAATGGAACTGTTAGCACACTTTGATCTTTTACTGTTTACTTTTAAAAGAACAGCTTACTATGCTATAACTCAAGCGTAGGCTGGACATGCCTCAATCCGTCCCAACAATTTGGGTAGCGGGTCGTGACAGGTAATTAAGTTAAAATTTTATTTCTTTAAAAAAATGGTTAATGATATATACGGCTTGGACGGCTCAAGTTTGAGCCGTTTTGAAGTCCCTTTATAATAGTGTATAATAGTGTATATATATATATATATATATATATATATATATATATATATATATATATATATATATATATATATATAAATGTAGTCTAGTGGCTGCTGGGTGGATTTATTCCACGACTCCCGGACCAAAGCCGGCTGGGTGTCTTTGACACGTGCTTTGGTTATATATATATATATATATATATATATATATATATATATATATATCAAATGGCTAAAGCCTTCATTGAAATAGAAAAGTAGAGGTTGGAACCGAGATATAGCCCAAGTTCCTACAAGATTAGGGGGGAACCCTTAACAAAGATCCTAGTTAAAAACGATATTAACCAACAAAGGTTGATTTTTTAATGGCATTCTGGAGATTCAAAATTTGAAAAATCAAATTTTGAAAGTCAAAATAGCCACGTGGGTGTGGCGCTGGGCCCTAGGGGGTAGTGGCGTGTGCGCTGCCCGAGCGGGCGCTAGTCCCGAGGGGGAGCGCTGCGCAAGGAGGGCGCTGAGCCCGGGGCGGGGGAGGGGGGCTCCGGGGGGCTCCCAGCCGGGAACCAGGCGGGTCCGGCGAAGTAGGTCGGACAGGGGGGCCGGGAGCGGAGACACCGGCGGAGAAGCCCGGGGGGGAGGAAAGACCGAGCTCCGGCTCACGGGCGGAGGAGCGCCGACGGGGGGAACAAGGAAGAGGGGTCCTGGGGATGGCGGGGCGCCGGGGGTGCCGCCTGAGCAAGGACCGAGCGTGGGGGCTCCGGCGGAGGAGCGGACGCCCCGACGGCGAGCTCTCGAACGGCGAGGAAGGGTAGGGGGTGGGCGGAGCTTGTCTGCCACCAGGGAGGGGAGGGGCCCGGGAAGGATGGGAGACGGAGCGCCGGCTGCGGCCAGGTGGCGGGACGAAGCGGGGGTGGCGGCTACCAGCCGGGAGGAGCCCAAAGTCTGAGCGGGAGGGGTACGCAACCCAAGGAGGGCGCATGACCCGAGGGGGTTCTTGTCCGAGACGGGGGCTCTCAGCCCGAGGGGCGGTGGGGTGCACGGCCCGAGGGAGGGGCAGGCAAAACTAGGAAGGTGACGCAGGCGGAGGGGAGAGGGATCCAGCGTGGAGGGGGCCGGGTCGTCGACGGTGTGCCGGTGGGGGAGGCCAGGGGGCTCCGGCGGGGGGAGGTCAACCCGGAGGGGGTTGACACAGGCGGAGGAAGAAGGGCCGGGGAGCCAACCCGGAGGGGTTGACGCAGGCGGCAGGGCGGCGCGCACGGGAGGAGCGCGGCCACGCCGGCAAGGGGAGAGGAAGGAAACGACTGGGCCGTCAGAAGGAGGGAGCGGGGGCTCGACCTCCGGGCGGCCGCAGGCCTACCGCCTGCTGGGGGAGGGGTCCGCCAGCATGAGGCGGAGGGAGCGCCGGAGCTCAACGGAGGCGGAGGGCGGCGCCACCGAAGGGATGGAGCCGCTGACCAAAGCATGGGAGGAGGGCCACAGCGCGGTGGCTGGGATCGGGCTCGCGGGAAGCTGCGCGGCCACCATGGCCCACGATGGGGGAGGCTCCGACGCTGGGGGGGTCGTCAACGAGGGGGCGGGGACCTTGCCAGCGCCACCAGTAGCCGGGAGGGGTGCGACCACCTAAGGGTTAGAAAACCGGGCACCTCCGAGTTGGGGGGCCCGCCGCTACAGTGGGAGGCACCGGCCACGAGAGGGGAGCTGCGAGAGGTGGCCCCTCCGGGGAGGGGAGCGTCGGAGGAGACGCGTCCAGCGGAGGAGCAGCTGAAGGGGCGGCTAGGGGAGGGGGTGACTGAAAGGGCGTAGGCGGATCTGCAGCAGGGGCTCGCCTGGGTCGGTGGCTCCGCTGCCGGCGAGGACGGCGACGCCGACGGGGACGAGGGAGGGAGGGGGTTGGGAAGAGCGGGAGGCCGCACGGCGGGGAGCCGGCGAGATGAGGGGGGGAGGCCCACTGGGGAGAGGGCCAGGCGGCGCCCAGCCAGCCAGGGGAGGCGGGGAATCCTCCGAGAGGGACAAAAACTCCAAAGGGGGTGGCCGGGCCGGGGAGGCCAACTGGCCAGCCGAACCACCAGACGCCGACCGGGGCGGGGGTCGGAGTGGCGAGGAGAGGCGCACCCGCCTGTGGTGCACCCGCTGGAGGCCTCATCTTTATATATATATATATATATATATATATATATATATATATATATATATATATATATATATATATATATATATAGGAAGCGGATCAAAGCCCCCTTAGAAAACACCCTAAAAAACCCCCTCACTCTAATCCGTAATTTAATATTAATATTAATGTTAATATTAATGTTAATATTAATGTTAATATTAACATTAAATACTAAAATTAACATTAAACTTAACATTAAAATTAATATTAACATTAACATTAATATTAACATTAATATTAACATTAACATTAACATTAATATAAAAAAATATAAAAAAATTAATATTAACATTAACATTAATATTAATATTAACACTAATATTAACATTAATATTACGAATTAGAGTGAGGGAGGTTTTTAGGGGGTTTTCTAAGGGGGGCTTTTGATCCGCTCCCATATGTATATAGAGAGAGAGTGAGAGAGAGAAAGAGAGAGCCCCTTTTTCGGAGCCCCTTCAAAGCCCCCTCATCCTTGGCCGTTGGATCGAGGAGAAGCGCCCGCGGGCCCTACACTGTCCGCTCGATCCAATCGTGCACTAGGGGGGAGGCTATATATATATATATATATATTGTTATTGGATATTGAGCAACAATAAGATTGTTACTAGCAGTTAAGCAAAATATTAATTCAATTATAATTATATATAACTCTAAATAACAGAGAATGATATAGTATATATTAATTATATTAAAATGATTGTAAAAGATAAATTTATATATAAGTAAATAACAGTTATTTATGTTGTGGTCTAAAAGACTAAAGGGTTATTAAGAAACTCCGATAGAATAAGATAAGGAAGAGACTAATTATGTTTATTAATATGAGCAAGTAATCCTATAATGGGTATACTGTCAGCCTTATATACAAAACTATATTTGGTTACAAACGATAACAAGGAGATTGACTGAGATATTTTTAATAGATAGAAAATCACTATCCATTTGGCACAATCAATAAGTAGTTATATTTAAATATATCATTGTCCTTTGAGTGCGCACAAATAGTTTGTATCAGTCTTCATGAATGATCAGCATCAGTTCTCAGATAACAAATTTATGTGAGTTTATGGGGATATACAGTCCTTGATGGACTTTACCAAAACCTTAATTAAAAAATCCAGTGGAAAAATACCGTAATCGAAAGGGGGGAAAAGTCAATGTCGATGCGTCTTGAGGATGTAAAAGTATCTATATGTAAGACCAATCTGATGTCGGTGCCTCATTAAAATTATCTTAGGATGTCAAAAATTAAATGAAAATGTCCCTAAGTTAGGAAGAAGGGTACATTAATGTCAAGTGACTATATTTCTGGATACTCCTCCTAATGTTGATATTATCCCACACTAAAACATTGCAATACAAGAGTTTTCATAATCCGATGCCATGAACGATCTTCGGTAGAAACTTTGTGAACATGTCGGCCAAGTTGTCTTGGGATCGGATCTACATAACTTTAAACTTTTGTTGTTGTTAATGCTAATGCGAGAATAAAACTTAGGTGCGATGTGTTTGGTATTGTCTTCCTTGATGTACCTCTTTTTCGTCTTGTCAATGCATGTGATGTTGTCTTTATATATTATCATCAAAACATCATTAATAGAAGAAAATATGCTCGTATTCTGAATATGCTTAATGACGACTCGCAACCATATGCACTTCCGGGTGACATCATCAGGCGATGAGCTCGACATGATTTGAATAAATGGCGACCAGGGTCTACTTTGTAGACTTCCAAGATATTGTATCCAAAAATGGTAAAGACATAACCACTTTAGATCTTACCTTAGACAGGTCAGATAAGTAATCGGCATCAAAGTCCACAAGACGTACACCATTATGACGAGCAAAGGAGTTTGATCCATTATGAGATGCATAAGGATAGAATAAGCTCATGTCCCTTGTACCATCCACTACCCTATAAACCAAATTAGAGAATTGGAGGGTTTTTTAACGAAAAACCCTAATAAAATCATTAATGAACATATGAAGTATGCTAAAGGGTATTTTTGATGAATGAGAAGCCTATAACAACTAACAGGTAGAGTGTAGAGTAGAAATGTCATCATATGCTCTATAATAGGTTAGAATACCTAATTATATCATTTTAGGAATAATTAGAGTTTATTAAGAAATTTTAAATTTTATTTGGATAATTTTGACCTAAGTAGTTTTCGGTACTGATAGACTTGTAACAGACATACAAGTGATCCATGGCCTATGTCACCTTCCTATTTTGAAAAATAGATATATGAATGTATTTCATATTTGGGTGAGTTTCAAATTTTGAATTTGTTTTTATTTTTATTTTATTTTTTGGACTTGGGTTTATCTTAGTTGTTGACTCTTGACTCTTGGTTATCGTTATTGTATTAATTTATGGTTGGTATTATTTTATTATTATTATTGGATTTAGTTCCATTATTATAATTATTCCTATTATTATTATTATTATTATTATTATTATTATTATTTTACTCGTTCCTATAACTACCCTCCTAAAACCTAACCCAACTCTCTCTCCCCTACACTCACAGCCGCCCCCAATTTTCCTCCCTCTCACTCTCTCTCCCGTTCACCCTCTGGAACAGCCCCCCCCACAATGGCTCACTCTCTCTCCCTCTCTCAGCTCACTCCCTTTCCCCCACAGCTCTCACTCACCTCTCCCCCTCACTCTCCCTCTCAACTCACTCTCTCTCACTCATTCTACCGCTCACACCCTCTCCCATGCTCATCTACGGCCACCACTATCACCCCCATGGTCGTGGCCACCACTGTCGCCACTTCCAGCTACCTCTACCGCAACCACCCCTATTTCCAATCGTCGTACCGTCGCGGTTTGCTTCCTCCACCTGGATTGACTTGCTTGGCCGAGCTCGACAGATCCTCTGCCTCCCTCTCTCCATGTGTGTTCCCGTCGCCGTTGTCCTCCTCCGCCGGTGAAGCTTTACCGCTAGCTTCTTCGCTTGCCCCTCTTCTTCCTTCCGGCGACCAGCGCCGTCGTGACTTGGCTGCCACCGCCGAGGGTTCCCGACCGCCACCCTCCTCTCTCCCTTCCTCGATCTGTGAGCCTCGAGCCGTACGCTGTCTCGTGTAGTGCGCTCTCTCGAGCAACGCACCCTCGGGGAGTATGCCCCTCCTTTTTTATGCTACCTCGAGAACCGAGCCCTCGAGATCCGTGCATGCCTCAAGCAGCGGGATGCTTTGGGCCCCGTGCTGTTCGGGCTGTGTGACATCTCGATTCGCATGCACCTCGGTGTATGTGCTGGCTTCATTTTTTGTGCCACCCCGACCCACGTGCTGTCTTGGGCAGCGGGTCGCCTCGAACCCCGTACTACTTCGGGCACCATGTCATCTTGATTTATGCACCGTCTTGAATTTTGTGTTTCAGCCTTTGTACCAGTCTCATGACCTGTGACGCATTGATTTACGTGTATGTACCGATTTGCGTACCATATTGATTTTTGTGTCGTATTGATTTGTGTGCCACATTGTATCTTGTATCATCTTGATTTGCATGCATGCTTCGATTTGCGTGATGTATTGATTCGTGCGCCATCCTGATATTCGTGATCCCTCGATCTACATGCACATCTCGATTTACGTACACATCATGTTCACATTTGCCTCACTATTCGTGTCATCTTGATTGCATGTCTCGGTTTGTATGTCTGTACCGATCCGTGTGCCTCGATTTTCGTACCAGATCTCTGCACTGCTTGCAGGACCTACACGGTATAGCCTTCTGCCATCTCTTGTGATTTTGTTAATATTTTATTAGTTGTTGCTAATGATTGTTTATTGTATGTTCTGAGGACCTCGATGGACGTACCATGGATCTAGGATGCCGAAGACTTGCTTACCTAGCCAAGTCCTCTAGGCAAGTACCCCTTGCTCATCGACGGCTCTTGCCCTCCTGCTAGATTTTTTTGCATATAATTAATCCTGTAATTTATGAATGTAAATGTATAACTGTGACTAGTGTATCATAGTAGTAGAACTGCCATGACTAAGATTTATGGTATATATTAGTTCAATATCGGGTCAAGCCGTATCGAACAACTCGGACGGGTCATCCACACCTCCGAGGACACGAGCACGACTCACAAGTATGGATTGTCCCCATATGTCCCGTGTCCGACTCGCAGTCGGGTCATGTAGCTTCCCTTCCCGGAGAATTTTCTCAAAATATTTTTTTGATTTAAATAATGATTTTAAAATTTTATAAATGTTTATTTAGTTAATTATTACGGTAGATGATTTTAATTATAGTTGAGTTTTGAAATACAAGACAACTAGGAATCATGGCACGGATATGTTGACACAAAATCACGGTCAACCAAATATTGATACAATTGACGACATGATACTTGTAATATTTCAATACGACACATGAAGACTGAACTCAGTACAAGACGGACGACAGCTCGCACCTGCTATGCTCAATGTTTTGAGTCTGTATTTTATATTTTTATTGAGTCTAGAAATATGTAAACTGAGTCATACCGAGCAATTTGAGACTTAACCTATGCCTATACCTCAACCCAAAAGCCCTACCAAAATCCAAATGGCCCATTTACCCATTGGACCAGTTCTGTGCTCTGAAGACAGAGTTCGGGCCGAACTCTGCCTCCACATAGAGTTCGGGCCGAACTCTGCCTCCTGAATTCCAGGACCCTAATTTTTAGGGTTGGCTGGATGCAAGTTGTCCAACGGCCAAATTTTTGAATATTTGACCCAGAATTCTGGCCGAATTCTGCCTGTATGGTATCCTATAAATAGGCCATAAATTCTTTCATTTTTATTCATCCAATCTTCTCTTCTCTTCTATCTAAGGCCTTATACAAACCATACCCTTCTCATCAACTAGCCACAAGCTCCCTAAGCCTCAAAGTGCTCAGTACTTTTTCAGTTAGGAGTTTGTGCAAGAGTTCAAGAAGTCGCTTGAAAAATTCCAAGCATCGCCACTGCGATCTCTGTAAGAAGTTGACGTGCTCTTCTGAAGAAAATGCACGGGGTGTAACTACTATTTCACAAATAGTGGATTTAATCCTGAACTAGAGTTCTCAGGCCTGGACTAGTCCTCCACGAGGAAAACCAGATTAAAATCGGATGTGTTTGCGTATGCTTTCTTGCTCTTTACTATTTTCGCATTTACTCTGATTATTTACTATTGGTGAAAGAGTTTAATTTTTAATTGAACATTATTGTCATAAACTCTATTCACCCCCCTCTAGAGTTGCCTATTTGTTCTTCAATTGGTATCAGAGCTCTGTTCTCTCAACAAGGACTAATATCCTAGAGCTGATCCATGGCAATCATACAATTCATGATTTCCAATCACGGTGAAGGACAGTCCACTCATAGGCCTCCCCTATTTGATGGGACAAACTACACCTATTGGAAAACAAGGATGAGCTTTTATCTCAAATCGCTAGACTTCGACCTGTGGACCATTGTTATCGATGGTTACAAAAAGCCCGCCAGGATAGTTGTCAATGGTGATCTCGTTGAGAAACCACATGACAAATATTCTGACGAGGAGAAGAAACAGGCGAGTCTAGACGCGAGAGCAATTAATGCTTTATTCTGTGCTATAGACAGGAATGAGTTTAACTGGGTCTCAACATGCACCACCTCTCACGAAGTATGGAGACTTCTAGAAGTGACGCATGAAGGAACCACTCAAGTCAAGAAGTCAAAAATAAGTCATCTCACTCAAGAATATGAGGCATTCAAGATGAAGCCAAATGAGACGATCACACAAATGTTTATAAGATTTCTCGACATCATCAACCCCCTGTCTTCTCTCGGCAAGCAATGTGCAAATCACGAGAAGATCCGCAAGCTACTTAGGAGGCTACCAAAAATTTGGAACCCTAAGGTGACAGCCATCATAGAAGGAAATGATCTCACGACTATGTCCATGGAGACTTTGATGGGAAAGCTGATGACTCATGAGCTTGACCTCAAAGACTTCGAAGAGCCTGCTCCTAAGGCAAAGAAGATTGCCCTTAAAGCTCACCGACGAAGGGCTGATCCTGAAGAGACGGATGACGACAACTCGAAAGGTGAAGATCAAGCTCTCCTTGTCCGAAACTTCAAAAAATTCTTTCACTTCAATCGAAGAAAGAAGGAACCACAAGAAGATGACGAAGAAAAGCCAACATGCTACGGTTGCAAGAAGACTGGATACGTCCGAAAAGACTGTCCATTCACAAAGAAGGGCAACCGATATGAGAAACCATACAAGAAAGCTTCCTCAAAGAAATATGCCAACACAAGCATTTGGCATGAAAGCGAAGCTAGTGACTCCGAGGAAGAAAAGGACTCTCCTCAAGATACTGCCAATGTATGCCTAATGAAAACATCCGACAAGGTAACTAGCGAAACTCTCGATGATTTCACTTTTGATGAACTTGGCGATGCATTCAATGATTTACTCAATGACCACAAGAAAGTCATTGGTAATATAAATACGCCAAGGAGAAGATCAAAAGTTATGAAGTCGAGATTCAAAGGCTCTCCTCATTGCTTGATAATATTAGAGACACTTCACCCACGGAAGTCACAAATGAGGTGTCTAAGCTTAAATTAAGCCTACATGATGCCGAAGCACGTATTGAAAAGCAAACACAAGAGATCACAGCACTCAACTCAGAGATTGTTGAAGAAAAAAATAGACACAAGATCTCTATTACTAAGATTTATGGTTTGAATACTAAGATTAATGAACTGCAGGCCGTCTCTAAGAAATTAGAGACTAAATTGGGAAAACAGGTTGCTCAACCTCAAACCCAATCACATGAGACACACACAAAACACAACACTGTTCAACATAGTCAAACACGTCATCCACCTGCAGCACGCAAATATGCTTACATGTACACCCACTTTCATACAGCACACAAACCACATGCACGTAGAAATCATTCTCATAACTATCATTCTAATGTGACACATAATCACCATGCTACACATAGATATAATCATCACCATGCTGCACATAAACACAATCACCACCATACTGCATATAGATATAATCATCATCCTGCAGCCACATATAGTCATCATCATGCTGCTCCACACCATTCTTACATGCTACATATAAACATCATCGTCATGCTACTCTACACCACTCTTACCATGCTACATATAGACATCATCAACATGCTCCTAACATAAATAGGAATGTTATTTGTACTTATTATGGATTACATGGACACATTTCACCATAATATAGAATTAGGAGATTAGTAGATAGGAATATATATGCATGGTTGCCGAAAACTAACTTTTCAGGACCCTCAAGAACTTGGGTACCAAAGGTGACATCTACTCTTGATGTAGGTGGACCTTCCTTCCTCAACTAAGAGTAAGTGGATTCTCGATAGTGGATGCTCGCGACATATGACGGGAGACGCAAATATTTTTGCATCACTATCGATGAAGAGAGAAGGATATGTATCCTTCGGCAATAACCTAAAAGGGTATATTATAGGTAATGGTACTATTGGTCATCCTCCTTCTCCTGTAATAAAGGATGTCTGCCTAGTGACCGAGTTAAAGCATAACCTGCTCAGCATAAGTCATCTTGCTGATCATGGATATGATATTAACTTTGGACAAAATAAATGCTTTATTTATGATAGGTCAACAGGAGACATTGTTTTTGAAGGGATAAGAGAGGATAATATTTATATTTTCTATCTATCTAGAGATACTAACAGTGCAGGAAGATGTCTCTATGCTCACAAGGATGAAAGATTACTGTGGCACCAGCGTCTTGGTCATGCGAATATGGATACTATATCCAGACTATCGACCAAGAAGCTAGTCAAAGGCTTGCCCGACATCACATTCAAGAAGGACACGACCGAGTTTGAGATGAGCATAATGGGGAGCTCAATTACTTTCTTGGACTGCAAGTCAAACAAATGTCCAATGGAACTTTCATCTGTCAGTCAAAGTATACAAAGGACATTGAAGAAATTTGACCTTGACAACGTCAAACCAATCGGCACTCCAATGGCTACTACAACTAAACTAGAACCAGATGAAAGCGGCAAACCTGTGGATCAACGTAAGTATCGAGGTATAATAGGCAGTCTACTGTATTTAACTGCTAGTTGCCCTGATATTATGTTTAGCGTTTGTCTGTGTGCTAGATATCAAGCAAATCCTAAGGAATCACACATGTCTGCCATTAAGCGTATCTTTCGATACCTTAAGGGTACGGTTACAGTGGGCCTATGGTATCCCAAATCAACATCATTTGACCTCATTGGTTACTCTGATGCTGATTTTACCGGATGCAAGGTCGACCGTAAAAGTACGAGCGGAACGTGTTATTTATTAGGAAAGGCTCTAGTCTCTTGATTTAGCAAGAAGCAGAATTCTGTCGCACTATCCATAACAGAAGCTGAATATATCGCAGCTGGTCGTTGTTGTGCACAAATTCTGTGGATGAAGCAAACCCTTGAAGACTATAACTTATCTTTTATACATATTCCTATATTTTGTGACAACACTAGTGCTATAAATCTCACTAAGAACCCCATATGTCACTCACGCACGAAGCACATTGAAATACGTCACCACTTTTTGCGTGATCATCAGCAAAATGGTACTATTAACTTAGAATTTATTGACACTGATCATCAGCTAGCAGATTTCTTTACCAAACCTCTATCCGAAGAGCGTTTTAACTTTCTCTGTCGTAAACTAGGAATTTTGGATGAAGCTATTATTCATTAAAGTAACCTGCGTAAATATCGATTATGTCTTGATTCTTTATGTTGAACTTGCTATGGGTACAAGTCGAAAGGGTCCTTCTGACAACAAGACGTAAAAGCCTAAGCGACACGGTACACTAGTCCTCAGGACAACCGCTAGCTGGGATCCGGCCCCTGCAGCTACCCCATGGCAGCTTCAATATATTGAATTGTGGCATATTTCTTTGTTTATTACATGGTCTACTTTTATTTATCACATGCTTTAATTCAAACTTTCAAACTTCACTTTAATTCAGCATTACATTTTTTTTGGTTTTTCTCACTGTCTTGCATCCACTTATTATCATTTTTTCATTGATCATATTATTCTCTTATTTTTTAATTCTCTCTTACTTGATCAAATTTTTTTTTCTAGCCCATTTTCTGTTCTGGTACCATAAACTAGAATTCGGGGCGAACTCTGCCTTACCCAGAGTTCGGGCCGAATTCGGTCTGGCTGTTTCAGAACCGAAAGCAGCCTCAGCCGCTGATCAGATTGTGATCCAATGGTCTATATTAGCTCTGACCATTCGAACCCTTACACTAAAAACCGGGTTCCCCTCTTCTCTCTCCTCCATTGCCACCTTCCAAACTTCTCCAAACTATTTTTCTCCAAACCCTAACCCTAGTTCTTCCTTCCTAGAACATCATTCTTCTCAAAACTCAAGGAGAAGGCTTCTCTCACCATTCTCCTTCATCTTTCATCATCTAATTGAGGTATATTTTCACACTTCTCTCCATCTACAATTTCTCAATTTTCTTTATTATTTCATGGCTCCTAAGTTGTTCAATAGGGGGAAGAGACTTCGAACCGAGGGTGCATCCTCTTCGAATGCTCCTCCTCGTGTTGAACCACCCGTTGAACAACCCAATCAACAACCCATTCACCCGTTGTTCAACCCACCTCGTCCACTCGACCCCAACACGTATGATGACCGGATATTCGTATCACTTGATGCTTCCAATAATGGTTTAGTGATTTTCGGTCACGTCTGGTGTATGCGGGTCACCCTATAAATTTCACTATATTTTCTCAATATGATTCACTTTTTCATGATCTTTGTATTGATGAACTTGTCACTACCAATTCGGGTATATATCTCAATGCCATACAAATGTTCTACTGCAACCTTACTCACAATGATACACATATCTTTTCACGGGTTGCGGGTATTGATATCTCTTTTGATGATTTCGACTTGACCGAACACCTTGAACTCCCGGAGCCAAACTCATGGGAAAAACTTGTTGAAGCTCAAAAGTTTATATTTCTCGATGGGTCATCCCTAGAAAGCTTCAAGGAAGACTTGTGTACCCCTAACACACGTCCTCGTAAGCTTATCGCCAAGTTTCTCAATCCTTACTTTTATGAACTTCATCGGATCGTCTTTAACACGATTCTGTCCAAAGCAGGATCGATCGATAAAGTTACATAGTTTGAAATCTCTGCTCTGTATCACCTCCATTTTTATGTTCCTTTTAATCTTTCACGTACCATGATGGACTGGATGATTAGCGCTAGGAAGAAACCAAGATCCTTGGTTTATGCTCTTTATCTTCCTATGCTCTTTCGTGCTTTTCTTGTACCCCTTGATGAGTGCCAGTTCCTACCTGTCCCTGCCTTCCTCTCTAAGGCACGGCGGCTTCAGGCAACAGTTGGCTCACCTGTTGTGTCTGAGCACTCTGACGATGAGCCCGATGCGCCTCCTCTTGGACAGGATCCTCCCCCTCCTCCTGCTACTCTTGAGTCACTCCAGACTATGCTCCGCGATCGATTCACCTTAGAGGATGATCACTGGACTCAGCTTGACTACCAGACTACCTTGCAGATGAGTGCCATTAGCAACTCACTACACGATATTCGGTACTCTATGTCCCGGTATCCTTCTATGCCTATTCCCATGGAGCGGGACCCTGCTCGCGATGGATACCGTATCGATGACCCTTGGGTTACTCGGTACCTGGATCCGGATGCGGCCTTCGTGGACCCTCGTCGTTCATTAACTGATCCATCCGACGACGGTGGGCCTTCACGAGCTCGATGATGGATATGGATTTCTCTTTGCTGATGCTGCTGAGGATCGTAGTTTATGCTTTTCTGTTTTTTTTAGTTGATGTAGTTGTTTTTATTTCTGTACTTTGGTTGTACTAGAACTCATTATGTGACTCTTGGAGACATTTTTATTATGCAGTTTCTTAGTTTTATGCAGTTTATCATTTTTTGTGTGCTTGCCATTCATTCTTCTGGTTGTTTGATAAATGCCAAAAGGGGGAGAAATATTTTGCTATATTCATCATCATATCATATTTTCTAGCATTGTGTATATGTGCTTTGGGAAAGAATGTTTTATCAGAACAACAGGAACAGAGCAATGTTTACGGGGGAGCTATTGATAGCTCTGCACTGATTACGGGGGAGCTACGCTACTGCTCTTTAATGTGTCCAGGTATGAATATTGAATATACAAATATCATTTTGTCAATTATCAATATGGGAGAGATTGTTGACACAAAATCAACGGTCAACCAAATATTGATACAATTGACGACATGATACTTGTAATATTTTAATACGACACATGAAGACTGAACTCAGTACAAGACGGACGACAGCTCGCACCTGCTATGCTCAATGTTTTGAGTTTGTATTTTACATTTTTATTGAGTCTAGAAATATGTAAACTGAGTCGTACTGAGCAATTTGAGACTTAACCTATTCCTATACCTCAACCCAAAAGTCCCACCAAAATCCAAATGGCCCATTTACCCATTGGACCAGTTTTGTGCTCTGGAGGCAGAGTTCGGGCCGAACTCTGCCTCCTAAATTTCAGGACCCTAATTTTTCGGGTTGGCTGGATGCAAGTTGTCCAATGGCCAAATTTTTGAATATTTGACCCAGAATTCTGGCCGAATTCTGCCTGTATGGTATCCTATAAATAGGCCATGAATTCTTTCATTTTCATTCATCCAATCTTCTCTTCTCTTCTATCTAAAGTCTTATACAAGCCATACCCTTCTCATCAACTAGCCACAAGCTCCCTAAGCCTCAAAGTGCTTAGTACTTTTTCAGTTAGGAGTTTGTGCAAGAATTCAAGAAGTCGCTTGGAAAATTCTAAGCATCGCCACTGCGATCTCTGTAAGAAGTTGAAGTGCTCTTCTGAAGAAAAGGCACGGGGTGTAACTACTATTTCACAAATAATGGATTTAATCCTGAGCTAGAGTTCTCAGGCCTGGACTAGTACTCCACGAGGGAAACCAGGTTAAAATTGGTTGTGTTTGCGTATGCTTTTTTGCTCTTTACTATTTTCGCATTTACTCTGATTATTTACTATTGGTGAAAGAGTTTAATTTTTAATTGGACATTATTGTCATAAACTCTATTTACCCCCCCTCTAGAGTTGCCTATTTGTTCTTCAGGATAGTGCAGTGGCGTGCTTTAACCAGTGTATTAGCCCTGGTAGGGAAGGCCGAGCCATAGTGATGTTCTAACTAGGAAAACCAGGCCAAGTTGCGACCTAACCTTTATAGTTGTTTTAATTATTTATTAATTAATTTATTGATATATAGAAGACCAAGTTGTACCAAATTGGACCCGAACTGAGCCCAAGCCCATGTAGTCATGCGGTACGTCCAATTACATTCGTGTTGATGCATCTTGGTATGATTGTGTCGTATTCCATTTTAGTGATCTAATGAATATTTCTAAGTATTCTTATTTAAATACTATAAATATCATTATTAGTTGATATTCAATGATATTTGCTTAAAATAGGTCTTGTACATTTTTGGGATTATTAGACGGTACATGATGGTATATATGCCATTATTGGTTTATTGAATTTCGTTATTATTATTATTATTATTTTTATTGAGGTTATATAATATTAATGTAATTATTGTGGTTATTAAATATAAATTATTTATTATTATTAGTTATTATCATTTTATTCTTTATCAAAAGAAATATGTGTATATATAAATATAATATATATATATATATATATATATATATATATATATATATATATATATATATATATATATGTGTGTGTGTGTGTGTGTGTGTGTGTGTGTGTGTGTGTGTGTGTGTGTGTGTGTGTGTGTGTGTGTGTGTGTGTGTATACTATAATATAGATATATATATGCGTATAAAAATACAGATATATATATGTGTGTGGATGTATAGATAAATATACAGGTCCATGTGTGTGAATATATATAAATATATTATCTGTGTGTATGTGTATGCATATATAATATATATTATATATGTATGTATGTGTGTATATATATATATATATATATAGATATTATATAGACGTATACGTGTATATATATATATATATATATATATATATATATATATATATATATATATATATATATATATGTGTGTGTGTGTGTGTGTGTGTGTGTGTGTGTGTGTGTGTGTGTGAGTATATATATATATATATATATATATATATATATATATATATATATATATATATATATATATGGAGTTATATATATAATAAGAAAAGAGGAATAAAAGAAAACAAACACCCACACCCCAGCCCATTCGGGCTAGGCCCAGCCGAGCTCCCCACGAGCCAGGCCCACATACCAAGCTTTCCAGCCCAGCAAGGCCAGCCAAGCCCAGCTTGAGCTGAGCCAAACAGGAGCCCCCGCACACACAGCGTCTGAACCGAGAGT
Organism: Iris pallida; assembly: GCA_029216955.1. Classification (NCBI taxonomy): domain Eukaryota; kingdom Viridiplantae; phylum Streptophyta; class Magnoliopsida; order Asparagales; family Iridaceae; genus Iris; species Iris pallida. Next base: position 6,354,051 of record JANAVB010001399.1, on the reverse strand, counting down.
ATATAGATAGACCGAGAAAGAGAAGAGGGAGATCGAAAACGCCTAAACCCTAATTTTCTTATCCCAACCCAGTGCCGACCTGGCCATGGCACAGCCACGCGCCACCACGGGGCCACCGGAGGCCGGCCAGGTCGCCTGACCGCTGGCCAACCGCGCGCACAGGCGCGGGACAGAGCAGCAGCGCAGCGACTCGGGAAGCCGAGTTCGTGGTTATTTTTCCGCTTCCGTGGTGCGTCGTTTCGCGAACCGATTGCTTAGGTATGACCCCAACACGACCATCTTTAAACCCCAACTATTATTTTCTGTTACAAATGCGTGATCGACCCAGGAAATCGACGTGAAGTCGATGGAAAATCAGTCCAAAACAGGACAGAGAAACCAGTCCATACACCCATGTTTGAAGATCGATTCTGGTCGATCTTGTAACAATTTAGAAGTTGTACTTGAATACAGTTATAGACAGCATGTAGGACAACAAAACCCATCAGATAGATTAATTTTTTGTTCACAGTTTAATGAGTAATTGGATTGTAAAGTTTTGGATAAACCTGTTTTGAAAATCATGAGAACCCCCGATACGACGTGCGTTCCGCCATTCCGGGCAATGTGGTCGCGAACTGAAAGCATCGAAAGGTGCGTATCGGCTTTGTGGACGTGTGGACTTTGACAAAATTCAAATTGGTCGCGTGTGCACGACGAATTTGATGCGTATCCGTTGAAATTCACAGTATCGACCTCTTTGAAAATTTTCTAATTACTTTGTGCACGCTCGTCAGATCGAGACGAAACTTGCGCCAACAGGACCGTATCATTTTTCTGGTCCTGTATACCAAGTTTGGTCCAATTCTGAGACAATTGATCGGATCGTCGTTTTACGGGCCCCACGATCCGATTCAACAGGCAATTTTATGCACGGCCCACCAAAATCCAACATTGGACGTACGGTTGGGTTCGTATCGAAAAACTAGATCCGTAGACATATAGTTTGACGACTTTAGAGACCTTTGACTCTGGCACGCTTTTCAGTGCAAAACGGGTCCAACGGCGGACATCGTTTTTGCCCGAAATTATCGTTTTGCCCCTGTATCCAGAATTGGACTTAAGGACAGGCAATCCTAGCTAATTTCACTATTCTGAGAATGTTGGTAACGTTTATTTCAACTTTCGAAGACAATTGTGATGACTTAGACTTTCTGACTTGTTAATTGGCGATACATTGTTGGTTCTCCGTGCAACCCCCAGGCAAGTATACCTTGCCTCCCTCTACAGTTTATTTTCATGTGTATAGTACACCTGTTGTAGTATGTTATCTTTAGTTACCTTAGTTGTTATAGATTTATATGATATCGCGTTTACCAGTTTATTGTCTTGCTTGTATATACGTATTTCATGACTTGATAGTGTAGTTACACCAGGCTTGTTTACGTCATGGATCATGCTAGAGTTGTCCTTACCTGTGTCATGACCGAGTTGTACCGTGTCTTCACCTGTATCTTGACTGAGTCGTGTCTGCAAGTATGTGTGAGTGAACTGCTATTCCTTTGTCTTTCCCATAACCTGCGAGTCCACACATGGGGCGAGGGTTGTCCTTTACACCTGCAAGTCCACATACGGAGCGAAGGTGACTTGTCTTGAAAATGACCTGCGAGTCCACATTCGGGGCGAGGGTTGGTATTCCATTGATCTACCAGCAGTTCATTTATGCATACTTGATCCCGTATCCGTGTTCATAGTTACCTGTCAGTAGCCACATGTCAGTTTCCTGTCTAGTTCCTGTTTATACCCTGTCAATGTTGTAAAAATCGCTAGGCGGACTCGGTGCGGCGGAGGTCCGCCTAGCGCCTAGCCCGCCTAGCCGGCGCCGCCTAGCCGGCGCCGCCTAGGCGGCCGCCTAGAATTTTTTTTTTTTTGAAAATTTTAAAAATTTTGAAAATTTTGAAATTTAAAATTTGAAATTTTAATGTTCTAAAATCCAAATACTATCTTAAAACCCAAACAAATATCCAAAATACAACTAAGAATAAACAAAATCAAAAAAATCAAAAAAATTCAAAAAATCTACCGCCTAGGGGCGCCTAGGCCCGCCTAGGGCCCGCCTAGGGCCCGCCTAGGCCCGCCTAGGGGTGCCTACGGCCCGCCTAGCCGCCTAGCCCATCGCCTAGGGGGTTTTCGGTGCGGTGGGCTGGCGCCTAGCGCCTAGGCGGGCGCCTAGGCCGATTTTTAGAACACTGTACCCTGTATATATTATTATATGATTAAACTGTTAGATAGGCATATTTTATGTATCTTGCTAGTCCTCTGTGGACCTGATGATCTCTTCAGGTTTAGCGATTGTATGGAGTTAGTTAGCAGAGCGGGATGGTAGAGGATTGCGATGCATGATACAGGTATTTGCTTGTGATATTTCTTTATTATCCTCTCGTGCTTTATATTCAGTACTATGATATTTTCTGCTTATTTTATAGACTCATATCATTCTTAGAGTCTAATCGGACAATATGCTAATGGGCTGCAGACCATGACCCATACTTGTTCATTCTTGTTTATATGATTCCTGTGGATTGAGATATAGTTTAGATTAGACATGATACCCTATTCTGGACAGCTTATACGTACTCGAGTCGGGCTGGAGTCCGCTCGATACGTAGCTTGCTTGCTCATGAGCTCGCGTCCGAAAAGCGGGTGCGGGTCATGACAGGTAACGACATTGGCTAACTGTTCCTTTGACTATGCTTGTGGATTGGTTATGACTGTGGGTCTGTGATACGTCCTGCATGGAGATTTCTTGTTGCATGTGTTGGCTTGGCATCCAGTACGCATCGTAGTGCTACTGTAGGCCGAAACTTAATATTCTCGGCTATGGTTTGGTTTCCAGTACGCATCGTAGCGCTGTTGGAGGCTGAGACTCAGTGTTCTCAGTTTGCGACTTTGTGGCAGGTTGCGTCGAGTGGTTATAGCCCCACTTCGCAGGGAGCTCCCATTCAGAATATAGAGGAGACTGCCGAATTTTTCCAGAATTCTCGGTCAAAAATTTGGTTTGAAGATTCTGGCAGAACTATTCCTTTGGTTTGCTGAGCTAGACTCGTGTAGTTTTATTTTTATATAGTATACCAGATCCCAGTACCTGTTAGGTAGACTCATGACTAGATTAGTTGCCTAGATACTTGACATGTCTTGCCCGTCGGAAAGCGTAAGAAGCGCATTTCTACTCGGAAGACGGTCTGCGACCCCAGCCCTTGTTTGGTTTAAGGGTCGTGGATCTGCTCCAAAGTGGTTCATGCAATCTTTGTCATTTCCTTGTGACATTAAGTAATAGTCTCTTGTCCCTTGACCATTCTTTCTAGGAGTTATCCTAGTTTATCCAGATAAGGCTGACAGTTGTCCTATGTATTGGGATTGTGACCTTTGGATATATTGGAGAATTGAGTATTATAGAGAGTATTATCCCAAAATATTGATTTGGTAGACTTATGTGGATTCTTGGATAGTGTTGCCATTTACTGTTTAGATGATGTTCTAATTTGATCAGATATGACCATGTGGATTCCTAGATTTTGATGATTGTGCGATTGTTTTGCAGAACGAGGAGAATATCGAGGGTATCATTATATAATTTTTACCCGACTTTCTAAGTGCCCGAAACCTGGTACCATTGTTGTATCCCAGTAGTTAGGAGATTTGGTTGCTGATAAGCCTGTGATCTTTGATTCAGAGGTTTCTTATGATCCCGAGGGCCTATCATTGTTTATGGTGATTAGCGTAGTATCGGGTGATTGTATTTTTTGTCCTGATCTCCATCGTAGATGGGAGGACTATTGATAGATTAATCCAGTGGATAGACTGACTTGATGATTAGAGTTGTAGGCTCCCATGTGTTCTTGAGATGCTATTATAGTAGAGATCTCGACCGTGTACCTGACCAAATATCCATGCCACTATATGGGTAGATGACTTCATATGACTGACTGATTATCCTTGTTCCTGACATGACTATGTGTATCCGTGCTATGATTTCTAGCTTACCCTTTAAGGTACTGGCCCTGTTATTGTACTGAGGTGCTTCATGTTTACTGGCGCACTGAGGTATCACTACAACAAATAGGACATACAATAGAAGTTTATCTATAGCGTTCAAGCCTCCCTGCTATAGAATGTTATCATCAATAGCGTTCCTTCCGCAGTGCTATTAAAATAGAATACAATAGCAGTTTATCTATAGCGTTCGAGCCTCCATGCTATTATAATATGTAAAGAACTAGAGAGAATAGGCAATAATAATGAAATTGTATATCTTTCTAAGCATATAAGTTACAAAATATATAGGCAAGAGGAAAAAACAAACTAGAAAACAAACAAATTCTAGAACTCCTAAAATCAAGCCTTGACAGCTATTATCAGAACTCCTAGAATCAAGCCTTGACAGCTATTAGACAATAATTAGTTTTAATGCTATATTTGACTAATCAAATCTTTAATGATTTGATTTGATAACACTCCCCCTCAAGCTGAACCATAAATATTGATGAGTCCAAGCTTGTTCATGAGATAGTCAAATACTTGTTCTGTTAATCCCTTTGTAAGAATATCAGCGAGTTGTTCAGTAGTGGAAATATGTTCAATGCTAATAATTCCTTTGTCAATCTTCTTCTTGATAAAGTGTCGATCAACCTCAACATGTTTCGTCCTGTCATGATGAACATGATTATGAGCAATACTAATGGTAGACTTGTTATCACAATAGAGACGCATAGTTCCTTCATATTTGATCTTCAGCTCTTCCATCAGTCTTCTTATCCAAATTACTTCGCATACTCCATGAGCCATAGCTCTATATTCAGCTTCTGCACTACTCCTTGCTACAACTGATTGTTTCTTGCTACGCCAAGTTACTAGGTTGCCCCATAATAGTGTACAATAACCGGATGTGGACTTTCGATCATCAACTGACCCAGCCCAGTATGCATTAGTGAATACTTTAACACTTCGATCATAAGTCTTTTTGAAGAACAATCCCTTTCCTGGAGTTTGCTTCAGGTATCTTAGAATTCTGTAAACAGCTTGAAGATGTCCTTGGCGCGGTGTATGCATATATTGACTCACTAAACTTACAGCAAAGGCAATATCTGGTCTCGTATGGGAGAGATAAATCAACTTTCCTACAAGTCTTTGATAACTTTCTCGATCAACAGGATCTCCTTCAAACATTTTTGCTTTATTACCAAGTTCAATTGGAGTCCTACATGGTTTGCATCCCAGCATACCAGTCTCTTCAAGCAAGTCTAAAGTGTATTTTCTCTGAGAAACAGAAATACCTTTCTTGCTTCTTGCAACTTCCATTCCAAGAAAATATTTTAATGCTCCAAGTTCTTTAACTTCAAACTCTCTTGCCATCATTTTCTTAATCTCGGTTATCTCTTCAGGAGTATTGCCTGTGACAATAATTTCATCAACATAGACTATCAGGATGGTTATCTTTCCACCTTCTGAATGTTTAATAAACAGTGTATTATCCGCTTGGCTTTGATAATAACCAAGACTCTTAATCACTGTTGAAAAACGATCAAACCATGCCCGTGGGGATTGCTTCAAACCGTAGAGAGACTTTTTTAGTTTACATACAGTTCGAGTATCCATCTTTTCTTCAAATCCTGGCGGTTGTTCCATGTAGACTTCTTCTTCAAGCTCTCCATTCAAAAAAGCAATTTTCACATCAAGTTGGTGTAATGGCCAGTCGAAATTTGCTGCCAAAGAAAGTAAGATTCGAACAGTATTGAGTTTGGCTACTGGAGCAAAAGTTTCTGTATAATCAATCCTATATGTTTGAGTAAAACCCTTGGCCACCAGCCGAGGTTTATATCGATCAATAGACCCGTTTGCCTTATACTTCACTGTGAATACCCATTTGCATCCCACAGCCCTCTTGTCTTTCGGTAATTGCATCAAATCCCAGGTGTTGTTTTCTTTAAGTGCACACATTTCCTCTAGGACAGCTTTCTTCCATTCAGGAACATTTAATGCCTCCTCTATTGACCTGGGAATAGTAATGCTAGATAGACTTATGGTAAAAGTACGAAATGAAGATGATAAATTAGAGTAAGAAATGAAGTTAGAAATGGGATGTTTAATGCAAGACCTAGTACCCTTTCTGAGTGCTATCGGTACATCAAGATCAAGAATAGGACTCGAAGTATTTTTTGGATTACCTGACACATTTGAGGGTTGAGGTTCCACCACCGGCTCAGCCTCTTGGCAGTTAGTACTGTCCATGACTTGTTTATTTCTTTGAGAGACGTTTTTCCAAGAATAGACATGTAACTCCTGTTGTTTGGATACAGTTGCTTCTCCCCTTGTTTCTAATGTTGGAAAATAGTCTGTTGGTGCGGGAGATGGAGATGGGTCTATTTCTGTTGGTTCGGGTAACGGAAATGGATCTATTCCTGTTGGTTTAGCTTCAGGAAGTGATAGTGGCACATCAAGAATATCCCAATGAGCTTCAATGTCATTATTCTCCCCCTGAAGTGTAGTTGGGGTATAGTATGGAGTATCTTCAAAAAAATTAACGTCACACGAGACATGTTTTCTTGTTATTGGGACAGTAGCAACGATAGCCTTTTTGAGTTGGTGAACAGCCAATGAAGATGGTTTTAAGAGCTCTAGGATCAAGCTTATTTCTGTTGTGAGCATGTATGTGAACAAATGTAGTACATCCAAAGGTTTTCAAGGGAAGATCATTTGTGGAAAGGTGAGGATATTATTTTGCAAGCACGAATAATGGTGGGGAGAATTGAAGAGTTCGATTAGGTAGGCGGTTTATAAGGAATGTAGCAGTGAGGATGGCATCACCCCACAAATATTTTAGAACATTCATTGTAAACATAAGTGATCGTGCCACTTCCAACAAATGACGATTCTTTCTTTCGGAGACCCCGTTTTGTTGTGGAGTATCAACACACGAACTTTGGTGAACAATTCCATTCTGTAACAAATAGTCATCCAAGAGTGAGTGAAAGTATTCTTTACCATTATCGGTTCGGAGTACACGAATTTTGGTTTGGAATTGAGTGTGAATCATGTTGCTGAAATTTTTAAACACTTGGCATGCCTCTGATTTCTCTCGGAGAAGATAGACCCAAGTGATGCGTGTGTGATCATCAATGAAGGTAATAAACCATCGTTTTCCATTGGAAGTTGACAATAACAAACAGTCGTTTCAAATAAGCAAAATTGGGATGGCCAAGTCTATAGTGCCATAACATTATTTTCCTCGAGTTAGAAACAGAAATTGAAGCAACACCTGACACAAGAGTTTGTCCACTTTCTTTATTTTCGTCTTCAAAGAAATAGAGGCCGTCATGAACTATAGTACTGCCAATCGTCCTCCCCGATGATAGTTCCTGAAACAGACACAAGGAAGCCTCAAATTTAGCAATACAGTGGTTATCAAGGGTAACTTTGCTCACAGAAATCAGATTGTATTTTAATAATGGGACATGAAGAACAGAATTAAGAATGAGATTTGGAGATAATCTAATAGTTCCTATTCCTGCAACAGGAGACAAAGATCCATCCGCAATTTTAACAGTAGCCTTATTAGTACATGAATTGTAGGAGAGAAAAAGATTATGACAACCTGTCATGTGATCTGAGGCACCGGAATCGATAATCCAAGGTTCTTGATTAACAAAGGCGTTCAAGGTAGAGTGAGTATTACCAGATTGGACAGTAGAACATGACCCTACATTTGCACTAGAAGGGCCTAAGATTTGTGAGGAAGGTTGGTTGAGAAGGCAACATAAATGTTCCACTTGTACTTTGTTGAATGGAGGCAAGACACTAGCTGCCTCTGTAGTTTTGTTACTGCTAGATTGGTAGGCTTTAGTATCAGATTGTCTCCCATCCTTTCCTTCTGATTGTCGACGGGGAATCCAATTAGCTGGCTTACTATGAATCTGCCAGCAAGTTTCTCGGGTATGTCCATGTCGGTTGCAATGATCACACCACATGCGTTCACCTCAACGATTCGACCGCGAGTCATTATTGGCACGTCCATTGGTAGTATAGTGTTTGGATACAAGTGCAGATCCTTCAAGAGTTGACTTGTCGGATTTGATGTCATTAAACAACATTACTTTGCGTCGACCTTCCTCACGGCGAACCTCAACAAACGCCTCTTCGGTATCTGGAAACGGCGTGCGACTGACCACTCGGCCATGAACTTCATCAAGACCCAGATTTAAGCCAGCAAGAAAGTCATAAACCCGTTCATCTTCAAGTTTTCGTTGTTGTTTAACACTACATGCAACACAAGTGGAACTATCTTCAAAGAACAGGTCCAGTTCCTGCAAAAGATCCTGCAAGTTAGAAAAATATTGAGTAACAGTTTTTGTGCCTTGTTTCATATCTTTTAGTTTTGAACGAAGTTCGAATATTTGTGAAGCATTGCCAAGGTCGGAGTACATCTTTCGAGCGACATCCCAAACGTCCTTGGCCGTCTTGAAGAAAAGATAACGCCGACTGATTTTTGGCTCCATAGAGTTGATAAGCCAAGCAAGAACAATGGAGTTCTCGGCCAGCCATGTTTGATAAGTTGGATCGGCAGTAGAAGGAGTAGGTAGATCTCCGGTGATGTACCCTAGCTTCCCACGGGCACATATGACAATCTTGACGGATTGAGCCCACTGCAAGTAATTGGAACCATCAAGTTGTTGACACAAAGTCACAGTCAACCAAATATTGACTACATTGACTAAATAATATCTGTATAAATTCAATACGACACACGACGTCTGTATTCAGTTCAGGACAGACAACAGCTCAGTTTCCGACTCTCAGTGTATTTTCGAGTCTGTACTTTTACATTTTATTGAGTCTAGAAGTATGTACTCTGAGTTATGCTGAGCTCTTGGAACTTAGTCTATAAGCCTACCCAAAATCCCAAGCTCCACCAAAACAAAAATTGCCCACAAGTCCCACTTAGGACCACTCTGTGCTCTGGAGACAGAGTTCGGGCCGAACTCTGCCTCCACACAGAGTTCGGGCCGAACTCTGTCCCCCTAGAAATCAGGAACCCTAATTTTAGGGTTAGCTGGTTGCTAGCTGTCCAACGGCCAAATTTTTGAATTTTCCTACCCGAATTCTGGCCGAATTCTGCCTCTAAAAATACTATAAATAGGGCATAAATTCTCTCATTTCAATTCACTCAATCTTCTCTTCTCTTCTCTCCTACAAGCTCAATAAGCCATACCCTTCCTATCTACTAGCCACAAGCCTCCTAAGTCTCGAGTGCTCAGCATCTCTCAGTTAGGATTCATGTGCAAGAGTGAAGAAGTCGCTTGGACAATTTCAAGCAAATCGCCACTGCGATCCTCTGTTAGAAGTTGACGTGCTCTTCTGAAGAAAAAGCACGGGTTGTAAGCTACTATTTCACAAATAGTGGATTTAATCCTGAGCTAGAGTTCTCAGGCCTGGACTAGTCCTCCACGAGGAAAACCAGGTTAAAATCGTTGTGTTTGCGTATGCTCTTCTGCTCTTCATTTATTTTCCGCACTTTACTCTGAATTTTTATTGTTGGTGAAAGAGTTATTTTTAATTGGCTATTTTTCTATATAAACTCTATTCACCCCCCTCTAGAGTTGCCAAACTGTTCTTCACAAGTTTGTGAGAGGTGATGTGGAGGGAACCAGGATGGTATAGGGAACCATGATCGCCTCCGTGAAAAGAAACCGTTGAGCTTCCGGCCTGAGTTTGGCCGGACTTGACAGATGTAGCGTCATCGCCGTGAGTAGCTCCGGTCTTGATAGAATCGCCCATGAGAGATTAGCCCTTAGGCTTTGATACCATGTAAAGAACTAGAGAGAATAGGCAATAATAATGAAATTGTATATCTTTCTAAGCATATAAGTTACAGAATATATAGGCAAGAGGAAAAAACAAACTAGGAAACAAACTAATTCTAGAACTCCTAAAATCAAGCCTTGACAGCTATTATCAAAACTCCTAGAATCAAGCCTTGACAGCTATTAGACAATAATTAGTTTTAATGCTATATTTGACTAATCAAATCTTTAATGATTTGATTTGCTAACATAATACAATCATCCATAGCGTTCATATTGAAGTGCTATTATACGTTCATACAATAGCAGTTTATCTATAGCGTTGAAGCCTCCCTGCTATTAGAATGTCATTATCAATAGCGTTCATTATGCAGTGTTGTTAACAGAACTTTATATAGCGTGTTATGAACGCTGTTAAAGGTATAGTTTTTTCTGAACGTTGCTTTGTCCATATGTCTAGGGGTGAGCATTATTCGGTTTTTGGTCCGAAATCCGAACCGAACCTAATCGAATAAGAGATTTGGTTCGGTTTGAAAAAAATCGGTTCAGTTTCGATTTCGAAAATACTAAAATTTCTTATTCGGTTTCGGTTTAATCCCACTAACCTTTCAGAAATTTTATCTAAAATTCCTCTCCCTAGTAAACCGAATAAGAAAATTTAGTAATATATATACGAAATATATCTTTGTACATTTAGTTACTATATATATTGACAACAAAAAATTATAAATAAATTGAAATATTGGTTAAACCAAATAAACTGAAAATTGAACAGATTTATTCCGTTCGGTTTGGTTCGGTACGGGATATTTCGGTTGGTTTCATTTTTTATTATTCGATTTTCGGTCGAATTCGGTATTTGGTAATTCGGTTCGATTAACCGAGTTAATCGAATGCTCACAATTGAACTATCTACTGTTCCAATCATAGGAGAAGCAACACAGTTTTCTAGTTTATATTAAAAAATAAGTTATAGGAGCGATTCAGTTTTGTTGTATAATTTATAGCGTTCTCGATAGCGGGCGATCCCGTCCGTTGGATTTTTAGAAATTAAATCGGTACCGTCCATAGCAAAATGATATGTCTTATGTTTGAAAATGAATACTCATTTAGGGCATGCATTTTTGCGTGTTGTAATTAGAGACTCATTTACGACATGCATTTTTGTGCATTGTAATTGAAGACCCATATTCCAGGTAAAAAATGATAAAAAAATAAAAATAATAATAACTGAGAAAACAACAAAAAAATCTTTTAAAAAAAAATCATTCTTAAAAAAAACTATTGAACTTTTTTCAAAAAAAAGCAAAAAAAAACAATAAATAAATAAATAAGAAATATTTTTTGAAAAAAAATAATAGTATATAAAATTATATTCTTAAGGGATATAATGATTATATTTTGTGTATAAAATATTTATTGAAATATACCCAATTTTTGAAAATAAATTTTTATAACATAAATTAAATATAAAAATAAAACGTTTATCCTAAATTGTGCAAAAAGAAAAGATGATAACAGAAAGTTTAAAATTTAAATTTTCATACAACTTTTCATTTCCCTCTTAAAGATCCTTCCACAAATTTTCACTTTTAATTTCCCACTTAACCTTTTTTCGATTCCCGCACAAATTTTCACTTAATTGTGTCCCTTGGATCCTCATCCAAGGGCTAGGCCCAATTCCCAAATCAAACACCTCTAATTAACCATCTTCATCTTTCTAGCTTCCTTAAGAAGAGAAAAATAGCAGTTCAAAATAAAGCAGCAGTCAGGAGCAAGGTTGTAAAAATCGCTAGTCGGCCGCTAGTCGGTTCGTGGGGACTACGGATTAATCGGACTACTCGAGGACTACTCGGGGACTAGTCGGATTAGTCGGTTTAGAATTTTTAATGAATATATATATATATATATATATATATATATATATATATATATATATATATATATATATATATATATATATAATATGTTATAAAAATATTTAAAAAATAATATTTTAATTGTTGAACTTTTAATTATCGCAGACTGCAGTGCATTTACTTATTCATTATTTTGCATAAATTTCTATTTCGATAAATATTTAAATAATATGTTAATAACTTACTATTTTGTACGAAGAGTTACAGCCGCAGTAGCAAGCAAAAGCAAAAAAAAGTAACAAGCAAAAATTAAAAAAAGAGCCACAACAACAGTAACAAAGAGAACAAAGCAAAAGTAAAAATAAAAAAAGAGTAGGCTAGTCACTTTTTTCAAAAATAGAAAAAGGCAGCAACAAAGTAAAGAGTCGACGACGGCTGCCTTGACGAAGTCGACGTCAGCCCAGACTAGTACCAATTTAGCTAATTTTTGGATGGACCAGCCCCTAATCGAGTCGACGGTGGCCGACAAGTGACTAGTCGGGGACTAGCCCCTAGTCGAGTCGCCGACGGCCGACTAGCGACTAGTCGGGGACTAGTCGGCCGCCTAGAGAGATTTTTACAACACTGGTCAGGAGGGGTTTGCGATCCCTAGCGGGGGTTTGGTGCGCTTGAGAAGCCGGCGAGACATAGAGAATATGATGGAGAGGATGCGTAAGGAGAGGCAAAGGACTATGGAGGCGTTGGCTGAGAGGCATGTCGTGTCACAACCTCCATTAAGAATTAAATATTTTAATGGTTGGATTATAATGGATCAATGATTCTCCCATTTGGACCCGAATCTCTGGCTATAAATTTCCCCATCTACAGACCATTTCATTTCCCCCTTCCCCAGAAACCCTAGCTTCCCTCCTCTAGGGGTGAGAAAATACCGACCGATACCGAAAAACCGACCGAATACCGATTAAAAATATTTCGAAAAACCAAACCGAAATTATGTACCGATACCGAGTTGCCGAACCGACTAAATTACGATATAATGGTAATGGTAACGGTTTGAGTGTAATACCATACCGAAAATACCGAACCGAACCGCTTCACACACACACACACACACACATACACACACACACACGCATACATTTTTTAATGTTGTTCATGATTACTTTTACACTACTCATTTTCATTTTTATCTTTGTTTTGGTTGGTTTCCTAGAACTTGGAATGGATTTTAGTGGACTTGAATTTATGTTAAGAATGCTAAGAATTGAGTTTTTAATCTTTTGAGCTTATATTTTTCTTGTTCTTATAGAAGTTTGAAGTGAATTTTGGTTACTTAAACTTATACTAAAGATTAAACTTAGTGACCGTGTTTGATATTTTAAGCTCATTTTTAGGTGTTTGCGAATTGTTACATATTGTTCCAATAATTTTGATTAATTGTTTGGTTGGTAGAGGCTTGGCTTTAAAATTAATGCTTCCAAAAAATTTAAAAAAAATATTATATGTTAAGAGGTTCTACAATATTAAGTGTCTTAATTGATTAAATATTAATTGGTAAAATACCGATACCGAACAAAAATCGACCGAATACCTATTTAACCGAAACCGAAAAACCGATTCTAAATGGTACGATATTGGTATTGATTTTTCAAATACCGATTTTAAAAAATACCGAAAAAATCGACCAAATATCGACCGATTATACCGAACGCTCATCCCTACCCTCCTCGCTCCACGAAACCCCAAAATCCTAGGGTTTTACTCCCCCCTCCTCTCAATTTTTGTTTGCAGACGCCTCGAAACCCTAACTTAACGAACCCTAATTTCCATTCCGGACACGAAGGTGAGCTCTCCTGCCTCTCTTTTCCCGATTTGAAGCATTTCTTGTTGATTTGATGGATTAAAGTTAAAATTCTTGTTTTTGTTTGGTTGGTTCAGACATGGGAGAAGCGAAGGACAACGATGCCTACGAGGAGGAGCTTCTCGATTACGAAGAGGATAAGGAGAAGGCCCCCGATTCTGCGGCGGCCAAGGCCACCGGCGAAGCGGTGAAGAAGTAAGATTGATTTTTTTGATTTTCTTTGATTTTTTTTGTTGCTTAATTATTTTTGTTCTCGTACACAAGTTTATTTCTTTAGATCTGGATATATTAGTACATGCTAATTGTTGATAATTTATGTAAAAGCCCATTTCTTGGCACTTATCTGTTGATTAAAAGTTCAATTTTTTGCCAAGACTTACAATATTTGATACTTTGTAACGACATAATATGTAGGGAAAAGTGAACTATCTGATATATAAAAGTTCAATTCATTCACAGTATGGGTACCATGAGGCATCACTTTTTTGGGATGTATTTTGGTTTTCTGGAGTGTCGTGGCCAATGTGCATTCGACATGATTTTTTCAGAGGCAAATAGACAGCAATGAAATAGGCATGACTAAAATATTTGGTCTATTGGTAGTTCAGTGATGCTATGTATTTTGGGATTATAGTACTTGACTATTGTTATTATTATCGTTTGAATTTAGCAAATTTGTTATTTTTATCCAGTATGATGTTTGTTGACTATATTTTTGTTGGTTGATTAAACTAGAGAAAGTTTAGATGCTAATATAGGTCGGAAACAAAGTACATCAAATGTAACTACAAATAGAGGTCAAAGAGAAATTGTGGGGGGGGGGGGGGGGAGGGAGTCCATACAAATGGACCGAGGAACCGAAGAGTGTCAATTTTTACTATTAAGGTCATTCATCATGATGGAGAGGTTTAGAAGGATGTTATGCATAGAACGAGAATATGATGGTTGAAAGGACTATGCTTCTTTTTCTTTTGGCTTATATATGATACCTATTATTGGCGTGTCCTAGTGTATTTTGGAGTATTCGAATTGTGTCCAACATGACGCAGCCTATATTTCTGGAGTGTCGTGCCTGATCCTTGATTCTAAGATTTTATATAGGAAATCATGCTAGTGGCGTTGCATATATCCATTTAGTGTTCATCAGTGGAATGGAAAGGTTTCTCCATGGGCAACATTTATTTGTTTGGAAATTTTGGGCAAAATAATTCTCCTTACATTTGGGAATGGATTGGTAGTATGTCATAACGAAGAATGCCATTGTCACTTGTCAGTTAAGGTTAACCGTAGCCTAAATGGAACATCAAAACATCAAACATAGGCAATAGTGTAGCACCCAGTTTTCTGAAATTGGGGTATTTTTGAAAATTTATTATTTTTATTATTAATTAATAGTATTTTAGTCATGATATGATTTATGGTGATTTCTAGTGTAATTAGAACCATCTTCTAAGTCATGCTAAGTCATGACTTATGACTTTGTGATTTTGTTAGTATAACTTAGTGTAAACCCTAGTTTTCCTTAATCTAGAAGTTGCCATGACCATGTGAGCTTAGCCATAGGCTTAGAACATCAAATTAGTGATTTTTGGCCAAAAGGGTATTTTGGTAATTTACTAGACTTTATGTGAGATTATGTGATATTTTAATATTATTTAATTCTTGTTAAGTACCATGATTAGTCCCTAACCTATCCTACCCTAATCTAGGGGTTAGCCACTAACCTAGAAGCTTTAGGATGGATTTTTGGTTAAGGGTTAAAGTGGTATAAATATCTAGATATTACATTGTTGATATTTTCCTTAAACCACTCCAAATATCTCACCCCTTTACACAAAAGTCCATGCCTTAACCTAGAAGAAAGGGCAAGGACACCCCCCATGCTATGGCCAGCCAAGGGCACCCCCCTAGCAGTCCACACTTCTATTTAATCCCATTCCATTCATTCATGAATAATTTACATGAATTTAAATCCTAAAAAATCCCTTCTTCTTCAAACACCCACAACTTGATCATTCTTGATCCAAATTCACTCTAGTCTTTTGCATTGGGACCCTACAACATCAAGGGTGCTAAGGGAGGCTAGCAATCAAGAATTTGGAAGCTTTGGGCATCATCAAGTTGAAGGACACACACCCCCTTTTTACTGATTTTCCTTGGATTTGCACAAATAGGTAAATTCCCTCAAACATAGTTAAAACTCTGTTTTTTCTTCATAAATGCATTCATATAGGACTACCATAACTGTGGGTAAAATTTGGTATAAATTAGAGTCGGTTAGGTGTCCGTATCGGACACGTATTCTAAGCTAGAAATCCTTGTTTGGTGAAATGCCACAGAGGATTCGATTTTGTTAAAATGTAAAAAAAATTGCATTATCATGTAGCCCTAGACATGTAGGTCACATACCAACTTGACTGAGCACGTTTTCGTGCTGTGTCCGTGTCCAAATTGGACACGAACCCACTGCACGAGCATGCGCGTGCGTGCCCTGCTACCCCACCCTTCGTGCGCACTGCACAGAGCACTAGGACACGAGATATTTGACTTGGACACGGGGGTAATGTCTGCGAACATGCCCCCAAAGTTTGGTGTTGCGTCGTGTCGTGTCGAGTGAGAAATCTCACTCGTACTGGACACGCGCTGTCAGCACAGACGCACGCGGGGGCAACTTCGAGCGTGTCGTGTCGCACGGACACGACACTTGGGTGTCTCGTGATGACACGGGCGTGTAGCCCTATTCGTGGCGTACACGTGTGCACGACCACGAGACGTGTCGTGTCTCGTGGTGTGTCCACGAGCGTGTGGAATGCGTGCACGACGCTGTGCACGCGTTGCGTATCAGGAATTTACCCGAGTGGGATTTTGTGTGTTTTGACACATGAATTCGTGTCGTGGTGTCGTGTCAGGTACCTAGGACACTAGGGTATGTATGGGGCACCAGTTACCAACTATTTGAATCGAGCCTTAGCTCGTTTTGGTGTGTGAAATCGGGTTATCCTAGTTTCGAGTTCACAGCCCGTAGTTTCCAGGTTTTAGGATTTTCCAGTTTTGCAAAATCGATTTTCAAATCGATTTTGATTATGTTTTATACTTTGTATTAGTGTATTTTAGTATGTATATACGTAGTATATATGTATATGTGAGTGTGGGTGAGTTTTGGGGATAAATGGTAGTGTATAGGTGTAGTTGTGTGTGTATATACATGTGTGTGTATATATGGACTGTGTGTGTGTGTTGGGGAGCCAATTTTCGTTCCAGAAAATCTGGAACCCCTCCCCCTTCTCTGTCCAGGTTAACACCCTCTCTCTCACTGTCCTGCACTTCCCTCTCTCACTCTATGTCCCTCTCACTTCCCTTTCTATATATAGTATATATATATATAAGTTTATATATATATATATATATATATATATATATATATATATATATATATATGTATATACATATATATGATATATATGTATACTTTTGTATTAGGTCTCATTATATCATATTGATATTGGGTAGTGGATAGATAGTGTATATATATATATATATATATATATATATATATATATATATATATATATATATATATATATATATATATATATATATAAATATATATATATATATATATATATATATATATATATATATATATATATATATATATATATGTATGACTTCTAGTTATTGGTTATATGGAAACCCTATGACTAGCCTATGGCCAAGATTATTAGCCTATGGCTTGGGGCTAACCCTAATGGCCCCAAACCCAACTTGTTGACCCTTATTGACTAAGGGTTGACCAAAGTCAACCTTAGGTCAAAGTTGACCTAGTTAACCTAGAATTGACTAGGAATGACCTAAAACAACTAGTTTAACTAGTTGACTAGTAGACGTAGTTTGACTAGATAATTGACCATTGTTGACTAAAGTCAACTATAGGTCAAACCTTGACCTACTTGACCTAGAAATGACTTGGATGGACATAGAAGGGACTAGTTGACTAAGATTTGACTAAACCCTAGACTATTAGCTAGCTAATTAGGGTTTAACCTATATGAGTATATTGTGACTAGGATTATGTAGATAGTCCTATGTAAATTAAGATATGTATGGGGTTAAGTGGGATACTTAGGAGTTGTGTCATGATTGGTGTTAGCCTTAGAGGTTGACTAGAAGTTGACCATTAGTCAAGATTGACCTAATTACCTTGTTGACTAGTCTTTGTTTGACCAAAACCTTAGTCGGTCTAAGTTTGACCTAGATTTGACCCAGATTGATCATGTTGACTAGTATTTGACTAGTTTGATTAGAAAGTTGACCAAGAGTTGACTTTTGACCAGATTGACCTAGAATCATATAGTATACATTGTATACTCTATTTTTACCATTGTGGATATGTTGTGACCTGTTTTACTCTAAATAGGACTCTGTGACACCAGTTCGGACATCTATTCATATCAGTCATACAGGGTGACAGGCGAGTACATTCTCTGATCTTTTCATACTTGTTAGGATTTATATTCTTGCTCTAGAATACCTTACATGATGCTGTCACGTCATTATCACGGATTGGTACTATATAGATCTTGTCATGCGATGTTATCTCCCTCGGGGTGCATCAGATACAGTTGTCATGTGCTTTTCACGAACATCTTGTATTTTATGTACACCGCTTTCATGTATACTCTTGTACAAATCTTGTACTCTCATGATCACGTGAGCAAACATGATAAAAACCTCTTGTATAAGGTAACGTAACTTGACTGGATCCTTGTGTATTGATTGGGGAGGGTGAGTAGAAAATGGTTATGTGATCAAATCCCATCTTGTACAAATTCTTGTGAAATCTTGTATATGTCCTAAACCCGTTTATATAACCATATCATGCTCTAAATCACAGGTTACCTACAGTTCTTACTTATCATATATATAGATATTTTCAGTTATCAAATCTCTCTCGTTTTTACATATATTCTTTACAGTTCATGTATCTTACTCTATGCATGCTTTACATTTTCCAACATGATATGAACTGCGTGAGATGTATTGTGCTCGTTCCTGTCCTGACTGGACCTGTTAAAAATATTACAGATGATGATGGTGACTGTCTTACCTTCTATGGGACACAAGAGGGTGACCTTCAGGAGCCTGAGGAGCATCTAGCTTAGTAGAGGGTGCCTAGTCTAGTCTAGTGTTTACAGTTTTCATTTTGTATCGGATTGTTCCGATTGTTAGTTATGACTTAGTTATATTTCAGATCTTGTACTTATTGTGTTGGATATCTACTTTGTGTGGTGTGGTAACTCTATATATATATTCAGTTTCTTCCTTTCGTCTGATTCCATATCATGCTCTATCTTTCCTAGACTTGTGTTTGAGATATAGAGTTGAGTTGTTATGTTATACCTCCGTGCGGAGATGACAGGTTTATATATCTTGTTGTTAGATGTTATAGATGACCTATACAGCGTTCTACCGTCGACATTATGGCGTAGGCTAGACGTACCCACGTTCTCGTGTCCTTAATCAGGGTGCGGGTCGTGACAAATAGTTTCAGAGTTGCTTGAGGAAGTCTCTTCCCTATACATGTTCATATATGATCTTGGAAGACTATTTTCATTTGTTTCGGAATAAAGGACTTCGACACTGTTAAAAGGACAGATTTAGTGTTGTTCGGAGAAGTATTATCAATTGCATAAGGAATTGAGGGTACATAAAATTGGATTGTCAGTATGTCATGATAAAGAACGTATAAATTTTCACTTTTAGCTGTGTCCCTTGGATCCTCATCCAAGGGCTAGGCACAATTCCCAAATCAAACACCTCTAATTAACTATCTTCATCTTTCTAGCTTCCTTAAGAAGAGAAAAGCAGCAGTCATTCAAAATATTTCCATATTTTTTTCCTTTTCTACAAAATCCCTAACACTATAATGATCGGTGGGGGCTCGGGCTTCACTGTCCACGTCGTCGCCATGGCGCCGTCGAGCAGGCGTAGTTGTCGTCTCCTAGCGGCAGTGGTTGTATCCTCCCCATGCTCGGTCTCGTCGACAGTCAGAGCAAACCGACCGAAGGTCGGTCAATCTCCCCCGCAGAGAGCCGTACAGGATGTTATGACCCGACGCCGGAGCCATGTAGAGTCTGCTGCCGACGCCACCGGATTTTTCATCCGCTGATCATCTCCAGAACGGGCCTATTTTTGGTTTTTATGTCAAATATATGAATTTACTGCCCACTTCTCTCTGGGCTTCTGTATTTGTATTTTTGTTTTTCTTTAGGAATCTGGGCTTCCCGAGGACGTTCTTGATGGCTGTGCCGAGCACGGCGGTAAGAAGGAGAGCGCTCCTCCCTGCAGTATTAGTTGATAGGAGGGGTATGTTTCCGTATTTTTTGGTCAAGTTATTGACAAATTGGTGCATTTGTTTGTTAATACCAAAATGTTTGTGTACCATGTGATGTAATCCGGAATCCCTCTGGAGTGGCTTCTGATTGGTAATTGTCTGATATACATACCATCTTGATATGCATTTTGTCTCTTGGTGCTTATGGTTTCCTTTGTTTTTGGTAGTTCAATGCGAATAACAATTTTTCTTCTTCTGTATTACCTGAAATGAATGTCATATGCTTAATGTTCAAATTTTATATACTATATTAGAATTTTTATATAATACTTCATTCCTCGTGCAGAATAGCTAATTGTTAAGTTTCTATATGTTCTAATTGTATTCTACTTGCCATCTGCAGCTGAGATAGCTATGTTCGATAGTTGCATTGTTGTCTACAAGTTTATTCAGGACCTCCACTTTTTTGTTATCATGGTCGTCCTAACAACTAAAATGTGTTGCTTCCTTCAGGAACAATGTAGATAAAAGGACCGCACTCGAAAATTTGGATATGATCCTTTTATGCCTTGATAAGATTGTTGATGGGGGGTAAGTTGTTAATTTTGGTTGATTTTGATCATTGTTTAGTTGGAATTACAAAATTTTGAGTTACGGACACGAGGACACGATATTCAGGAACTTTCTGAAGCTGGACTTACACACATGCTTATCTGAGTTCATTGTTTGCTGGTATTGCAGGATAATTTTGGAAACCGAAGGAAGTGTTATTGCTGTAAAAGTTGCTACTAGTGGTGGTCTGGATGGGGCAACATCCTTGTCCGAGCAGGTCAAATTTTCTCCATCACATAACAAACCTTGTTTGCTGATTATGTAGGATTTACTTAGCAGGTTAGCTAATAATCTCATTCGTGGCTAAAACTACAAACTGCACACTTCTTCAATAATCTGAACTTATAATCTACTGTTTACTGAACACTAAATCGTCTGATATGATGCACATTAAAGAGTAAATATCTGCACATAATACCTTACTGAACTTTACCTACAGAAAACCTATTTCCACTACACAACAGATATGGGAAACTGAAAGCTTTGGTCTGTACTGATAAGTCTTTAGTATAGACCACATTTAGCGATATCAGCTTCATCTATATGAAAAAATACACGCACTCAGTTGGAATTTATTAATCCTTTCAAGCTTTCAGTCAAAAAACGAGAAGAAGAAGAGTTGAGAACACTTACAATTACAACAGAATATATAAACACATAAGACTCAATTAGTGTACTGGTAAGGCATCACTTTTCCTATCCCAATAATTTACTTTTCGTCAATTGTCTGGATCGACTCGAGATGGTTTTTTCTTTGCACTAATGATTTCCCCCTATTTTTGTGTAGGTTGGATGAAGAAAGAGGATGCTTTCTGAGGAGTTTTGGTTGTGGATAGGCTCGAAGAGAGCTAAATGTTAGATAGTCAACATTTTGGGATATATGTAGCTGACTACACTGTTAGTGTTTAATTTTTGGATATATATTTGGTACTACTTCGTTGTTCTACATGGAGAAATTAAGGATTTTGAATGTTTGGTACTACTTCGTTGTTTTACATATATTAGATAGTAAAATTAATGAATTTACTTATGTTCGTAATTCATTCTGTGATTGATTCGCATTTAAATTTTGAATACCTGTATTTTGTGTATCTGTGGCATTATCTGCAATAGTATTCTGATGTGCTGCATTCTACAAATTTTCGAATACAAAATTTTGACTCTGCAATAGCATTCTGACATGCTATTATTGCACATATAATAGCAGGAAAAAAATGCTATAAAAAGCAGATATATATCGAAACGCTATTAACAAACAATAACATACAGGAACGCAATTAAAAATAAACAGCGTTCAGGAATGCCATAACACATTTATAGCGTTAACAGATGTTATTAATGAACTATAGCGTTCGTAAAGGCTATGTAAACTTTATAGCGTTTGTAAGTGCTATAACATGTCTATAGCATTCATGAACGCTACAATATATTAATAGCATTCATGAATGCTATTAAAGTTCTATAGCGTTCCTAATTGCTATAATTATCATATAGCGTTTCAAAATGTTATACATTGTCTATAGCGTCATTGAACGCTATAATCCATGAATAGCGTTCGTGAACGCTATAACTTTATAGCGTTCTTGTACATGGGGTTATTATGGCGGGGGCATATATAGCGGGCGGAATATGCTATAATATGTATTCTACAGCGTTCAGCGTACGCTATCATATCCCATATCTGTTGTAGTATATTATTTTCTTGTTTATATTACACTGCGGTGCCATCATGTTATTCTAGTTATTATACGATTACCTGCACGGGTGTAGTGCCCCGCTCCGCGAAGGCACTAGAGAGACAGAAAGATCGGATTGCTGGCTCTGCAACAGAAGACGATTAATCTGGGTGAGTGGATGAAGTCTCATTTGCTGATTCACTTACGCCTTAAGAATTTGAGTTTTTGATTGAATGCTTTTGTTAATAACAAGATGGTAAATCATCGAGTTTGTTTTAAAAGAAATCGCATGTTGCCTTGCTAAGAAATGAACGTTGCCTTGATTAAGAGAACCTGTATGCTAAAGAAAGAATTAATCTGCATGCTAATAAGAAGACTCATTGCCTGCTAATAAGAACTGAATTGATGCTTGTCATGCTTGATACGATAAGAGAAGACAAATGAATCGAATTGAATGCTTGATCATTGCTTGCTGCTAAGTATTGCTTGAGAATTATAGACATGTACAGACGGACTTGTACATGTTGACCTGAATAAATGAAAGGCACAAATTGAATGTGTCGTTTATCTGCAAAGGCATGAAAAGAACATGTCGTACATCTGATCACAAATCTGTCTCATCTGATAGAATCCTGCTAGAGCATGCATATGGTCTCGGACAACTCATACACGAGTAAATTTTGTCTCTCGGGTGGTATCTGGGGGCGCCTGGAACCGCTCGGCCTAGGAGAGATTATGAGCACACTGGGTAAAAGAAACCCATGTTAAAAGTGTAGCCGATATCTGAGTCCTTAGCGACGAGCTGAACCCAAGAGAGTCACAGCGGCTAATCATGGGTTTCCCATGGACCATCATATAGATAGGTGTTGGTTGGTGCAGAGCTGAACCGGAGAGTCACAGCTGCCAATCGGTCTGCATGTGTCTATCATATGTTTTACTAAGAGCTAACGATGCAGAGACGAATAGGGAATGCCAATGTTGGTTTTATAATATTTATGCTAATCCTTGTCTTATGCAGGGATGGACGGTCGACTATGGTAAGAACACCGAAAAGTGATATACATGTATTGCTTGAGTTTGCCATATGAATTGCTTAAAAGGATTAAATCTGTTACTAAGAAGTGCAATGTTCCACTAAAGAAAAGATGTGATATCATGCTTGTAATCTGACCCTTAGAATGTCTTGAATCAAAGAAAAGATATGATATCGTGCTTATAATTGTCCGTAAGGATTGCTAAATCAAAGGAATGAATATGCTCATGAAATACGATGCGCACTGCACATGAAATGAATAGTCATCGTGCTAGAATTGAATAGTCCCTTGTATGCTTGAAATGATATGAACTGTGGCTTTTCAAAGATGTTTTCAAAAGAATGTAAACTGACTCTATATGCATGGAATGAGTCTAGGTAAAACTAGCAAGATCACATCACAAGAAACGTTTTCTCAATAATTGAACAGTGATCGTTTCAGACAAATGTAGCTCTTTGTCCACAATTCACCAGTATGCTGATATACTGACCCACCATCAGTCTGCATGCAGGTGCAATATGCATCGAAAAGAATAGTCCGAAGCGATAGCCCGAGCATCATCCTCAGGAGCCAGAAATTAAAGAAGAGATGCCACGAGATGGCATCTGTTGCAAGAGTTGGTTTTGTATATAAAGGGATATAATGTATGGGAACGAGATCATTGTAATCTATAAAGTTCTGAGAGATTGTAACATTGTATCAGAGAGAATAGAGAGCTTGTAATCTGTTCAAATGAAATCATTAAAGAGAATTATTTCTTGTTACCATTGTGTTCCATGCTTGTATTCTGAAATATGTTCGCTGCTGCTTCAATTATCTGCGATACGTTCTGCTGCGTATTGTCAACCTTGTCTATCTTGTCTTGTTCCAGGTCTTGGCCTTGTGCAAGCGCAACTTAGGCTTGCACGGTATCATGCCTTAGCGAGGACGAACGATCCCAAGGAGTCCGAAGTGAGGACGAAAGGACTCTGCGGGATCGGGGCGTGACAGAATGGTATCAGAGCAACGCGATCCTCTGGCCAATTTTGATTCATTTGAATTCGTACATGTTCCTCCGATTGAGAATTTCCTTTGCCTACTTGATGTCAATAATGAGATGAACGTTCCATACAATAAGTCCGTAAATATTTTTATGATGCCGGCATATATTTTATTGATTTGATTGATTGAGATTGAAATGCTTGATTGAACAAGAGTTTTGATATGACCTGAATCGTGATTTCATGGATTGATGATGGCGAAGGATGAGGACTATCGCTGCTAAGGATATCGTAAGTTTCTTCTTAAGTTTCAAGGACGAAACTTCTTTTCGGTGGGTAATTATGTAGTGCCCCGCTCCGCGAAGGCACTAGATAGACAGAAAGATCGAATTGTTGGCTCTGCAATAGAAGATGATTAATCTGGATGAGTGGACGAAGTCTCATTTGCTGATTCGCTTACGCCTTAAGAATCTGAGTTTTTGATTGAATGCTTTTGTTAATAACAAGATGGTAAATCATCGAGTTTGTTTTAAAAGAAATCGCATGTTGCCTTGCTAAGAAATGAACGTTGCCTTGATTAAGAGACCATGTATGCTAAAGAAAGAATTAATCTGCATGCTAATAAGAAGACTCGTTGCCTGCTAATAAGAACTGAATTGATGCTTGTCATGCTTGATACGATAAGAGAAGACAAATGAATCGAATTGAATGCTTGATCATTGCTTGCTGCTAAGTATTACTTGAGAATTATAGACATGTACAGACGGACTTGTACATGTTGACCTGAATAAATGAAAGGCACGAATTGAATGTGTCGTATATCTACAAAGGCATAAAAAGAACATGTCATACATCTGATCACAAATCTGTCTCATCTGATAGAATCCTGCTAGAGCATGCATATGGTCTCGGACAACTCGTGCACGAGTAAAATTTGTCTCTCGGGTGGTATCTGGAGGCGCCTGGAACCGCTCGGCCTAGGAGAGATTATGAGCACACTGGGTAAAAGAAACCCATGTTAAAAGTGTAGCCGATATCTGAGTCCTTAACGACGAGCTGAACCCAAGAGAGTCACATCGGCTAATCATGGGTTTTCCATGGACCATAATATAGATAGGTGTTGGTTGGTGCAGAGCTGAACCGGAGAGTCACAGCTGCCAATCGGTCTGTATGTGTCTATCATATGTTTTACTAAGAGCTAACGATGCAAAGACGAACAGGGAATGACAATGTTGGTTTTATAATGTTTATGCTAATCCTTGTCTTATACAGGGATGGACGGTCGGCTATGGTAAGAATCACCGAAAAGTGATATACATGTATTGCTTGAGTTTGCTATATGAATTGCTTGAAAGGATTAAATCTGTTACCAAGAAGTGCAATGTTCCACTAAAAAAAAGGATGTGATATCATGCTTGTAATCTGACCCTTAGAATGTCTTGAATCAAAGAAAAGATATGATATGGTGCTTATAATTGTCCGTAAGGATTGCTAAATCAAAGGAATGAATATGCTCATGAAACACGATGTGCACTGCACATGAAATGAATAGTCATCGTGCTAGAATTGAACAGTCCCTTGTATGCTTGAAATGATATGAACTGTGGATTTTCAAAGATGTTTTCAAAAGAATGTAAATTGAATCTATATGCATGGAATGAATCTAGGTAAAACTAGCAAGATCACATCACAAGAAACGTTTTCTCACTAATTGAACAGTGATCGTTTCAGACAAATGTAGCTCTTTGTCCACAATTCACCAGTATGCTGATATACTGACCCACCATCAGTCTGCATGCAGGTGCACTATGCATCGAAAAGGATAGTCTGAAGCGATAGCCCGAGCCTCATCCTCAAGAGCCAGAAATTAAAGAAGAGATGCCACGAGATGGCATCTGTTGTAAAAGTTGGTTTTGTATATAAAGGGATGTAATGTATTGTAACACCCAGTTTTCCAGATGAGGGTATTTTTGAAATTTTGTAATTATAATTATTATTTATTGATATATATTTTATATTATGATTTTTGGTGATTTTTGATTATTTTTAAACTATTTAAAAACTGGTTTAAGTCATGACTTGTAATTTTGGTGTGCTGCTAGTAAAACCATAGAGACTGCATGACCTAGAGCCTAACCATGTCATTAGAATGATTTAATTATCATTTTTAGTCTAGGGGTATTTTGGTCATTTTGACTTACTTGAATTATTTGGTGATTTATTTAATTGGTGAATTCTAGGTTGACTTGACTTATTGAGACCTAGTAAACTAGCCTAGAAGCTAACTCTAGCCATGGTGACCCTAGTCTAACTTAGGTTAACCTACTTTTAGTCATTAGAAACTAATTGTAGAATGAGGGGATTAGGTTTAGTGAATTTAAGTCATGGTTTATGATTTCATGAAATGACTTATGGCTTAATGATTTATTTGATCATGACTTAGCCCATGGCCCATATCTAGAAGCCCTAACCCTAACCAAACCCTAAATGATCAGCCATAGGGATCCCTACCCTATATAAAAACTTATTCTTTAGGGCTTGCCTCCTTCTTTCATTCATTTCAACATTGGAAAAAGAAAGGTATTGTCCCTCTTCCAAAAATCCCCAAAAATCCATTTTAATTCCTTTTTAGTCCTAGTTTCTTGTATTAGAACCTAATTTCCTCCTATTTTTTGAATGTGGAATTTAATCCCAGCTTTGGGTCAATTTGGAGCTTTGGACATCAAGAGGAAGAATCCCCCATTTGAAGCTTTTCCAAGCTTTTTGCACATATAGGTAAAACCCTCTAAATTATTTATATTTTAGTTTTTTTTGCATGTAGGGCTAGATCTAGGAGTCCCCTAGGTGTCCCCAAAATTTGGGTAGATTTCGTGTCTGTTTGGTGTCCGTATCGGACACGTGTCGTAGTGTAGTGAAGGTGTTTGTTGAAATGCCTCTAAGGAATTTATTTTCGATTTTTGTAAAACCAATTACATGAATTTGTAGATCTAGATGTTTATATTAACTTTTGTGAAGACTGAGTCGTGTTTGGTGTCAATTTTGTATCGTAAATTGTGCTGGACACGCAGCACGGGGGCTCGGTCGGGTGCCCTGCTGCCCGTGTCCGATTTCTCTTAGGACACGATACTTCGTGACACCAAACTTAGTGTGTACGTAGCCCTAGTGACTGACAGGACTCCCACGAAATTTTGTGGGTCCTCGTTCAGTGTGCACGGAGAAATCGTGTCTGCACTGATTTCGTACTACACTGGGACACTGTTAAAACACGTTCTGACACTCACTGTTTGACACGATGTAGGTACAATACAGTCACCTAGAATCCTAGCCCTATGTCCCCTCTAGGACTGTGCACGAGCACGGGTCATATCGAGCCCTGTGTCGAGTCCACAATGACTCCACACGCCAGCACGAGGCTGTGTTCCACTATTTTTCTGATACGTATATGTGGTTGATATAGACACTATTTTGGCTCGGGTTTTGGACACGAGGACATGCCTATAGGTTGACACGAAATGCTAGACACCTGCACACCTCGTTTCACTATCTTACTTCGATTTTTGTTTGGTTAATTTGGGTTCGAATGGATGGGATTCTTGTGTCAGTTCTCATGTCAGTTGAGTTTCTTTTTAAAAAAAACTGTCAATCGATTTTTTAAACCAAATTTTGATGCTAAGTTACATGTTTAAATTCAGGTACACATGTACTAACTACTGCTAAGTTGGTTTTGCAAGATTGGATTGGGTTTTGTTATCAAGTGATGGATTTCGATATTGATTGGAGCTAAATGTAGACTGATACATGTGTTTGTTTGGAAATCCTAAAAAATCAATTTCCTATCTCTTTAAACTGAAAATGGATGAACTATGATTTCCCCAAATGAATAAACCTGAGGATTTCTTTCCTACATTTCTTAACTGTACACTGAATTTGAGTTTTCTTTTGTAATACATGTTCTATGGAAAAACTGAAATTATGGTTTACATTCCTATCTAAGGTCATGAGAACCTTCAATTCCTGAGATTCCTATTCCACAAACTGTCAATCACTCACTGATATCTGAATAAATCTGAGAATCCATGCACTGCTACATATACACATGCACAAATTAAGCCTGTCACACATTTTTACTGATTTCTGGTGTTGCACACCCACCTGTGCAAATCCCTCACCAAGACACACACAAGCATGTGCCACTTGACACACCCTAGCCTGTGCACACACTGCTCACTGTCTCTGATACATTTATACACACACACACACTGTTTGAAACTCACACACATGACCCTGTCTAGTTCACTAATAACCCCCACACACACCACTGATTTCAGAAGTATACACACACACATGTCAAAAATCTGAGAACATGACACTAAGTTCTTCACACACACATATCTACAAAACCTGAGATTACTTCTTCTTTAACTGACCTGAGAATTTTGATGGATTAACTGTGAACTGCATTCACTGAATGCATGAATGGGTTCACATTTATTTGTAAACTGTCTGTCCTTTTTTTCTTTGTTATTGTTCAGTCCATATTTGTATGGACAGTCCCATATTGAAAATAGATTGTCCTGCATTGATATATTCAGTCCCTTATCCTTGCACCAATCCTATGATTCTCTAGATTTGAGTATCAGACCTATATACCTTGGTATATTGGTATCAAGAATAGCCCCCATGTATGTAGTTAGACATCTACTTATAACAGTTAAGCATATCCTATGGCTCAGTCTTGGTAATGTAGTCCCATATAACCTTAGTATCATAGTAGTATAAGTCCCTAATTCTAGTTCAGCCCCTATATATATATATATATATATATATATATATATATATATATATATATATATATATATATATATATATATATATATTTGTGAGAGGTTATAGTTGAGGGGTAGAATGGTAAGCAGGTCAAGGGGAGAGTTCATGACATAAGTAGCAACTGTCACTTGCTTAGTAATATGTAAAAGAATTTAGAAACCATATCAGCCCTGTAGATACAATATATATTTTATAGTAGGAATAGGTAAGTCTAAGGTATTATAGGATTGAAAGGGTATGAGACATGAAATAGATTTTGATATTGAGTATAGATATCTATAGGGTATAGACCCAACAATCTAAGGTTGACTAACTAGACCAATTTGACCTAGAGTTGACCCAATAGTCTAGAGTTTGACAAAAATCCTAAAAGTTGACCTAGTTTGACTAGATGTTGACTTTGGTTGACCCAGATTGACTTAGACCTAGATTTGACTTAGAATCATGTAGATTGCATCATAAACTCTATTTATCTTATTTTAAACACATTATAACCTGTACTGCTCTATTTAGGACACTGTGACTCGGGTGCGGACATCTAATATTTCACTACTCTTTTCAAAGTATCAGGCGAGTACATTCTTTGATAGTTCTCTCATTTATTTGTCAATTACTGTACTTCAGTTCTAGTTAGCTGTATGTGATTCTCTGTTACAAATACGTATTTTTATTTCTGAATCCATGTATACGACACACATACTTACTCATCTTACCTCTATTATTCGAATCATCATACGAATCACTATTTGAAACACCTATTCGTATCTTCATGTGCTAGTTGGACTTGTATTCGATTGATGTGTCGGATTTTGGATTCATTTGTATTAAATAGGCGGGGAAATACTTGATTAGACATGTGAACATTCCCACTATTCGAACCACTCCCTGTGAATAATATTCGAACGATAGCCATTCCACATCCGGCCAGGTGTGTGATGTGCCGTATTTATCCTTAGCCGTTTACATGTCTAACTAAGTATTTTAAAACACACTTGGAGAATTTATTCGAATCATTATTAGAACATCATGTGAATCACTATTCGTATCACCCTATTCGATTCACCATATTAGAACAATAATTAGAATCACATTCGACTCATCTTATATTAGACTCACATTGGAATTAAACTCGACTTATATTGTGCCATCTGAACTCATTATGTTACTCTAGTTCAGCTAGATCTTATTTTACAGTCTTCTTTGCTATGTTTCTTTTCTTGTTTAGTTACCTTACTTTCCTTGTACCTTAACTGCTCTCTACATCATTACTCGTACAAACTGCCATATTCATCAATACAACTGTCTATAATTGCTTTATGGTTCTCTGTTATTTACTTGGGTTTTTTTGATGAATTGTACTCGTTTTTGTCCTGACTGGACCTGTTGAAAATATTACAGATGATTGCCCTGAGGACATTTGCCCTACTTGCCTTGGAGCAGGAGATGGCTTAGCTACCTTTGGCCCCGACACTCAGGAGTGATCGGGAGACTAGCTAGTAGATTTGGTTTAGTTTTTCATGTTTTAGAACTTGAATTGTAATAACTTGTGATATGAGTTATTTTTGAGTTTGTTTGAGATATTATTATTTAGTAGTTTATAAATGTTGTTATTTAATTTTTAGTTAAACTTCTGTGTTATCTTATCGTGCTTAGACTGTGATTGAGATTTCATTATATCTATACTTGTCCTCCGTTCGGAGTTGAGATTTGACAAGTACGTTGTATAATTACGTAAGTTGTTGATTAGATAGTAACCTAGGACAGCGTTCTACCGCCGACACTGCGGCGTAGGCTGGACGTACCCACTTCTCGTGCCCTTACTCTAGGGTACGGGTCATGACACGTATGGGAACGAGATTATTGTAATCTGTAAAGTTCTGAGAGATTGTAATATTGTATCAGAGAGAATCGAGAGCTTGTAATCTGTTCAAATGAAATCAATAAAGAGAATTGTTTCTTGTTACCATTGTGTTCCATGCTTGTATTCTGAAATATGTCCGCTACTTCTTCAATTATCTGCGATACGTTCCGCTGCGTATTGTCAACCTTGTCTATCTTGTCTTGTTCCAGGTCTTGGCCTTGTGCAAGCACAACTTAGGCTTGCACGGCATCACGCCTTAGCGAGGACGAACGATCCCAAGGAGCCCGAAGCGAGGACGAAAGGACTCTGCGGGATCGGGGCGTGACAACGGGTACCCTGGTAGTTGGCATGTAGTCTTAGCGTGGTCAGGATTGATTGATTGCTTGTTGCATTATACTAAGAATGAATCACCAATTAGGACTCTAGGTGCCGAGGTTGATTCTTACTTAGCATTTTCGTACTGAGGTACGACATCTAGGAGGATGATCATGTGACCATGGCATGTGATTCCCGATAACTGTAGGGATAATCTAGGTAACTTAAATTGGTAGAAGAATCGGGAGGGAACGGAATCCGAGATCGTACAGTACTAGCTACTTATTTCGGCTGGCCACCACAGATATTGTTACCGTCCGCATTAGAGGATGGCAGTATCCGACTATTTTATGTACTATATATTATATATTGTCTTATCTCGTACGGTAGCCTTACAAGGGATCGTTGCTTATCATGTCTTGTTATATTTGGCCTCGCTAGCCCTGCTGGATTGGCACGATTTGAGGATTCCTATATTTTGCATTATTGGGGTAGCCCAACCTCCACATAGAAAGCCGTAAGCATTTGAGTGGTCGTTTATTCACCTAAATTGTTTAGCTTGCTGCTTATAAAGTTGGCTGGTATATAACGATGTCTTTGCCGGTAATTCATTCCCTTGTCCTTGTTCGGTGTAGGGATGGATTGCTCTTCTGAGGATAGACTACGAGTTCCAGTTAGTGATGCAGGTATTATTGGATGTTAGGGTGACTGTGATGATAGTTGGTTATTTAGTTGCATTAGTTATGGATTATTATCATGCGTTGGTACTGCACGATTCTTACCCTCATTTACTGTTCATATATGTTTTTCTGTCATATATTTTATCATGATGGTTTTCTTCGTCCGTCATTGAGCCTTTCTTTCTGGTACTTGCTGCGGTTGGCCTGACCAAACCTGGATTGTTCCTAGATTGCCAAGGACCGACCCTGTGGATCTTCCAGACTTGACTTGGAAGATGTGCTTAAGTTCCAAACCATGTAGGAACTGTGTGAAAAGGTATTATTGTCTATATTATTTTATAATGTAGACTTCATGATTATCATATAAGTATTTCCTATTTTCCATATGGTTCTCTTTTGCTGATTATTTCATTGTTACTGCCTGTGGATATGAGATCGGATTTAGGCCATAGATTGATTGCATGCTAGGATACCTAACAAGATTGACAACCGTAATTGCCATATGACGTCTTCGTACCTTATACGGTGTAGCTGGCCTATGTTCGTCCCCGTATTCCGGTACTGGGGTGTGACAAGATTTTAGTGGTGGCCCATGCATGTCTCATTTTGAGATATTGTTGGATATCTCATGATTATTGATCTCAGTCCACTATTCCTTAGAATTCCAATTTGTTACACTTGTCCTTCACTCCCTTGAACATGTGAATTGGTTCTCATCTCTACCTGGACCTATCTTGCTTGTCCATGTCTTATTCGTTGTTATCTACCTCTATTCCTTGTTTGATAGATATGATCCTATAGTTGGTCATGTCGATCATTTTACAGATAAAATATTTTATTGTCTCCATCCTTGGGTTACTTGATTATTTATCTTTGGTTATGTACTCTCTCTACCGATGTATCGTCTTGTTTGGGTTTCTTGTTATCCCCTTCATGCGTTGACTTCATGTTGACTTAGTATCATTATCGTCCCATTTGAGCGTTGACTTGATTGTTGTGGAAGAAAGATTTCATCAGGACTCTGAGATTGGATATTTTAACGTTTGTTGAGTATCCAATGAATATTCTTGTATCAATTCAGTTATTTTGGTTTTGGATAGTTCCGTAATCATGATTATCTGTTTTAGATATTATTTTGATTCTTGATATACTTTCAATATAATACGTTTTGACATGGATTTTTTATTTTAATTTTTTTTATAGAACTGTCTTGTTATATTGTTAGATGTTTTATGATTTTATTGACTTGGACATTTGGGTTATGGATTTGATTCATTTTGGCTATTTCTCAAGAGTGACCGGATGATCCTAGTATACCTTGATGGCGTGGTAGCGAAAGTTACAGCCGCTCAATTATAGTACCATGGTGAATCTTTTGCAGCCATTCCGGATGGCGTGACAAAAAATGACCGCGACACACATTGTGATCGGATATAAGGAAACTACTGTCATCGGTTTGAGACGAATATCCTGAATTTTATGATTTTCTGTGGATTTTCATGTAGGTGGGATTTCAGGTTTCTGAAATTGTTTTCGATATTTTGTATTTGTTTTGATTCATGGAGTTATTTTGTGCATGTGAGATTTTAATTTTCGAAGTTCTTTCGTGTTTTTGATTTACTTTAAGAGTTGATTTATGTAGCTAGACATTGTTCTCTTTGATGTTTTCATATTGAGATTTTATTCATTTCTATTTGTATTACTTGATTTCTGTAAGGTGGGTAGAGTTTTCATGATACACATATATACTAGTTTTGAAAATCCTATATTAAATGATTTCAAAATTTCGAGGACAAAATTTTTGTAAGATGGGTAGGATGTCACCTCCATATTTTAAAAAATAGGTATATGATCGTATTTCGTTTTTGGATGATTTTTAAATTTCGTATTTGACTTAATTTTTATTTTATTTTTTTGGACTTGGGTTTGTCTTAGTTGTTGAGTCTTGACTCTTGGTTATCGCTGCTGTATTAATTTACGGTTGGTATTATTTTATTATTATTATTGGAGTTAGTTATATTGTTGTAACTATTCATATTATTATTATCGTTATTATTATTTTACTTGTTTATCTAACTACCCTCCCAAAACCTAACCCT
Source organism: Iris pallida (assembly GCA_029216955.1). Classification (NCBI taxonomy): domain Eukaryota; kingdom Viridiplantae; phylum Streptophyta; class Magnoliopsida; order Asparagales; family Iridaceae; genus Iris; species Iris pallida. The sequence goes on along the minus strand of JANAVB010001399.1, from coordinate 6,320,077 downwards.
AACCCCAACTCTCTCTCTTCCCTACACTCACAGCCGCCCCATTTTCCTACCTCTCTCTCTCTCGTTCACCCTCTGGAACGGCCCCCCAATGGCTCTCTCTCTCTCTCCCTCTCACAGCTCACTCCCTCTCCCCCACAACTCTCACTCACCTCTCCCTCTCACTCTCCCGCTCAGCTCACTCTCTCCCTCTCTATCATTCTCCCGCTCACACCCTCTCACGTGCTCGTCCATGGCCACCACCATCACACCTATGGCTGCGGCCACCACTACTGCCACTTATAGCTACCTCTACCGCAACCACCCCACTTCCAGTCGCCATGCCGCCGTGGTTTGCTTCCTCCGTTGGGAGTCGACTTGCTTGGCCGGGCTCGACATATCCTCTGCCTTCCTCTCTTCCTGTGTGTTTCTATCGTCAATGTCCTCCTCCACCGGCGAGGCTTTACTGCCAGATCCTTTGCCTCCCCCTTTTCTTCCCTCCGACGACCAGTGTCGTCGTGACTTGGCCGTCGCCGTCGAGGGTTCCCGACCACCACTCTCCCCTCTCTCTTCCTCGATCTATGAGCCTCGAGCCGCGTACTGCCTCGTGGAGTGCGCTACCTCGAGCAGCGCACCCTCGGGGAGTGTGCTGCCTCGGGAACCAAGCCTTCGAGCTCCGTGCACGCCTAGATCAGTGGGACGCTTTGGGCCGTCTCGATTTGTGTGCACCTCGGTGTACATGTTGGCCTTGTTTTTTGTGCCATCCTCGCCCATGTGCTACCTCGAGCAGCAGGTCGCCTCGAGCCCCGTGCTGTCTCGGGCACCGTATCATCTTGATTTGCACACCGTCTTTAGTTTCGTGTTTCGGCCTTTGTGTCAGCCTCATGACCCGTGCCACATTGATTTATGTGCATGCACCGTATCGTATCGATTTGTGTGCCTTATTAATTTGTATGCCACATTATTTCTTGTATTATCTCGATTCGTATGACACATTGATTCGTGCATCATCTTGATATTCATGATCCCTCGATCTACGTGTACGTTTCGATTTATGTGCACATCATGTTCCCGTTCGCCTCAATATTCGTGTCATCTTAATTCTCGTGCGTGTCTCGATATACGTGTACATCTCGGTTTGAGTGTCCGTATCGATTTGCGTGCCTCGATTTCCATACCAGATCTTTTCACTACTTGCGGGACCTATACGGTATAGCCTTCTGCCATCTCTTATGATTTTATCAGTATTTTATTAGTTGATGCTAATGATTGTTTATTGTTGTTCTGAGGACCTCGATGGGCGTGCTACCTTGGATCCAGAATGCCAAAGACTTGCTTACCTAGCTGAGCCCTTTAGGCAAATACCCCTTGCTCATCGACGACTCTTGCTCTCCTGCTAGATTTTTTTACATATAATTAATCCTGTAATTTGTAAATATAAATGTATAACTGTGAGTAGTTTAGCAAAGTAGTAGAAATGCCATGATTGGGACTTATGGTATATATTAGTTCGATATCGGGTCAAGCCGTATCGGACAACTCGGACGGGTCATCCACACCTTCAGGGACACGAGCAGGACTCACAAGTATGGATTGTCCCTATATGCCCCGTGTTCGACTCGCGGTCGGGTAACGGCTTTGGCTAACTATTCCTGTGACTATGCTTGTGGATTGGATATGACTGTGGGTCTATGATGCACCCTTTGTGGCAATTTCTTGTTGCATGTATTACCCTGCTGGAGGCCAAGACTTAGTGTTCTCGACTATGGTTTGGTTTCCAGTACGCATCGTAGCACTGCTCGAGGCTGAGACTCAGTGTTTTCAGTTTTCGATTTTGTGGCGGGTTGCGTCGAGTGGTTATAGCTCCACCTCGCAGGAGGCTCCCATTCATAATACAGAGAAGACTGCCGAATTTTTCCAAAATTCTCGGTCAAAAATTTGATTCGAAGATTCAGGCAGAACCGTTCTTTTTTTGCTGAACTAGACTCGTGCATATTTATTTTTATTTAGTATACCTGATCCCAGTACCTGCTAGGTAGACTCATGACTGGATTAGTCGCCTAGGTACTTGACATGTCTTGTCCGTCGGATAGCGTATGGAGCGCGGTTCTACTCGGGAGACAGTCTGCGAACCCGGCCCTTGTTTGGTTTAAGGGTCGTAGATCTGATCCAGAGTAGTTCATGCAATCCTTACCATTTTCCAGCGGCATTAATTAATAGTCTCTTGTCCCATAACCATTATTTCTAGGAGTTATCCTAGTTTAGCCAAATGGGGATGACAGTTGTCCTATGTATCGGGATTGTGACCTTTGGATATATCTAAATATTGAGTATTATAGGGAGTATGATCCCGGGATATTAATTTGGTAGACTCACGTGGGTTCTTGGATAGTGTTGCCATTTTCTTTTTAGATGATGTTCTAATTTGATCAGATATGACCATGTGGATTCCTGGATTTTGATAATTGTGCGAGTGTTTTGCAGAACGAGAAGAATATCGAAGGTATAATTATATAATTTTTACCCGACTTCTCAAGCGCCCAAAATCTGGTACCATTGTTGTATTCCGGTAGTTACGAGACTTGGTTGTTGATAAGCCTGTGATCATTGATTCAGAGGGTTCTTATGAGCCCGAGGGCCTAGCATTGTTTATGATGATTAGCGTAGTATCTGGTGATTGTATTTCTTGACTTGATTTCCATCGTAGATAGGAGGACTATTGATAGATTGATCCAATGGATAGACCAACTTGATGATTAGAGTTGTAGGCTTCCATGTGTGCTTGAGATGCTATTATAGTAGAGATCTCGACCATGTACCTGACCTGATACCATGCCATGATATGGAAAGATGACTTCATGTGACTGACTGGTTGTCTTTGTTCCTGACATGACTACGTGTATCCCTGCTATGATTTTTAGCTTACCCTTTGAGATACTGGCCCTGTTATTGTACTAGGTGCTTCATGTTTACTGGCACAATGAGGTGCTATTTCCCTGTTTATATTGTACTGTGGTGCTATCCTGTTATTCTAGTTATTATACGATTACCTGTACGGGTAACCTGGTAGTTGGCCTGTAGTCTTAGCGCAGTCAGGATTGATTGATTGCTTGTTGCATTACACTAAGAATGAATCACCAATTGGGATTCTAGGTGTCGAGGTTGATTCTTACTTAGCATTCCTGTACTGAGGTACGACATCTAGGATGATGATCATGTAACCACGGTATGTGATTTCGGATAACTGTAGGGATAATCTAGGTAACATAAACTGGTAGAAGCATTGGAAGGGAACGAAATCTCGAGATCGTGTAGTACTAGCCACTTATTTCGGCTGGCCACCAGAGATATTATTACCGTCCGCATTAGAGGATGGCAGTATCCGTCTACTTTATGTACTATGTATTATATGCTTGTCTTGTCTAGCACGGTGGCTTTACGAGGGATCGGTGCTTATCTTGTCTTATTATATTTGGCCCTGCTAGCCCTGCTGGATCGGCACGATTTGAGGATTCCTATATTTTGTATTGATGGGGTAGCCCAACCTCCACATTGAATGCCGTAGGCATTTGAGTGGCCGCTTATTCACCTAAATTATTTGGCTTGCTGCTTGCAAAGTTGGCTGGTATGTAACGTTGTTCCGGTCAATATTTTATTCCCTTGTTCTTGTTCGGTGTAGGGATGGATTGTTGTTCTGAGGACAGACTATGAGTTCCAATTAGCGATACAGGTATTGTTGGATGTTAGGATGAATGTGATGATTGTTGGTTATTTAGCTGCATTAGTTGTGGATTGTTATCGTGCGTTGGTACCGCACGATTCTTATCCTCATTTACTGTTCATATATGTTTTTCTGTCATATTTTATCTTGCTAGTTTTTTTGCCTGTCCTTGAGCCTTTATTTCTGGTACTTGCTGCGGTTGGCCTGACCAACCCTGAATTATTTCCAAATTGCCATGCACCGACCCTGTGGATCTTTCAGACTTGACTTGGAGGATGTGCTTCAGTTCCAGACCATGTAGGAACTGTGTGGGAAGGTATTATTGTCTACATTATTTTATATTATAGACTTCATAATTATTATATGAGTATTTTTTGATTTCCATATGATTCTCTCTTGCTGATTATTTTATTGTTACTGCCTATGGATATGAGATCGGATTTAGGCCATAGATTGATTGCATGCTAGGATACCCAACAAGATTGACAGCTGTAATCGCCGTATGACATTTTCGTACCTTATATGGTGTAGCTGGCCTACGTCCGTTTCTATATTCTGGTTCTCTGGCGTGACAAGATTTTAGTGGTGGCCCATGTAGGTCTCGTTTTGAGATATTGTTGGGCATCACATGATTATTGATCTCAGTCCACTATTCCTTGGAATTCTAACTTTTACACTTGTCCTTTGCGAACCAAATACTTAAGATTTTTGAAAACAAATTTGAAAGAGTGATAGATAACATATACGAGATTGAAATGCTTCTTATAGAATTATTTTTCACCTATTGTATAGAAAGTTATTTGATTTCAAAATCCCAGAAAAACCTGTTTTTGAAAACTAATATTTTAAAAAAAATTCTCGACACGACGGTGCGCCCCAACAAACCGGGCGACGTGGTCGTAACCCATGAGCATCGAAAGACGCGTATGGATGTTATCAACGTGTGGGATTCGACGGAACTCGATTTCGTTGTACGTGCGCGATGAAATCGAGGCGTATCGATCGAGATACCCCATATCGACCCCTTCGTAAACTAGTTCCTAACTTCGTGCACGTTCGTCATCTCAAGACAAAACTTGTGCCATCATAACCATATCATTTTTCTGGTCCCGTGTGTCAAGTTTGGTCTGATTTGGAGAAGGCCGACCAGAATGCACTTTGGCGGGCACGCGACCTGATCCAACGGACAAAATTATGTACGACCCACCGGAATCTAACTTTGGACGTACGGTTGGGTTCGTATCGTCAAACCGGACCCATAGACGTATAGTTTGATGACTTTAGAGACCGTAGGTACTAGCATGCTTTTCGGTGCAAAATGGATCCAACGAAAGATATCGTTTTGACCCAAAATTACAATTTTGCTTCTGTGTCCAGAATTAGACTTTTGGATAGATGTTTTTAGACATATCTTTTATACAAAAAATATTCGTGATGTTTATTTCAGCATCCGGAGACATTTGCGGGATTTGACTTTTCATTGCTACCGATTCTGAGTACTAGACTTTGTCATTTCTGCGCACCATCCTCAGGCAAGATACCTTGCCATTATATTCTATCTTCTACTGTTATTTTATTTCTAATATTTCCATTCTGTTCTTATTATATACTGCATGTCACTATCTCATTGCGCGTCCAAGTCATACTTGGGTGCAAGCGATTGCATTAGTCGTTTTATTTTTTTGTTTATTATTCTGCATTGACTTAGTACTAGTTGACCACCCACTGAAATTAGGTATTGGTATATCTCATATGGCCTTGACACATACTTTATCATGAGTTGTGAGTCATATATCACTACAAAAATATGGTAAAATAGCGACTGCAATAGCGACTAACCAAAGTTAGTTGGTATTTCAGCGACTAAAAATCGAATAAACTTCTACGGAATCAAAACTCAATATATTTATAGTCGCTAGTCAGTCGCTAATACGCCGGTGACTGTCGTGTATTTTTATAGCGACTGAAAAGTCAGTCGATATTTACAATACTTTTTTATTTTTTTTGCAGACTCTTATAGAGCGACTAAATATTCAGTCGGTGAGAAACCCTTTTACTCTCACACTTTTCCTCTCCCTCCTATTATTTTCGTTCCCCCCCCCCAAAAAAAAACTCTTTCAACTCCTTGGGAGAGCCGATCTACCCCTCTACATCCCCTCCCTTCCTTCCTCCTCCGGCGCCTCTTCCACGGCGCCTCTCTCCTCCGCCGCCACTCCTCCGCCGCCTCCTCTCGATCGCCTCTCCTCCGCAGCCTCTACCATCGTCGCCTCTCCCTCCGTAGTTGCAACGTCGACGCCTCTCCCTCCACCGCTGCAACGTCGAGGCCCTGAATCCTTTCACCGGTGTTAGGTAAAAATAATAATTTCTGTAAGTTTTTTTTGTAGTTTTAAGTTTCCTAAATTTTCTCTAAATGCATAAATTTAGGGCTTGATCTGGGCTTGTCATTTGTTCTTAATGTCATTTTTCAAGAAAATTTAGGGTTTAGTGTGTTGTTCAAGAAAATTTAGGGTTTAGTGTAACAAATTTTAAAAATAAATAAATGCAGGAAACAAAAAATGTGTTGTTTAAAGTTATTTTGTTTTTTTTTGCCATTGATTTTGATGTAGAATTTGTGGGTATTTACCTATGATTTGTAGGTCCTCTTTAATTAATTTTAGGACCAAATCAGAACGAATCGGAAATGTCCAACGATTTGCATTCCGAAAAATTTGCTCTGGAGAATGAAAGTATTTATGTCCTGACTTCCAGATTAGCAAATGTATCTTTTTTTTGCACAATGATTAATGCCAATGTTTATAGCATCAATTTCTGCATGACTATATCCGAAACTCTACCTACAGGACTCTATATGTTGCAATGAGCTTGGTGGGTTTAATAATTTGATGTGTCAATGGTATGCCATCAATTTCTGCTGTAAATTGTAATAGTACTCTCAATATATTTGGTTGATTGATTATTCAAACATCTAATGTGTCATTAATCTTGGATTAGAACGATTAATTTACTGAAATATTTTTTATTGGATTTATGTTGTAGATGATGAAGGAGTCGCAAAGCAAAGATAATTAGACAATGCGATGGGATATTGGCCTTAACAAGAAGCGCGTAGCATATTTTATCTTTCCCAAGCTTGTAAAATTATTATTGCATCTGCTTATGTAGCAAACATATTATCAAATTTGGCTTGTTAAACTTTTTTGCTAGTATAGCACATCCTTACATTTGAGACTTGCATATAACTGGAGTATATGATTTTTTGCGGGAAGATAATGAACTAAGGCTTGTTCCTGGAGATGAGTTGCGTTTGCGTTATTCAGGAGATGTTGCTCATCCTGCATGGCAGTTAGAGGGACACGTGGTATGCTTGTTGTACATAACAATTTTAGAAACAGATTTACTAACATTAAATGTCTCTTTTTGTTTTCCAAGTTTATAGGGATATCGGGAGCAAAAGTTTTTTTAAGTAATTACCATGCCATTTTTAACGACGTGATCTTTTGTATTAAATTTGTATTCAGATTAAACTAATTGCTCAGGAGGAAGTTGCACTTGAACTCCGTGCAAGTCTGGTGGGTCCTAGTAATAAGATCATTAGTTGGCAGTATGTACCTGTCTCGGTAACGTTGCATGCTCACTGTTTATACTTCATCATCAGGGAGTTCCAGTTGATGTGAACCATGGATTCAATGTTGATTTTGTTTGGAAGAGTACTAGCTTTGATCGAATGCAAGGAGCGATGAAAACTTTTGCAGTGGATGAAACGAGTGTTAGCGGGTGAGCTTTCTCTCTGACTTCAGTCATCAGTATTTTCCTAGACTTAACAATATGTCCTAAGTTGAAATATTAGATTTATGTCATTTGACTTACAGAATGAAAGTGGAATGTGCATTTAGTACATTCTAAATCAAATGCCTTAGGAACCAATCTAAAAGACTATTTCATGGCCCATTTAGCTATTGCCTACATGCTCAATTGAATCACTATGCAATAAATGTTGTGTTTTCTAGTTAGTATTATAGCTTGATTGCTAGTATGGAGTTCTTCTGTAGATATCTTTCTTCTTTGTTCACAGATATATTTACCATCATCTATTGGGTCATGAAGTTGAACTTCAAATGGTCCGCAATGCACAACTACGTCACTTTGGTGCCCCAGGCCTTCCTGAGCTAAATGTATCCCAGGTAAAATTATCTTAAACATTTTTCGCTTTGGGATATATATATTTGGTAAAGTCTGACCTTGTATGTTCTGAGACATAAACACATGTAGTTGTATATTATCATCTTGAAGATTGATGGATTTTTAGTACAATCTAGAGCATTCAATTTGAATTTAGCAAAAAGAAACAACTACCACATGGTCATTCACGTTTAATGCAACAATAGCCTATTATTTTCTGTGTAAATGCTATTGTAGCTATGGTTTGGAAGTTATCGCTATATACAAATAAGTTTGTTGAATGAGGATACTCGGTTTGGATCTGGATTACATCTTCTGCAATGGCATCATCTTAAAAAGGATCTAGATAGAGTTAAATGCTTGTATTGTATTCGTTTGAATGTATCTTTTCCATCCCAAAGAGACTTGTCTATTAAGTCCCTTAGCTGTTTTGGTTTGAGAGAGAGAGAGAGAGAGGGGATGAAAGGAAAAGGAAATGAGAAGGAAAGAGAAAAAAGAAAAGAAAAAAGAAAAAGAAAGTTTTTGGCTTGTATGGTTGGGAAGAAAAAGTGAAAGAAAATGAAAATTGAGGAGAGAGAGAGAGAGAGATGAGAAAGGGAGAATAGATTATAGAATTACACCTATTTAGTAGGGAAAAGATTAGGAAAATCCATATTTGTTAGGATTCTCTCATTTTCTTCCACTTTCTTTTTCACTTTCCTTTCTAAGGCCTTCTGCAATGGGGATTTCTAAAATTGGGTTTCTATCCTACTTGTGATTGTACTTTATGGAAATTTTTATCCTAGTTGGTAGAGTTTCTATATAGAAATTGCACACACACAAAAAATCCTCTCCAATGGTTCTCCATTTCTATCCTACGTGGCAACAAATAAAATGATCAATTTAATGGCGTGAGACCCAATATTAATTGGTATGAGAGATGAAGAGTTTTTACATATAGAAAGCATCATAGAAGCTCTTCATCCTACATCTCCGCCATATAGGATATAAATTGTTATAGAAATCTCCATTGGGAGGGTTTTTTTTTTTCCTAAAGTGGGTTTCTACCATAGAAATAGGGGAGATAGAAACCCACATTGGAGATGGCCTAAGCAAACATGACATACATTTTCACTTTTCTTTTCTTTCTTCCATTTTATCGCAAACCAAACACAGCCTTAATTGAGATTTCGCCTCAAAATTTCTTTACTCATTTAACTCGCACTCTCCTTTAGCTTTTAATTAGTTTCCATTTATTAAAATATAGCATGAAATGCTCCAAGAACTTTATCTGCATCTTCTTCCTATTTTCGCATGTTTCTCTTCATAATGTTTACTTGAATGTTATTTAGTAAGAACTAAGAAGTTTACCTTGTCTTTCACGAGCATAAATAGGGCACCACATAACTGGGCAAGACATTGATTTTGGCGTGTCATAATTTTTTTGATGTATACTTGTCCGTGCCGTGTCACGCATGGACACATCACTAATTTTGGCGTGCTTCCTAGATTTCATCAGTAGTTTACATCTGTCGTCGGTAGTTTCAAATTTTTATTATATACCTGGCAAGCGTAAAAGCTGTTTGGTTATAATTCCTACTATGTTCTGAGTATTTTTTGTCTTATGTGCAGGTTTTTGCAGTTAAGAGTGTTCTTCAGAAACCAATTAGTTTAATACAAGGCCCTCCTGGTACAGGAAAAACTGTTACTTCTGCAGCAATTATATATCACATGGCTAAACACGGTCAAGGGCAGGTAAAAGTTCTTTTTTACTGGGAATGATTAGGAACCATTTTAAAGACAAGCATGCTTGCCATACTCAACATATGAATTACTTAGGCTGTGTTTGATTGAGCTTTTTTTTTTCCATGAAAAATATTTCCGTCACAAATTTTCCATAAATTGCAGTGTTTGATAGCGTATATTTTCCATGGAATTATTTTCCAAAAATCTATCATTTTCCATATTTTTCTCCAAAATGGTGGAAAATAAAACTGGCCCAGCCCATAGAAAAATATCAAGTTACATGAAAAATAACTATTTTCCGTGGAAAATAATGACAATCAAACACCCAAATTAATTCCGTGGATTTTTTTCCGTGGAAAATAATTCTGTGGAATTAATTTATTTTCCACATATTTTCCACCTTGTAGGTTTTGGTGTGTGCTCCAAGCAATGTGGCTGTTGACCAACTGGCTGAGAAGATAAGCTCAACTAGACTAAAGGTAAACATTTTTCCAAGTTCGTCTCCATTCCCTTTTTATTTCCCGGTGCTTTTTTATCTTTGTTGTTTACTTGTCTCTATTTTTTGGTTCCTGGCACTGCACTTAAAAAGCAATTTCTGTTTTCCTTTCTCATTTATTTACTGCCACCAGGAGTTCTTTCTTTTATTACTCTTATGTAATTTAGTTGATAAATGTAACTCTATGATTCTTATCATAAAGTACAATTTTATATGTATATCTGTGGAATATTATTGATTCAAATTTTGTCATTTTAGTGTTTTACAATCAAAGTATGGCATGCTTGTCCTTGACTTTTGTGGATTTGTTAATTTAAAAGTTCTTTCCTTTTATCTTTCAAGTTAAAACTTAGGTATTGTTTGCCAATCATGTAGCTCTTTGCCTAATGAAAGTAATTCTTTTTGCTATGATGTCCACCTATCTCTGACATCTTTGTTTGCCAATCATGTAGCTCCTCACCTTTCATGGCCATCAGCAGTAAACCCCTATAGTTTTTGATCCATTTGCCCCTTTAACATCAACTTGACCATTCAAGTACAAGATAATAGCTAAAGTTCCCTTCTGACTAAAATAAAATGACAAAAAATAAATAAAATAATTCTTTTGAAACTCCTCCATCTCTTCCAATTTGTCCTTATTGACAAATAGTGAGGGGATCCTACAGCTGAGGTATTAAATGTCGATGTTGGGTTCATGTTGGAGTGGGTTTGGAAATATTGAGGGTCTGTCGTGATAAATTAAAATGTCGAAATCCACATCAGGCTACTTAAATAATAAAATATGCATTATATATAATCAATTTTAGTGAATGTCCCGAAACTAACAAGATATAGTTATAACGACAAACACAAAATCCGTATGGGGGTGGGGGGCACTGGATGACAGTGATGCTTGAAATGGAATGTTTGATATTTCAAATGGGAACCTAACTAGCCCAAGATAACACTAATAAGTGTATCTATTCTGTGGGAGTGTAAAAATAATTGATTTTATTGCATATTCTGTAAATAATTGGCATGTCTGCTTTAGGCACTATTGGAGGAATGGTGGAGGTGGAGTACTGAAGAGAGTTGGATGGGTTGCTGGAGGATCTCTGGATGGGCGAAATAGTGCTCGAGATGGATGGTAGTTGTACTGGAGGTGATGGTCACCTTTAGGTTTTCAGGGAGAACAATTCAAGAGAGGGGGTCAGGGAGAACAATTCAAGAAAGGATCTCTTTAACTCTATTCTTGCAAATGACTGTGATCTCTTTAACTCTATTCTTGCAAATGACTGATGTTGTAAAATACACTATATAATGATATAATGCCTTATTAAAGAAGGGTTGTTGGATGAATTTGGTGAGTTGTTTTTGTCGATAACATAATCTCATTACTCTTCAGATTCTGGTATGCGTAATGCTATTGTTAAGGGCTTGTTGGATACTGGAGGCATCTACTGACTACTGCGGCATCCATAATGGATCTTCTCTCTAGAGTAATGAGATTAACATTGTCATCATTATATGAAATTGCTTTCTATTTTTCTCAAAATTGTGCAAAGAGTAATGAGATTAACATCGACTTGTCTATATCATCATTGATACATGAAATTTCTGGGTAAACACCAGACTAGAGTTCATATAAAGTTTTTCACTAGAAAGGGATTGCATACCATCTGATCTCAACATGTCATCTATAATAGGACTATTCAATATTCACCACAATTGCTTTGTAAGGTTTCTTGGTTATACTTATTGTTTTATTATTCAACAATGCACTTATTCAGTTGATTTAAATTGACATTTTCATTTAATTTACGTTATTCATGGGTTATATATAGTTGCATACATTGATTGGCAAATAAGTGCCATATCCTTTTAGAGCTTCTTTACTTATCAATTAAGTATATGGATTGTAATTGCTCATGTGTAGTTCAGTTGTAATATATTCATGATACCTTTATATGTACAGGAGGCCTACAAGAAATTGGAGTCTCATGAGGCTGCGGATCAGGAAGGGGGGGGGCTGGTACTAGTAGGCCACATATGCCCTCCAAGAGGAATGACTTGTGGATACAGGCTGTTGGGAGAGGAAAGGGCGGTAACGTGTACGGTACCGGGTCGTTAGCATTGCAACCGTCGTTATACTCAAGAGCTCTTCCACCTGCACAGTCTAGTGCCGATCCTGTTGTTCCTTCTACAAGCTTTCTTACTATGGAGCAGATGACTACCATGATGTTCGATTTTCAGAAACAACTGAAACATGTTATGGAGATGGTGTCTTCTACTAGTGCTCGTGATGGTACCACTGCTCTTTCCGGTACTCCGACTGTTCCTCCTCATCCTGCTCCTCCTTCCTTTACTCCGGCTATTGTACCATCCGTTGCTACTCTGGCTACGTCACCATCTATTGCTCCTCCAGCTACATCTCCATTGGTTGCTCCTACTACTACTTCTGTTCCACCTCCTGTTTTTACGACGAGCCAGCAACAAGCATTATCTACGTTCATGACACAATTTATGGGAAGCATGCAACCACTGTCAACTTAACTTTTGTGCTTTTGTATCACTGCCGTGTCATACTCTTTTGTGCTTGTATTAGTTTATCGTTTTTTGTATGGATGATGTATGGTCGAATGTTGGATATGAATGGACATGGCTATAAATGATATCTAAGCTTTTTGTTTGTGTACTTTGTGTATGTTATTAATTTTGTCTACATCATTGGTAATGATTGTGGTGTGAAAAGTTGATTTCACTGTATTTTGTGTGCTGTTGACTTGTTTATATTACTCTTAAAGGATGTGCATAGCATTATTCTTACAAAACAGGGGAAAAAAGCAATTCATCACTCCATAGCGACTAACTGGCGACAAAACAGCGACTATAAACTGGGAGGGAAAAAGGACGACGACTAACTGGCGACCCACCAGCGACAAACCAGCGACTATCTGGCGACTAACCAGAGACTAAGCTATCTGCTGCTAAGGGTCCATAATTCACAGGGTTACTCGCAAAGGAGTCGCCAGTTAGTCGCAGAATTAGCGACCAACCATTTGGTCGTAAGTTAGTCGCTAAAAGTAGTCGCTAGGTTAGTCGCTAGTTAGTCGCTATAGCGACTAACCAGCGACTGAAATTTGGCAGCGACGATGCGTTCACCGACGACAGTGTTTAGTCGCTGGTTAGTCGCTATTTGACTTTACCGACTGAAAGTTCTATTTTAGCGACTAAAAAATCAGTTGCTATTTCGTATTTTTTTTGTAGTGTATAGGGCACGGACTCGCATAGTCGGCTGGCCACCGGTACGTATGAGACGTGCAGCGGTTAGGAATAACTGCCAATAAATTTGTATGATTGGTAGACTTGGCAGTTATTAGAGATTCATATGAGTCATGGAGATGACATTACTAGGCATTGGGTGGGGAGAACAATTCCTTGACGTATGTGCCACCTTTGCACTCCCTTATTTTAACCTGTAAGCTCCGTCGGAGACGCAGGTCATTGATGCCCTCTGACGTTCACTGAGCATTACGGACGTAGCCCTATATTGGTGCCCTCTGACATTCTCGGAGCGTTACGGACGTAGGCCCCTGGTACCCTATACGTGTCACGACCCGCACCCGCTTTTCGGACGCGAGCTCGTGAGCAAGCCAGCTACGTATCGAACGGACTCCAGCCCGACTCGAGTACGTAAACGCTGTCACGGCTAGGGTAAGCTGCCAAATCATGGCAAACAAATCTATATCTCAATCCACAATAAGTATATGAAACATGAGTGAACACTATGGGTCGTGGTCTGCAGCCCACTAACATAAATGTCCGATAAAACTCTAAAGGAAATAACAAGAGTCTACAACTGAAACGAGAAGCAGGATATCTCATGATAAGGAATGAAAAGCACGAGCGGATAATAAACACAATAGCGATACCTGAATCCCACAAGCAATATCATCATATCCGGACCCCACAAGTGTCATAATCATCCGCCATCCAGAGCTGCTAACTAACTCCACGCAATAACTAACCTGAAGAGATCATCAGGTCCTCAGGGGACATAGCAAGATACATAAAAACATGCCTATCTAGCAGTTTATCATGCAATAAAGAAAATACAGGAAATAAACGAGAAAGACCAATCCGTACGAAAATACGACTATACACGACTGGAAGAACCACTACGCCTAAGCGAACTGCTGGAGAAGAACAAGAGAACACGATATCACGATGTCAATGGACAACCAATCGAATACTCAAACCCTCGCCCCTAGGGTGGACTCGCCGGTTTGAACAACTACTAGCCCTCGCCCCTAGTGTAGACTCGCAAGCTAGCATCACCCTCGTCCCTTGTGTGGACTCGCAGGTGTAGACATATACTACTAACCCTCGTCCCTGGTGTGGACTCGCAGGCTAGCATCACCCTCGTCCCTTGTGTGGACTCGCAGGTGTAGACATATAACTACTAACCCTCGTCCCTGGTGTGGACTCACAGATTAGCTTACTAACTCTCGTCCCTGGTATGGGCTCGCAAGTTAGCTTAACTACTAACCCTCGTCCCTAATGTGGACTCGCAGATTAGCTTACTAACTCTCGCCCCTAGTGTGGGCTCGCAAGTTAGCTTAACTACTAACCCTCGTCCCTAATGTGGACTCGCAGATTAGCTTCAAGGATTTCAAGGTACAGCAGTTCCGATATGACTTATTCATCCTATGACACGATGCGACTCAGTCCAAGTACAAGAGATGACACGACACAACCCAATCACGATACACGAGAAAACCAATCCAATATGAACTATAAAGCTAATTATAGACAAGGCTATATATAAACTAACAGGCATGATATACAAATCACATATAAATAATCAACTAATAAAACTGTATAATAATATAAATATGCATGTAAATAAACTGTAGAGGAAGGCAAGGTATCTTGCCTGGAAGTTGTACGCAAATCCAACAAATATATAGTCGACTGGTAAGCCATACAGTCCAAGTCATCACAACTGTCTTCGAAAGCTGAAACAAATATTACCAATGTTCTCAGAATAGTCAAATTAGCTAGGATTGCCTATCCTTAAGTCCAATTCTGGACACAGGGGCAAAACGGTAATTTCGGACAAAAATGATGTCCGTCGTTGGACCCGCTTTGCACCAAAAATTGTACCAGAGTCAATGGTCTCTAAAGTCGTCAAACTATATGTCTATGGATCCGGTTTTCCGATACGAACCCAACCGTATGTCCAAAGTTGGATTCCGGCGGGCCGTGCCCAAAATCACCCGTTGAGTCGGGCCGTAGGACCCGCAAAACGGCAATTTTATCAACTGTCTCAGAATCGGACCAAACTTGGTATACAGGACCAGAAAAATAATACGGTCCTGTTGGCGTAAGTTTCGTCTCGATCTGACGAGCGTGCACAAAGTAATTGAGAAATTTGCAAAGTGTACGATACGGTGAATTTCGACAGATACGCATCAAATTCGTCGCGCACACGCGACCAATTTGAATTCCGTCAAAGCCCACACGACCACGAAGCTGTTACGCAGCTTTCGATGCCTTCGGTTCGCGACCACGTCGCCCAGAATGGCGGGACACACGTCGTGTCGATGAATTTTATAGTTTTAAAAACAGTTTTTCGGTAAACTTCGTCAATGATTTAATTCATGAACACATATCAAAAAACAGAACTACAAGTCACGTTTTGATCCTGGTTATTTTAACTCTAATCATGTTCAATTAGTTTCAGAAAACTATCAGTAGGTTGGCCGTGACTGGCCTTTCAAGTTGGGTCCTGGGCTGTCGCTAATGCTCTGTTTTGTAACAGATATTTGATCGACTTTGTGTCGATTTATTGGACTACCTAGTTCGTATGAATTAAAAATAATTGAAGACAAGCAAATCTTATATGTTGTGTTCGTACCAGAGAAAGCGGTTCGTCAAATGATCGAGCGATCCAGCGGGAACTTCCTTGCGAAGTCGGGCGTTTGGCTGTCGCTGCGGCTGTGTCCTGTTTTCGTTTTGGCGAACGTGGCCGAGTCCAGGCAGCGCTCCGGCGAGTCGGGGCGACGTGCGTGGTGGCGGAGCGCACGCAGGTGTCTGTGGTGGCGCGCCATTAGCTTAGGGTGCTAGGGTTTTGATCCCTCATCCCTCGTACTCGTTATATATGCACTGAATATATACATCTCTCTCGCTGAGAACGCTCGGGAAAGACTCGGGTTGCTAAGGGGAAATGATTTTGGCTGGACTGATTTGTATTGGGCTAGGCTAAGGGTTTGGACTGGGCCTTGGCTGCTATGGCTGGGCTGGCTTCGGGCCTGGATGGCTGAGGTTATTTGTTTTTGTTTCTTTTCCTTTTTCTTTCTTCCATATATAAATCTATATATACATATATACATTTATGTGTGTGTATATATATATATATATATATATATATATATATATATATATATATATATATATATATATATATAAAATAAGTAATTGTAGGTATGTATAAATATATATAAATAGTGTGTGTGTGTGTGTGTGTATATATATATATAAATATATGTATATACAAGTATACAAATGAATACGTATATGTATATACGTGTCTGTATATGTATACATATATATATATAGAGAGAGAGATAATAATATACATATAAGTAATATATATTTGTATGAAAGAATTAGTAATATAATTAGAATTAGTAATGGAAAAAGAAAAGAAAGAGAATAAGAAAGAGAAATAGTAGCAGCCAGTTCCCGAACTCAAACCTCCCCAAAAACAAACCCCACAAGGCCCGAGCCTATCTTAACTCAGCCCACGAGCTAGGGAACCCCAACCCGAGCGCTAGCAAGCAGAGCCCAGCTCTGAACTTCTCCTCCCACAGGCCATTCGAGCCCCGACCCTCGGGTTAACACACGTATTTATGGAGAGATAGAACGCGACAGAGAGAGGAAGAGAAATTCGCGAAACCCTAACTCCATCACGCGCGCCGCCACCCAGATGCGTTGCTCGAGCCTGGGCGCACCCCTCGACCGCGCACGCCGCCGGGGAGTCGTTGCCGGCCGGTCGGCCCGCCGGGAAATGCGCGGGACAGAGGACGAACAGCAGGGCAGTAGCAGCCTTCACGAGGCCGACTTCTCGTCGTGCGTTCTCGACGCACGCTCAATCGTTTGTCGATCCGCGACTTCAGGTACGTTCACAACCTATAGGGCTTCCATCCCCTTTAAATAGATCCATTTTTCATGCGCTATATTTCCCGAAAAATCGACTCAAAGTCGAAGAAAATTCTGTCCCGAGACATGACATGAATCCAGTCCCACTGCCCTGTTTGTAAAGCGATTATTTGCCAAACCAATAACAGTCTTAAAAATCCATTAGAACAGATTCAATAACAACCTAACCGAGATGGAAACCCCAATCTTTGTTTAATTTTTTGCTATTTATACAGTAAGAAAATCCAGTTTGAAAACCAAGAAAAATCTGTTTTCAAAACATTGAAATTGTTCCACACGACGTGCGTCACGCCAATCCGGACGACGTGGTCGCAAACTGAAAGCATCGAAAGCTGCGTAACGGTTTCGTGGTCGTGTGGGCTTTGACGGAATTCAAATTGGTCGCGTGTGCGCGACGAATTTGATGCGTATCCGTCGAAATTCACCGTATCGTGCACGTTGCAAATTTCTCAATTACTTTGTGCACGTTCGTCAGATCGAGACGAAACTTGCGCCAACAGAACCGTATCATTTTTCTGGTTCTGTATGCCAAGTTTGGTCCAATTCTGAGACAGTTGAATCCGACGTCGTTTTGCGGGCCCCACGGTCCGACTCAACGGGCGATTTTGTGCACGGCCCGCCGGAATCCAACTTTGGACATACGGTTGGGTTCATATCGAAAAACTGGATCCATAGACATGTAGTTTGACGACTTTAGAGACCGATGACTCTGGCACGCTTTTCGGTACAAAACGGGTCCAACGGCGGACATCATTTTTGTCCGAAATTACCGTTTTGCCCCTGTATTCAGAATTGGACTTAAGGACAGGCAATCCTAGCTAATTTGACTATTCTGAGAACGTTGGTACTATTTATTTTAGCATCCGGAGACTTCTACATGTGTTGACTGATTGTGGCTCATTGAGTGGTATGATATTATTGGTTTCTCCAGCTAAGGACCTCAGGCAAGTGCACTTTCTGATTGCTTTCCGATTTATAGTAGTCTTTTCATTTCATGTCTATACATATATCTTGCTTCTTGTTGACACGCTCGTCACACGGGGTAGTCGGAAGGAAAAATATCTTAGTAGACATGTGGACTACCCAGAATTATCCCAGTGTCTCTCGTGAATGCTAGCCGCTGCGTACGACACATGCAGTGTGCCTTGTTTACCCCCTAGCCGTCCACATGTTGAAACAGATATTTCACACCACCTAGATAGATGTCTTTTATTAGTTTTTTCTTGTTTACTTCTCTACCGTGCCATGTCATCAGTTTCTTACTAGCTTTCATATTCCATATGTTATTTTCATGTCTTGTTAATTCTATTGTGTTTTGCACTGCCGTCGGTTTGTGTACTTGTTCCAATCCTGACTGGATAACCAATATTTTTCAGGTTTAGCCGCGATCACTCTTAGCACTGGAAGAACTTGGGTATGCTGAAGACAACCTAGAAATAGATAGCCATTGTATTATTTTATTAATTGTAAAACTTTACATTTTCTTTTAATTATAAATGTTATAATTGTTGTAATAAATCTAGAAATGTGAATGAGCAATAAATGTTATTCTTTTGTGATTTTGAGCATCATGGCCATGACAGCGTTCTACCGCCGACTCTGCGGCGTAGGTTGGCTTAGACACGTCTCGTATCCGAAAAGTGGGTGCGGGTCGTGACAAGTTTTTGTGGTGGCCCATGCAGGTCAGTCTTCGTAAAAGATTGCGAACTCGTGATGGTACATTAGTCGTACTATTGCGAGCCTGTGCTCAGGAAATGCTCATTCACAATTAGGATTAAAATGATTTAGGAGAATAACTAGGATAAGGGTCCCTTAATTAAATTGACCGCTGGGTAGTTAAGGTTATTAAGTAGGCCATGTAATTTAGATAGCTTGCTTGATCCCTATAGGTACACTCTTACTATCAAAATAACCCCATACAGATATACTATTCGCTTGCTATGTTAGGCTTACCTAAAATTTAGGCTTTGATCTTGTTGAACTGTTTAACTTTCTTTTGCTGTATAGATATAAATCTTATATCATAAGTTAGAATTGCTTGTTTTAAATTCTATATTGCCATAAGGAACTAGTTTAAAATTTCTGATTCTATTATTCGTGTACAGAATCTCGAGTTAGGATTTGATTCTCTCAAAACTCGAATTACTTGTGCCTCCTTTCCAAAAATCTCGCCTACTTATATTTTGACTATCTTGACCAATGCCGCTATCACAGCCTAGTTTTGCAAGTTTACTCTTTTATCGAGCTTGATCCAAGACACATGTTTATTGGGGACGCCCGCTAACCTATTGTCTAATCAGAATCATTGTATCACGGTCTGATCAACCATGATACATTTGGTTCGCTCTTCATTTAAATTACCCTACGTGGACTGAGATATAGAGATATCCAGGATCTCATCTGCGATTGCTTGACAATTGCTCTTGAATTATACATTCGCCTTTGAATCACGTAATTTTATTCAGCGACATCTCTTGAACTCTTTATTGTTTTTGTCTTTCGCTGATTGGAAAGACGAAAACTTGTAATTGGTAAATAGATACAGGGTATTTCCATGACTATGATAGTTGTATATGCAAGTGCAGCTACCATCGGCCAGCCCTGTGATAGGAACTTTGCCACCATATCCTAGCCTCTAAGGTGGGTAGACTGTCAGCCTTCTAAAGTTTTAGGATAGATGAGGATTACCGATTGATTAGAGTAAGTTCCATTAAGGATGATAGTTAGTGCCCCATCGACTCCTACTTTTCATTTAGATCATTTCGTGTCCCCGGCCGTGTCATTAATATTCGGAGCACGAGGCCAATTGTTACCTTCCGACAAATTTCACATGTAAAATCTAGACGAGTCCACCTTCATCTAGGTATATCATGTCCCACTCAAACCCGTCCCCTTATACTCCATTTTTGGGGTACGACTTTCGGGTTAGAAGGACTAGTTATAACTTTTACCATAGTACCGGTAAACTTCCCGACTACAATTAGAGACTCAACCTTGACTCGAATTCATTCGACCCAATGTATGGTTGTGATTTACGCGAAGTCCACTACACACATGCTACTGGTGTGCCACCCAATTGAGATCTCATGTGCTACTTAAACACACAAGTCACTGAAGGCGCATTTTGGACTTTAGGAACCTAGCTAACCAACCAGACTGACAACTAGCTCACCCACTTTGGGTGAAAACCTATTCTAGAGTACCCTAACCTAATAGAAATAGTTTATCTTGGGATCTTGTTCAATCCATATACATTGAGATCCAAGGTTCATCCAACCAACGAGGGATGTCCAATCAGGAAGCCCATTAAGAATCAGTAAAACTCATCCATACATACCACTACATTGGACTATAAAACCAAACTAGTTGAAGTAGGTCCCTATACCTATTATGTAGTCTCCACCCCTTAGAATGTGAATCCATTCGTAAACCTTATTCCATCTACCTGGAAATTGAGATACTATCTTGTATTGCATTTATATTCTTTGCTCGTGTGTTTAAATAACCACGAACAAGATCACAATCTTGATTTCCCAAATTTCGTTCCATTATAAAATCTTGTTCAGATAAAATTTTGAGAACGGAATTTATGTATTGCATGGATTGCAAGCCCCTCTAGGAAAATGAAGAGTTCTTCGATTTAGCAAGTGACTAGACTAGAGTAGCCCAATCTAGCAAATAAGTCACTGGTTCGTAAATACTCTTTCTATCTATAGCTTGGACATTTTCTAACCGTTCTTGAAACTTCACACTTGCTCTTAATTACTTTTCTTTATTTTCCTGTCCTCCCTATTTCGGGACGACGAATGGTCATACTATTTAGAATTTACCAATAATTCTTAGCTACTTACGTAAATGTGTTGCTTAGTAAAGTTAGATTGTTTGAATGGTATGAATGCAGTAAATAACTACTGGTAGCAAGTTTAGCAGATTATAAGCTTTTAGTTTGAGGAGTAGTGTGACCAAAGATGGGTAGAAGTCCGGTAGGTCATACAGTTACAAATGGCCAGGAGGAGGAGATAAACTATTTAGAGGAATAGTAGTTTATTCTTTTAAACTTTTCCTTTCTATTTTTAATTTTTGACATGTTTACGAGTTAAAATTTCAAGGACGAAATTATTTTTAAGGTGGGTAGATTTGTAGCTCCCCTTCCCGAAATTTTGGAAATTTTTATTATTATTTTATTTTATCAAGGTTAATATTTAGATAGGAATTATTTCCTATTTTTGGTTATATTAATTCGTTTCGAATAAATATATAAAAGTATGTGTTTATATATATGTATATAAATATATTATAAATGTGTGTACATGTGTGTATTTATAAATATATAAATGTATGAATATATAAAAATGTATATAGGAATACGTATATGTTATATATATGTATATATGTATATACGTGATTGTATATATATATATATATATATATATATATATATATATATATATATATATATATATATATATTTTTTTTGAAAAAGGACTTTTATTGAAAATATAGGCGCAAAATGCCAAAGCCTATACAAGTAAGCGCGCAAACGCGGCCTGAACTAGAAAGCTAAAACAGAAAGCAAAAGGCGCGAAACACACGCGCAGCAAAAGATAGAGGCACCGTCCTAGGCCAGGGTCTCCCAGAACAGGTTGGAGACGTGAGAGCAACGCCTCCTCACTTTGAAGCATTGTCTGATCACTTCCTGGTAAATCTGGGTAGGGGGAAGTTGGCGCCCTTCATAGCGGAATTTGTTTCTGTTTTTCCAGAGCACCCAAATACCGGCGGCTGCTACGATCTGATGCCCGTGTGAACGGGACCAGGAGGCCAAGAGATCGTAGAAGCCCCCGATTGGTTGACCCATGCGGAGCCTGTGATGAAGCTTGGACCAAATGTCTGCGGCCAATTCTCCCGAAAGAAGGACGTGTTCGGCAGATTCCAAGTTGTGCTCCTTGCAGCAATGGCATTTAGAGGCAAGGCTGAATCCCAATGCCCCGATGCTGTCGTCCGTCGGAATCTTGCGACGGAGAGCGCGCCAGATGAGGATGGACCATTTGATGGGGATGCAAGCCTGCCAATAATTGGCGTAGACCGTGTTCGGCACCCCGCCCCTGCTGACAATACGTCTGGCGGACGCCAAAGTGAAAGTCCCACCGGGATTGGGAGACCATCTCCAAGTGTCGGGTGTGTTGGAAATCCGCACGTTCGCTGCTAGAAGACGGCTGGCCGCTAGCTGGCCAAGCCAATCTCTGACCTTCCTCCAATTCCAACCGGAAGAGTCCTCCCATAGGTCTCTGATGGTGTACCCCTGAGGCGTAAGGATGTTGGGCTGGATGATCTCTGCACCTAACCACCGCTCCCGACAGGCCAGGGAGGAGCCGTCCCCCAGTTGAAGGTGGATCAGAGGTTCAGCGGTGGTGCGTCCCCGTGTGATACGGTGCCAAGAAGACGAGGATCTGCTGTTTGTGTTCGCCTCCGACAGGTGAGAGAATCTGGAGTATCTTGCTCTCATAAACTTAGTCCATAAAGAGGTCTCGGTACGCAACTTCCACCACAGCTTTAAGGAGCATGCATCCACGATGTGGGTGAGTCTGCAGAAGCCCAGTCCACCACTGCTAGTGGGTTTGGCCATCGAATCCCAACCGGCCCAGTGATGTTTGTCCTTGTTATCGCTTTGACCCCAGAAGAACTTGGCAAAGAGAGATTCCAGAGAGTGTAGCACCTTCATAGGGGGGGAGCAAACGGCCAGGGTGTACATCGGGATGGACGTTAAAACGTGCTTGATGAGGATCGTTTTACCGTCCGGGGATAAGGTGGCATTGTGCCATCCAGTGATAAGTTTGCAGATTTTATCAGCAAGGTGGTCATAAATGCCAGCGTTGGCCCTGCCGTATACCAGTGGGCAACCGAGGTAGATGAAGGGGGGGTAAGCCGTTCTGAAAGAGGTCTTGTTGGCGAGCAAGGAGGAGTGGGTTCTGTCAGCTTTGTGATGAGTGTAGATGACGCTCTTGTTATTGTTGACACGCTGACCCGAGCAGTTAGTATAGCTGGCGATCGTGCTCAAAACAACCTCTATCGATCCGCAATCTCCAGCAGAGAAGATGAGGATATCGTCCGCGTATGCCAGGTGCGTGATGAGGGGGCATCCGGTGGTGGTGTGGAAATGATTGAAGCCGGCCTTACTAGGCATACTGTTGAGGTTTCTGCTGAGAGCTTCAGCCGCAATAATGAAGATGGTGGATAATAGCGGGTCTCCTTGTCTAACCCCGCGGGTAGAGCGAAAGAAACCTGCAGCCTGACCGTTAATCACGGTGGAGAACCACACATTGTTGATTGATCTGAAGACGATGTCAATCCAAGTTTCGGAGAAGCCGAAGGCCCTGAACACCCATATCATGAATTGCCAGTCCAGCCGGTCGTAAGCTTTTTCCATATCAAGTTTGATGGCAACGTTCCCCCCCTGGACGGGAACTTCATGCACGTGATCATCTCTTGCGCCAGAAGGATGTTTTCAGTAATGTTGTGCCCTTTGACGAACCCGCTTTATTCTTCGGAAATGATCTTAGGGAGAAGGTCGGACATCCGATTGGCGATGATCTTGGAGATGATCTTGTTGGTGAAGGTGCATAGGCTTATCGGACGAAAGTCCTTGAAGGTTTCCGGGTTGTCTTTTTTGGGAATAAGGATGATATTGGCGCAGGAGATAGCACTGGGGTATGTAGCCCCTTGGAGAAAGGCCATAGTGGCTTCGAGTAAGTCGTTTTTAATGATGTCCCAGCAAGCTTTGAAGAAGACTCCGTTGAACCCGTCTGGTCCCGGGGCACTTTGCTCGCTAATGGACCAGACCGCAGCTTTAACCTCCGCCTCATTAGTGGTTGCTAGCAGATTCTCGTTGTCAATATCGGTAATGAGAGGGGGTATGACCGACAATAGCGTCTCGTCTCTAGCGACCCGCTCCTTGGTGAATAGACTAGAGAAGAAGGTCACGGCAGCGCCCTGAATCCCGGCCTGATCGTCAATCAAGTTGCCATTGTCGTCTAGGATCCGATGTAATGTTAATTTGTTCCTGCGGCCTTTAACACAAGCATGGAAAAATTTGGAATTGCGGTCGCCGTCGGTGTCCCATGTCAATCTGGATTTTTGCTTCCAGAATTCATTCTCCACTCTCAACCTGGATTTAAGCAGAGCTCTGGCGAGGTTTAGGGAGGAACGGGTCTCCGCGGAGTTGGAAATTGCAAAAGAGGACTCAGCGCGGGTAACGTCGTCCTCCGTCTCGCGGATGGCCTGGAAGATATCTCCGTAAGCCTCTCTGCTCCAAGAAGATAGGGCTTTACGAGTGGCTTTGAGCTTAGACGCCATCCGGATCAAGGGTTCAGGGTCGGAGACGGAGTTCCAAGCCGAAGCAATGACGTTTTGGAAATGCGGGTGGTGGCGCCAAAAGTTGAGGAAGCGGAAAGCTTTCTTGTTGCCTGCATGATTGCTTTTGATTTGGACAAGAAGAGGGGAGTGATCCGATTCGGTAGAGTTGAGGTGGGAGAGGTTGGTGATCAGGCCCATGTCGGACCATCCGTCGTTGATCATGGCCCGATCTAGTCGGGAGTACTGTCGCCTGTGGCCTTCTTTAATGTTGCACCAGGTGAAAGTGCTGCCGATGAAGGGGATTGGGGTAAGGTTTCCGTGGAAGGTGAAATTATTGAAATCATCCATAGCTGGCTTGGGGGGGGGGGGCGCCCGCCGGACTTCTCCTCAATGCACGCCACCGTGTTAAAATCACCGATGCAAAGCCACGGCATGCCCTGCGGATGAATCCTCAAGAGGTCTGCCCAAAGCTGTCTACGTTCTGGGGTGTCGCAACTGCCATGTACAGCTGAGATGACGGCTCTGGACTTTAGAGCCGGGTGTTCTACCCAGTAAGTGAGAGCCTGGGAAGAGTCGTGGATGGTGCCGAATTGGAACTCTTGAGCGAGAAAGATCCAGATGTCGTTGCCGCCCGCGATAGCGTGCGGGAAGCCAAGTTTGAGTTGAATGGCTTTAAGTCTTTTATGAGGGATTTTAGGTTCGATAATGATTAAGAGGTCAATGCGGTGAATCTTCTTGAGGCAGATAATTCTGTTCATCGATGATTTGTTCCCGAGCCCTCTTACATTCCAGAAGATGATGTTAAGCATCAGATGGAGAAAGGGGGTGGGATTGGTTGTGCTTCGAGGCAGATCTTGTGGTCCTTGCCGTCGTCTGCTTTTGTTTGTTTTTGCTTTTCTTGTCTGTTTTTTTTTGGTTGGGGCGCTACTGACTCTGTGGCTCCCTGACTCCTTGATAGGCCCGTCTGGATCTCTGCTATCTTCTGCGGCCGCGTGTGTGATTTGGTCATCGTCCTGCTCTTCCAGGGCGCAAAAGGGATTGCCACGATCCAGAAACCCAGCTTCCTTGGCCTGCCAGAATCTGCCTGTTAAGATGTGGGTGTGGGAGGGTTGAGCGTCCTTTGCGGGAGTAGGATGTTCTGCGTCTGCCCGAATGGCTTCGGGCTGCTGAAGGCTGGTAGCCGACGCGATCTGCCCCGGTTGATGAGAATGCTTAACCAGAGGTGGAGAGGGGAGGGAGGCTTCGAGGGAGGGGGGATTGTTGACCTCTTGTTGAGTTTGGATGATTTGGGTGTGATCCGCGATCGAGTTGTCGCTGATCTTAGGGGAATCTGGTTGCTCGGAGGTGATGGGATGGGGAAAGCTAAGCTCTCTGTGTGCTTCTTCGGAAAGGGTGTCTGATAGGAGTTCGAAAGAGTTATGGAGTGCAAGCTCTCTGTGTGGCTCATCAGAAGGGGTGTCTGAGAGGAGTTCGAACACATTGTGGAGTGCTAGGGTGGGGGGGATGAAGGGGACGATGTCCCGACTGGTATTGGCAGTCGTCTGGGGGTGGGGGAGGGCCTGACCATCGATCTGAAGTGAGGGGTCAGGGGTTGGTTTGTGGATGGTGGGGGCGGGTTCTTTTTGAGCTGTGGGCACGCTAGGAGTGCGCGGGAATTTCTTCTTTAGTTCCGGATGAGCGCGGAAGCAGTGTTGCATTTGATGGCCACTCATCTGACAGTGTTTGCAGTATAAGATGTTGTTGTCATAAATCAGCTCCTGACTGTGGGTAGTGTCTCCGAGCTCGATTTGTATGAGTTTTGGTGGGTCACCGGCGAGGTCTAGCTCCACGCATATCTTCGCGTAGTTGCACTTGGAAAGGTTGCGAGTTTCTTCCGCGATGGCAACCAGGGTCCCGAAAGAGCTGGCGATGCGTTTGAGGGCGGCTGCGTGGAAGCAAACCAGGGGGAGGTTGGGGAGGGTGATCCAGGTGGAGATGATTGTTGAGTCGAATTTGGGGTTGAAGTCTGGAGTCCATTTGACCACTCTCGCGATCTGAGTACCCATTCTGACAGAACCCTTCGCACGGGCAATCGCGAAGTCCGAGTCGGAGGAGAGGTGGAGGAGCATGTGTTTGGGGTCGATTGGGGCTACCCGGAAGTCAGCAGAAAGTCCCCACCCGACGACCGCTGCCGAGACGATGGGGATTTTCGGGCATCCGGAGTCGAATTTGAGGATGAACGACTTGGAAAATGAGGAGGCTAAGGACTTGATCTCGGAGGAGTCGAAAGGAACCCGGATGGGGTCGCCGTCGGAAGGGGCTGTGAAATCGAGGTCCGGGAGAAGAATCTCGGCTGACGATGACGGAGAACGCTGCCTCCGGTCCGGCCTTAGGGCCTCGGCGTAGGATGCCCCGGCCGCCGACGCTGGAGGGACGATGAGGGAGAGAGCAACGGGCGCCAAACCGGGGGAACGACTCCGGGCTGGGACTGCGGTCGGGGTGACACCAGGCTGCGCCCACACGTCGGGAGTCCCTGGGAGCGCAGACTCGGGATGCGCCGGAGGGCGGGGTGTGGGGACCCCAAGTTGCGCCAGGAGGCGGGGGGGAGGTCCCGGGGGGAGCTGAGGGAGACATCCCGGGTTGCGCCGCGAGGAGGGGAAGAGAAAGCCTGGAGAGCCCAGCGGAGGGCGCAGAGGCAAGGGCCACCTGCGCTCCACGGGCGGGGTAAGGTACAGCTGGAAGCGCACGGGAGTGGGCCGTGGGGTCACCCACTGCGCAAAAAGAGGACAGAGGGATTGTGCTGAGGTGAGAAGTTCCAACTGCGCAATGGGGGGGTGCCTGCGCCTTCTCCACGCGCGCAGCTGGAAAAAAGAGGGAGTGCGCAGAACCGTGGTGAGGAGCACCAACTGCGCAAGGCCCAGAGGTGGGGATAGCGCTGCGGTTAGGAACACCAACTGCGCAAGGTGGGGCCTGCGCCTTCTCCGCACTTGCATCTGGGCAAAGAATGGACTGCGCACAAAGCCTAGAGTTGGGGATTGCGCTGATGTTCGAAACACCTACTGCGCAAGGTGGGTCCTGCGCCTTTTCCACACGCGCCTCTGGGCAAATGCTGGACTGCGCAGAAGGCCCAGAGTTGAGCGGGTCAACGCACGCTGACCGAGGAGCAGAGAGCCCGAGGTGGCAGGCGGGCACGGGAACCCACACATTGGGGGGCGCGTTGCTGCTTGGAACCGCGTGCCACTCCAGGGGGGAACCGGGGAAACCGCCGCGCTGTCCGGAGAGCGACCTCCCGGAGGCCGGGGTGGCCCGCCGAGAGAGGTGGGGACGACCAGTAGGGGCCGGTCAGCGCCTATGGGAGGCCAACGCAAAGGTGGGGCGAGCCCTGGGGCGGGGAGAGCAGGTGAAGGCAACGAGGGGAGGATCTGGGAGGGGGTCCACCGCATCCTCTCCGCCAGCTTGGGGAGAGGACGGCCGACGAGGGCGAGCTGGGCGTTCGACCAAGAGAGGGAGGGGCGGGAGGAAAAGGTGGCTGAGACACTCTCGCCTCCCACAGGAGCGAGGCGCCCGAGTGGCTCCTCCGCCCGAGACGCGGAGATCCTCTCCGCCGAGGAGGGGTTGATCGAAGCGGAAGGAGGGGGCGCGGTCCTCGGGAAGGAGGAGGAGGGGGAGATCTTCCTGCGGCCGGAGGCAGGGGACGCCGGGGAGGCTCGCGAGGCGCAGGCGATAAGATCGGCTGTCCAAGCTGGGAGGCGCTGGGGGGGCGGGGAGCCTAGGATAGAAGGGAGGGAAGAGCGGGGAGGCCGACGACGAATTCCCAGGAGGGGGGGCGCCTGGGCGGCTGACGCTTCCGGCGACCGCGGGACAGGGAGGGGGGAATGCGGGAATGGGAGGGGGACGCGGGAGGTTGTGAGGCTCGAGAGATCCGGACGCAGAGAGTGTCCACTGAGGAAGACTGTGGAGAGGAGGGGAGGGGATGAGAAGGCATAAGGGGAGGCTAGGGGAAGAGGAATGGGCGGAAGGGGGAGGGGGTCAGCCGGCTCCGGCCGGGGGAGGTGAACCATGTGTGCAGCGGCTGGAGCACTGGGGAAGAAAGTTCATGGCGAGGAAAAATTTATATATATATATATATATATATATATATATATATATATATATATATATATATATATATATATATATATATATATATATATATATATATGTATATACAAGTATACAAATGAATACGTATATGTATATACGTGTCTGTATATGTATACATATATATATATAGAGAGATAATAATATACATATAAGTAATATATATTTGTATGAAAGAATTAGTAATATAAATAGAATTAGTAATGGAAAAAGAAAAGAAAGAGAATAAGAAAGAGAAACAGTAGCAGCCAGTTCCCGAACTCAAACCTCCCCAAAAACAAACCCCACAAGGCCCGAGCCTATCTTAACTCAGCCCACGAGCTAGGGAACCCCAACCCGAGCGCTAGCAAGCAGAGCCCAGATCTGAACTTCTCCTCCCACAGGCCATTCGAGCCCCGACCCTCGGGTTAACACACGTATTTATGGAGAGATAGAACGCGACAGAGAGAGGAAGAGAAATTCGCGAAACCCTAACTCCATAACGCGCGCCGCCACCCAGATGCGTTGCTCGAGCCTGGGCGCACCCCTCGACCGAGCGCGCCGCCGGGGAGTCGCCGTCGGCCGGTCGGCCCGTCGGGAAATGCGTGGGACAGAGGACGAACAACAAGGCAGTAGCAGCCTTCACGAGGCCGACTTCTCGTCGTGCGTTCTCGACGCACGCTCAATCGTTTGTCGATCCGCGACTTCAGGTACGTTCATAACCAATAGGGCTTCCATCCCTTTTAAATAGATCCATTTTTCATGCGCTATATTTCCCGAAAAATTGACTCAAAGTCGAAGAAAATTCTGTCCCGAGACAGGACATGAATCCAGTCCCACTGCCCTGTTTGTAAAGCGATTATTTGCCAAACCAATAACAGTCTTAAAAATCCATTAGAACAGATTCAATAACAACCTAACCGAGATGGAAACCCCACTCTTTGTTTAATTTTTTGCTATTTATACAGTAAGAAAATCCAGTTTGAAAACCAAGAAAAATCTGTTTTCAAAACATTAAAATTGTTCCACACGACGTGCGTCACGCCAATCCGGACGACGTGGTCGTAAACCGAAAGAATCGAAAGCTGCGTAACAGTTTCGTGGTAGTGTGGGCTTTGACGGAATTCAAATTGGTCGCGTGTGCGCGACGAATTTGATACGTATCCGTCGAAATTCACCGTATCGTGCACGTTGCAAATTTCTCAATTACTTTGTGCACGTTCGTCAGATCGAGACGAAACTTGCGCCAACAGAACCGTATCATTTTTTTGCTCCTGTATGCCAAGTTTGGTCCAATTCTGAGACAGTTGAATCCGACGTCGTTTTGCGGGCCCCACGGTCCGACTCAACGGGCAATTTTGTGCACGGCCCGCCGGAATCCAACTTTGGACATACGGTTGGGTTCGTATCAAAAAACTGGATCCGTAGATATATAGTTTGACGACTTTAGAGACCGTTGACTCTGGCACACTTTTCGGTACAAAACGGGTCCAACGGCGGACATCGTTTTTGTCCAAAATTATCGTTTTGCCCCTGTGTTCAGAATTGGACTTAAGGACAGGCAATTCTAGCTAATTTGACTATTCTGAGAATGTTGGTACTATTTATTTCAGCATCCGGAGACTTCTACATGTTTTGACTGATTGTGGCTCATTGAGTGGTATGATATATTTGGTTTCTCCAGCTAAGGACCTCAGGCAAGTGCACTTTCTGATTGCTTTCCGATTCATAGTAGTCTTTTCATTTCATGTCTATACATATATATTGCTGCTTGTTGACACGCTCGTCACACGGGATAGTCGGGAGGGGAAATATCTTAGTAGACATGTGGACTACCCAGAATTATCCCAGTGTCTCTCGTGAATGCTAGCCGCTGCGCACGACACGTGCAGTGTGCCTTATTTACCCCCTAGCCGTCCATATGTTGAAATAGATATTTCACACCACCTAGATAGATGTCTTTTATTAGTTTTTCCTTGTTTACTTCTCTACCGTGCCATGTCATCAGTTTCTTACTAGCTTTCATATTCCATATGTTATTTTCATGTCTTGTTAATTCTATTGTGTTTTGTACTGCCGTCGATTTGTGTACTTGTTCCAATCCTGACTGGATAACCAATATTTTTCAGGTTTAGCCGTGATCACTCTTAGCACTGGGAGAACTTAGGTATGCTGAAGACAACCTAGAAATAGATAGCCATTGTATCATTTTATTAATTGTAAAACTTTACATTTTCCTTTAATTATAAATATTGTAATTGTTGTAATAAATCTAGAAATGTGAATGAGCAATAAATGTTATTCTTTTGTGATTTTGAGCATCATGGCCGTGACAGCGTTCTACCGCCGACTCTGCGGCGTAGGCTGGCTTGGACACGTCTCGTATTCGAAAAGCGGTTGCGGGTCGTGACATATCCGACTACGAGGGCTTGGACTTGGTCCAGGTCCGGTCTGGACTAGTTCGGTACCACCGGGTCACTTAAACAGTCAAATAATAATAATAATTAAACTATATATAATGGTCATGTCACAACTTGGCCTGGTTTTCCTGGTTAGGACATCACTATGGCTCGGCCTTCCCTACCAGAGATAATACACTAGTTAAGGCACGCCACTGCACTATCCGTGCCCCGATTCCTAGTCGCCTTGTACTCTAAAACTCATCTATGGCTAAAATCATCTATCATAATAATTAACGAAATAATTATTTATAAAAATAATAAAATCACCATTTAAATCAAATAAATAATAAAAAATCTTTTCAAGAATTTTCGGGAAGGGAAGCTACAATACGGGAACCAAGCAATCCCATTTATGGCCAAAAGCCTCTGCATCGAAGGTTGTTCTTAACTGCATTCACGGTAGAACGGTTAGGCACTCTATTGCATGCATATTTTTTTATTTACAGTTTATATGGCATGTTATTTTCTTGTACCTTGTTACGTCCTGCTGAGGACATGGTGAATTCTCCAGGCTTAGACGATCATGACCTCTTCCAGGAGTACGGTACAACACTGGAGCTATCTTATGCCACTGATGAGGTCTCGCCTTCCGTGATCTAGTTCTTTATCTATGATTTGAGACTTTGTAGTGGACATCTTTTATTGCTTCTTTTATTTTTATTTGAGGAGGTCGGACTCTAGTATCTGAGACTATTTTCTTGACGGTTTGGCAGTAGATATGTTTTTAACTGGCTATATCTTTTGACTCGTTTATTTTATTCTATATGGACTTCTGTGATCTCTTGTGTTCTCTGGATGAGATGTAGTTACTTTGTGATTTGGCCTGTGATTTATATTCTTGCAGCTTATGTATACGTACGAGGATTCCATATGTTGGAGTATTCTTCGTATGTATGCAGCTGGCATGTCTACGTACCTAGTCCTACGTATTTCGGGACTAGGGTATTACAAAAACTATGTTGATTAATTCTAGTAATACATATAATTATGTATAAAGTTTTGCTAAACCATTACATTATTTTGCTAAGTAATTATGTTTTAACAATTCTAGTTTTAACTAGTATCTATAATTTAATTAATATTGTTATACTATAGAATTTTACTTGCTAGACTATTTATTTGCTAACATTTATAAGCTATTAATCTCTATTCTAGTTAGCATAGATATATAGTTAGTGATATTCTATGAATAGTTGGTTTATAAAATAGTTAGTAAATAGCTAGTCAAATGCCTTTCTAATCTATTCTTAGCTTTACTCTAGGTGGAGACATTGAGACTCATTTGATTTGCAAGGACAAAGGCAAGTACTTCTATGATTTTGACTCATTTACTTCATGTGATGTTCCTTTTCATGTTGGACACATTGTTATACGACTTGATCTATATTTTTGGTTCATGTTCTTTACTGGTACTTGGAGGGAAATACTATAGATATGTGACCAAAGTCCAACCTAGGATTCATGTTGAAAGTTTAGGTCTCACATCGTGCACGTGGGATTCTAAACCGTACCATTACTTGTGCTTCATGATCTTTCCCCAGCCAATTACATATTCTAGTAGTTATTTCAAAATTCACATGTCATTATCGTTTGATTTCATATTTCAGTCTGATAGATTATGCATTTACAGTTCATGTTCATTCTGTTTTATTGTTCCTTTTTATTGTTCACATGCCATACTTGTTTTATTATTGTAGAATGTACTTTGCTCCGCTCCTGACTGGATATGTTACAGGTGAACTTGAGACTATAGGGGCAGGAACCCGGGACCTTAGTTGAGCAAGACGACACCATGATTCGGGACCTAGGAGTTGATGATGCCTTTTTGTTTTAAGTTTTATTTTGTATTATATACTTTACTTCTGTATTATTGTATGGTGATAAACTTTGGGAACGTAATAGATGCTGTAATTTGGATTTTGTCTTATCTGGTAAATATCTTTAGATACTTAGTACATCTTACTACGTTGTGTCTACAACGTAGGCTGAGCGAGTCTGACTCGTATCCGATTATTCGAAAGCGGGTCGTGACACATTTTTAGTGGTTGTCCATGCAAGTTCGTCTAATGGTGCTTATGATTAGAGTACCATTGGGAGCCTGCGATATAGGAATGATCAACCCTAGCTTAGGACGATTGGATGATTATGTATATTTACTAGGTGTATTTTCTAAGTATCATTTTCATATCTCTAATTAGTTTCTAGAATTCTCTAGGGACTAGGCCAAATACAATTTTAGAAGTTTTGACCACTCTTTTAGCAAACCTCTCATCAATGACCAATATTCCCAAGCCTCCAAATTTCTTTGACTACTTCAATTAAACTTTCTTTGACCAATTCAAATATTCTACCACAGAGCCCTAGACTAACTACTTAGCTCAATTTGTCTACCTAGTTCTCCAAACTTTTCATTGACCATAAGAAATTATTTTCTTAGAATAATTGTTTCACTTAACAAAATGCCTGGAAATCGGCTTTTGAAAATAAAACTTGAAAGAGTACAAAAGAGTACAAATATTCTGGGAAGTATTGCTATGGAAGTCTGATCTGAAGGCGATCACTTTATTCCTTGGACCATACGATGATGATGAAGATCACTGCTAGAAGATGAACAGTTGGAAGAACTAAGTCACCAGAAAGGTATCGACGCACTTGGGCACTGATGGCGAGGCCGAATGCTTTCCTGTTTTGCTTCACTATGTTCTGGAAGAAAGGTTGAAGAAGAATGCTCCGAAAAATCAAAGTCTCTGGGCTCTGATCTCTATGTATTCTCTCCTCTCTCTCTCTCTCTCTCTCTCTCTCTCTCTCTCTCTGTGCCTGATATATGAGAAAAATAAGTATTTATAGACTTGGCTTCTTGTGCGTAAAAACTCAGCAAAAGTTCCGCCTTTACGCTAATAACTGCCACCCATGACCAAAGTCATCCTCTGCATACGTTGACACGTGTCCCATCATTTCAATAAGAATAGGATGCACGTACACACGTTCTTCGAGATGTGTGGTATGAAAGCCATGTAGGCAAACCACGTTCCAAATTGGTGAAGAAGAATAGGGCGTAAAAACAACCCAAAATATACTCTGAGCGTGAAGTAGTAGACTAGGCGTAAAATAACCCTGACATGGACTTCCCGCGTAAAGTGGTTGTTAAACAACCTTGAGCGTAAAAGTAGCCCAAATAAACTTTATGCACACATCAACTTTTGAGCGTAAAAACTCATATAGTCTCCATGCGTAAAAGAAGCCATATTGTGAGCGTAAAATAGCTCAGTCCACATACTAAACGACAACATTGGTCTCTGTGTAAAACAAATCCCTCTGAATTCTGTGATATATGCCGTCAGTAAATCTTCATGTCAGACTTTGCATTAAATGCAAGACTCGACAGCTCTGTCCAGCGTAAAGTGATTAGCCTGTCTTAGGCGTAAAATAGATCATTTTGAATGAAATGCTCCATCACTTTGACTCATTCTATGAAGCACTTTTTACGCTCCTACAAGACCCCCTTCAAAGTTTTTAAAATATCTTCAAAATTTGAAATACTTTGAACAGAAGCGTAAAAGTCGAGATTTAACCAGTCAGCGTAAAAATTGGGGTATCCACCGGTCATCCGCGTAAAATTCGGGATATCCAACAATCGTCCGCGTAAAATTCGGGACATCCAACAGTCGGCGTAATTTCAGGGAATTTGAACCAGTTTGAATTTCTCTATAAATAGGTCTTTTCAGAGAGAGAAAATACTTTACTCATCTTCTTGCAATCCTGAATCCCTTTGCCTTCTCCTTCTTTGAAACCTCACTTTGATCTGATGGCTCCCAAGAAATTATCCACTGCCAGCAACAAGGGGAAGAAACCCGCCGTCGATTCGTCATCGGCCGAATGTGTGAAAACCCCCGTCCGGACGTCAACACCATCCCGACAGCCCAACCCAGCCGTAGCTCCGCCTATGATGGGTAAAACCCTATTCTTCGACGGGAAAAACTCGTCGGGGAAGAGGAAGATAACCCGAACCTTCAGTTTTCCCTCTTTTTTTTAATGCCCACGTCATACGTGTTGGCGTAAAAAAAACTGAAATAACAAAATACGCCCACGTTGTACGTGTTAGCGTAAAAGTTAAGAAATACGCCCACGTTATACGTGTCAGCGTAAAAGTTAAAAGATACGCCCACATTATACGTGCCAGCGTAAAACTTGAACTACGCCCACAACTAAGGTGCTAGCGTAAAACTTAACTACGCCCATGTTCATTCATGTCAGCGTAAAAAAGACATATTACGCTCATATCAACATGTGGTAGCGTAAAAAAATTTATCAATCATTGAGAGACTTTGTAAAACAAAGACTTCATCAACTATAGTAAACATAAATGTCTTTACTCATAAAACTTCAAACTAATTTGATCTCTTTTTCCTTTTATCAGTAGATTTGCAAGCTCATCCACTTGAGGAGGTTTTTGGCTCATCAGCGGGCATGGTGGGCTCGAACTATCTGGAGGATTAATCTCATGTCCAATTTCCTCAATCGAACCCCGAATACCCTATAGCGAGAGCACAGCTGATATATGCTCAAGGAGACAGGATGCTGTTATCCATGATCGACGGGGAAGTACTGGTATCACTGGACAATCAACAATTCCTGAAGCCAACTTTCTTGTTTGGAGATGCGATAGATTACAAATCACAGACTCATCCCAAAAAGGAGGCTTGGATATTTAGATCTGGAGAAAGGGTGATGTATCTCCCTGACATGGACAAGAATTATCCTCTATCTACTTTCGCCCATGCTAGCCATCACCGTCAAATGTTGTGGAATTTGACTCCCAGTAGCTATGGTAGACCGGGCAGGATCATCTTCAGACGAGAGAGAGCAAATGACATGGGTTACCACATCAGCACTCCCTGCGGGGGTGTCATTCCATTTTCTGGTCTGATGCCCGGGTTTACACCGAGTGAGGACTCATCTCTCATCCAACCCGTACAGATTCCCATGTTTATAAATAAGTTCCTAAGAGAAGGAGTCTTATATCCTTAGACCAATCCTAGGCTAACAGGATGGTTAACTCCTTACAGTAGCAACTGGATCCAAATTAGTAATTGGGTCATGAAGAACTTTAAGACAGAATTGGATGAGATTGGTCTGTATGAAGCAGTGGCTTCCACCAGTTATGGTATTCCACCGAACGGCAACCTGTTCTTGGCTTTATTGGAGTTGTATATGAGTTCAACAGGAACTTTCGCAACTCCACATGGCGAGATGGGTTTGGCCCTACATGAGATGCAGTTCATTTCGAAGCTACCAATAGGTGAGTTCCCCTATGAAGAATATGTTCCCTCCAATCGGGAATTGGCAGAAATTCGGAAGAAGAACCCCGAATTGGTGCAAGTCTACGAAGAACTTATGTGCCATTATCTGATTTGCACCAGCATGTATGAAACCGGATCACATCTGGCATACATAACCAAATGGACAACTTACCTATTTTATCATGAAAATAGAGTGTCCAAGACGGATAAGAGCAGGTTCCGAGAAGACAAGACTCAGACCATCAAACCTTGCTCTATAATTTCTGTAAATTGATTTCAAGAATTAATGGCCTCGCAGAAGTCTCGAGACCAATATCTGTCTACAAAAACCGGAGATATCCCTGCGGGGACTGAAACTTTGAGCTACCTGAGACATGGTAGTTAGAAACTATCAAAGAAGGCCTTGCTGGCAGGCTTCTTATCCCTGTGGCTACGAAGGTGGGTCATGCCAGGGATCGGTACCATAGACAGAATTCATCGAACCGTACTATGGCCGGCGGTACATTTGGTTTTCAAAAACAGAATTAACCTGCTGTCGGCGATGGTATGCCGAATAAATGCAGGTCTACAGACTTTCGGTGAAGAGCTGATTAATAATGCTCCTCATCGAGATAACTTTCCAAGGGTGGAGTTGCCCTACACCTATTTGATGGGTTGGTTGCTACATCACAATTGTAATTTGCTGCCACCGGGCCCTGAGGATGAAGCAAGGATTTTCCTCCAAAAATTTAGCAAATCCACATGGAGAGTTACAACGGTGGCAAACACCCGAGTAGCATTGAATTATTCTTACGGGTGGAATTTCTTTTGCATAAGGCCACCAGTTCCGGCCGACTGCCTTGGTGTACAATTTGAAGACAGGGTAGAAAGAACAGCTTCATTACCAAGACCTGTCTTCAGATGGCTAGTATACATTAGACCCTCGCATCTAATGTACAGAAGTGAAGATAATTGTACCTTCGAACCATACTTACCCAGTAGGTTCGCTCGCCAATTTGGGTATAACCAACTTCATGTTGGTAACCCCTCTACCAGTTTCCGTCACCATGGGAAACTGCTTGACGGTGCTCGAGCATGGCGGTATTTCAGCACTGCCTGTACTGGTGCCAGATTCAAAATATCTACAGCCACCATTACAACTCAGTTACGTATCCTTCATTCGTATGCTCGTTTTTATACATCTATTCGCTCTTTTGAAGACGGCTACAGCATGCCAGGAAGTCTTCGATGGGCCCAGGAGGGAAATATTGAAGAACCCATCAGAATAACTCCTGATGTGCCTGATAATGTTACTGCTATAGATAATTTTCTGGAAGTAATCCCCAGAGGAGCTGGGGAGATAGTAGCGGGTCCAATAATTATTGGAAAACCCCGAAAAGGGAAGCAAAGCGCGGCTACTACTCTTCCGGTGAAGTCTCCAGAGAAGAAGAAGAAGAAGTCTATCACTAAAGGGCCTTCTAAGTCAAGAGCCCTCACTCCAGAAGATGACACCTTGGTTGAAGAGGATCATCTTGTTGGTTCTTCTTCAGTCCATCCAGGAGAAGGATCTTCGGCCCCTCCACCAGTAGTAGCACCAAAAGCTGTAACACTTTTGTCTCCTGGACGCCTTAGCTCCTCGCTCCATTTATCTTTGCCAACTAGGGTACAAGTTACGAGGGATGCTACTGCTGTATCCACTGCTGATCGAGACCGTATTCCATCAGATGAGCCGGCTCTCAACTTCGATGATGATGACTGGGATGGTGATTATGATTCATATCTTGAACAAAACGTACATATTCTAGGTATTATACAAAACCTATACAGAATTATGTATCGTGATTTTGTATATTAATTTATTTTGTTCATTTTGTAGATATTATCGTTGTACCAAAGCCTGTGGCTCCTCCTCCTCAAGAAGAAGATATCTATGAAAAAAATGAGGAATCTGAGGATAAAACTTCTTCTTCAGAAGAAGAAGGCGCTGATGAGGAGGGAGTACAACAACCCGAGATGGAGCCTCAAGAAGAATGTCCTCCATTATTAGAGGTACAACAAGCACAACCTGAAATGTCCTCTCCTGCTGAGGACCAGCACAAAGAAGAGACTACAATAGACCTCACTTTAGGTGATAATGGAGCTGCTGGAGGAGAACCAGATTTGAATAAAGAATCAGCTGTAGAAGAATTCACTACAACTGAAGCAGTGGAAAATCCTGCGGAGCAAACAATTGAAGAAGATGTTGAAAGCATACTTAAGTCACCAACTGAAACTGGGGAAGTGGTAATAACATCTTCTACTGTTGCTACTGATCCAGTGCCAGTTTCTGATAAGCCAATGCCAGAACCTGAATCAGCTCCCGTAATTGTCACTACATCCACCAATATTACTGCCACCAGAACTCCAGAGACTGCTGGAGTAATAAATATTGAAGACATTGCTCCCGAAGCTCTTGGGAATCAATTAGCTATGACAGTAGTAACAACAACAGCTCCATCTCAGCCTGCTGTCGTACCAATAGTATCTGTAAATGTTGGAGATATAATCCCTGAAGCTCCCAGAGATTAATTGGCCATGACAGCAGTAACAACAACGACTTCATCTCATCCTGCTGTCATACCAACAACATCTGTTTCTGGTCTCCAAAGAAAAGATCTATTAGATATTGCTGCCACACCAAGCTCCAACGTAGAGATGAATCTCCTATTTGAGATTCATACTGAAATCTTTTACAAAACTCTGGCAACCCTAATAAAAATGGTCCTGAATAAGGGCCTCAGTTATGAGATTTTGAAGGCGGCGATGGCTCTGACCATTAGGAACGTTGTTATGTTCAATGATGTTGGAAGAGCTGCAGCATTGGAGAAAATTATGGAGGGCCTTGAGCAGCCGATCAAAGAATATCTCAAGCTGTCAAGTGAGACTGTTGAAAGTCTCATCTAGGAAGAATATGACGCATTAACGGCTGATTATCTTACTCGGGAGACCACATATAACGAAGCTCTTCATGAACATAGTATGAAGGTTGCCAAAGAGAAAGCCTTTTTAGCTGGAATAAAGCCCGCACTGCATGGTCACAGAGTAGCTTATGATGCTTTGAACATAGAGATTCAGAATAAAAATGATAAAATTCATGAAGTCGAGGCTGAGTTAGCTCGCTTGAAGGCCGAAAGGGAAAAGATGATCGACGCTCGAAATCTGTACCTCACTCAAAGTTCCATTTTAGAAGAACAAGCCTTCGGGGCTGAATCAACTATCAGAACCCTTGATGAAGCCAAAGACAATCTGATAATCAGCTTCGCTGGACTTTCTCGTATTTATACTCCTGAAGCTCGACGTGCTGAAGCTACTAAAAAAGTTATGAGTTCTCATGACAAGCGACTAGAAGAACTACAAAAGTTGCTTCAAGATATTTCTGCTCCACCTTAAAAGAGCTCCTTGTCATCTTTTATCTTATCCATTTTTGTAATGTTTTCACAAGAAGTGAATGAAATATTTATTTTTTGATCCTATCATTTATTTGGAATTTAAACAATAGGTATGAGATAGAAAATACTTATCAGAGGTTATATGAACATGACAAGTCTTTTAAACTCAACATATTGTATCTATCCAGAGGTAATATGGACATGATAGATAATAAAATCTTATTTTCTGTTTTAGAGTATACAATACTATCAGAGGTAATATGGACATGACAGCATGTAAGAACTCAAAGAAAAGTAGATTAATATCTATGCAGAGGTCAAATGGACATGATAGATAAGAAAAGCAAGTAGATTTAACATTTATCCAGAGGTCTTGAGAACATGATAAATAATAAATCCAACTTTTTAATCAACTGGTAAGATAGAAGATTAAAATTTCTCTCCAAGGAGACAAGTAATCAGCTTAACCAAACCTTGGTAGCTGGGGAATAAGAAGGTAGGTATCATGAGAGTATACATCAATATTGATGAAAGAATGAATGAACCAATGTATCTTTCGAGAAAAGAAAAAGGTCAATTCAATTCCATAATTAAATGGATGAATCTGATATAATGAACGGACAGGCCTTTTAGAAAATGAAAAG
This sequence comes from Iris pallida, assembly GCA_029216955.1. Taxonomy (NCBI): domain Eukaryota; kingdom Viridiplantae; phylum Streptophyta; class Magnoliopsida; order Asparagales; family Iridaceae; genus Iris; species Iris pallida. Next base: position 6,279,516 of record JANAVB010001399.1, on the reverse strand, counting down.
TTATTTTCAATTTCAAAGACCGGTTCATTAATAGATCTCTCCTATAAATAGATGAGAACTCTTTGTAACAATTCATTCTTATTTCCACTCGTCTATCGAAAATGTCTTCCAAGGATATGTAGCAAAAGAATGAAGTCTCCAGAAAAGTTGAGAACATCATCGAGACACACCCCACTGAGTCAATTGTGTTAGACCCAAGGATCATTCTCAAATGGCTCAGATTCACCATCAGTTTGAACCATATTAACTGAGAATATTTGTCCAGATTCATCATAATAGTTTCCTCTAACATATGAGGGGTGAGATGTATCAGATTCGATAAATTGGATTTCTTCCGAATCTGATGATTGTGAAGAGCTAGAAGAGAATTCTTCTTATGTATCGTTATTAAACATGTGGGACGGATCATATCCCAACCTATGACGAGTCTTCTGGTAAAATGAATCACCACATAACGGTAGTCGTCTACCCTTGCCTTGATTGAGACCTTGCATAGTCTTTAAATCATATCCCATATTCTGGATAATCTTGATAGATTGTTGACTATATTTGTCAATTCGGATTCTTCCTTTATCTTTATCTTTCAGATCATCTGTCTGAGCAACAGGGATATTTCTAGCCAGGCCAAACACAATTTGGTGCTTGTTTTTTTTATCAGACGGAACCACGAAATAAGATTCTTCGTGACGTCTATAAGTTACACAAGCTTGCGATGAAGCGGCTACAGGAAGAAGATAGGGAGAAGATGTTAGAAACCTTTGAGCATAAGGTCCAACATTGACATGAGGAGGAAGAGAATTTTCCTTATTGTCAATGTATAAGGTTTTCTCTGTGTCTATGTCGTCTTTATCAGAAGATAAAGTCATTCTTTCAACATATTTGACAGCCATATACTCAAAAAAAAAATCTTCATTGATATTGGAAAGTACAGAATGATCAATATTTACATCATTTATAATTTGACTGCTACGCTTCGGATTAATCACTAATGGACCATCCGTCTTTTGCGTAGATTTGCCAAGATTGACAATCAATAGAGGTTCTGGATCATTCGTATGAAAAGTACGCCCTTTGACCTTGATCACAAGAGGTTGAACTTGGCTTTTAACAGGAACATTCACTGATTCCTCAGATAAAGCTTGAGTTCTTCCTTTAACCTTGATCATCAAAGGTTGATTGTTGACAGATTGGGGTTGGATTCGCCCTTTGACTTTGATATTCAAAGGTTGCTCTTCTGGCGGATCTTCATTAATAGACTGATCTTCGGCAAATGATCGATCTTCAGCCATGTCTGATATTTCCTTTACATGTTCTTGTTTGTAGAGCCTTGAATCAGAAAAATAGGCTTCAACACCCTTGAAAGGATTGATATCAGCAAACTCAGTCTTTACAACCCTTTGGGAATCCACGTACTTAAAGCATTGGTGAAGAGTTGAAGGCACGATGTTATGCTCATGTAACCATGGTCTTCCAAGAAGGATGTTGTAGGATACGTCTGAATTAATAACATAGAATGTTGTCATAGTTCGAAGATCACCAATCTGAATCTTCAGACGAATCTTCCCCAGTGGTTTGCTCTTTCCAGAGTTAAAACCAACTATTGTGGTACTAGTGTAAGTTAAGTCACTAGTAGGAATCCTCAATGGTCTTAGCATACTTTGAAGAATTATGCTAATGGAAGACCCAGGATCAATGTAAATTCTGTCAACTTCAATGGATTCAATATACCCAGTATAGCACAAAGGCCTGTCATGCTTGTTATGCTTCAACAGCATATCTTCTTATGTAAAGATGATATTGGAAATTGCTTCCATCACACTATGACATTGTGGGCATGACACTGGTATATTATCAGGTGTCTTAAGTTGAGCTAAGCAGGAATCAGCTTGCAGCAAAGCTTCACTTAAAGTTTCGCGACTTTCTTTAGAAAGGCGAAGCAACTCGAAGATAGATAATCTAGCCGGAGTATTAGCTAACTGGGCTAGAATATCAAATTTATAGGGTTTCATCACCACCCCCTAACTGGAAGTAGACTTCAACGGGACGTCGAAGCGTACTGCTTTCTGTTTTCCCTTTTCAACCACAGCAGGAACAAGAGACGGTTGAGTTGATGGTGTTTCAACATTCTTTGCTTCTTTGGGGGATCCCTCATAATCTTTGTGGTACTCTTTTCCAGATCTTGTACCAGCAAAAGTTTCTTCTTCGGACTCAGGAGAAGGAAGTATCATATTACAGGATTTAGTCTTCCTTCCCTTAGCCTTCTTCTTGTGAGGATTGTTATGAAGAACTTCAGAACCCAATCCGACAGTGGATTTTTGACTTTGAATTTGTAAAGAAAGTCATATTCCTTTATCATAATTCAATCCTTCTGTCTTTTGAAAATCATAACCCATATTCTTCATGAGAAGGACAGATTGCTGACTGTACAAGTGAGTAAGCAACGGACTTTTAACAGGTGGTTCAACAGAGGAAGAAAAAAAAAATCTCTGTAACTACAGAAGAATGAGGAATAGAGTTCTCTGTAGCTACGGGAGGAGAAGGATTCGGGATACGAGGAAAAATCCCTATAGGGGCTTTTTCATAAGCAGCGAAGACTTGTTGTGCCCTGTATAAGGGAATACTATTCATGGCAAGCCACTGCTGATGAGTAAGCTTGAGCTTGGTAGGAGGAGCCAGACTTGGAGGACATATGCTCAATCCTCTCAGTCTATCTTCTAAAGGAATACCATCCCATAGATGATCCAAATCATCAGGATCTGGAATAACATGAGAAATCATGTTGCAAGTTTTGACTTTCTTACCTTTCTTAGATTTTGAAGTTTCACCTTCATTTTCCAACTCAGGTATTAGGTCAGGATGTACCCACATAATTTCACCATTTTTTAAGGTAAGAGGCAACAATCCTTCATTTTCCTCCCTGGCAGGCGGGATATTCACAATCTTCATCGTCGCCTTCGGAATTGGGACAATTCTATCTGGTACTTGTTGTGGAGGAAAATCTCCGAATTAAAGAGAAACCATATTGGTTGTAACCGTATGCTCATCATTAGTTAGAGCGATAGCACCACCATTTATCAGCTTTTGGATTTTCTTCTTCAAAATATAGCAAACACTGGTAGGATGATTAATGTATCTATGATAGATACAATATTTGGGATTGTCAGTCAGATTTACCTCATTAGGCCTCTTTGGCTCCGGAATCTGGAGTTTGCCACTCTTCACCAGACATTGGAATATCCCTGGGATATCACTTTCGTCAAAAGAGTATTCTTCTTTTGGCCTGAAAGATTCTTAATTATTCGGCGTTATTTTATTTTTGGAAAGATTGACCATAAGAGTGTCTTTTCCTTTCATATTATGATTGCCGGAATTATACCAGGATTACCTTTCTTTCCTTTATTCTCTGAGGCAAAAATCATCCCATGTTCACGAGCCAACCTACCATTGATCTCGGCAGAAACTGCTGCTATGATAAACGAAGCCCAATCTGTGAATTAGGAACCCGTAAAGACAGCGATGGATGGTCGCAGATTCATCTTGCATGTATCAATTAATGCTGAATCTGGCATACCATGAGGCATCTTTAGAGTCGCCTGTCGGAAACGTTCAATGAACGTCCGAGTATCTTCTTTCTCCTTTTGCTTAATTTCTATTAAGGAGGACATGTTCATGTCCATACCTCCTTCATAGAAGCGGGAGAGAAACATTGCCTTAAATTCGTCAAAAGACGAAATACAATTGTCGGGTAAACTACGATACCAGTCGTAAGCTGAACCCGTCAAGCATCCAATGAATACTCGAGTGAGAAGAGCATCATTTTCTGTAAATGTACAGTCATAATATCAAAGTAATTGATATACTGACTAGGAGAAGCCTTTCCATCAAACAATACCATTGACTGTGGCTTGAATTTCGGTGGAAAGGGTACATTATTCCAATGAGGAGGATAAGGTTGCTTAATCCCTAACCTCTGGAGTTGATCCTTTTGCTTCAAAACTTCAAACTGTGCTTTGAGCTCACGTACTGCTTGAATGGCTTCACTAGTTTGCGGAAGCACATTTGATTGAATGGTTGTTGGATGTACCGTAATCCCCACCGGAGATGGTACATCTTCTGGAATGATGGGATCCGGAGATGCATAATTTTGGTTAACAGTAGGCTCTTGGATATTCAAAGGTATACCAACCCCTTGGCTATCTTGAGTTGGTGCTGCTACCTGTACCGGTGTTACTATTGCCGGTTGAGCAGTTTGCTGAGCCGTTATTATCTGGTACATGCTTTGCATCATGTTAAGCATGTCTTTCAATGATTGCTTAACGGCAGTGAGACGTTGTTCTGTATTAACAGATGACGTCTCTGGTTCATCTCCAATAGCGTAGGATTCATCCTCTCTTGAAGATACAGAGGGATTAGTATAGAAGTATGAATCGACACTATTAGTTTCGGACTCAAGAGATTGAGTACCCCCAGCTTCAGAATCAGAAGTCTGCAATTGTCTTTATCTTCTTGATCGAGTATTCTGATATACTCCTTCAAAAGAATCAAGAAGTCTGTTGAATTGTTGTTGACCTGGGGTTTGGGATGTGTTCCGTCTAGGACGTCGTCCTCTGTTGGTGTGAGATGCCATATTGACTGATGCATATGACAACTCATCAGCTTGTTGTTGGGGCGCATTAAAATTTAACCGATCAAAAACTGACCGTTTGGAAGCCGAACAACAACATTTGATCACAATCTGGTGACACTCATAGTGATGATTTTCTTGGAGGAGTGTCACGGGAGATTGTCTATTTTTACGCTTTTGCATTAGCAATTCACGTAAATCAGAAGGAGTAGAAGGAGTAGTCTTCTTTATTACATTTGGGTAGCAAAACGTTTAGTCCCTTGTGTATAAAGAAGATTACTGGCTGCATTCGCAGAACCAAACTGTATATTTTTATGTGCTTGGAGTTGCGTGCGTAAATCGTGAGATTTTTGAGCACGAAGGACTCCATCTTCATTGCGTGTAATTTGTAAGTTTGGTACCTTGCGTACAGAAGGTTGTTGGTTGAAAACAGAAGTTTTACCAACTATGTTTTTATGCTTCATGCGTGCAGGTACATTCACTTTAGATGCAGAAGCACCATTGTGAATTTTATCTACACTGTCACAGACATGAGATTTACCTTTACGCATAGAGCGCAAAATATGAGTATCTACCACATCATAGACGGGAGATTTTCCTTTACGTGTAGAACGTAAATTTTGTGTGTCTACCGCGTCACAGACGGAAGACTTATTGTTACGTTCAGAACGTAAGGCCTTGGAGTCTGCCATGTCATCGACGGGAGACACGTTTTTACGCCCAGGACATAAAACCTGATTTTTACGCTCATGGCGTAAAACTTGATTTTTACGCCCAGAACGTAACACTGGAGAGTCTGCCACGTTACAAATGGGAGACTTGTTTTTACGCGCATGGCGTATCACCAAAGTAGAGACTGCCTCATCACAGATGGGAGCCTCTACAACAAGGGTAGGAAGGATTCTTTTGCCTGCAGAGACAGTAGAGAGATCCGAGGATGCCTTGGATTTGGGAACCCAAACTTTTTGTGCCTTTTTCGATTTCTGAACATTGGAGCAGCGGTTGCTACACTGTAACACCCAGTTTTTCAGAAGAGGGTAATTTTGAAATTTTGTAATTATAATTATTATTTAATGGTATTTATTTCATGTTATGATTTTTAGTGATTTTTAATTATTTTTAAACTATTTAAATTCATGACTTATGATTTGGTGTCTTGCTAGTGTTCATTTCCAGACTGAGGGGTATTTTAGTCATTTTTATAATTTTAAGAATTATTTGGGATTATTAATTATTATTTAGATTTATTAGTATTAATTAGAAATTATGGGAATTTTTAGAAATTATTTTGGATTTATTTGGACTAGTTTGATTTTTGGCCAGTTTTGACTCATGTAGACCAACCTAGGAACTAACCATGGTTAGTTGGGCTTGGTTAGGTCAAGTGACCCTAGTCTAACCTAGTATGACTCAAGTTAGTGGTTAGTGATTCATAGAACTAGAATTAGAAATTTAGAAATCATTTGATTTGGTGAATGGCTTGTGGTTTCACAAGTCATTATGTGACTTAGCTAGATTGGACTCAAACCTAGCTCAACCCTAACCCAAGGCCAAGTGGTCAGCCATCCCTAGCTGAACCTAGGGATCCCCCCCTATTTAATCCCTCCTAGTTTTTAGGGCTAGCCTCTTTTAGGGTTCTAGCAAATTTCTAAGGAAGAGGTGAGTTCTTGCATAGAAAAATCCATTATAATTCCAATATAGGTTCTAAATTCCTCAAACTTGTTGCAACAGTTCCTAATGATGATTTTCTTGCTGTTGTGGAGGTTTGGTTCAGCTTGGAATTAATTTGGAGGATTTGGACACGAAACTTGACACGAAGCAAGGGGCAGTGTCTGTCATGACACTCCCCAAGCCTTGTGTCGGTTGGTGTCGTGTCGAGCTTGGAACCTCGTGTGCACGGGGAAATGCCCAGTCTGTGCACTGTGGGTTTTCCCCACTGACACGGATCTCGTGTCCAACCTAGACACATCGTGGACACTGGACAGTGGGCCCATGTGGTAGCCCTATAGGTGGGCTACCCATGTGTGGCACCACGAGATGCGCTCGTGTCCTGTGTCGTGTGCACGACATGTGTGCACACACGCACGAGGCAGTGCACTGCTGAGCAGTGCCAGTGCACTGTTTGGTTATCTTGTTGTCTGGACACGATTGTGTCCATCATGTTGGACACAATTAGGTTCAGGACACCTATGTAATATATGCATTATGTTACCAACTCATTAGTTGTGTTTGAATGTGATTTTATTAGTTAACTTCCAACTTGCAAATCTGAATGATATGTAGTATCAGCCATTGGGATTCAGTTTTCGAATATGAACTTTGATAGACTATTTAACCTGCAAATTATTGTTTAAATCATGTTTTTAAAGTTCAAATGTGTTATCCTACATGCTACCTATCTGTGCTTAAATTTCTAGAGTGTTTGAATGTGTGTGGACTGTCATATATAGGTAGATGTTCATGTATGACATAAACTGACATTCTAGTTTACTGTTAAGGTTTTCTTCACTGTATTGGGTTCACATTTGAAATGTTTGAATGTTTCATGGGACTAATTAGCTGAGATTAGTTTCCTTTCCCTTCTTCTTCTTAACTGGAATTAGTGTGAACCTGAGTTTGTTCTCAAAATCTGAGTTTTTGGGTTAAACTGAAAATTGGAAATTGGGTGGGTTAATATTGAAGCCATGAATTGATTTCCTGTTTTCCTTTTTCCTATTTTTTCCTGTGAACACCTCTTTGATGCACACTGTATTTTCCTGAACACAGACACTTAGCCTCTTGTATAAACCTGCACACATCACACACACATGATTTCCTCTGTTTTCTAATCTTCACTGACTTTTGTTTCCTACACATAGACACTTGTACTGTCACATTATTCCTGATAACATAATTTGTATTTCCTGCTAACATTCACACACACACACACTCCTCTTTGAACCTGTCACAGCCACACACAATCATTGACACACACTGGCCTTCCCTCACACATCCTTCACTGTTATTTCCTACACTGTTATAACCTGTCCTGCATACTGTCCTACTCTCTCATTCACTGTCATTTACTAATTCCTGCCTATCACCTATACACACACACTGTTGTAGCTGGTATTTCCTGCTAATTGTGGTTCCTGCACAATGCTTCATCATATATACACCACATCACCACTTTTTCCTGCTTGCTAATTCCTGTACACCCTCATCACACACACACCACAGTAGCACACACACACACAGGCTTTCTCTCCCTCTTATGCATGAGTATATCCTATATGAATACCTATACATATGGTGGGTGAAATATTTATGTAGAATGTGTATACATATGTATTTAAGTGTGATGCATATCTATATGTATACATATAGTACTTAGCCTAGGTATATATAATGTTAACTCAAATGTATGTATCTATTTATATTGTAGTTGTGTTCCTATATGAGTTATTAGAGTATTGTGAATAAATAATGTATAGAAATATCTAATTTTGTAAGTGTGATGCTAGATTGACCTAGTGATGTGTAGGAGTATTTAGCTAGACTTGTTTAAGACTAAGGAAGACTAGTTAGCCTAGTTTAGACTAAATTAGACTTGGTGGACCTAGTTTGACTTCTAGGGTTGACCAAAGTTGACCGAAAGTTGACTTTGGCCTAGATTGACTTAGAATCATGTAGAATGCATAGTAGGACTCCATTTCACTATTCTGGACTTGTTGTGACTTGTGCTGTTCTGTTTAGGAGCCAGACACCACTCCTTGGACAGTACGATTCATATCGGACACTCAGTTACAGGCGAGTACATTCTCTGATCATTTCATATCCTGCTTAGAATTATTACCTGCAGTAGATTACTTTACTTGTACTGTCACGTTGGTCACACGGATTGGTACTATATGGATCTCTACATGCGATGTTATCCCCCTCGGGAGCATCGGGTACATTGTGCTTGTGCGTTTCATTTACATCGTGTACTCCTGTGCTTTCATTACATGTGCACTCCTGTGAATCTTGTACTCTCATGTTCACGGAGCCCCCATGTATACTATCATGTGCACCCTATATGGGCCCCATGTGATATCCTGTGCAATAACATAACATGTTTAGATCCTTGTGTATTGATTGGGGATACGGGGGAGTGCTAGTAGTCGTGTGAACAATTCCTTTGTAGTGTAGATTTCCTGTGCACCTCGACATCCTGTGCAAATCTGTCCTGTTCACATGTGCTATCTCGTACTCTGACTCACTAGCCACTGTTAGTTCTCTATGTATAGTAGATATTTACATTACAGTTCTCTTCCTGTTTACATACCGCATTTTTTCAGTACTTGTATCTTACTTTACTGCAAGTTTATATTTTCTAACCTGCTATGAATTGTTGAGATGTACTGTGCTCGCTCCTGTCCTGACTGGACCTGTTGAAAATATTACAGAGGACGAGGAGGAGGCTTGCCTGGACACCTACTACGGGGCAGCCTTAGATGACACCTGTGAGCTGGACTCCCAGGAGGATCCAGCAGTAGCTGAGGACTTTTCCCCGACTGTTTAGACTAGATTAGATAGTCTGTTATCATTTGTAGTCTGGAGACTTGTTAGTTAGACTTTATTTGGAGGGCAGTTGTATATATTCTTGTATCTGAGACCTTGTTCTGTTGGATATTGCTGGGATTATCTTAGTCTACTTTTATCTACTTTATTTCCTTGAGTTCTATTTCATATCGTGCTATCTCTTCCTTAGTTGTGATTGAGTTTACTATTGCTATTGTCACCCCCATTTCGGGGAGTATAACCTGTTTAGATAGATATTGTTAGATGTATGTTGACCTAGGACAGCGTTCTACCGCCGACACTGCGGCGTAGGCTGGGCGTTGTTACGTTCTCGTACCCTCACAGTGGGTGCGGGTCGTGACACGTTTTTAGTGGTGGCCCATGCAGGTCTAGACTAGAAGTGTAGTGGTACTCGAACTAGAGTATCGCTGCAGCCTGCTATAGGATATAGGATATAAATTTTAAGGTTACTCAATCACTTTAGGAAAATTCTTTTTATTGCCATCTAAATCCTTTTGTCAGCTGATCCTTTGAATTATAATTGTCCGCCTTTGTTATTTCGCTTCTTTCTCAGAAATTTATACCCTTGTTTGTCTATCTTCAGGATGGTAGAGACTCGATTGCAGCATGCCACCCATGAGGATGCTATAGAGGGGACTGCTACCTCTCAGCCAGCACGGCGAGGCCAGGAGACTGCAGCTCTTGTCACCTCAGCTCATGTTGAGACTTCGGCAGCCGCAGCAGGGGATATGCATCCACCGACTGGGAGGCAGGACCCGGTTATCCCAGAGGATCCTTACCAGCAGCCACCTCCAGGGACGATAGACGCAGTGCAGCTGCTAGCCTTCTTCAGGCAGTACATGGAGGGTCAGCAAGGGCAGCAGCAGAGGCAGACGGCAGAGCTCACTCGAGGCATTGAGCTGGCAGTGACAGCAGTGGAGAGAGTAGCGGCTCAGCCAGCAGCAGTCCAGCAGCCGCACCAGCCACGGGAGAAAGGCATCCAGGACTTCCAGAAGATGCACCCGAGGGACTTTCGCAGGACAGAGGGGATCCTGTATGCCGATGAGTGGATCGAGCATATGGAGGAGATCTTCAGGCTAGCTGAGATTCCGACGAGGCTCCAGATAGAGGCAGCAGCCAGCATGATACAGGATCTGGCTCGGACATGGTACCAGACCGACCCGAGGGTCGGCACAGTAGGACAGACTTGGGCAGCATTCAAGAAGCTGTTCAAGGAGAAGTTCTTCCCAGAGGCAGCGCTGGGAGCCCTCGAGACTCAGTTCGAGGCCCTAGTCCAGGGGAGTCAGTCCGTGGAGGAGTATGCAGGGGAGTTCTGCCGCCTGGGCAGATTTGTAGAGGACTTGTCGGAGGCGACGAAGGCCCGGAGGTTCCGGAAGGGCTTGGTAAAGGAGGTCAAGTCCTACACCAAGAACGCCCGCAGTACTACATTTGAGGAGATACTGGTGGACGCACTAGCTGCAGAGGATGACCTTGAGCTTAGGCTCAAGAGAGGGAGAGACCCAGCTGGGGGCAGCAGCAGCAGCGGAGGCCAGGCCAAGAGGCCTCACTTTCAGCACCAGCAGCCGAGGCAGTTTCAGCCGCTGCCGATTCAGCAGCAGTTCCAGCATCAGGCACCCAGGCAGACAGTCAGTTGCCCCTTCTGCAAGAAGCCAGGGCATGGATGGAATGAGTGCAGGAAGAGGCTCGGGAAGTGCCTTTTCTGCGGAGCAGTAGATCACCAGATGAGGGATTGTCCTAGGTCTGTGGGACGAACAGCTCAGGGAGGAGGAGCCAGAGCAGCAGCAGGCCAGCAGCGGGGACCAGCCCTGCCGACTCAGCAGCAGAGGTTCATCCAGCACCAGCAGCAGGCCAGGGGAGGCCAGCAAGGACGAGCTTACGCCATGACACTTGAGGATGCTCAGGCAGTAGGAGAGGTGCTAGCAGGTTCTGATCTTCTCGATTCCATTCTACCTTGTCTCATTATACCTATCCTGAGATTCTATTCCATCTATTTATATCTGCTTCCTCATTGTTGATAAGTTTGATCTGGTGATTCGTTATGTTTGTTTTTCTTCTGAGAAAATCATATGGGCTAGGTCACCTCAGTTATGGGATCTAGAATCTTGATGGTCGTGTTAGTTGGCATAGTGAGGACATATAGTCAGATTTTGGATGTATTTTTCGGGTATGGGAATTTAAGGTTTTCGCCGTCGCATGCGGCAATGCGAAACTTTTAAATACCATGAACCTAAGGATACGTACCTTAGTCAAGGACTCTGTGATTATCGTAGCCATGCTCACTAGCACGACGAAGATTTTGAGTATCATAATTTTGGACAGACGCATATGACTATCTGACGGTATGTTTGAGACTTTGATTGTGGGGTGTATGACCTAGAAGGACTACTACCATTTTAATTTCGAGGACAAAATTTTTGTAAGGTAGGTAGGATTGTAACACCCAGTTTTTCAGAAGAGGGTAATTTTGAAATTTTGTAATTATAATTATTATTTAATGGTATTTATTTCATGTTATGATTTTTAGTGATTTTTAATTATTTTTAAACTATTTAAATTCATGACTTATGATTTGGTGTCTTGCTAGTGTTCATTTCCAGACTGAGGGGTATTTTAGTCATTTTTATAATTTTAAGAATTATTTGGGATTATTAATTATTATTTAGATTTATTAGTATTAATTAGAAATTATGGGAATTTTTAGAAATTATTTTGGATTTATTTGGACTAGTTTGATTTTTGGCCAGTTTTGACTCATGTAGACCAACCTAGGAACTAACCATGGTTAGTTGGGCTTGGTTAGGTCAAGTGACCCTAGTCTAACCTAGTATGACTCAAGTTAGTGGTTAGTGATTCATAGAACTAGAATTAGAAATTTAGAAATCATTTGATTTGGTGAATGGCTTGTGGTTTCACAAGTCATTATGTGACTTAGCTAGATTGGACTCAAACCTAGCTCAACCCTAACCCAAGGCCAAGTGGTCAGCCATCCCTAGCTGAACCTAGGGATCCCCCCTATTTAATCCCTCATAGTTTTTAGGGCTAGCCTCTTTTAGGGTTCTAGCAAATATCTAAGGAAGAGGTGAGTTCTTGCATAGAAAAATCCATTATAATTCCAATATAGGTTCTAAATTCCTCAAACTTGTTGCAACAGTTCCTAATGATGATTTTCTTGCTGTTGTGGAGGTTTGGTTCAGCTTGGAATTAATTTGGAGGATTTCGACACGAAACTTGACACGAAGCAAGGGGCAGTGTCTGTCATGACACTCCCCAAGCCTTGTGTCGGTTGGTGTCGTGTCGAGCTTGGAACCTCGTGTGCACGGGGAAATGCCCAGTCTGTGCACTGTGGGTTTTCCCCACTGACACGGATCTCGTGTCCAACCTAGACACGTCGTAGACACTGGACAGTGGGCCCATGTGGTAGCCCTATAGGTGGGCTACCCATGTGTGGCACCACGAGATGCACTCGTGTCCTGTGTCGTGTGCACGACACGCGTGCACACACGCACGAGGCAGTGCACTGCTGAGCAGTGCCAGTGCACTGTTTGGTTATCTTGTTGTCTGGACACGATTGTGTCCATCATGTTGGACACAATTAGGTTCAGGACACCTATGTAATATATGCATTATGTTACCAACTCATTAGTTGTGTTTGAATGTGATTTTATTAGTTAACTTCCAACTTGCAAATCTGAATGATATGTAGTATCAGCCATTGGGATTCAGTTTTCGAATATGAACTTTGATAGACTATTTAACCTGCAAATTATTGTTTAAATCATGTTTTTAAAGTTCAAATGTGTTATCCTACATGCTACCTATCTGTGCTTAAATTTCTAGAGTGTTTGAATGTGTGTGGACTGTCATATATAGGTAGATGTTCATGTATGACATAAACTGACATTCTAGTTTACTGTTAAGGTTTTCTTCACTGTATTGGGTTCACATTTGAAATGTTTGAATGTTTCATGGGACTAATTAGCTGAGATTAGTTTCCTTTCCCTTCTTCTTCTTAACTGGAATTAGTGTGAACCTGAGTTTGTTCTCAAAATCTGAGTTTTTGGGTTAAACTGAAAACTGGAAATTGGGTGGGTTAATATTGAAGCCATGAATTGATTTCCTGTTTTCCTTTTTCCTATTTTTTCCTGTGAACACCTCTTTGATGCACACTGTATTTTCCTGAACACAGACACTTAGCCTCTTGTATAAACCTGCACACATCACACACACATGATTTCCCCTGTTTTCTAATCTTCACTGACTTTTGTTTCCTACACATAGACACTTGTACTGTCACATTATTCCTGATAACATAATTTGTATTTCCTGCTAACATTCACACACACACACACACTCCTCTTTGAACCTGTCACAGCCACACACAATCATTGACACACACTGGCCTTCCCTCACACATCCTTCACTGTTATTTCCTACACTGTTATAACCTGTCCTGCATACTGTCCTACTCTCTCATTCACTGTCATTTACTAATTCCTGCCTATCACCTATACACACACACTGTTGTAGCTGGTATTTCCTGCTAATTGTGGTTCCTGCACAATGCTTCATCATATATACACCACATCACCACTTTTTCCTGCTTGCTAATTCCTGTACACCCTCATCACACACACACCACAGTAGCACACACACACACATGCTTTCTCTCCCTCTTATGCATGAGTATATCCTATATGAATACCTATACATATGGTGGGTGAAATATTTATGTAGAATGTGTATACATATGTATTTAAGTGTGATGCATATCTATATGTATACATATAGTACTTAGCCTAGGTATATATAATGTTAACTCAAATGTATGTATCTATTTATATTGTAGTTGTGTTCCTATATGAGTTATTAGAGTATTGTGAATAAATAATGTATAGAAATATCTAATTTTGTAAGTGTGATGCTAGATTGACCTAGTGATGTGTAGGAGTATTTAGCTAGACTTGTTTAAGACTAAGGAAGACTAGTTAGCCTAGTTTAGACTAAATTAGACTTGGTGGACCTAGTTTGACTTCTAGGGTTGACCAAAGTTGACCGAGAGTTGACTTTGGCCTAGATTGACTTAGAATCATGTAGAATGCATAGTAGGACTCCATTTCACTATTCTGGACTTGTTGTGACTTGTGTTGTTCTGTTTAGGAGCCAGACACCACTCCTTGGACAGTACGATTCATATCGGACACTCAGTTACAGGCGAGTACATTCTCTGATCATTTCATATCCTGCTTAGAATTATTACCTGCAGTAGATTACTTTACTTGTACTGTCACGTTCGTCACACGGATTGGTACTATATGGATCTCTACATGCGATGTTATCCCCCTCGGGAGCATCGGGTACATTGTGCTTGTGCGTTTCACTTACATCGTGTACTCCTGTGCTTTCATTACATGTGCACTCCTGTGAATCTTGTACTCTCATGTTCACGGAGCCCCCATGTATACTATCATGTGCACCCTATATGGGCCCCATGTGATATCCTGTGCAATAACATAACCTGTTTAGATCCTTGTGTATTGATTGGGGATACGGGGGAGTGCTAGTAGTCGTGTGAACAATTCCTTTGTAGTGTAGATTTCCTGTGCACCTCGACATCCTGTGCAAATCTGTCCTGTTCACATGTGCTATCTCGTACTCTGACTCACTAGCCACTGTTAGTTCTCTATGTATAGTAGATATTTACATTACAGTTCTCTTCCTGTTTACATACCGCATTTCTTCAGTACTTGTATCTTACTTTACTGCAAGTTTATATTTTCTAACCTGCTATGAATTGTTGAGATGTACTGTGCTCGCTCCTGTCCTGACTGGACCTGTTGAAAATATTACAGAGGACGAGGAGGAGGCTTGCCTGGACACCTACTACGGGGCAGCCTTAGATGACACCTGTGAGCTGGACTCCCAGGAGGATCCAGCAGTAGCTGAGGACTTTCCCCCGACTGTTTAGACTAGATTAGATAGTCTGTTATCATTTGTAGTCTGGAGACTTGTTAGTTAGACTTTATTTGGAGGGCAGTTGTATATATTCTTGTATCTGAGACCTTGTTCTGTTGGATATTGATGGGATTATCTTAGTCTACTTTTATCTACTTTATTTCCTTGAGTTCTATTTCATATCGTGCTATCTCTTCCTTTGTTGTGATTGAGTTTACTATTGCTATTGTCACCCCCATTTCGGGGAGTATAACCTGTTTAGATAGATATTGTTAGATGTATGTTGACCTAGGACAGCGTTCTACCGCCGACACTGCGGCGTAGGCTGGGCGTTGTTACGTTCTCGTACCCTCACAGTGGGTGCGGGTCGTGACATACACCCAGCCCGGAGCATTTCTTCATAGGCAGTCTGGTCAAAGTGCACAACCAGAGTCTTCTTGGTCGAACGGACCGAAACATCATCGTATTGAGCAATTGCCTACTCGTCAGAGGAGAAGGTCGTCCCCAGCAGAGTCGCCATTTTTGTTTCACTTAACAAAATGCCTGAAAATCGGCTTTTGAAAATAAAACTTGAAAGAGTACAAAAGAGTACAAATATTCTGGGAAGTATTGCTATGAAAGTCTGATATGAAGGCGATCACTTTGTTCCTTGGACCATACGATGATGATGAAGATCACTGCTAGAAGATGAACAGTTGGAAGAACTAAGTCACCAGAAAGGTATCGACGCACTTGGGCACTGATGGCGAGGCCGAATGCTTTCCTGCTTTGCTTCACTCTGTTCTGGAAGAAAGGTTGAAGAAGAATGCTCCGAAAAATTAAAGTCTATAGGCGCTGATCTCTATGTATTCTCTCCTCTCTCTCTGTGCCTGATATATGAGAAAAATAAGTCTATTTATAGACTTGGCTTCTTGTGCGTAAAAACTCAGCAAAAGTTTCGTCTTTACGCTAATAACTGCCACCCATGACCGAAGTCATCCTCTGCATACGTTGACACGTGTCCCATCATTTCAATAAGAATAGGATGCACGTACACACATTCTTCGAGATGTGTGGTATGAAAGCCATGTAGGCAAACCACGTTCCAAATTGGTGAAGAAGAATAGGGCGTAAAAACAACCCAAAATATACTCTGAGCGTGAAGTAGTAGACTATGCGTAAAATAACCCTGACATGGACTTCCCGCGTAAAGTGGTTGTTAAACAACCTTGAGCGTAAAAGTAGCCCAAATAAACTTTATGCACACGTCAACTTTTGAGCGTAAAAACTCATATAGTCTCCATGCGTAAAAGAAGCCATATTGTGAGCGTAAAATAGCTCAGTCCACATACTAAATGACAACATTGGTCTATGTGTAAAACAAATCCCTCTGAATTCTGTGATATATGCCGTCAGTAAATCTTCATGTCAGACTTTGCATTAAATGCAAGACTCGACAGCTCTGTCCAGCGTAAAGTGATTAGCCTGTCTTAAGCGTAAAATAGATCATTTTGAATGAAATGCTCCATCTCTTTGACTCATTCTATGAAGCACTTTTTACGCTCCTACAATAATTCTGGTATAGGTCAACATCCCTTAAGTAATTCTCTAGAGACGAAAATATTTTCACTATTTCTTCCACTCAACTTGAAGTCGTACTATTTCTATCAAGTCAGAATCAGGTTTGATCAAATCCATAAGTTTATCCATTTAATAGAGAAAAGTAGGAGAACAAATAATCCTCTTAATTTTAGTCATTTTTTCTCTACTGGTAATTGATCCCTTAATTCTCAAAGACCTACAGAACAGATACTTATGTCACTTTCTATCATGACTAAGACTTTTAGAATCCATTTGAATTTTCATGAACTCCTTTGAAATTCCTACGGATGAAGTTAAAAAATATTCGACGATCTACTATGGCGTGACAGATGCGTACTGCACTCATTTATCTGGATTATGAAAACTGTGAGTTCACTGCAGCCAACTACGTACTGGCGAGACACGGGCTATAAGTTAAAGTAATTACAGGTATTCATAGGTTCTCAGATATTATTGAGTCTATGTCCTAAATTCATAATAGTTTTGATCTCTTAAGTTGTTCTGATAATATATTGGATAAAGTTAATAGAATATTCGGTAATCTGTAATTATCTTGAGGCACAGAACCAAAGGTTCACTGCAGTCAGATGTACACTACACTGGCAGGGCATGAACTTTAGGCAAAATGGCTTTGGATATATATGATTTTCGGGTACTATTGAGACTATATTCATGTTATATATCATGTTTGGCCTCCTACCGTCATTGACAACCTGTAAAACCCCTAAATTTCTACGATATTTTTTTTAATTAAAATTTGTACTGATTTAAAATTTTTATTATTGTACGTCGCGTAGTCGTATTGTACGTCGCGTACGAAATTTTATTCTTGCTCGACGAGTGCGAATATGTGTGAGCGTACATATTTTTAGAAAAATATTTTTTATTTTACTTTTATAGTTTCAAGATAATATATATAAATATTATTTTTGCCATTTTATCAAATTTCCGAGTTGGTTATCTTAAGCCCTTCTTTCTAATATTTATTAGTAATAAGTTATATTTCAATGTATACTAGAAGGCATAATTTTGTATAAATAATTATGCATACATATTTCATAATTTATTTATTAGCTTATTTTAAAATAAATAATAATGTATTTTCGAAATTAATTATTATAGTATTTTGGAAAACATATTTTAAATTATTGGGACATTTAAATCTTGATTTAAAAATTTTGGATTTATTTAAATAAGTTAAATATTTGAAATTGATTTATCTCATGGATTTTATACTAAAAATTTAATTTGATTTAAATTAGATATTTAATTTGAAATTAGATTTGGATATAGATTGGATTTGGATTTGATTGTTTTAAATTAAATAGATGATATATCTACTTGGGTTTTAAATCTAATCCTAAGCCTATCCAAATTGGGAATTCCCACATCCTATAAATAGGCAGGTACTCCTCCAACTTTTCATTATTCATCCACAAATTCTCCACAAACCAATGGTGCGTGTCCCGTGTCCGTGTTCCATCGTCCAAATCTTATTCCATTAGTTTACAGATACATTATTCATCTTCTTCCCCGTGTCGGACAACCCCGACACGATACAACCCAAACCAAATCCCTAGTTCCTAAACCCTAACCCTAATCCTAACCACCAGCCTTCCACCACCGTCGCCGACAATATCATCCCACCGTCGCACCCAAAACCAAGTACCCGCCAGAGCTCTCCATCGACCAGCCTTTCCGACCCCGCTCCCCGAACAGACACCCCAACGCCATCACCAGAACCTCTGAGACCCAATCCCCACCACAGGTCGGCCACCTCGTCGCCTCCCCCACAACAGATCAACGCAACCACCAGCACACCGCCACCAGCCATCACCACATCGCCACCGTCGAACCCCGACACAGCCACCCCACCACCCAAGAACCTCAGGCACCACCACCACTAAATCCGGCCACCACGGCCAATGCCGTCGCCACCACAATCGTGGCAGACCAGAAACCCCAAAACACAAGAAAACAGAACCCTAACCCTAACATCACCTGTCCGCGCGTGCCGTCGACCCAGAGGAGCCTCCGCCGGAGTCGCGCCCGAACGTCGTCCAGCGTCGGCGAGCCGCCGCCCGCGCGTCCGCCCTCCTGGCCGCGCCGTGACCGCCGCCCGTCGCTCCTACTGTGGACGCTGCGCCGACACCCGCTTTCCCCCTTTCCGCTCCGCCCCGCGAGCAGACCGGCCACCTTTCCCTCGGCCATCCGAAAACTCCGCCTCCGCCGCCGCTAGCAAACCCTCCACCACCGATCGCTCTGCCTCTCCTTCCCTCGATCCCGTTCCCCTCTCTCTCGCTGGTTCACCTCCGGCAGCCTTGGACAGCGCCGAACCACCCCAAACCTCGAGATCCACCGATCGACTCCTCCGCCCTCTCGACTTCACCCCGACCACAGCTCCCAGAGCTTACGACCCCTCTCTCTCTCTCTTTCGACTCCCGTACTCACCGCCCCTTTTCTCTCGCCAGGAACCCACTCCGCCGCCTCCTAATCCGGCTTCTCTCTCTCCTGCTTCTTCTTTTACTCTCTCAATTATTACTTTCTTCTTAGCCTCCTCTATTGAGAGGAATGAAATTAGCAGCATCTGCTCATTTTTGTTTCTTCTTTTTCTCTTTTGGTTGTTTCTGTTTATTACTGTTTCCATTTTTTTTCTTTCTTTTCTTTTTTTGTTTGTTGTTGTTATTATTATTATTATTATTATTATTATTATTATTATTATTATTTGATTTATTATTATTATTACCATCATTATTATCATTATCATTATTATTATTAAAATTGTTATTTTTACTACTGGTTGTTTCATAGGTTTGCTAGAATTAAATTCCTATGGTACCACGGTATTATATCATATATATGTTTTCCATAAATAAATTCACTTTATTTATTTTGATTCTGGGAAAATACAACTTTAGGAATCCGATCTAGAAGACGATCGCTTTATCCCTTAGACGATGCAAAGAAGAAAAGCTCTCAAGAATTCGACAGCAATTTATGTATCCTGTATATATGTACAATGAATGAGAAGAGAACTCTATTTATAGAGTCAAAAAATAACTGAAAAGATAACTGTCTTCATAATCTATGCATAGTTGATAATCACGCAGGACTCAAACGTACGCAAGGTTAATGAGCAGTTACTAGACGTGGCCTGTAACTGTTGGACACATGGCAATCGTGCATGAGTCGTGTGCAAGTTACTGAGCACGCATACGAGAGATTTGTGGCATGTCTGCCACGTACTCCAATCTGATAATTTGAGATGAAATTCACGCCAACTGGTTGAGGATGAAATCCACGCAGACTTGGGGCAGAAAGCTTCAGAATACACGCCAACTTGAGACAGAAAGCTTCAGAATACACGCCAACTTGAGACAGAAAGCTCAAAATTCACGCAAACTTGAGGAAGGAACATAGAAGTTCAAAACACACGCATACTTGAGTCAGAACGGCCAGCTGTCTTGATTCGACGTGCCTCGACTGGCACAAAATCTCTGACATCGATTGCCTTGTCAGTCACATTAAATGATAATAAGGTCTTTTTGGTATGCCAACTTGATGAAGACTGAATCTTGTTAAGGAAGATTTCGAAAGTCACGCAATAGTCGGCTGAGATCTCTCGAGTCCCGTGCATACGTGGCATACGAGGAGACATTCTTTGACTGTCGTACTGTCAGTCATAATGACACTCTGACAAATGATGAGCTGTCTCTGTGTACCATTTAAACTCTGCGTATATTTGAGGAAATGGTTTGATAGAACTCAGCGTGTATTTTAGACATTGTTCTGATAGGCTGTATTAACTCAGCGTGACTTCATTTTTGAGGCCTACAAAACCCCCTTCAAAGTTTTCGAAAAATGATAAATTATTTCGAAATACTTTGAAATCGAGATGATAAAATGAATTTAGTCACGCTGAGATGATTCAGGGAAAGATTTCTTCCAAAATGATTGGGCTGTTGGGATTCTGTGCGGTTTAGGATCCCGTGCAAAACTCCTATATCGAAGTAAATGATGACTTTGCCGTTTAAAATTCTTCGTGAGCATATAAAAAGGCCATAAATCACTTCCTTCTTTCTTTACTTGCTTTAGAGAGAGAAAATCCCACACAGAAGAGAAACTTCGTCTTCTCCGACTTCTCCTTCTCCTTCTCAGCAATGGCTCCTAAAATCGACACTCAGGCTAAGGGCAGGGCCCCTGCGACGTCTTCGCGTGCCACCACCGACAGACTTCCTCGCCGCGAAGCTACTCATCCCCCTATGCAACGTAAGCATGCTGATGATGGGGGATATGAACTGATGAAGACGAACTGATAAAAATGAACTCCACATAGAAATCTTAGGATTCGTAAAACAATCAATAATGAACTTTCGAAATATATCCCCCTTCTTAGGGCAAAGGATATTAATAAAGTATGCCCCCTCTTTAGGGTTGGCTATACTTCACATCTTCGTGTTTACGAAGCTCTGTGTTTTACGCAAATGAGCATGGCTCTCATGACTCTGCGTGATTTTTCATATGTTGGCAGAGATGTCGATTGAATTATTCACGCAGACTTCTGAGATTCATCCTCTGGATAGATTAGTCTTGATCTATCAGCGTATTTTTTTGTCATTTTCACCTCAGTGTGATTCTGGCAATGATGCGTGACTTTTTATTCTAATCTGTCTAGACTTTGCGTGAATTAATCACATGCGTGAATAAATCATTCAGCGTATCTTTTTGATCTTTGTCTGAAGTCTGCGTGACTTATGAAATTTTCTTTGAACACTGTTAAACACGCATAAGGCTCGTAGACATAAATTTTTCTGAAGTTTACGTGACAAAACATGTCTGATCTTTTCTTCTTTTCTTTTCTGTAGTGAACATCCGAAGTGAAGAAGCTGATTATGAAGGACATTTGAGCTTCTCTTTCAAACATGACTTGTCTCATGTAAAGTTCCCTCAATTCGACACTCCTGAAGCTAGATTGTCTTTATTGACAAATCAAGACCACACAACTCTGCTCTGCGTGATAAATGGTGAACCACTCCAGAGTCTTGATTTGGTACTTCATAAGAAACCGGCTTTTCTGTTTGGGGACACCATAGCACATAAGTCACAACCAAAAGGCATCAGGGAGAAGGTCTGCTTCTATTTTGAAGGTGATGCAAGGAAGCCCATGTACTGGCCGAAGGTATCTAGGGGTTTGTCTATCATGCGATTCATGTACGCCAGTTACCCCAGAAAGATGACATGGCACTTAACAGAAAATCAGCAAGCTAAGGCGAGCAGAATCATTTACAAGAAAGACGGATTCTACAGTGCTCCGGAGAATCACGTATCCTTGTTTCGAGGTTTGAAGCCGGGATGTGTGCCACCTGAAGACTCGTCTATATTGAAGCCATTCAGGATGCCTGTTTTCATAAATAAATTCATGGCAAATGAGAAGGCATTCTATCCTACTGATTTGACGCCGAGCATGATAGGCTTAATGAATTAGGAGAATATGAGGTGGAGGACTCTGGTCCATTGGGTTCTGGAGAAGTTTGAGAATGAGCTGAAGCAGATAAATCTCTATGACGCGATCGTCAATTCCTCCTACGGCTTCAAACCCAACCCATTTCTATTCCTGGCCTTGATTGAAAGATATAACCACCGGACGGGAACATTTATGACTCCCAAAGGGGAGATGGGTTTTGCCCTTCATGAGATGGAATACATCTCGCATCTGCCTTCAGGCACACTGCCATATGAAGAATATGTGCCTACAACCGAGGAGCTAAATTTTCTATCGGAGAAGAATCCGGAGATGGTGCATCTGTTTGAAGAGATGATGTGCCATTTCGGCACATGCACTCTGTATTATAAAAGTACTAAAGAGGAAGCCGGCTGCCACATCTAGAAGTGGATGTCTTATCTTTTCATGAATCGTGAGAAAGATGAGAAGAAGATAAATGAGAAGAGAAGGTATCAAATTAACTCCTTCAAGCCCCTCTTTGAGAGTGAAATCACCAATCTACTAGAGAAGTATGACTGTAAAGATTTCACAATCAATGAAGACTGGTATGAGTTTAAAGCCGGAACCACCTTCAGATCATATGTGAGACAGAGTGGAAAACCTTTGTCAAAGAACGGTCATTTAGCCGGATTCCTCTCTCTGGCTAAGGAGATTTATTGTTCCTGGCTCCAGCTCTCTGGATAGAATACATAGAGGCGTTGTTTTTGCAGCAGTGCGCCTTATGTACGGCTATAAGACAGACTTATTATCAGCGATGACTTGCAGGCTGAACGCAGGTCTTCAAAATTTTGTAACCAATATGCTGTCTAATCAAAGAAAGATGACCGATGAATTCCCAAGAATAGAGATGCCCTATACTTATTTGTATGGTTGGCTTCTTCTCCATCACGACGGTCTGATACCTCCGGGAGCAGGAGGGAGCGACAGCCTCTTTTTAGAGAAGTACGCCGGAGAAACTTTCTGGAGGTTCACACTCTTCCAGAATGCAGAAATGTTTTGAACCGATCATCACATTGGTCGATTCAATGTGCTCCTCCGCCACTGGGTTATGAGAGCATGCCTCTGAATATGATAGACGGAGAAAAAGGGCACAGGCTAGATGACGTAGCTTTTCAATGGCTACAGCGGATTCGGCCATCTCACCTGGTATATCGTCATGAAGAAATGACGTACTTAGAACCATATCTACCGAGCCGATTTGTTCGGCAGTTCGGATATGACCAACTTCATGTTGGGAAGGTCACCACCTGCCTTTCTGCTCGTGGAGGACTAATTGATGGAGCTCGGGCTTGGAGATACTTCACGGCTAGAGATACAAAAGTTGAATTCTCTATGCCGAATCCTCTATCCAGGGTGGGGACAAAAATGCTCTATACATACGCCCGCTTCTATGTTTCATCGAGCACTTTCATGCCGAGTTTTCATTTGAAGACTTTTGTTGCAGAAGACGACCCAGCTCCATCAAAGAGGTCGAAGAAGAAGATTATTATTCAACAATTTACTCCGGAACCTGAAGATGAGACTGCGGAAGTTGAACCCTTATATGAATTATCTCTGGAGCAAAACTTTCCTGATGAAGTTCTTCCTCCAATATTCGTGTCCATCTCTAAGAGGAAACGAAGTGATGAATCTGAGACAGTCTCTAAAAAGAGTACTAAGTCTCAGACTTCCAAGAAGAAAGGAGTTTCAATAACTGCCACCTCATCTCTAGGTGGCATCCCAGTTGATGAAGATGATGCTGCCGACAAAGATGAAGATACAAATGAAGACGATGCTCCTTTGATAAAAAGGAGATCGAGAGGCAGATACGTCAAGAAGACTGTCAGAAAGATGAAGGGCAATGAACTCCTGGAAACTATTATGAGTGGAGGGATCTTGCCAGAGATCGATGAAGCAGTTTCCACGGAGAGAACAGAATCTGATCATGTTCATCTTCCAGCAACTTCAGCTGAACCGACTGAGGTAGAGTCGACTGTCCCGACGACAAGTGGAGCAGCTGCTGAACCTTCAGAGATGAGGATTATCCCTTTTGAGCACGGGAAAGAGGGTATCATCCAGGCATTAGATGATCAAATTGAATATTCAGAAGTAGAACCAGCTCCCGAGGCAGAACTTAGGGAACAACCGGAAGTTCTATCTTTTCAACCTAATCAAATTGAAGAAACTCAGGTTGAAGAAAACATTTCTTCAGCCAGAGGCGATGAAGACGTGCCAACGTCTGAACTATCAGCTGCTGATGAATTATTGAAGAATGTTTGTAAAGACATCATTCTTCAAACTAACATTCCAGAAGAGACTGAACCTGCAGTCAATACCGAGTCCATGGAAATTGAAACTCAAGAACCTGAGCTCGCTATTGTTACTATTCATGAGATTCATCCATCTCAAGAAATAGATGTTGATGTGAATATCATGGATTCTGGATCAGAGACCCATCCTGAAGCTGGGGATCCAAGAGAGTCTGAAGAAGAACACTCTGAAAAAGAGGAAGAGGCTGAAGAGGAAGAGGATTGGCATCCTGAGACTTCCACTCATTATGATGAAGATAAAATCAGAGGAAATAGAATGGAGCTCAGTTCTGAACCTGCTCAATCTCCTGATAATGCTCCAGCACTCAGTAATTCTGGAGCTGGTAGTAGTCACATAAAGCAGGTGTCAGACACCATTATGGATCGACTGCGAGAGGATATGAGACTTCCTAAACATATAGAATATGAACCTCAGCCTGGTAGATTTTTATTTCAAATTCTGTTTCTACTGTTTCTTTTTCTTTATATGCTGATTATTTTTCCTTTGACTAGTAGGAACTGCTGCATCAATGAGCTCGACTCATGCTCCACTTATCCAGACTGATGTTGATGAAGGGAGCTCGCATTTGCCAACTTCTCCAGCGGCACATACTTCAATTCCCAGGACAGAGAACGTACAAGCTTCTTCTTCAATAATGACAGCAACTCCTGGGTTTGAGACGGGATTGGCAAGGACTCTGGGGATGTATTCAGATATCATCTATTCATATCTGGATACGTATTCCATGCGTTTCTTGAAAGACGAAACTATGCCCTTCTCTGAGCTCCGAACGGTGGTCAATTTCCCGTTCCTAGCACTGCGACATGCTGGCTGTGAAACTCAATGTATCTTCTTTGAACATCTCCTAGATGAATTAGAGACAACTATCCGAAGATACTGGAAGATCAAGAAGGAAGATGTTAAATCTTTGACTGTGGCTGAGATCGCTCAAATGGAACATGAAGCCCAAGCTCAGCAAGCTGCTTTAGAAGAATTTCTTGCTTCTTCATCTGAGAAGTTAGTAGAAAAGGGTGAAAAAATATTAGCTACTCGTCAGAGAGTAGAACTTCTGGAGAAGGATGAAATATCAAAAGCTGAAGAGCTTAAGAAGTTGAAAGAGGAGCTGGCTCGTCTTCAGGAGCGAATTGCCTTCATAGAAAAGAAGCAGGATGAGGTCATCACTGCTCGTATATCTGAAGCTGAACGTTGTCAAACTCTTCAACAAGAGCGAGAGCAGATGCAAGCAGAGCAAATTGAAGAAGTTAATCGTCGCCAATCTGCTATTATCACTTTTGATGAACAAATTGTCGCAGTCAAAGCAGCAGAAAGAGTTCGCAAAGCTCATGATGAGAAAATGAGTACTGTACTTGATCGTATTAAGGAGCTAATAACTCCTAATAAATAGATCTTTTACATTTTTACTTGTAATCAATATTTTGATTTTGAATGAAGACAAATGAGAACTTTTGATCTGATTTTTGACTTCGTTGTTTTGATAATGATGTATTCATAGAAATTATGTTCGGAGGTAAATACTACATGACACATTTCAATAGAATAGAATATACAAATAAACTTTGTAATTCTATCAGATGATATTAAACCAGAGATGATCTTAGTTTGATACTGATTAAAAAAAATAGAATTCAGACATAAAAATATCTTTGAACTCAATTTTTCATGATCTTTGGACTCGAGAATCAAAAGACTAGATATCATTTTCATAAATATGATACTGAGATAGAAAATTCAGAGATAATATGGACGTGATTTTCTAGATATCAAATTTGCTAAGAAAATGATACAAAATAGAATATCTATTTCCACTGGGGATAAAAGATATCGAAACGATTCTTGTAAAGAACAATGACTTTGGTATTTTTACTAGCTGGGGAATTATAGGAGAACAATCTTGACAGATGAAAATATTACACATAATATTTCTTCAAGAATTTGCCATTAATGGGCATCATAGTGACTTTACCATCCATAGTGGTAAGCTGATATGTCCCATTAGAAAAGACTTTATTCACAATGAATAGACCTTCCCATTTTGCATCAAACTTGCCTTTACTCATGTGCGTCATAGTCATCAGACGTCTGACTGTAAGAACAAGTTCTCCTTTTTGATATGCTCGAACTCTGACTTTCTTGTTAAAAGCTCTTGAGATTCTAGCTTGATAGAATTCGATATTATGTTGAGCATATAACCGCTTTTCATCCAGAGCTTCTAATTCCTGAAGTCGAAGACGATCATTATTCTCGGTGGTAAGTTCATTAGCGATTGCTATCCTTAAAGAAGGAATTTGAATCTCTAATGGAAGAACAGCTTCGCATCCATACACCAAAGAGAAAGGTGTACATTTGGTGGCATTACGAACTGTAGTGCGGTAAGCCCATAAACATTTACCGAGTTTCTCACTCCAATTACGTTTGTTGGCAGAAAAAAACTTCTTTAAGAGTTTGATGATGGTCTTGTTGAAAGCTTCTGCTAATCCATTAGCTGTCGGATTATATGCGGTAGAAGCCAAATTGTTGATCCGATGATCGTCACAGAATCGAGTAAATTTTTGGCTGACGAATTGTGGTCCATTATCATGAATAATGCGTCGAGGAATACCAAATCTGTAGATGACATGATGCTTGATAAAGCTGATGACGTTAGAAGTCTTGACTTCAGATAAAGGAATAGCTTCAGCCCATTTGGAGAAATAATCGATTATTGTGAGAATAAACCGATGACCTTTTGATGACGGCGGATTGATTGGGCCGATAATATCCATGCCCCAAGCTTCGAAAGGCCATGATGCTGCTATTGGGTGTAGAAATTCTGAAGGTTGATGAATAAAATCTACATGGATTTGACAAGCTTTACACTTTCTTGCATATTCGATGGCATCTGATACCATAGTGGGCCAATAATAACCCATGCGTCGAATACGGTCTTGAAGTTTAGGTCCAGGCTGATGTGCTCCACAAATTCCATCATGTGCTTCGCGGATAATTTGTTGGGCCTCATCACCAGCAATACATCGAAGAAGTAAACCATCATAAGCTCGACGATATAAAGTTTTTATAGTATGATTGTAATAAAATTTGAGTGATCGTCGTCTAATAGATGCTGCCTCACTCGGATTATCTGGAAGGATATCATACAATACAAAATCTAAGAAAGAAAGTCTCCAATCTTTATCCGTATTCTGAGTCTCAGCTGAATTACTGAAGGTGAATTCCATACTAGAATCAGATGAAGATGATAATGATTTACGACTTAATCCAAATCCTCTTGTTGTATTGACATCGTGAGATGTTGATTCTTCAATATCAACTGGAAGTCCTAGAGTTAGATTGTTCTCAAGATGAAATAATTCTCGATTGCAAACAACAATCATTTGTTGACGTCTAATCGGAATAGCTAACACCGCCGCAAGATTAGCAAGAGCATCAGCTTCTGTGTTACATGCTCGCCTAACATGCTCGATGAAGAATCCTTCAAATGAAGAAGCCATAGATATAGCCGATCTATGATAAGGAACCAGATCTTGATGGCGAACTTCATAAGTACCTCTTATCTGATTGACGATGAGTTTTGAATCTCCATAAGCTTCTAAATGTTGAATATTCAGATGTTTAGCGAGTTGAAGACCAATAAGCAATGCATTGTATTCAGCTACATTGTTTGAACATGGTTGATCGAGAGAATAAGCTCTTTGGATAGCAAGACCTTCTGGTGATACAAAAACGATTCCAACCCCAGCGACAATGTCACCATTAGGACCTATTCTTGAAGCTCCGTCAAAAGAATAGACGCCAAGTAGGATCGTCTTCAGTAATTTGGTTTGAATCTAGGACTTCATCTGGGATTTCATCGTAGAGTTTTGAATTTTCTGGAATTGAATGAGCAGCCAGAAAATCAGCTAAAGCTTGTCCTTTGACCGATTTCTGAGGGATATAGTGCATATCATACTGAGCAAGTAAAATTCCCCAGTTAGCCAATCGAGAATTTAAAACACTTGGTTTCTTCATCATGACTCGTATAGGATTGATCCTGGAAATAACATGAATGGTCTGGCCAATAATATAATGTCGTGTCTTTTGGACAGCGAACATAAGGACTAGACATTTTTTTTCGACTGGTGAATATCGAGGTTCAGCTCCGGTCATGGTACGACTGAGATAGTAAATGGCTTGTTCATGACCATTTTTATTCTTTTGAGCGAGCAGTGCACCCAATGAATGACTCATTGCTCGGGTATATAGAAGGAACGGTATTCCTGAAATAGGAGGTACCAATACTGGAGGGTTCATCAGATATTGTTTTATGTCATTAAATGCTTTCTGACATTCGTCAGTCCAGACGAAAGAAACACCTTTCTTCAAAAGTTTATTGAATGGTCTGCAGCGTCCTGAAAGATTAGAGATGAATCTCCTGATATAAGCGATCCTTCCTTGAAATCCTCGTAGCTCTTTTAAGGTGCGTGGAGGACGCATCTCTTGGATGGTTTTGATCTTCTCGGGATCTACGTGTATACCTTTCGAGGTAATGACGAAGCCGAGAAATTTGCCACTAGAGACGCCTAAGAAGGACTTAGTAGGGTTCATCCTTAATTGATGCCGACGCATTAGATCAAATATAGTTTTCAAATCTTGGATGTGATCCTCTTTTTGTCAACGTTTGACTGCAATATCATCAACGTAGCATTCAACTATTTTCCGTAAATGTTCACGGAATATAGTGCTCATAGCTCGTTGATAGGTTACTCCTGCATTCTTGAGACCGAATGGCATTACTGTATAACAGTATGTACCGATCGGCGTTCTGAAGGAAGTGTGTTTCTCGTCATCTGGAAACATTTTAATTTGATTGTATCCAGAATACCCGTCCATGAACGACATTCGTTCAAAACCACAAGTATTATCGATCATAACATCAGTAATTGGTAGGGGGAACTCGTCTTTAGGACATGCCGTATTGAGATCACGATAGTCTATGCATACTCTGATCTTGCTAGTCTTTTTAAGGACAGGAACTATATTAGCCACCCAATCAGGGTGTTGTTCCTCTCTAATAAACCCAGAAGCCATGAGTTTGTTAACTTCGGCTTCAATTGCATCCATAATGTCTGGACGAAATCGTCGCTGTTGTTGCTTGACCGGTTTAGCATTTGGCATGATATTGAGTTTGTGAGTTGCTATCTGTGGATCAAGTCCTGGCATATCTTCATAGCTCCAAGCGAAGACATCGATGTATTCGCGAATAAGTTTAATCATGTCTTGCTTATCAGTTTCTGAAAGACTTTCACTAATGAATATTGGTTTGGGGGATCCCTCTTCACCAACATCTATTTGAACGAGTTTATCTTCAGTTGGAGGTTTTCTTTGCTCGAATCTAAACTCCCATTGATTATCTAGCCTTTCGGCCCATTGTTCCGATTCGGATGAGATTTCAAATTCGTCTTCATCATCTTCTTCAGGACCATCAATGGAAACCATGTTAGAAGACAAAATGTTACGGTGAAAGTCACCAATACTTGTATCAGAATCCCAAGAAGAGGAACTAGAAGAATTAGATCTTTTATCTTCGTCAGATTTAGGATCTTCATGGATGATATTGATAAAGGGAGTAGGAGCAATATAACCCAATCCGCATTTCGTTCTTCCATATTTTAAAGGAGGAATCCGAACAGGCATTTTTCTTCCTTTTCCATTACTGAGGCCAGTTCTGAAGTCATAGCCCATATTTTTGATAATATCTTTAGATTGCTGGCTGTAACGACGCAACTGTAATCTTCCAAAATCATCATTTCTATCATCATCTTCAAGGTTGATAGGGTTTTTTGGTCCTTTGTAAAAGAATATTGGAGTGTCTCCTGGTTTTCTGCTAGGTACTAGAAAGCATGAACCTTGTACTGATTCTAAGGATACTTCTGTATGAAAAGTCTGTACAACTCCTATGGTTATTGTTTTCAAGTCATCTAACAAATGCAAATACTTATGAACATGATTACAAACATCAATATACTGCAAAGATGGAGACATTTCATTAATTTCAAAAGTAGTAGTATTTACATCAGAAGGAGGTTGAACCTTAGAAATCTTAGCCAAATCAATGACTAAAGGGGAAGAAGAAGAACGAGAAGGAATTTTGTTTCGATTAAGATCGATCATAAATGGCTCAGAAGAGGTGAGCTCCCTTGAAGCTTGGGATGGAAAAGTAGTTCGCCCACCAACAGGGATTACCAGAGTGTCCTATTTTGTAAGTGAAGATGCAGGAAATGTAGTACGCCCATTGACAGGAATGATCAGTGTGTCTTGGGTAGATGATGGAGGTAATCGAGAGATACGTCCGCTCACTGGAATAATGAAAGGAGCTTCTCCAGAGGGTTTAGGAGACTGTGGCTGAGTAGTTCGACCTTTAACAGGAATTATCAAGGTCTCACTTTGCGGATCTTCTTTTTCCATGGCTTGTACTATTTTTGTATACTCCTCTTTGTACATCCGAGAATCACTGAAATAAGCTTCAACCCCACGGAAAGGATTTATATAAGCAACTTCCTTTCGTACTCTTCCATCGCTGTCAATGTATTTGAAGCACTGATGAAGAGTAGAAGGCACCACATTATTTTCATGAAGGAAGGGTCTTCCCAAGAGAAGATTATAAGATCCCACGATCTCGATCACATAGAAAGTGACTTTGGATCTGAAATCGCCTATTTGAAGTTTCAGATGAATCTTTTCCAATGGCTCGCTTCGGCTTTGATTGAATTCCAATATAGTAGTAACCGTCTTAGAAAGTTTGTGAAGAGGAATTTTTAATTCATCTAGCAGACTCCTTGGCATTATGCTTAAAGCAGACCCTGGATCAATAAGAATACGATCTACCTTCATCGTATCGATATAACCGGTGTAGTAGAGAGGCCGATCATGTCGATTATCCTCCAATAACATGTCATCTTGTGTAAAGGTGATATTCAGGATGATCTCCAATACACTATTGCAATGTAAGCAAGTAACAGGTTCTTCATCTGGTTTCTTTAATTATGCGAGACAAGAGTCAGCCTGAAGAAGTGCCTCACTTAATGTCTCCCGAGTCTCTTTAGAAAGACGTAGAAGTTCGAAGAGGAATATTCTAGCTGGAGTATTAGCGAGTTGAGCTAAAATGTCAAAGTTATAAGGCTTCTGAAGTCCAAGGGGAGGAGACTTCCTGATTGGTTTGTCGAAACGAACTTGTTGTTTGCCTTTCTCAAGTGCTGTGGGCTTGGAAAGAATAGGTACAACCGGTGTAGTTGAAGGAACAGGTACTGTCACTCCCCGTTCCCGGAATGCGTATTTTTATACATATACAACTCATGAGTATTTGTTTAGTATTTATTATGTATTAGTTTGTATTTAAATTCCCTTAAATTTTCATGTTAATTAATTATCTGCTCTTTAATTTTCATGTTAATTAATTTTCTGCATTTTATTTCTGCATTTATTTTCTGCTTTTACCTTCTTCTGTTTACCTTCGGGTTGGCCTTGGCCGAACCCCCACAGCCCCGGCCCATTAACTCCTACCTACCACCACTTCCCCTATTTAAAGCCACCCTCTCCATTCTCTCTCCTCATTACTTCATTCTCACCATTACTTTTTCTTCTTCCTCTCATTACTCTCCACCACCTACCAGCAGCAGGAGAAGGCAAGTGCAATCTTGCTTCTTGCTTGGAGAACCATTTTTGTGGTTTATTTCCCTTCCTCTCATGATTCTGAGAGAGATTAGTTCTTAACGTTTTTGATTTCTGTGGCTGGTTTTTTCTAGATCTAAGTTGTTGTATTTCGGCTGTTCATGGGTTTTTGGTCCTCCCAACTTAGCGTGTTTCTGGCTGGAAACTTCATTTTCTGGCTGGAACGAAGGCTCCATAGGACTTGGAGTTCGGGAGATGTACACGCACACGTTCTTACGTGCTCGCGTAAAACATCAGCCCAGTCACGCACACGTCTTTACGTGTCTGCATAGATTTTGAGACACGCTCATGTTCTTACATGTTAGCGTGTATTTTTAGTCACGCTCACGTTCTCATGAGCGTGCGTGTATTTTTAGTCACGCTCACGTTCTCATGAGCGTGCGTGTATTTTTAGTCACGCTCACGTTCTCATGAGCGTGCGTGTATTTTTAGTCACGCATACATCCACGAGTCTGCGTGTATTTTTAGTCACGCACACATCCACGAGTCTGCGTGTATTTTTAGTCACGCACACTTTCATGAGTGCATGGATTTTTAGTCACGCTCTCTTGTGCGTGCGTGGATTTTCCCTTCACGCTCATGCTGTGCTTGCTTGTGTGACTTTTTATGCTCACGCTTGCCAGTGTGTATCACTTTTCACGCTCACTGTTCACGCCCAATTTCCACGCTCACTCCAGCTAGACTTAGTGTGACTTGTTGGTCTTAAGCATAGACCTCTTGTGTGACTTTTGGCCTTAGCATAGACTTGTTGGCGTGACTTCCTGACCTGGGTGTTTTTATTTTATTCCTCAACCTATTCATTTAATGATGGCATGATAATTCTTCTATTATATCCTTACGCCTTTTTGCGTGAATTTCTTGATAAATCATGATATGTTAATATTGTTAATACAGATTGTTATGTGGAATGTGTCATGTGTCTTGATTGATCCATGGTTACCCAGTATGACTAGAACTTAACTCTGAGGAGTTATAGGCTCGACCCCATGTAATACTAATTAACTTTCATGCCTTGTCACCATTGATAATGATTGTGACATTGACTAATAATTAATCATGCGTTCCTAGTTGGAACTAAGAGACTGGCTAGTCGTCTTATTGAATTGAATGAATGAGACACGTTCATGTGATGAACTATTATACTCGATTAGCCGATCCCGAATATTGGCATACAGGCACATGCAGGCTTCAAAGTAATTATTTATTATTAAATTATCTATTTATCTTATAAAGATAGCATGTGTACTTTATGGTCAGGGCATGATTATTCCGTGGATAATTTGATTGTTGCATCACGCTATGTAAAACCTACAACCTAGCCGCACGGGTATCGTTGTAGAGTTGCGCATATCGTACCTCATACGAAAGTACTCATTTGAACGACCATGATCCACGGCATGGAACTTCACTCAACGTAGAGACTATTAAGTTAAATAAAATAATGATGGCATGGAGAGAATGGATTCCCGAGTTCTTACATGGCAGCCCCCTTGGGACTATTAAGTGCCCGACGGGCCGGCTGGTTTCCACAGATACTGTAAATCTGTCACACGGGCAGGGAACAGTATCTGCTTATATTATTGTACATGCTATAACGACGGACGTCCCGCTGGGACTCGTCTAACTACATGATTGGCGCAATTGATTGACTGGATAGACTAGCCTTGCTCGCACATAGTAAGAACTGAGGAATCCCTATTTTTGCATAATTCCAAGATAACTTGGGACTCACAATAGTTAGCCGTAGAAATTGATTGGCCGTTCAAGATAATTTGTTTGTGTACTGTATTTACTCTGTTGCCTAACTGAGATGATCAGAATGTCAGAATATGACGGGCCAACTTCTGTCCTTGTTTGGTTGGGAGGTTGGTCCGAAGTGTCGTGATGTTACGAGAATCCCAGTAGGAGATAGAGATCTATTATTATATTTTCTTACTTACTGGTTTAGTCCTTCATATCGTCCTTCCTTGTGGTACTTGCTATTAGAGGTCTAACCTCTCTGGTTTTGCATGGCCAGATTTAGAGCTGGTCCCCGAGGATCCAGCTTACTTCTACCTCCAAGATGGTCAATACTAGAGGGATGATCGCAGGAGGATTCGAGTGGGTTTCCTTACTTCACCGCTCGTTTTGTCATTTACTTTATACTTAGCCGTTGGCACCGACATGTTGGTCGGATCGTCTTGTACTTACTTTTGCATGATTGTAATTAAGTCAGACTGCAGCTGATAACAATTGTGTATACCTTACTATACCATCTGGCTATGTTTTGTAAAGCCAAATTTCCAGAACATTCTGACTGAGCGTTTGGGACGCCTTACTGCTTTATCTTACATGTTCTGTATTACTGTTTCTTATTTGAATGATTGAGACAATAGATGCGAAATGACCATAGTGAGACTTTTATGTAGTATGCACCCCTTCGTCTGGTTAGACAGCATTGATCGTATTATACGGTATTCATCTACCCGTAATACGTAGCTGGCTGAGTCATTCCCCCGCTCTCTAGTATTCTGGTTCTGGGGCGTGACAGGTACAGTGGATGATTCTTCCTCCCGAGGAACATCAAGAATATCTTTGTCAGCTGGAGAGATATCAGGAACATCTTCAGGACTATCAAGAGTATCTTCAGGACTCTTGGAATAATCCTTTAGATAATGTTTCCCTGTTCTAGTAGCACCAGCAAGTGCTTCTACCTTATCTTTCGGCTCTGTGTCGGAAGTAGATTCGAAAGAAGTCATATGACATGACTTAGTTTTTTTGGCCTTCTTAGATTTTAGGGAAGTAGTCTTTTGAATGGGAGGAGATTCAAAATCTGCCACTAGATCAGGATGAATCCAGATGATTTCTCCTGTTTCAATAGTGATTGGTACTAATCCTTCAGACTGTGGAGGGGGAATATTCACGATTTCAAGAGTTGCCTTGGGAATAGAAACAATCCCGCTTTCGAGGATTTGAGGAGGAAAATCTCCGAATTGCATAGAGACAACGTTGGAGGTGACGGTCTTTTCTTTCGGAGTGAGAGTGACAGCTCCAGATTTGATCATTTCCTAGATTTTTTTCTTTCAATACAAAACATGTACGAGCTGTGTGACCCAACATTCTATGGTACGGACAGTATTTAGGATGATCTGTCTTGCCAGCTTCATCGAGTTTTTTGATTTCAGGTAATTGTATTTTATTACCTTTAAGTAGACATTCAAAGATACCAAGGACATCATCGTCGTCAAAAGAGTATTCTTCTTTGGGCGAGATGCTCTTGGTTGTTGATTTGTTGGAGCTGGGGTAGTTTGGGCAGATAATACTTTTTGATTTTTGCTCTGGAGATTGACTTCGAGAGTCTCTTTTCCTTTACGATTGTTAGGTCGCATACTATTGCCAGTATTTTGACCTGATTCATTGGGATTCATGTGTACCACCAGACCTTTGAAAGTCTCGACACTGACTTCGACAGCTTTGGCACTGACGATGAAGGAAGGCCAATCTTGGAATTGAGTGGATCCTGTCCACATGCTGATGATTGGTAAGAGATTTGACTTGCAAGTGTCGATAATGACGGCATCGGGAGTTCCAAGAGGCATTTTTAAAGCTTCTCTTCTAAATCTTTCAATGAAGCTTTCAGTGCTCTCATTATTTCTCTGTTTGATTCTTATAAGAGCAGACATAGTCATGTCATTAAGCCCTTCATAGAACCGTTCAAGAAACATTTGTTTGAAGCCGGCAAATGAGGTAATACACCCATCAGGGAGACTTATATACCACTCATAAGCCGTTCCCTTGAGACATCCGACAAACACCCGAGTAAGGAGGGCGTCGCTCGGTTGCAACTGATCAGTCATCACTTCAAAGTGATTGATGAACTGACTTGGGGAGGTGGTCCTATCAAAGAATGAGATAGTAGGAGGCTTGTATTTAGGAGGATATGATACTTGCTTCCATTCTATTGGATAAGGTTGCTTGATACCTAACCTTTGTAAACCATCTTTCTGTTTAAATGCCTCAAATTGGGTTCGGAGATTCCTCAATTCTTCAGTAACGACTCCGAAAGATTGTGGAGTTGTAGCTTGTAGAGAATAGTTAGGAGGAGGGACAGCATTATAAGCACTACCCCCAGCTCCCGAATGGCTAGGAATGGGTTGAGCTTGCCCAGGGATATTGGATTGTACTGCTGGAGGAACATGCACTGGACCTACACCAGTGTCAATTGGTATGGCGTCAGGTACAGTCCGTGGATTTTGCAGCTGGGTTGCCATAAGTTCATACATTGATTTCATAGTATCAGCCATAGATTTCATTTGTTGTTCCAAAGAAGCAATTCTTTGTTCTTGAGGAGTCATCGAAGAAGAAGGTTCATTGTTTAAATCAGTATTCCCATCCACCATATAAGTTGTGACCATACGCGGGATTGTTGATAATACTGTTTGTTCTGAATCATTGCTTTGTGTATCAAAATCAGTTGTAGGAGAATTACCCCCAGTAGAAAGAGGTGGGAAGTTAGATTCTCCAAGGAATTCAGAATAGTCTTCAGAAACCAAAGTTCTTTGATTAGAAGCCAGAACTCTTGCTCTGGTGCCTCTGTATACCCCACCTGGACTATCAGTTCTACCCCCAGAATCCCGAGAGGTCATGTTGATAGAAGCGAAAAGAGGTTCATCTTCATCAGACATAGGTTCACACTGAATCCGATTGAAGACAGATTGTCGTTTAGTTTGACATCTGCATTGAATTATGACCCTTGGCTGGAAGTCACATTCATGATCAGCATGGTCATGATCCATTGACACAGAATTATTCCTCCTCTTTTGTTGAAGATGTTCTCGCAAATCTGTATGTAAAGATTGAGGTATATCCGAAAACAATCTTTGTGCATTTTTTAGGAATGTATTTTCTGTTCTTGGGTCTTGACGGCTCTTGATTATACAAGGAGTGATTAATCTGAGCCACATAATTTCTGGCATATTCTGCATCCAGATCTCTTACTTTTGTTTTCGATTGGTGTGGTTTCTTAACACCAGAAGTGCTTCCCAAACGGGATTGATTAAGTTTCATTCTTAGATCTGTTGGAGGTAAAACATTGGTTTTTGACACTTGAAGTTTTCCTTCCATTGATCTGGATATTTGCAGAGAAGGAAGAGTCGAACCATCCCCTTGAGTAGGAGTTGGTAACAAACCTTTTTGTAAAGACAAATTCTGTGCCCAATTTGAAGAATTCATAGAAGAAGACATTAAAAAATGTTTCTTTTTAGACTTGTTCAAATTTTGAGACATAGAATGTCCAGAAGAAAGAGTAGTCAAAAGACTATTTCCTTTTCTTTGACTAACAAAATTGTCAGCTAAAGATGTTCCTGAAGTAAACACTACAGGAGCAGAAGAAACAACTAAAGAGTTGTTCCTATTCGAAGGGACTTTATGAGCCATTTGTGGAGGAGCCATAGCAAGACTACCCCCAGTTCTAGCAGAACTTGGCAAGTAGGAAGAAATAGCTAAAGAGCTATTCTTCTTAGAATATACTGATGACGATTTGGCTAAGGAGCCAGTGTTGTCAGCATATGAAGTCTTGGCTAAAAAGCCAGATTTCGGTACGCATGCTGAGTCAGGGAGAGCTGACTTGGTGGATGATGCGTGCGGGATACACGCTGAGACAGGCTTGGTTAAAGAACCAGTGCTGTTAGCGTGATTTTTGGGTTTGGAAATGCACGCTGGAACAGGCTTGGCTAAAGAGCCAGTGCTGTCAGCGTGACTTCTGGACTGCGTGACTACGGAAACAGATTTGGCTAAGGAGCCATCACTGTTAGCGTGTCTTTTGGATGCTGTCGTTTTCGAGCACACAGGAGTATGCGTGCCTGCAGTGGAGTTCTTGCCAGTGTTAGTAATGGACACTGTGGTAGAAACTTCACCGTCTTTGGTTGCCAACAGATTCTTAGGGACGTAGACAGATCGTCCCTTTGATTAGGCAGTGGTGATAGAGGCTGAAGTGTGCTTGCCACCCTTAGCCTGCTGCATTTCTTCATAGGCGAGTTGATTGAACTGAATCGATATCACCTTCTTCGTCGATCCGACCGACGAAGCGTCGCATTGAGTTATTGCCATCTCAGAAGAGGAGATGGGTTTCTCCAGCAGAGTCGCCAATTTGTTTTCCATAAATAAATTCACTTTATTTATTTTGATTCTGGGAAAATACAACTTTAGGAATCCGATCTAGAAGACGATCGCTTTATCCCTTAGACGATGCGAAGAAGAAAAGCTCTCAAGAATTCGACAGCAATTTATGTATCCTGTATATCTGTACAATGAATGAGAAGATAACTCTATTTATAGAGTCAAAAAAATAACTGAAAAGATAACTGTCTTCATAATCTATGCATAGTTGATAATCACGCATGACTCAAACGTACGCAAGGTTAATGAGTAGTTACTAGACGTGGCCTGTAACTGTTGGACACATGGCAATCGTGCATGAGTCGTGTGCAAGTTACTGAGCACACATACGAGAGATTTGTGGCATGTCTGCCACATACTCCAATCTGATAATTTGAGATGAAATTCACGCCAACTGGTTGAGGATGAAATCCACGCAGACTTGGGGCAGAAAGCTTCAGAATACACGCCAACTTGAGGCAGAAAGCTTCAGAATACACGCCAACTTGAGACAGAAAGCTCAAAATTCACGCAAACTTGAGGAAGGAACATAGAAGTTCAAAATACACGCATACTTGAGTCAGAACGGCCATCTGTCTTGATTCGACGTGTCTCGACTGGCAAAAAATCTCTGACATTGATTGCCTTGTCAGTCACATTAAATGACAATAAGGTCTTTTTGGTACGCCAACTTGATGAAGACTGAATCTTGTTGAGGAAGATTTCGAAAGTCACGCAATAGTCGGCTGAGATCTCTCGAGTCCCGTGCATACGTGGCATACGAGGAGACATTCTTTGACTGTCGTGCTGTCAGTCATAATGACACTCTGACAATTGATGAGCTGTCTCTGTGTACCATTTAAACTCTGCGTATATTTGAGGAAATGGTTTGATAGAACTCAGCGTGTATTTTAGACATTGTTCTGATAGGCTGTATTAACTCAGCGTGACTTCATTTTTGAGACCTACAATATATATTTTTGTATTATAAGGTATTATCACTTTTAGTATTTATGTTTTATTTTTTTTTCAAAACTATTTTATAACAAAAAGGACTAGGCGCTAGAAGCCATGGATTTATTATTATGGTAAAAATTTCGTATAGTTATTTTAAAGTATTATTACTATAATATATATATATATATATATATATATATATATATATATATATATATATAAAAAAAAAAAAAAAAAAAAAAAAAAAAAAATATATATATATATATATATATATATATATATATATATATATATATATATAGTTTTCTACCAATTATATTTTCGACGAACTTAGATTTTACCTTAAAATATTTTTATTTTTTAAGTATATATATCTAAAAACTATTTTAGCTAATAGAAATATAATTTCGTGTATTACAAATAGTTTCCAAAATCATAAATATTTATTTATCCATTATTTCTTTGATTTTCTCCTGTCCGTATCCAAGTCCTATTGTTCCTATTCCTTCGTCCATTTCGAGACTACCTTATGTCCACCCTAACCAACTTGACCGTCCTGGACCCAATGGAACTGTCCGTGCCTCCATCCGAGGTCACCATGTATAGTTGTTGCACCGAAGTCGCAGTTCATGCCAACTTGATCATCGCAACACACCAGGCGCTTTACCAGGCAAGACACCTTGCCATTAGCTGTTTATTTATTTTAGCTCATATTTCATGCATTATTTATTTTCTTTATGCAAAATAAACTGTGATACATGGCATAACTGTTAGAACTTACTGTTCATTATATTTTCTGCTGTGTATTATTTTTTTTCTTACAAATTAAACCTAGATTTAAGAGACCACCTTGTGTGTTGCATTCATTGGCCTTGACACGTTGTAAACACGAAGTTGTGTGTCGCATGTAGAACACGGAAGTGCGTGATTGGCTGGCCACCAGTACGTACAAGCCGTACGATAGGAATAACCGCTAATAGAGGTTGCATGCTAGTTTGACTTAGCGATTATAGTGGTTTGTGTTGTGGATACAACACAGTAGGCATTGGGCGGGGAGGACAGTTCCTTAGCGTATGGGCTTCGATACACTTCCCTTGTGACCCGGACTCTCCGCTGAAGATACGGGATTGATGACCCATGATTACTGACGGCCACTGACGATTCTGCGGAACGTCATGCTCTTCCTGATGGGACTTCTGGTGCCCAAAGGGGGACTACGTCGATCCTATTCAGCCAGGGCCCATGCGTAGGAAGGATTGTTCTTAACAATATTTCACTTAGAATGGTAGGCTACCCTATCCGTTAGGTACGAGTACTTTTGGTTTGGGTACTTGTATCTGACCGTGGCTTGAAACAATAACTTGTCGCGGATTAGTTCGTCACATCTTGTCCTTGTTTGGTTGTAGGTGTGACTTACTACTTCGATGAGAAGGTATTGAACCTTGTTGGGGTCCGAATACCATATTGGATTCATAGCATGGAAAGATACGTCGCCGTGAATTAGTTTACCATCTCCTGTCCTTGTTTGGTTGGGGGGATGGTACGCTCGTTCAGTATATGCGTATTGGACCATGTTATAAATTCGATTGACTTATTTATTGAGCAATATTTATTCAGTTTATATGGCATGCTATGATGTGTCTTGTTACGTCCCTCTGAGGACCTAGTTGTCTTGCCAGGTGTGTGCTATTGTCTTTCGCAGGTGTTCTAGCTCTAGCCGTGATCTTCGCTATTTCTTCGAGGATGATTGCGCTTGGATCGTCTTCGCTTCGCTCGCCAAAATCATTTATTCTATCATGTACTTTTCTTTATTTTGTTGGTAGTGGATTTGTCTCCGCCCAACATATTGTATCAAGACAAATTCATTCTCAATATATGATCTTTTATTCATTTATTCTGTGTGGATGAGATTAGTTATGGTTCTACTGCATTTTACAGCTTATGTGTTTATACGAGGCTTCCATATATTGGAGTATACTTCGTATGAATACAGCTGGCATGTCTACGTTCCTAGTCCTACGTATTTTGGGACCAGGGCGTTACATGTTTTTGTGGTGGCCTATGCAGGTTAAGATAAATTATTTGGTTACTTTACCATACCAAGCAAGCCTGCGTATAGGATTAGAAGTCTAGGATCTCATCCACATACTTGACCACTTCCCTTGATTTTATCTACCGTTTGACTCATCAATTGTATCTTGCTTGCTTCCTTCCATCCCTATTCTTATCTTTCTTTCGTGCTTGCTAGAGATTGACCCCACTAGTTAGTTGTCCCAAAACACCATTAGCTTAATTCTTTAAGTTGGGTAGAATACCCTATGACCTAGCAACCCCTTTGACCTAGCGACCTATATTAGCAAGCTTATTTAGATCCTAGAACCTAGAAGACCTAACCCGTCTAGCCAACCAAAGACTTGGACAAGAAGACTATAGGACAACTGTATGACTTAGAATCATTCTACCTTCTTTTAATCTAAATCTCTCGTGACTATGTTTTTACCACTTTGACTAATGTTGCAACTATAATCTAGTTTTGCAAACTCATCCATTTATCGAGTTTGTTCATGACTTATGCTCTTGAGCGGCCGCTCACTAACATATTGTCTAATCAGAACCGGTGCATGATGGTCTGATCAACCGAGTGCACTTTGGTTCGCCTTTTTCATATATCAATCTACGTGGATGGGGACATAATTAAACTTTGCCCTTACAATCCCATCCACGACTGTCTTGACAATTCCTTTAAAAATTTTCGATCGTCTTTGAATCACGTATTCGTACTCGATAATATCCCTCCTTCAAACTCTAGATTGCTTTCGCCTTCACCTGTTTAAGAACGACGAATGCGCTGTACTTGAAGTTCCCCTAGCTATCCTATCTCTTGTGACCATTAACACTCAATGTGCCTATATCTTTGCCTTAACTACTCGTCCTTTCCCTCGACCCTAAATCCACAATATTGACTTTCTAATCACTTGAATTTAAGAAGTGATTACAATCGTCTCTTAATCATATCCTCAACCTAGACTACGACCATGTAAACTTCTTTAAACCCTTCTATCTACCATTGTGCCTTCTTCCCCCTTGTGTCCTCTCACCCCCCTACTAATTCTTAATTTCGAGGACGAAATTTCTTTTAAGTTGGGTAGGATGTAAAACTCCTAAATTTCTACGATATTTTTTTTATTAAAATTTGTACTGATTTAAAATTTTCATTATTGTACGTCGCGTACGAAATTTTATTCTTGCTCGACGAGTGCGAATATGTGCGAGCGTACATATTTTTAAAAAAATATTTTTTATTTTATTTTTATAGTTTCAAGATAATATATATAAATATTATTTTTGCCATTTTACCAAATTTTCGAGTTGGTTATCTTAAGCCCTTCTTTCTAATATTTATTAGTAATAAGTTAT
The DNA here is from genome assembly GCA_029216955.1 of Iris pallida. NCBI lineage: Eukaryota > Viridiplantae > Streptophyta > Magnoliopsida > Asparagales > Iridaceae > Iris > Iris pallida. The sequence goes on along the minus strand of JANAVB010001399.1, from coordinate 6,236,770 downwards.
ATTTCATTGTATACTAGAAGGCATAATTTTGTATAAATAATTATGCATACATATTTCATAATTTATTTATTAGCTTATTTAAAAATAAATAATAATGTATTTTCGAAATTAATTATTATAGTATTTTGGAAAACATATTTTAAATTATTGGGACATTTAAATCTTGATTTAAAATTTTTGGATTTATTTAAATAAGTTAAATATTTGAAATTGATTTATCTCATGGATTTTATACTAAAAATTTAATTTGATTTAAATTAGATATTTAATTTGAAATTAGATTTGGATATAGATTGGATTTGGATTTGATTGTTTTAAATTAAATAGATGATATATCTACTTGGGTTTTAAATCTAATCCTAAGCCTATCCAAATTGGGAATTCCCACATCCTATAAATAGGCAGGTACTCCTCCAACTTTTCATTATTCATCCACAAATTCTCCACAAACCAATGGTGCGTGTCCCGTGTCCGTGTTCTATCGTCCAAATCTTATTCCATTAGTTTACAGGTACATTATTCATCTTCTTCCCCGTGTCGGACAATTCCGACACGATACAACCCAAACCAAATCCCTAGTTCCTAAACCCTAACCCTAATCCTAACCCCCAGCCTTCCACCACCGTCGCCGACAACATCATCCCACCGTCGCACCCAAAACCAAGTACCCGCCAGAGCTCTCCATCGACCAGCCTTTCCGACCCCGCTCCCCGAACAGACACCCCAACGCCATCACCAGAACCTCCGAGACCCAATCCCCACCACAGGTCGGCCACCTCGTCGCCTCCCCCACAACAGATCAACGCAACCACCAGCACACCGCCACCAGCCATCACCACATCGCCACCGTCGAACCCCGACACAGCCACCCCACCACCCAAGAACCTCAGGCACCACCACCACTAAATCCGGCCACCACGGCCAATGCCGTCGCCACCACAATCGTGGCAGACCAGAAACCCCAAAACACAAGAAAACAGAACCCTAACCCTAAACTCACCTGTCCGTGTGCGCCGTCGACCCAGAGGAGCCTCCGTCGGAGTCGCGCCCGAACGCCGCCCCGCATCGGCGAGCCGCCGCCCGCGCGTCCGCCCTCCTGGCCGCGCCGTGACCGCCGCCCGTCGCTCCCACTGTGGATGCTGCGCCGACACCCGCTTTCCCCATTTCCGCTCTGCCCCGCGAGCAGACCGGCCACCTTTCCCTCGGCCATCCGAAAACTCCGCCTCCGCCGCCGCTAGCAAACCCTCCACCTCCGATCGCTCCGCCTCTCCTTCCCTCGATCCCGCTCCCCTCTCTCTCGCTGGTTCACCTCCGGCCGCCTTGGGCGGCGCCGAACCACCCCAAACGCGAGATCCGCCGATCGACTCCTCCGCCCTCTCGACTTCACCCCGACCACAGCTCCCAGAGCTTACGACCCCTCTCTCTCTCTCTCTTTCGACTCCCGTACTCACCGCCCCTTTTCTCTCGCCAGGAACCCACTCCGTCGCCTCCTAATCCGGCTTCTCTCTCTCCTGCTTCTTCTTTTACTCTCTCAATTATTACTTTCTTCTTAGCCTCCTCTATTAAGAGGAATGAAATTAGCAGCATCTGCTCTTTTTTTTTCTCTTCTTTTTCTCTTTTGGTTGTTTCTGTTTATTACTGTTTCCTTTTTTTTCTTTTCTTTTTTTGTTTGTTGTTGTTATTATTATTATTATTATTATTATTATTATTATTATTATTATTATTATTATTATTATTATAATTATTATTTGATTTATTATTATTATTACCATCATTATTATTATTATCATTATTATTATTAAAATTGTTATTTTTACTACTTGTTGTTTCATAGGTTTGCTAGAATTAAATTCCTATGGTACCATGGTATTATATCATATATATATATTTTTGTATTATAAGGTATTATCACTTTTAGTATTTATGTTTTATTTTTTTTCAAACTATTTTATAACAAAAAGGACTAGGCGCTAGAAGCCATGGATTTATTATTATGGTAAAAATTTCGTATAGTTATTTTAAAGTATTGTTACTATAATATATATATATATATATATATATATATATATATATATATATATATATATATATATATATATATATATATATATATATATATATATATATATATATATATATATATATATATATAGTTTTCTACCAATTATATTTTCGACGAACTTAGAGTTTGCCTTAAAATATTTTTATTTTTTAAGTATATATATCTAAAAACTATTTTAGCTAATAGAAATATAATTTCGAGTATTACAAATAGTTTCCAAAATCATAAATATTTATTTATCCATTATTTCTTTGATTTTCTCCTGTCCGTATCCAAGTCCTATTGTTCATATTCCTTCGTCCATTTCGAGACTACCTTATGTCCACTCTAACCAATTTGACCGTCCTGGACCCATTGGAACTGTCCGTGCCTCCATCCGAGGTCACCATGTATAGTTGTTACACCGAAGTCGCGGTTCATGCCAACTTGATCATCGCAGCACACCAGGCACTTTACCAGGCAAGACACCTTGCCATTAGCTGTTTATTTATTTTAGCTCATATTTTATGCATTATTTATTTTTTTATGCAAAATAAACTGTGATACATGGCATAATTGTTAGAACTTACTGTTCATTATATTTTCTGCTGTGTATTATTTTTTTCTTACAAATTAAACCTAGATTTAAGGGACCACCTTGTGTGTTGCATTCATTGGCCTTGACACGTTGTAAACACGAAGTTGTGTGTCGCATATAGAACACGGAAGTGCGTGATTGACTGGCCACCAGTACGTACAAGCCGTGCGATAGGAATAACCGCTAATAGAGGTTGCATGCTAGTTTGACTTAGCGGTTATAGTGGTTTGTGTTGTGGATACAACACAGTAGGCATTGGACAGGGAGGACAGTTTCTTAGCGTATGGGCTTCGATGCACTTCCCTTGTGACCCGGACTCTCCGCTGGAGATACGGGGTTGATGACCCATGATTACTGACGGCCACTAACGATTCTGCGGAACGTCATGCTCTTCCTGATGGGGCCTCTGGTGCCCAAAGGGGGACTACGCCGATCCTATTCAGCTAGGGCCCATGCGTAGAAAGGATTGTTCTTAACAATATTTCACTTAGAATGGTAGGCTACCCTATCCGTTAGGTACGAGTACTTTTGGTTTGGGTACTTGTATCTGGCCGTGGCTTGGAACAATAACTTGCCGCGGATTAGTTCATCACATCTTGTCCTTGTTTGGTTGTATGTGTGACTTACTACTTCGATGAGAAGGTATTGAACCTTGTTGGGGTCCGGATACCATATTGAATTTATAGCATGGAAAGATACGTCGCCGTGAATTAGTTTACCATCTCATGTCCTTGTTTGGTTGGGGGGATGGTACGCTCGTTCAGTAGGTGCGTATTGGACCATGTTATAAATTCGATTGACTTATTTATTGAGCAATATTTATTCAGTTTATATGGCATGCTATGATGTGTCTTGTTACGTCCCTCTGAGGACCTGGTTGTCTTGCCAGGTGTGTGTTATTGTCTTTCGCAGGTGTTCTGGCTCTAGCCGTGATCTTCGCTATTTCTTCGAGGATGATTGCGCTTGGATCGTCTTCGCTTCGCTCGTCAAAATCATTTATTCTATCATGTACTTTTCCTTATTTTGTTGGTAGTGGATTTGTCTCCGCCCAACATATTGTATCAAGACAAATTCATTCTCAATATATGATCTTTTATTCATTTATTCTGTGTGGATGAGATTAGTTATGGTTCTACTGCATTTTACAGCTTATGTATTTATACGAGACTTCCATATATTGGAGTATACTTCGTATGAATACAGCTGGCATGTCTACGTTCCTAGTCCTACGTATTTTAGGACCGGGGCGTTACACAACCTTACCAGAAATTATCTTAATTTGTTTAAATTTTGGCCTTATTTAAAATCTTAGCAGTTTATCTTATTTTCAGAAATCATTTATATTACCATATGTCTTCTATAGAATTTTCCTTGATTTTAGCTAGAAACTCATTAGAACTATTCTTTCAACACCTATTGGCCCAATCTCTTTCTTGGTTTGACTCTAGTGTATTGCTTGTATTTTGTCATTAATTTCATATTTTTATAACTATGTATATATATGTATATTAGATAGCTGATATACAATTATGGATAGGGCTGGGCACGGGTCGGGCCGGGCCGAAATTTTGTGAAACCGGACCTAACCCGTTCTTTGACGGGGCGGGTCAATTTTTTTTCTGGAACCGGACCTAACCCGCCTCGTTTGAAACGGATCCAATCCGCAACAACCCGCGGGTCCAAACGGGTCTAAAACTTGGCATGTTCAACAATTTCATATACAAAAGTAACAAAATATCCCTATACAAAAAACCACATGTAGTGTTATATGAAACATTTAAAAATAAAAATCACTTTATTCAACCTGGGACTTCAAAAAAACACTTTCTACATGTAGTGTTATATGAAATATTTTAGGTTTACATAACTTGGATGGTTAGGTTTTGACTAAATTTACTATACTACCCCTACAAACGGGCCGGGGCGGGGCCCCGTGTGTTTTAAAATTGTGACCCGCCCCGAACCGTTCATATCAGAGGACCCGCCCCGTTTCAGTTTTGAAATTTCAGACCCAGCTTGTTTGGGTGTTGGACGGTTCGGTTCGGGTTGGAACCGCAGGTCCTAGATCCGTATGCCCAGCCCTAATTATGGATATATGTATGTATATATGTATATGGTTATACATGGTTGATAGTTATATAGATATATGGGAGGAAACATAAATAGGTTACGTAGTTCATTTTAGGTACCGTTGGGAATAAACATTTTTTTACGAGGATAGTTAAGGGTAGAAAGGTAGTAGAAGAGAATCTTGGGTAGGTAAATTAGTAATAAGTTTTGAGGAAGTTATAGATTATAGAACTCGTGATTCATTTGAGTGGAAAATGATTAGTTTATAAAGTTATTTCTTTCATGCATATCCTATCTTATAATCCGTCGTTTGATTTTCCTAAACATGTTGTTGATTTTTTCTAAGTCTTGTAATAGTGATTTGATTTTCCTTCTATCCTTATAATTATTATCCAGTTTTCAATAAAATCATATACTAGATTTTCTTTATGATTATATCACTTTGATTATGTTTGTTATCATATCTAGACGACTCTTAAATCGTATTGTACGATTTATGATCATAGCTAGATTTTATTTCTAATATTTATTGGGCCTTGATGATTTTGATACTGAATTAATCATGTCATGACAATTTTTGGGTTCCCTTGGGATCTTGAGTATACCTAAATTATTTTGATCATATTATGATCATGACAATGATCATACTTATATGATTTGGTCTTTATTTCTGAATGATTTTGATTTTAATCATAATCGTGCCTAAACGACTTATTTTCTTTGATCATATTTTTGACTAATCGAGTTTAAATAATTTGAATTTTTTATAGCCGTGTTAGTTATGCCTAAACGATTTTTTCTTGGATTTAGGTCACAATTTTATTCACGATCATATTTAGAATTTAATTATGACTATATCATTTTGGTACTATATTTTTACTATGTCTAAACCTTGATTTTGATCATGTTTAGAATTTAATCATTCTTGTATTATTTTATCATGCCTAGATTTTAAACTCTGATAACTTCTAGATCGTCTTGATTCTACTAGTCGTACTTTTTTTGATTCTTTGTTTTAACCGATTTTAATCATTTTCAGAATTATCGTACTTGGTTATTCTTAATTGTTCGTATTATGCCATTTGAAATTTCGAGGACAAATTTTTTGTAAGGGGATAGATTTTTAACTACCTCGATTTGAAAATTCTACTTTTGAAAATTTTGAACTAATTTTTGAGTTATAGAATTCTTTTCTTAAAATTGAAATTCTATTTTTGGTATCAAAGTCATTATTTTTTAGATCCTTTTATTGATTTAATTTTAAATTCTAATTATTATTATTATATAATAAATCAGTAAATATTATTTTATTATTTAATTTCTTTTGGCCTACCATGTTTAGACTTGGATTGTGGGTTAGCTACTCTAATGGCCTACCAAGCTTGGACTTGGATTGTGGGCCTATAAACTTTGGTTTACTGGGTGATTAATTACTTAGTTAACTAATTGATAGATTAGTTACTAGTTAACGGATTAATTAGTGAATAATTTACTAATTAGTTGCTTAGTTAGTAATTAGTTTATAGTTAGTTATGGTTAATTAGAATATTTTCATATATGATATATTACTAATTACTTAGAATGCCACCCTTGGCTTGGAGCACACTCCATTCTCTTCCTACTTAATTTTTGGGACAAATTTCCTCTCCAATATTTCTATTACAATCACCCAGTTTGCCTCCTCGCCGACCAACCCAGCCACCCCCACCACTGTGTCACCACCACCATCAATCACCCAGACCCCTGTCCACCGTGACTTCCGCCTCTGACCCTGGTCTACCTCTACTGAGCACATCATCCCGTCTCTAGTTCTCCACCACGCTGCTCCAAATCCATAGACCCACCACCAGCACCACCACCATGTCCGGCCACAGCCTTTATCCACCAATCTATTTCGTCTATCCCCTCACCACCAATACACCACACCCAAACAACTAACACCTGACTCCATACACATCAATACTATACGACCTTCCTAAGTCAGATCTACTCACTAGTCCGCCAGATCCGTCATCGACCACCGTCAGAGCTCCCAACCATCTGCCGATGCATCTCTAACCGGATCGACGTGTCCGGTCAGACCTTGTTGATTGCTACATTGAGAAGTCCCCACTACCGCCAGATCCCTCGTTAATTGTCTGGAACACCTCGCCGTCGTTTCCTGAGTGTTGCGCCATGGCTACCGCTTCGATCCATTCCGGCGCCGATCCGGCCATCAACCTAGCTAGCGTCTCCAGACCAGCCACTCACCGCCGTCGACGAAGCCGAACAATGAGTTTCTTCTCCTTTTGCCTCTTTCTCTATTTCCTTTCTTGAAAATTTTGTGCAACTACTGTTGCCTCTCTTTTCGAATGAAGAGAGAACTGTAACCCTATTCTAATGGGTTGGGTTCCCACGCCGAGGGGCTGTGAGAGCTCTGGGCCTCAAGCCCCTTTGCATTCAATTATTTGTTGTTGTTGTTATTCCTATTGACTTGTGGTCTTGGGCTTCAAGCCAGTCGTGATTGCATTAGTTTTCAGTAGTTATTATTTTTGTTTATTTTACTAGGCCAGGCTAGCCAATGGCAATTAACTTTCTATTTTTTGTTTGTTTATTTGCTAATTATTTTCGGCCAAGGGTCTTGAATATTAATTTGGTTTTAGGGTTTACAATTCTAACTATTTAATTAATTAGTTTGGGCTTGGTTTGTGTAGTTATTATTATTGTTATCATTATTATTAATATTAGTATTTATATGAGCATTTTAATAGAATTAATATTTATTCCAGTTTAATTAAGATTTAGTAATGATAAGTATATTATTAGTAATATAGAAAACAGTGTTGATTAATTCTAGTAATAAATATAATCATGTATGAAGTTTTGCTAAACCATTATATTATTTTGCTAAGTAATTATGTTTTAACAATTCTAGTTTTAACTAGTATCTATAATTTAATTAATATTTTTATACTATAGAATTTTACCTGCTAGTATCTATATAATAATTTTACTATAGAGTTTGCTAAACTATTTATTTGCTAACATTTATAAAGCTATTAATCTCTATTCTAGTTAGCATAAATATATAGTTAGTGATATTCTATGAATAGTTGGTTTATAAAATAGTTAGTAAATAGCTAGTCAAATGCCTTTCTAATCTATTCTTAGCTTTACTCTAGGTGTAAACATTGAGACTCATTTGATTTGCAAGGACATAGATAAGTACTTCTATGATTTTGACTCATTTACTTCATGTCATGTTTCTTTTCATGTTGGACACATTGTTACACGACTTGATCTATATTTTTGGTTCATGTTCTTTACTGGTACTTGGGGGGGGGGGGGGGGGATACTAAAGATATGTGACCAAAGTCCAACCTAGGATTCATGTTGATAGTTTAGGTCTCACATCGTGCACATGTGATTCTAAGCCGTACTATTACTTGTGCTTCATGATCTTTTCCCAGCCGGTCACATATTCTAGTAGTTATTTCAAAATCCGCATGTCATGTCGTTTGATTTCATGTTTCAGTCTGGTAGATTATGCATTTACAGTTCATGTTCATTCTGTTTTATTGTTTCTTTTTATTGTTTACATGTCGTACTTGTTTCATTATTGTAGAATGTACTTTGCTCCACTCCTGACTGGATATGTTGCAGGTGAACTTGAGACTATATGGACAGGAACTCGGGACCTTAGTTTAGCAGGATGACACCATGATTCAGGACCTAGGAGTTGCTGCTGCCTTTTTGTTTTAAGTTTTATTTTGTATTATACTTTACTTCTATATCATTGTATGGTGATGAACTCTAGGAACGTAATAGATGCTATGATTTGAATTTTGTCTTATCTGGTAAAGATCTTTAGATACTTAGTACAACTTACTACGTTGTATCCACAACGTAGGCTGGGCGAGTCCGACTCGTATCCGATTATTCGGGAGCGGATCGTGATACTAACTATTATAGTGGTGATGAGACTGACATAGACGTTACTGTTGTTGACTATGTCTAGTGGGAAATTAGACTCTTGGAGATCCTTAGTTAGAAGTAGTTCAATTTTTTGCTATTTTCTTTCAGGCATTTACTTATAGTGGATTTGTTCCCTGTACTTCTTCATGTCTTTGATTTAGTGACTTTTAGTTGGATATACTTTTGGTAGTGCCAATGATTTCCATTTTGAATTCATCTGAACATTTTCTTATCTATATTAGAGACTACTAGATATATCTTGCTCGTTTTTATTTATCATCTCTTGTTATAGTTCCCATCTGGTGTGAATGACCTAGATTATAATAATTGTGTGACATAATTCGTGATATATTATGATATTATTAAGGATTAAATGGTTGTGGATTTTGTGAGGTACAAACAACATACTATTGTCGATACTGCGACAGAGGCTGGACGTATTCACTACTCGTACCCAATTATTTGGGAGCATGTCGTGACACTTTGCTAGTAGCTTCATTTTCTTTGTTAGTTATTGTTTATAGTCATGTTATTGGACGGAGATGCCTTAATTACTTTCATATATTATGGTCATATTTTATATTCTTTTTTTGCTTGCGTGGATTAAGATATATGATTGCTAGTACCTCATATGATTGTCTTGCATGCTAGTTAAACTCAACATAGGTTTTTATAGGCGTGACCACAATGTTGGGTGATGGTGTACTCCGTAGTGCGTAGATGGCCATGTTTAACCATCATTCTTCGTATTTTGATACTTGGGCTTAACATTGATATTTTGTATTACATCATTGGCATCGAAATAGCGATATTTTTTTTCCACACAGTCATTAATGAAATCAAAGACGCTATCAAGGTGACTTTCTAATAGGCTGACTTCTTTGTCGGAACTTATTTCATAGTGTAATCTACATTTTGGAGATAAAATATTTGTTAAACTACCATTATCGACAAATATTTATCCAAACTATGTTACTTTCCAAAAGAAAGATTATCACTAGGAAATTATTCTCAGTGAATGTGACGAGTATCTCTTATATTTTTTAATTGAGGCTCTCTATGCATATTTTTTTTTTCCTTTACATGCTTTTCCTTTTGTACGCGCGTTGACTTTTGGATCTATGCCTGCTAAGATGTTATTTATGTTGATTATAACTTCTAATTCACATTTTTTATTATTTTAGGTTTTCTACGTTGTGTGTTGACGTCCTATGTGTAGGGAGATTCTCATTCTGAGCCTATACTATTTGCACTTCGTGATCATGACTGCCACTTTATCTCCTTCTTGAGGTGGTGGACATTATATTTCTTCGAGGGCTTTGCTTGTCGCGATGGTAAGGATTCTTACTTGCATCGTAAAGGTTGAAGGTTCGAGTCACGAAAACAACCTCTTCATAAATACATGAATAATGTTACATATATCTTGAATCTCCCCAAACCCTACATAAGTGGAAGCCATCCAAAGTGATCATGAATCGTAGAAGTTTAAAATATGAGATTATGTCTTAACTAATTAGATATTAATTGTAAGATTAAGGAGGATCAAAGAAGAGTCCTAGTTCTCTATAATAAGAGAATCTCCAACCCTATTGTCTTGTTAAGTGTTGTGAGTCTTAGGTGGCTCCTATGTGGCATGAGCCACAAGACAATGTCTTGTTTATGTGGCAAAATTATATCTCAAAAGACAATGAGATAGAAAAACTCTCTCCAATGCAAAAGTACTGAGGAGACAATAAAAATTATTTTTTCCAACTTCCAAGGCAACTCCTCTACTTCTTCAACTTTTTTATAAATATTTATCTTCATAATTGATGATGTGGAGACAAAGTCATTGTGAAGTGCATTGTCTAGATCTAGACAACCAACTTCACATTCTCCTTGCCATGTCATCTTCATGTTTTATTCTACATTTGCATTGGAGAAGAATTTTTGGAATGAAAGTTTGTCATTCCTATGTGGCAACCATTTTTTCTAAACTCACAGTAGGGTTGGAGATGCTCTAAAGATGCAATAAGGAAGTAGCCAACACAAGACTTGGATCAAAGATAATTGAAAAACTTCTATGCTCCATGTGCATCTACCTAAGTAATACTCAAAAATCACTCTTTCTACTTGCTTCAAGACGTTCAAATTTAATCATCTCTACGATGGAAACCAAGAAGATAAACCATAAAACTATATGAATATCACAAAAACCTAATATCTACTATAGTGTTTTACTTGGGCCTCCACATCAAAATAGCCAAGCCGGCCTTGAACTTGAATATTGAACAAGTTTGTAGCCCATTAAATACAACCCCCAACTCGCCCTCCCTTCCCCCCTCACACACGCACACAAAAACCTTGGAAAGGGTGAAGAAAGGAAAAACCCTAATTTTCTCTCTCTCCATTTCCCCATCAATCGAAGTTGTTCCCTCCCCCAATTAGTGAAATCTCGATCCAAAGATGCAGCACGACGACGTGATATGGCAAGTCATTCGCCACAATCACTGCAGTTTCATGGCCAAGTACGCTCTCCCACCCCCCGAATTATTCTTTTAAGCTCAATTTTCTTCTTGAAATTTAGGGTTTTGTTCTGATTCCGTCAAGTTCGTGTCTTTCTGCAGAATCACCACCGGAATATTCTGTAGAAATCCTTACAATGTCACGGGAATCTGCAACCGGAGCTCGTGCCCCCTCGCCAACAGCCGATACGCCACGATTCGCGATCACGATGGTAACAAAGTTGTCTTTTTTTTGTATTTACAGTAGTAGTTACAAGTATGCCCATGTTGGTTATGCTTCGAAAAACCATTTTTCGATGAAAAGTAGTGGTTTTCACTTTTCAAGTATTGTGTAATTAGTATTTTTTGGCTTTCGGAATGAGTTAGAATAGTGCCAACATCGATTAGTCTTGATATGTTATCGAAAATATATATCTAAACTACATATATAATATTTATTGGAAGTTTTCCTATTTTTTTATTCCCAAGTATCAGAAATTTATTATTATTTTGTGATCAAAATAAAAGTGTACTGCTTCATTCACATAATTCGGTACTCAACTGTATTGAACGAGAGTTAAAAGTAGATTTTTGCCATATATTGGTTAATCTTGAAATTTAAATAGAAACTATATATCCAAATGTAGGGATACATTTGTTGGAAATTTTCCTAATTTTCTTCATGTTATTTTATGTTACTATTATTTCTTTGAGGGAAAATAGCAGGGTACTGCATAATCTGATTGAATGTGTAATCCAATCACACATTCTAGAGACGGGCAGATGGGAAAAAATAGCCTTTTCAGTTCAAACTAGTAGTTAGAAGTATTTTCATATTGGTTATGCTTAAATTTTGATCGAGGAGCATGTAAAAGTATACCTTATATCTGTTTGAGTTCTATTTTTGGTAAATATCTGATGTTTTAATTAAAAATTGTACTTTGAAGCATGCATTTGGTTTAATTAATATCTTTAATATTCTAAATAAGTTAGAAATTGTACCCACATTGGTTGATCCTTAGCTTTCGATAAAAACTACATATGTACTTTACAGCTGCTCTAGTACTCTAGCAGGATACTCTAAAGTCCAAATATCAGTGCGTGTCTGTGTTGTGTAACACAGTTACACAACATGTATCTAGCATGACATACACTTCAAAATACACTAGGACACCAATGTCTCTTTTTTCACGTATTGTGTTGTGTTGTATTCGTGTACATACAACATATCAGCTGCTTGTGGCTTCCTATTTGTTAGTCATTGGATATTTCATCCAGATTGGTTGTTTCAACTTCCAAACTTTGGAATTTTAAATTTACTTCTCGATAGTTTTTCAACACTAAGGGTCATTTTCTATCCTTAGGAACTGTAATCTTTCTACCGAAAACACTTCGTAGGATTTATTTCATGGATATCTGACAATGTTAATGGTGACCTTAACAGAACAGCTCTTGTAGAACTTGGCAAAACAGTAATAGTTAACAAGGAAAGATGCTGAAACCATTTGCTGAAAGATTTATTCCGTTATATGATGCATACTGCTTATTAGACTGCTGTGCGTCTTTAACTTTTATTTTGGGTGTTTAATGGGACAACATGCCTTCATTTACGATAAAAGTGCCTTTTTTGAAGGACTTTTGAACGTTGTGCTAACAAAAATGCATAAATGAGCCTTGCAAAGATAACAATCCAGTTGGATGCCAACATGTCAAAGTAGGTAAGTTAGACGTGCAGATCAGATGATGCTTTGAGATAACATTAGATTAGGTATACCGCAAATATGTTGGAAAATATGAACAGTTTATAAGAGTTGTTAGTTGTGACCATCAGCAGCAGAGTCATTAGTGATGTGTGTGAATTTATTTAAAAGAATCACAAGACTGATCATAGGAGACCAAAAGGAACATTGGCAAGTTACAAGAACTTGAAAACACGTTCATCGCAGGATATGTTAGCTACTGCAAGGAAGATGCGTAAAGTTGACACAAATATATAGGATATGCTTATTTACTAAAGTTATCGATTTGTTACTTCCTGGAACTAAATGTGAACTTTTCAATTGGGTTGTAGTTTCTCCGCTCCAGGTGTTCTTGTGTTACTTAGTGTAGCGTAAATATGACTACAATACAACAGGAATTCTAGAACTATACAACTAGACAAAGTTAATTAGTGCAGTTTCTCCGCGCCAGGAGTGTTTGTGTTGCTTAACATGTATCACAAATATGACTAGAATACAACAGGACTTCTAGAACTAGACATAAAGTTAATTGGTGCACTTCACTCTGTAATGTGGAAATTGAAGCTGTCCAAACATACACATCTTAATTCTCCATCATCTCACTCTTTATTTGGTATAATGTGATAAAAATACATCATCTTTTACTTAGTTCTTATATGTTTTGTGCAGGTGTGTTTTATTTATATATGAAAACCATCGAAAGAGCTCACATGCCAAATAAATTGTGGGAGAGAGTTAAACTGCCTAGAAATTATGAGAAGGCTTTAGAGATTATTGACAAACATTTGGTACAGTACTTTTGTTTCTTCATTAGCTTGACAAAGTATGTGTAACTGGTTTCTTTAAAGAATTTGAATAGTATCATCTGTTGCTTTTGTCAGCAATACTGGCCTAAATTACTTGTCCACAAAATCAAGCAGCGTCTCACCAAAATGACACAATATCGCATACGTATGAGGAAGCTTGAATTGAAAGTGAGGTATATATCTATGTTCAATACTTATATATCTCTTGGTAGGTGAATGTAGTGCATGGTACGAAATATCTGAACGATTATCATGTGAAATTACGTTAAACAGATATTGGTCTGATATGTTATTACAAGTCGAGTTAAAATTCAAATATCTTTTGGCTATGGTTTGATGGCACATTCAGTGCCTTCCCCTCAGTGCCCCCACATGCAATCATTTGTATGACCTTGCAGTAATCAAACAAACCATGTGATTGTCTGGTTCTACATTACTAAAGTTCTAGGCTATCTGGGGAAACACAATGAAATAAATAATTTACTTTGCAATTTCCAGTGAGTTCTCAAGAATAAAGGTTTAGGTTAACTCGGTTAGCAATTAATCTTCAAAGGGCCTGTTGCAGATTGTGTCTTTGGTTACAAATTTCAAAGGATTGGCGTAGTCATTATGCTATCTGTCAGTAGTCCAGAACAAAATCAGGGTTTAAGTGAAAATCTCTTGTAGGTCGAGCATATTTTATGTATGAATACCGTACAATTTCTCCTCCACTTCGTGTGGATCAATCATGGATTGTCTCATTTCTCACACATGGTACACACTTTGGTTCTTCTACGTAGCCTGCCCACCCCCAATTTCATGTTCTCTTGGTTGTGGGAGTGTGGGTGTTTTGGAATGATTGTATGTTTGAAGAGAATGCTTCTGTACACCTTAATTTCCACTTGTGACATTTTTGGTCATAATGATTGACAATGGAGAGGATAGTTGTTACCAAATTCCCACCATGTCTATCAGTATAAATGAAAACTACAGGGGTGATTATCACTTGAAAACAAAAATTCTCTTTTTTAGTCCTGCATCTCGATTCTACTATGAGTTCGTACCTTGGATAGTTTGCGAGGTTTCAAACGAGAACAAATCACCTCGATAACTCAAAACTTTATTTTATATAGTTAGGGAAAAGGCAATACAAATTATATGCTGATTCTCTGAGAGGCGAAGGAACGAAGCATGTCACCTGGTAACGCAGTCTGTTAAGAAAATCTCAGGCTTGTATAAGGTCGCCTTTGAGTAGATCATTAATTATTTATTAGTTTTCAAGGAGTCCCCTCCTAGTGTAAATTTCCTACTGTTATTGATTAGTGGCAGCTTTCGAACTCATACAGGTCAATCTAAGTTCATCCTCAGCAATAGAGCCCAAGAAATTGAAATTTTGATCTCAACCATAGTTACTAATGGTGACATGCACCCTTAGGCGCCAAGGTCCATTGGGGTCTAGGTGCAAAGCACAAAAACGAGGTGCACGCTTGAGCAATGCAAAGCGAAGCAAGGCGTATGGATAATTAAAAGAAAATAGAGGACACTGACCTCAGAAATGTTTGTGTTGCTATGTTCTAGGTCAAACTTGTTTGTTACAAAACAAGGAAGCTTCAACAATGCTTGAACTGCAAATGCGAGGGTCGATGATGGTATCGTATACCCCGTATAAGGTCGCACATGTTCGCAACAAAAGTATGGTGCGTGTCTAGATGAAGTGAGGCGCACGCTCCCATGGCGAACTTTTCGCCTATGCACACTTTTGACAACTATGAGCTCAACATGATTGACTTGCTATTATGATCGCAAATGACCAAAGCAGTTGCAACCTTACCATCATTCCCGCTATATTACTTCATATGCCATCGTCATTTATAGGGCTCCAAGCAGGTCCATATTCATTATCTGAATCTTCATCATTATTGATAGTGAATCTTTCTTCAATGCACGCATTATGTATATGTAAAAAGTAAATATTCTGAAGGCAACCCTATAGGAGGGGGGTGGATGTTTTTTTTAATGAAATTAAGCATAATAAAAAGACAATAATGAACAATTAAAAGTAAGTGCTAAAAAGTAAGGAAAGATCGTAAACACTTGATGTATCTTGGTATCTTTCGTGAAACACTCCAGTCCAGAAACTCTCTCCGACTCTAATATATTATAATGGAAATAGTTACAACAATTAGCTTTTGATCCAAAGAACTCGTCAACTTCAAACACACGGATTTGGGGTCGAGTGTTTGCCAATCCAAATCCGAGGTTGGTGTAGAGTGCTCGTGGACTCCAAAGCTTCCTTCATAAAGCAACCTCTTTTGTAAAAGAAAGATTGATCTTCTTGAACACAAGATAAAGATCTACTGAAGCTCTCAATTTCACTCTCACTTTGATAAATTTGGGCAAATAGAAGTTTTGGGATATGTGGAGAGTTCTCTTGATAATATACAAGTATGAGTATTCGAGATTCATAAGAACTAGTCCACAATCCTTTTTATAAGTCCCCAAAGAAAATTAGCCGGTTATATGGCTGTTATGATATTTTTATAGCAGAAAAATGACCCAATGGTTTAATGGTGACATATCTTTGAGTATGGATTTGGACTCGCGTAACTTATTTGTCACTTTTCACTTTTATGGCATACTGATGGTTTGTTGTCGGTATGTCGTTTTTATGACACAAAATGCCTTGTAAAAATACATGGATTTGAGTATGTTCTAGCTTGAATTAGCCTAAAGTGTCTATATATGAAAGAAAAATCTTGAAGTATAGTTTCCAAACAACTAAGTTTCAAGTCAAAATAATATATGTAGCTCAAGTTATGGCTCAAAGAGTAAATGTGTGTCAGATTATACTACAGAAAGTATTCTGTAGACATGTGCAGTCTTGTGTCTTGATTTTGACAAAGTTATTGAAAAACTTGTGAACATATGATTTTTAGGTATGTAAGTCTAGTTTCCAAAAACTAAGTTTCAAGTTAAGAAGTTTCTACACCTCCAAATATGAATCATATGATTGAAACAATGAAGGGGTATCAAGCTGAACGTAAATGCAAATTTAGAAGCTATTTGATATTTGAAAATATACTTTACCTCCTAACTAGAGGACTATTTAACTAGAATGCATGCTAGATTTGTATGTTTTATGACATATATAAGATTTGGTGGGTTGAGCTTCCAAGTGCACCTCATTATCTGAGTGTTACATCATTATCCTCACCGAACACATATAAGAAAACATATTACACAAATAAAAGTCTTCAAACGATCTTCACTTTGATTTGACTCGAATTCTTGTATCTTTGGCTCAATATCACTTCCTCATATCATTGTCACATGTCGATGACCGATCCGAAATGTTTTGCTACAAAATAAAATTAGGCATACAAAGCAATAGATATAATAGCCAACAAGTATCTGTATCATATCTGACACTAATTGAGATTTCATGAATATAAGTGTGGATAATGAGAATATGAAATACTTGGAATGTATCTGATACGGGCCCACCCATTATCACCTACACACGTCGCAGGAGACATGGAGCCATTTAGGCCCACTTTTTAGGCCTTTCAGTTATTTTAGTCATGGAGGGGTATTGTGGTCTTTCACCACAATAACCCTCCTAGGGTTTGCTTTTCTTTTCTATTTATAGTCAGGGCTAGCCGTCATTACTTTTATGCTTGGATTGAGAAAACTCTCTCAAGTGTCATCAAGAAGGATTTTATTACTTTGTTCCGTTCAATCAAAGTTGGGAGTTTTGTTCTTTTCCTATATTAAAGATCATTCTGTTTCTATTCCTCTTGTTCTTTGTTTTATTTGCTTTCTTTTGAGAATCGATTGAGTCGATTCACAATAATTGGTATCAGAGCCCTCTACGAGCCATGGCAGACGGGACGAGAACCACAATCGACGAGAAGATCCGAGGTCTTCGGGAGGACTTCACCGCCGAGATCGATAGCTTGAAGAAATCCATGGAGGCCTCCGTTAAAGATCAAGCATCCACGAACCAGGAACTCCGCACGGAGATGCGGGACATGCGGAAGGAGACGACGGCCATAATGACGCTCTTACAAAACATCTCGAAGAAGATCAACGGCGAGGAAGCCGAGGCGGTAACAACCCAAACCCTAGGCGATCAACTAGGGTTTGCTCCTGCGGAGGGGGAGGCGACCGAGGAGGAAGGACCGGCCGGCGGCCGCTGCCCCGCAACCGCCGTCGCCGCCGCACCTCCGGGCTGGGCCCTGGCGGCCGGCGATCACCGCCGGACAGCAGCCGAGGGCCGCGGGAGCGCCACAGCAGGCCGCACGAGCCCAGGCGGGGCCGCGGCTGCTGTGGGCGGCCGCTGGCCGGCCCCCGATCGCCACCCATGGCCGGCCGGCGCCAGGGGAGCCGCCGGCGAGCGGCCGTGGCCGGACGCCGCCGACCATTTCGGTCCCGGCGGACCGGCTCCACACCCGGGAGAGGCCCTAGGGCTTGGGGCCCCCTATGGGGGTCGGACGATGACCTCGAACTACGGTGACAGGTTCACGGATTCGGAAAGGGGCTTAGCTGGAGTTCCGGCTCGGACGGGAGGGACGGAGCCGCCAGGAGGGGCGAGGAACACCGGAGGCAGCAATTTCTTTGGAGAAACGGCGGATCCCGCCAACTTCCAGAAAGGGGATCTACCCCCACGACGACCACCACGGAGGAAGAGGAGGAGGAGGAGGATCCGACGGAGGAAGAGGCCGCTATAGCAATAGACGCAGTTTTCAGATTTCCACCTTGAGGACAAGGTGGCTCTTTTAGGGGGCGGTATTGATGCGGGCCCACCCATTATCACCTACACATGTCGCAGGAGACGTAGAGCCATTTAGGCCCACTTTTTAGGCCTTTCAGTTATTTTAGTCATGGAGGGGTATTGTGTTCTTTCACCACAATAACCCTCCTAGGGTTTGCTTTTCTTTTCTATTTATAGTCAGGGCTAGCCGTCATTACTTTTATGCTTGGATTGAGAAAACTCTCTCAAGTGTCATCAAGAAGGATTTTATTACTTTGTTCCGTTCAATCAAAGTTGGGAGTTTTGTTCTTTTCCTATATTAAAGATCATTCTGTTTCTATTCCTCTTGTTCTTTGTTTTATTTGCTTTCTTTTGAGAATCGATTGAGTCGATTCACAACAGTATCTCAATCAATTATTAACAATTAGTAATTATATAATGAGAAACTTAATCGATTAGCCGTAATAAAAAACTCAATTAATAGTTGGGCTAACCTATTTCCCTACTTGAATTGAACTCAAGAATAAAAGATAAGATTCATAAGAAAAGTATACCCAACCTTTTAGTTTGAATATAGAATCAAATCATTAAGGCTGGTCAAATTTCGTCCTTCAAATGGCAACATGTTACAGACATAACAGAATCCCAATAAAGATAGGGTCAAGTAGGTTTAATTAATAAGATAAGAATAGATTATTTGGTGTTATCTCTTCAACCAATTAGGCTAGATCTATAAATAAGATGCTCCTCTTCAAAAAAAAGCATCAGAAAAAATTGTCATATGTTAATTTTTTTTTGTTTCCATCTCCTTCTACTTCTGTTTTGGAAGTTTCTAGCCCTCAAAGCTAGGTTTATTATCAATTTTCATTTCCATTCAATAAAGTCAATCTTTTTTTGTTTATTTTACTTTTGTAGTCGTTACCCAACATCTGTACGATTTCATTGTCACAACAAATACAATATCTTTATATCTATATTAGCCAAAATTTATATCTTAATTATCTCTAAATCAAAAAGTTGGAAGATTTGACTCTTAGCATCATTCTTGGTGAATACACAAAGCTACAACATATATTTGCAAAAATATTCTATCACATAACAGACACTTTATGCATATAATTTCTTTTGTCCTTAAATGGTCCATCGGCAGTTATAATGGTCACAGGCCTTTTGTATGGCCACCCCAAACAATTTGGATAGAACTTTTATACTTTTGTGACCATTATTATTTGATGACTGTCTACAGTAGTTAAGTAGCCAACAATATACTTTGAATATAATAGTGCAAATGTTTTCAATTTTAATGCATCCTTATACCTTATGTTTGCAGGGAGAAGGTAATGACAATGCCTAGGAAAGAGAAAAAACGAGAGGCTAGAAGGGAGGAAAAAGCTGAAAAGGCTGCAGTATTGGAAAAGGTTCTCCAATGTTTCATTTTAGTAGTAATACTTTTCATTAATTATCTGCTTCAGCTACTGATGCTGTTCCGTGCTTTGTAGAGTATCGAGAAAGAATTGCTGGAACGTCTGAAGAAAGGTGTTTATGGTGACATATACAACTATCCAGTTCAACAATACAATAATGTTCTTGATATGGAAGGGCTACAGCCCACTGGTGAAGAAGAAGAAGATGAGGAAGTCTGAGACCTACTCTTTTAAATGGTTCATCTATTGCATCTCACTTGGAACTCTTATCTAATGCTTCCATTTATATTACTGATTAGGAGCCTGAAATAGAATATGTTGAAGGCTATGAGGAACTTGAAGAGGAGGAAGACGACATGGAAGATTTTGTTGGTTTTAAGAAGGATGAGTCCCTAATGGATAACAGTTCTGGTGCATATCTAACTTGAATTTATGACAATATAGTATGTTTCAGTCTTTATTCTTTAGATATACCCCTATATCCACTAATATTAGCTTCTGGTACATATGACATGAATGAAGATGAGGAGATGGATCCATCTGAAAAGCCGATTTTGAGGAGAAGACGAAAAGGGTCTGAGCTTGATCCAGGAAAGATTAACAATGATGGTCTTGCTGCAAAGTTGAAAAAAAAGGGGAGAGTAACGATTGAGGTAAAGTATACCTTCCATTGCTTTTACAGGATGACTTTCAATAGTATACTTGACAAACAAATGAAGATTAGAAATTACGGTCTGGTAATTGGGATCTCTTATAAGTTGAATATACCTCTGCATTTTTTATGTTTTTTCGTCATATATTTTTTTGGCGGCAAGGAGGCTGGCAAGCACTCTTAAAATGAGGAAGAGCTACAAACATGTGTGTTTGTTGTGTTTTCTTCAAAGATTATTCCAAAATGAAACTTGAGTATTTTGCATGGACACAAATATGATGTGTGTTTGTTGTGTTTTCTTCAAAGATTATTCCAAAATGAAACTTGAGTATTTTGCATGGACACAAATATGAAAACACGCCGACAAAGGCGACAAAGACACGAGTACGGTAGTTGGCACGTCCTATGTATTCCGGAGTGGCCGTGTCATGTTATGCCACTTGATCCTGGGATGTGTGCTTTCCAGGATCATCAAACACGCCCTATCTTTTGTAGTATAATCCCTTTTGAGATCCTTTCCACTATCTGAGTGTTCCAACCATCCAATTATCTATTACTTTGTAATGCTGATGTCTTCAGGATCCTGCATTTCCTCCCACATATATAATCCGTATGTGATTTAGTTTATTATAATATAGGAAAATACGACATTTAGACCAAGTAAATATAGGAAACTTGTAGAGTTAAACTAAAGAACAATAATACTTAGCAGCGGAAACTTTTCTGAGAAATAGAGAAACCATCCAAGAATCCAAATGATTACATTGCAAAGGTGACTATAACAATACTCTTCGGTACATTATGTCCGTACCAAATAATTAAGAACACCTTCTAAATAAGTACAATGCATCATACTGGAAATGAATATATGTCTAATGCCTCAGGGTTCCTGCTTCGCTTTCCGAACATGAAATGTTGAGGGTCAGTACATTAGGACCAATCTACTGGTGAGTGGAATAATCCAACCTATCTAAAATCCAACACAAGTAATCACGTGAAAGCACAAGCATTCAATTTATTAAAATGGTCTTTCTATTTCTTTTTCTACATTCATTTGAATTCATACTTATCAACAATCCTCATTAATCCAAATCCTTTACTAACAATTCAAAATTTTGTTTATTCCAATTAGGCCATTCCTATATATATAACATACATGTTCTTGTTTCCTTCCCGTTACTCGTGCAATCCGACGTTGGGTCACTTTTAAAAATCGTGAGTGTGTCATCATTAAAAGAAGGATAATATCATGTAAATAGTAAAACATAGTTTGTCAAAATTCGTCCCTACAAAACAAATGTTAGGAACTAAGATTATGTATAAGGTTCACAGTATCCGAATCGATATCGGACCATTCCTATGAGTATCGGGATCGACGGTATTAGCGGTTTCAGATTTTTTGGTATCATAAAGCAAATCATTACTAACAAATTATCAACATTTTAGAAAGTATATTTTATACATTTAAGCATAATTTTAAGTATTTTCAGAGTTGTTTTTTAGTAATTTTGAAATTGGATGAAATAGTAGTCACCATGCCAATTGGTTTACATGCGATAGATAAGTTTTCCTTCTTTTATATAATTTTACTAGCTTACTATGCTTTTACACCCTTGTTGATTTGTCTTTTTTGTTCAATTTTCTTTGTCGAATTGATCGAAAAAAGACCCCAAATGTCGGTATCGGGTATCAGGCGGTATCGGATCGACACATGCCAAACTGTATCGGCCATATCGGATCGATACTGCAAACTATGATTCCAATGTCACCAGTGTAATCAAAGGCGTGCCCCAGGCACGCCTTGCTCCTAGGCGCATAGACAACGTCTCAGTGTAGTCCAGGCGAGGCGCATTTCGTAAGGCGCGCCTTTTCATGAGGCGCATGAAGGTTAAGGCGCACCCGGGATTTTTTATTGTTTCTTTCATACTTTATTTTATATACTTTTTCTCTGTTTTTTATACTGTTTTGTATAATATTTTTTTATATTGTTTTTTTATTTAATTTTTTACTGTTTTTGTATAATGTCTATTTTGTATACTGTTTTTTTAAACTTTTTTTATATTGTTCCTTCAAACAAAATTCTCACTATTTGTTTGTTTTATTTCTTACATTAGTAATTTAGTTCATATATATCATTTCTATCTTTTGATGAAATCGAGTCCTATAATTGGAATTATCCTTACAAAGCACTTGAAGAATATCTTGGAAAAAAGAATATATATATATATATATATATATATATATATATATATATATATATATAGGAAAAAAAATGCCTCGCATGGGCGCGCGCCTTAAGTGCGTCTTGTGCCTCGGACGATATGGACCCTTTGCGTCTCGAGTGCGCCTTGCGCCTTTGACTACCTTGAACGTCGCAATTATGTCTTTGTAAAACAAATGTTAGCACTATCACTTATAGGGTCATGCAATACAACTTATTAGATGTTGCAACACAACTCGTTAGCATGCAATCTTGTCTACATATTGGTTAATGGTCCATCTCACCATATTCGACCATAGCCTTTCACCCTCGAGTGACAAGGACGGTATACTCAGCAAAACTCTTCCGGTCTAGGTAGTGACCCAACTGAAGAGCTTCGGATCATGGCAGGTCTTGAGTTTTTGGGTGTCCAGGACAAAAATTAAAATGTCATGGTGCCCCGCGTTAAAAAAGACAAATATAAATTGAAAAATTAGTAAAAAGAACACCACCACTGGTTCTTGAACTTATGCCCCTTTGCATAAGAGGTTAAGTGAGAACCAACTTTGCAAGTGAGTCATTCTATCAAATTGTATGGGCACTAATATTTAACTACTAAAAAAATTAAAATGCTATGGTGCCCCTCATTCAAAAAAAAAAAAAAAAGCTGAAATATTAGTAAAAAGAACACCACCACTGGGCCTTGAACTCATGCCCCTTTGCATACGAGGTGTAAGTGAAAACCAACTTTGCTAAGTGAGTCATTCTATAAAATTGTGAGGCTAATATTTAATATACTAACAAAGATTATATATAAATGAGGAATCTATTTTTTTTTGGTGCACCTCAAAATTTTGGGACCTCGACGGTTGCCCGGTCTGCCTTGGAACATGACCGACCCTGCTCCGGATACATATATGATAACTTCATCCTTTGAAGATACACACAACTCTAATTCCCCTTAGGCTGACACGCTTCCTCGGCAATAGACATCGCTCGAATTTTTTACTTGTGCACAAGTTGTCCATGATCAAATGCAAATGAAACTATCTTATGAACAAATAAATATAATGAAAGATAATCAACATCATTATAAAAACGGTCTCTTGTTCAATAACAATAATACCACAAATTTATATATGTTCTAGAGCCTCAACTTATCCATATCTCTAGAGCTCCAGCTCAACATCATGCCTCATCACACTTCCCAACTCAAAGAGTTCCACAAAAGTTTTCGCAATAACTCACAACAGCCATAACTTTAATAGCAAAGTAATCGTACTACCACAATATTATAATACCATACATGCCAATCATTATATCGTTTAATAGTGTCCCATACGAACCCATGTATCAACATTATCTTACTCAACCCTATATTTCATTGAACATCTCTAATGCTTATAGATTTCCATTCTATATTCTTTTAGTGTGCCTCATTCAAAATAACAATTTTATTTAGTATTCTCAAATCTCCTTTAGCCTACAAAAATCTTCGTGTTCAAGCCAACAACACCACATTACGTTCTCTACTAATTACGATGGGTTCCACAATAGTTTATTGTTGCAGTGTAAGATCTCTATTGAACACACAATGGTGATAATTTCCAACATAACGGTCCCTTATTTAGCATACAATTAATCCTTTCAAATTCATAATCATATTATTTATTCTCTAATTACGAAACTTCTATTATAATATATTACGGTCCAAGAATCTAATGAAGTTCCACAAATAGATAACAATTTCGTATTTCCATTACCCAAGCAAAGCAACACCTATTCTGTGTATCCTTATTATTCAAGCCAAGGGTCTAATGTTCTCAAATCTTGTATTCTTAATATCAACCAAAACAAAGGAGGGGGTGAAAGCATACGAACATGACCACATCTTTGAGCTTATTCTTTCATTAGCAAGTACTTTAATATTCTCATATTTTCAAACTAAAGCTATGTAAAGACAACATTTATTTATGTGTAAAGCTTACAAGTATCTGTTACTCTTTTATCTTGGTCACTTTTAAATTATGGTATCAATCAAAAGGGGAGAGGGGAGGGAGAATCTTTTAAGAAGTGAGAGATCAAGGAGAGAGGGGTTCTGTCCACTCAGTTTTTCATAACATGTCCAAGGGAAAAGTAGAAGAAGTCCTCCGTAATACTTGTCGTCTCTTATGCTTCGGTATAATTTCGACAATATTTTTTCTAACATCTTTTTGTTTCTCTCTCAAAAGTAAAATAGTTTGAAACAAATGAAATGATATGAATGGGGGAGGGACTCCTTATATAGGCTACCATAGTGATTTTAAAAGAGAGAAAGAGATAGGACCCTTATACCTAAAATAACTAACTCAATCCTCAAAGATACGGTGCAATGAACTTAGCCACAAATCCAACCATAATCCATTCGATAAGATAAAGCAAATTCCAACATAAGTGGAAGAGATTAGCTGAAAATATTTTCAAAGATATTATTTAATCAACTAAGGTATACAGAATCTTCCAAGATATCAAAAGATCCTAAAAAATATGATTTGATGATTTGATTTGGTGGCATATCATCTTAATGAGTTTCCTAACTCAAGTGGGCCTCACCTAATAATCCATTCCAAACTCGGCCTGTTAAGCAAAATCTCCACCCAAACCCAAACCATTAGCATCCAAATAGCTCAAGTTCAAACCAAGCACAAGCATCATACATACCCCATCTCCAACCAAGTGGTTTAATCAAACCAAACCCAAAGGGACAAATCATGATCAGAATCCAACATGACAATCATGGTTCCAAAACGAGCCCAATCTAACCCTACTATTGAGCCAAAAAGTAGGCGGACAAACTGTAAGGCTCAAGGTGGGAGCATGGTATTACACTTCTTACTTGTTACCTTGGATTAATCATCTTTAGTTTTCCCCTATTAGAGAGACTGACCTTTGACCTTCCGTATAGTGATAGTTCTAGGTATATAGAATTAACAAACTCCTTCTGACTTGTTGAATAAGTATGGAACTTCACATCTTTTTCGTGGAACTTACACCAATTAATTATTTATCTTAGATATAAGTGTGTTCATATTTTAGTAAGAAGCTGTATCTTAGGAGAAATTATTAGGTGCTCCCGGCTCACCACTGGACGTGCTGAGTGGTGAGCCCGGTCCAATAAACAACTGACACTTGGAATAACCAATTAACCCCTTATTTTTCACATCATAATCGGATATGAAAAGATAACGAAAAATGCTAACAAAATCAATAATATTAATATTAACATTAAAATTAATATTAAGATTAACATTAATATTAACAGTAAAATTAATATTAACAATAATATTAATATTAACATTAAATTAAACTTAATATTAATATTAACGTTGAAATTAATATTAATATTAATATTAATATTAATATTAACATTAATATTAAAGATAACAAAAAAATACTAACAAAATCAATAATATTAATATTATCATTAAAATTAATATTAAGATTAAGATTAACATTAATATTAATATTACCAGTAAAATTAATATTAACAATAATATTAATATTAATATTAATATTAAAATTAATATTAAAATTAAAATTAATGTTAATGTTAATCTTAGTATTAATGTTAATATTAATGTTAACATTGATATTAAAATTAATATTAATATTAACATTAATATTAATATTAACATTAATACTAAGATTAATATTAACATTAATATTAATATCAAAATTAATATTAATATTAAGCTAACTTATGAATTGTCCGGTTATGACGTGGAAAATATGAAATTAATTAATTATTCCAAGTGTCAATTGTTCATTGGACCGGGCTCACCACTCAGCACGTCCAGTGGTGAGCCAGGAGCACCTAATAATTTCTCGTATCTTAGCAATAGAAGTGGGGCCCCAATTTGGATACATGTCTCAGGGTTGGTTTTTTTTGGAATATGACTGCTTACTGCTGTTCAGATAGATAGCCTACTCTATTCAATAGTATCATGAATACACAATTTGATTGATGGTTATGGGTATTGGCATGCCGCATGACCTTTTTGATATAATTGGTAGGAAGTACACAAGAAAACTCTGATGATTGGCTTCTTTTGTTAGACCATGCCGCATGACCTTTTTTGATATAATTGGTAGGAAGTACACAAGAAAACTCTGATGATTGGCTTCTTTTGTTAGACTGTCCTAGGATTATGTTCTAGATGGGTAGTTTTTTTTTTGACGTCTCTTTTCCCACATATACTACCATCAGAGCAAACAAAGATGCCATATATCAAAACAAATCAACTTTTATGACTTGATAGAAATGAAGTAACTTGGTTGGTCTTGCAGAGCAGCATTCTGTTTATATTAAATTTACTAACCTTTGATATATATAGTGTACAAAAAAAAAAAAAAATTATATATATATATATATATATATATATATATATATATATATAGTGTACCATTCCACTTGTGGTGGAACATTGCTGACATCTGGTTCTTAATTTAATTTGGCAGTTTGAAGAAGATGAAGATTTGGGTATTAAACAATCAGCTCATCTCTGAGTTTGAGGCTAGCATGAGTGTTTGAATGCGGCCATATCATGGACATGTATTAATGTCGAAATGAGACCATACTTGTAAAATGTTGGATGAATTACTCCCATCTCCTGAAGTGTGACCTTTTCCTCAACCTGGCAAAGATCATGAGACTTCAAACATGTTTAAGAACAATTTTGTAGTGATGATCGTCTTTTAGAGAACTGTTACATTTTCTCTCCCAATGAACAATATGTGATGAATGTAATTTTTCCTGAATTTGTTATTATTTATTTGTAAGAGCATCAGTTTAACTGAATCTGAAAGCTTTGTTTGTGTATAGTAATTTTGGTCGAGTACAAAGTAGGTTCTGGTTGTAAAACTGGAGGAACTGTACGGTCAATAATGAACTCAAGTGTTACCGCACATCTGTTGATTACCTTGTCACAGCACTGCCGTGGACTGATTTTCTGTTGCGAACTGTAGCGATGTATTAGTGAATAGTGACGCTACTTTGCGTCGTTTAATGTCACTTGCCCAAGTATGTCATTTTTAAGGAAATGTTTTGTTGTGGAGTTCGCTAAATGTTACTAAAATGCAGTTTTTTCAGGTCAACATAAGAAACTTAAAGCGACGTTACTAGGCATCAATGATCTAAATTCTAAAAATCACCTCCATCCAAAACCAAAACTAGCTCCATCAGATCTCTCCAACTCTTTCATCTCCTGTCTCTCCGTCTGACCCTAATCCACAATCCAACCACTCCACCCCTCCCCTTCTTCATCCGGAGCCAAGCCCCCTCCCCTGCACCCCACTGCTAGCACCGACACCGAGGCACCTCCTTTGCTTCGCCAACACCACGGGATACTTGAGCGCCCACCACCATCGCCATTGAGAGCTGGAGTCCAAGTTCCTCCGGTGATCGATCTTTGTTCTTTGAGCCCAAACTCAGATTCTCTTTTCCGAGCCATAGATTCATATGGTAACCATAAATTGCTAAATTTAAATTTCATAATTTAAAATTTTGCAATGCATGCATAAGAAATAATTCTTATGGTTATGGACCTATATGTAGTTAAAAGTCAATAATAGGCGGATTCCTTCAATTCTCAATGTGTAGTCATGGTTATGATTAGGGTTAATTGTATCAATGCAAGACTATTTTCTAATTGTTAGTGTTAGATATGGTTAATATCGATCTACGTAGTCACTTTGCAAATTAAGATACATGTTACAACACATGCGGACATGACATCGATTTTCAAAGTGTTTGACTTAATTTCAGTTACGATTTATGATTTGTGTTAGGGTTCATGCTATGGTTAGGGTTTGTGTTCACTATCAATATCGATAGGAAATGATACTCAAG
The DNA here is from genome assembly GCA_029216955.1 of Iris pallida. Classification (NCBI taxonomy): domain Eukaryota; kingdom Viridiplantae; phylum Streptophyta; class Magnoliopsida; order Asparagales; family Iridaceae; genus Iris; species Iris pallida. Next base: position 6,208,184 of record JANAVB010001399.1, on the reverse strand, counting down.
TGTAATTGATTATATATCCATCTATATATATATATATATATATATATATATATATATATATATATATATTGCTTAAGTGTTCTTGATAAAGAGAAGTAAGTGGTAAGCTATGTTGTGTATACTAATGCAATAAAAAGAATTTAGAAGTAAGTGGTAAGCTATGTTGTGTATACTAATGCAATAAAAAGAATTTAGTGCTATTGATATTCACCGACATCGATATGAATGATTGGCACTTGATACTTTAAAATGTATGTTGCACATATATATTGATACTTAAGTTCTATTGATGGATGCTTTATGTATGTCAACAATTGTTTACTAAATAATGTGTATCCATCTTATTACAGAAATATCTCTATATCAATAAAATGAATATGAATTATCACTTAAGCGATCGTTCATGGATGTACAATTTTTAACCCAGAATAAGATCGATGTGGCAGAAGAATTTTGAGAAGGGGTTGAGACATTCATCCAATTAGCCAATGTGTTCTCCTAATACATGGACGACACCAAAATCAAGTATTTTTGTTTATAATATATCATGACATGCTTCCACTTTTGGGATACGAATACATAGCAAATTTAAACTTACGTTGTAGCATAGACGGTAGTAAAATTGTCTAGGTCTATAAGTTACTAAACCATGTCATACATCCACAGTTCTATATTCTATCATCTACTATACAAGAACTAAGATAATGAAAGACCGAAAAAGAATACAAACTAAACAATACAATTCCAGTATCAAAAGAGTAGGGAAATGAACTTCGATATCAATCTCGAAACTCCACAGATTATTTGAGAGTCGTCTAAGCTGCCTACGTTAGTTATCCAGTCAGGATAGAGCAAACACAGTAGTACAGAAAAGTTACATAATACGATATACTATCATAGATATGAACAAGAAAGAAAAGAACTAACATGTAATATGAGAACTAAGATACGACACAAAGTACAAGAACTATACTATACTGATAGCATGCATATACTACAATATAGGGAACTATCATGAAAGACTATATCAAATATATGATCAAGCTGTGCACACTGTCGTTGGAATACCACTTTCAGACATATGGAAGGCTGGGCTAACCTAAGTCATTGATAACACGTGAATGCATTACCAATTTGCAACGATTCTACAACTATGGTAAAAGTACCTCATGTAAACACGTGAGGTCGCAACAAGTGGCAATCCACATGTTCGTTGGTTATATCCCCCCTTTCCATTCTCATTAACAATATGAAGACGAGATCACGATAACTAGTAGTAATGTATACAAGAACAATGCACGAGTATAAATTAGAACAATAAAGACTCCATCACATGCACAAGTTATAAAAACATGAATAGAAATATACTAGCATTGATAGTAACATATGGTAAAGGTAATCAATACGTAAAATTTGTATTTTTCTGACCAATCACAACTGGAGGCAATAACGATCATAAACTTTGAATAACGACGTTTACCCAAAATTGTCAAATAAAAAATGTCCGTCATTATTAACATATGAAATATATCCTAAGGTTCACAATTAACCCCAATTTAGTTACAAACTCTAGACAAATGTAATTTTAGACCTAACTTATCTTAACTTCTAATTAAATTTTTGGCTAAAATATGTCTTTCATGATGACTTAACAAAATTCAAGGGCTAGAAGGTTATATTATAATCAATAGGGCCTTACATGTGAGAAATATATAAAGTTTTAAACTATCGTCTTCTTCATATGGCTTCCCTCTGGCCGATGATTATGGAACGAACCAAATGGCCCAAATACATGGAGAATCACATAGGGAACGATGGGGAAATTTTCATTACCGAAGTCATCGACTCAGGGAGTCATATGAACGACACCAATATGAACGAACAACTGCTTGGGACAGAGTCGAGTGGCGCTGGGATTTGTTGATGCAGGCAGCTTGACCGACGGGATGGTCGGGGTGCTCTGGCTACAAGTCGGTCTCCTTGTCGCTGATGTTCCGACTGATTGACTCACCAGCTCTAGTATAGAGCCTCACATCTTTGTTGATAGCACATTGTCACGTCCCAGAACCAGAATACTGGAGAGCGGGGGACAGACACAGCCAGCTACATATATTGAAGTGAAACCCACCTCGTAATACAGTCACGACTGTCTAGATGTATAAGGGTTTATCTACAAGCCATCAGTCTCTTATGGTCAAGAACAAACCTAGTGTCTCAATCTCAAGCAAGCAAGTAAATGTTACAAGATGTTAGATCATCAGACATACAAAGTAAGGCGTCCAAAATATTACATATTCAGATGATCATGAAGCTAGTCATACAAAATGTGAAGACTAGCAAGAGTTAAGTCATACATGATTAACCTTAGGATTTGTCAATCATGTTACAGCCATTAGGCAAACATAATTTAAGTTTCAACACGAGCTAACACTTGCTCGGCGGCTAAACGCCTCAAAAGAATAATTTACAATAGAGTGGGAGAACAAAATAAGAAACCCACTCGTTGCCAGGATTACGTCTGATGTTCACCATATGGCTGGAAAGCAGGTAGATCCTCAGGTGCTTCTCCGAAATCTGGTCATACAAAACCAGCTGGGTCAGACCCCAAAAAGAGCAAGTGCCACAAGGGAGGCTCCACTTAGGAACTAAAACCAGTATATAATAAAAGAAGAACTGATAAAAGAGCCTAGTTAAATAACATGAGAGACTGAGTTAACATAAAACATTAGCTTGCAGTAGGAGGAACAAGAGGTGGAATATAATTTCCATGTTAATCATGAGACAATCATTCAGGCACGGCCAATCAAGTCCTACGGCTTGCTAGCATTAGCTAACTAAGGTTATCACAGGATTAGTTATTATCAAGATGCAATGAGATGTTCCCGTAGTCACAAGCCCTGCAGACTATCCAGGTTATCCAGACGAGGGTTATAAGAGTTATCAAGATTATTGGTGTACTTTAGTGCTTATAATTCAAGAAGTGCAGCACATGACAGTGTGCTGGAAATGTAACCTTACTCGTCGACAGGCTACAAGTCCACAGGTGTGACCGGGATAACGGGATCGCTTGTAACTGGAAAATCTCTCTATATGAACTACTTAATCAATTTAGTCATTAACCTCGTCAGATTATTTATGAATCCCTGACCGTCGTAACCAGGAATCCATGTCCTAGACATGATGCAAGACGAGGCATGTAGCTTGTACAGGCATAATCAACCACGGGATCAAGGCAAGAGTTATACTAGCAAGACAGGAATAGCTGTCGCAACACCATCCAAGATTATAATGTCATGTCAGGTATACTTGTCACTTGTCAGGAGTGTGCCTCGATGGGCCACTATCAAGAATTACCAAAACAGGTCATATACCATACCGAGTTCGTGTCAAGTCAAGTCCAGTCAAATCTTATCAAGCTCAAGCTCTATCATGTTCAACAAGTCATTAAGTTGGGTCATCACAAGGCAGGTCAAGTACAGGGTACATGCAAGGATCACAATATTACATTACTTCTAAGAACCACACAGAACAATCATGGAAATGTAACAAGAAGTTCTTGGCGAGAAAAGACGCATGGGTCAAAGGCGCTAGGTGGCAAATGGTGCCAGGGGTCAAGTGGTACCAGGCTAGGAGCCAGGTTGCGCCAGAAGCCAGGTTACGCTAGAAGCTAGGCAGCGCCAGAAGCCAGGCTGAGGCAGAAGCCAGGCTGCGCCAGAACGCACGCAACCGAGATGGCACGGCGCTAAAAAGCACGCGTGCACACTGTTCATCTTTTCCAACCAGCATAAAAATGCTTGGTTGAACCCATGAACTTCAAAAGTCCATAACTTTCTCAAAACAAGTCAAAATCTAACTTTTCAAAGGTCAAAATTGGGTAGAACGAGATTTCCTACAACATAAAGCAACTAGTTTTCGAAAATACCAAGTTTTAGTAGATCAAAACCAAGAAAAATGAGAAAAAAATTAAAACTTATAGATCTACAAAAATGTATCCAACAAAACCAAAAATGCCAAGTTCTAAAGAGATTTAGAATCTTGCAAAGAAGAGACATTAAAACTTGAGATCCATCATGAAGCAAGTTGCACTTGTCTAGGGCTTGGTAGGTGGGAGGAGTAAATGAAGAAGATGAAGAAGTAAATGAAAAAGTAATGGAGGAGAGAGAGAGGAGTTTGATATAAGTACTAAACCTCTCCATCTCAAACCAAACCAAGCCAAGCCAAGCCAAGTTGAACCAAACCAAATCAAAATAAACCAAGTCAAGATTAATACTAAGACTAGGCTAAGCAAGACAAGTCAAAATACGGGTCACCTGACAAAAGTCAGAAATCCGTACACGTATAATGGAAATATGTATAACAAAAAATGGGAGTGACACACCCTTTCTCAATTGACTGAAAACTAGAGGTGATCAAGCATAATTGGCCACAAATTGTGTAGAAAAGAACAAACAAACAACTAGAATTGGAGAAAAAAATGTAACTAGGGTTTATTCATTGATTCAAGAATTGGAAATGTTACAAAGAAATGTATAATAGAGAAAAGAAAGATTACAATTCACTGATGTTTCTCATTAATCCCCTGCTTATTTATAATTCACTGATGTTTCTCATTAATCCCCTGCTTATTTATACTCAGGATATTAACAAGGAATGTAACTGCTTAACTGTCTTCACCAAGAGCCACTGGTAGTCCCTTGAGCTTGAGAGCAACTGGTAGTCCCTTGAGATCTTTGAACTAACAATCTATCTTCTGGAACCTCTGGCACACTTCTTGGATACTCTAGACTGCTTTTGATACTTTGGACCAGTACTACATGACCGCTATACTCCCTGATCTCAAGCTTGTATCAATATCCTCCCCTTATTTTGACCTTGTCTAAATGTCAATGTATGGATAAGTCTTGATGAGTTTATCATAAGCTTCCTAGGTTGCATCTGTAGGATCACTATTCTTCCATTGGACTAACAAATCTACTACAACTTTATCCCTCATATGGACTAGCCTACTTTAAAAGATCCCAAAATCTTCTCCATGTAGCTAGGAGTTCCTCCTTGAATGATAACCCTAGTGACTAATAGTCTTCTTCAATTGAGAACATGAAAAACAAGACGTATTCGAGCATCACCAGGTAAATTTAGCCTATATTCTACCGAGACTACCCTTGTTGAGAATGCATAGGGTTCATAATATTTTGGGTTAAATTCTATGGCCTTTTGCATGCTACAAAGATTTATCTATATGGTTGGAATTTCAAATAAACCAAATCCCCAACATTGAATTCCCTGTCAGTTCTGTGGGAGTCTGCTATCTTCTTGATTCTATCACGAGCTAGAAACAAATTGTCCTCAAGTAATTGCAAGGTGTTATCTCTCAAAGCTAAGGTTTCAACAACCTCAGGATGCTATATAACATCAGGTACATAGGTAATAGGAAGTGGTCTTCCATAAACTACTCCAAAAGGATTGATCTTAGTGACAAAATGTTAGTCGGTATTGAACTAATACTCAGACCATGGTACAAACCTACTCCACCCTAGGGCCTATGGCTACACAAATATCTCAAATAGCCTTCAATACACATGTTAGTGAGCTCAGTCTGCTCATCAGTTTAGGGGTGATAGGCAGTGCTAAATTTAAGTTTTGTCCCTTGTAGTATGAAGAGGTCTTTCCATAAATGGTTAGTAAAAATGGGATCCCTACCAGACACAATAATTTTAGGCAAACCATGCAACTTTCATACTTCATCCATGATAACTTTGGCACTGCAGCTGCTATTATATGGGTGTTGCAAAGGAAAAAAGATGTATATACTTTGTTAGTCTATCAACCACTACTACTATAGTATTTTCTTATGACTGGGGGTAAGATTTTAATAAAATCCATGGATATATCCTCCCATATTCTCTCAGGGATATATGTAGTGGTTGCAAGAGACCAGCTGGTGAAGTATTTTTCAGCTTTGTTCCTTTGGCATATGTCACATGATTTAACATAATCTCTAACACGCTCTTCATCCGTTTCTAATAACGAACATTTCAATCTTTGTAGAAGTTTTTGAGTTCCTGAATGTCCCTTACTCACAGTATCATGGTGTTCCTATAACACAGTAGTAGTCAAAGGAGATATTGGATCTAAGAACAATCGAGTTTAACAGTCCATTTCTTTGAGTATATTTAGTGCTATCTAACTGCCAAGGTCCCCTTTATGTAATAAGTACTGGTAATAGGCATATCCTGTTTGAGCTTTAAATGAACAAATCATCCTAGCCTAACAATTTAGATAGCAGATAACTCGGCATCGCCCTCCTTGATAAACTGTCATGCATATTATCCCTGTCTTTCTTATATTCCACCCTATAGTTGTTGTCATGTAGTTTAACCACCCATTTATACTTTGCATACGTGTATACCTTCTGTTCCTGAAGATACTTCAAAGATGTGATCTGTTCTAATAATAAATTGTGCACCCCACACGTACTGGCTCCGCTTCTTAACAGCAAAAAGAATGACTACTATTTCCTTCTTATATGTAGAAAAAGTACTAGCTCTACCCTTGAGCCCCCGACTCAGGAAGGCAATGGTTTCCCTTGTTGCATAAGTATTGTCCCAATTCCTTCTTCTGATGCTTCACATTACAAAATGAATTCTTCTTGGAAATTACGCATTCTGAGTACAGGTGGATGTGTTTAGGCTTCCTTCGACCTGAGCCCGCCACTCAAAAGCATTCTTCTTTAAGAGGGTTATCATGGGTCCAACTATTGTTTCATAGTTTTTGATAAATCTTTTATAGTAACATGTTAACCCTAAAAAATTTCTTAAATCCCTGATGGATTTAGGCACTGACCTATACTATTGCCTGAATTTTATTTGTATCTACCTCAACACCTTTATTAGAGATGACATGCCCAAAATATCTGACCTATTTCCGACCAAAGTAGCACTTACTTTTCTTAACCTAAGGTGATCTTCTGTTAGCCTCCTATGGAATTTTTTTAAAATGACAACAATGCCTCTGGAAAATATTTTCTAAGGACGTTGATGTTGTTTAGCGATGACAATGGCGTCGCTAATCCCGCATATTTTGGTAGTGATTATCATGGCAATCCTCGATAACGAACACCATCACTATCTTAATGTTTAATATATGTTGCCACCCATCTTTTCCACGTCAGCTCGACAACAGAACCATCATTACCACCCGAGAAAATTTGTGAACGACGAGTGAGCACAAAGTTTCGTCCATAGGTCGTCCACGACCGACCAACCGACCGATCACCTAAACATGTTATTTGAAGCCGAGTATATGAAGTCACTTCAGCCAATTTTGATTCTTTTTTTTTCTGAGGTCGTGTGTTGTTTCTAACTTCCTACATGGTGCATGAGTCGCACATGGTCTTCATAGATTCCTTGGATAACATGGGTTTAATAGTTCGTAGGATAATTTAACTATTCCAATAAACTCCATATGTAGCCTCGTTTTCGTTTGTTAATAGTCACATAAATAATTGGGATAATGTGGATGGATGTTGCTTAAATGTGTTCATGTAACCCATTTCAGATAAGTCATATCTATGAGGGATTTCATACTCCGCAAGTGAAATTATTTTTTTCCCCTAATGAAATCTTGTCTACTCTAGTTTAGATTCCCCTCCCCGAGATTTCTTTAGGACTAGACTAGAAGATTAGGAAAGGGTTGCCATGTAGCAGCAATATCCTGTTGTACGTTGATTAGTTCAAATCCAAATAGCAGTTTGACGATCTATCTTTTTCAGAAGTCACTCAAGAGTGACATGTTAGTTTGCATTAGTTCATGTTTGTGAAGTAAACTTTGGACATCCACACAATGTCAATTCTCATTAGATGCCATATTTTCAGCAAATCGATTGATTTGACCCTCACAAAGTCCAATCATTTCTAGTACAAACGATACATCCAGCTTAAACTATATGGGGAATTATTAGAACCACCATAAAGGCCTCGCAAATCTGATCCAGAGACTACCATCTGAAACTTGTTATTGAGTCAATAATCGCCACAATAACCACGAATGGCTATGATATTCTCAGTTTCTTCCTCTTGACATAATATTAACCTACGAACCTTGCTTACATTTTTTTTTATGATCAACACACGTATTATATGGCAACATATGTTGCCGTAAAATATACTTTTTCTTATAGTGAGCTAAGTTGTTAAACTCAATCACAATTCGCTGATTGAATAGTCGCGTGTGAAGAGCCGAGAATTTTCCTGCCTAACCGTCTTTTAATTTGTTGTCGCACTAGCAAGTCAAGGCTTATCCTCCTAATACTAGGAATACTAATGCGACTATCCTTTCAACGAGTTCCTTATAAGTATTATAGTTCTAAAAGGAGCATGGGACACTTAGTAAGGATGTGGCAAGACATCCATTTTTATTGGTTTCTCTATCGATCATATATCAAATAAATATTTTTCTATGAGTATTGCATAGACACTTTTGGTATTTGTTAGGGTGTCTATTGACCTGGCCAGGTCCGGGCCCAAAGTTGGAAGGAAGTCGGGCCAGGCCGGGCCAAGCAAACCAAAACCCAAATCCAACCCGGCCCCTAACCAGAAAAGTACGGCCCGGGTTTTATCAGGCGGGACCCAGGCCAATTATGGGTTGACCCGTAGGAAATGGGCCAAAAAATGGTCTTTGGGCTTTAAAAATTTGGACTTTTAATTTTTGGGTTTACAAAATAATAATGCACATAAATAAAATTTATTATTTTAGAAATTTAATATAACATTTTTTTGTAAGCTGAAAAATGAAACTACGATTTTGATCTTCAAGTCTTCGGCCTTCTTGCCAGTTAATTGTTCAACTACTTCTCCTCCAGTAGGGTCGCCCATAGTAAGAGACTGAAAGTCCAATTCATTAATCCTGACACCTTCATATCTTATGTGTTGAGTCTATTTTTTGCACGAACACAATATTGGAAGCAAACACAAACTTTCAAAATATCCGGTAGCACCCTACTTCTCTTCTTGCTTAGCATTCTTGAACCTGCACTAAAACAAGATTCTGATGCTACCGTGGCCGCTGAGACCATTAGAAGATCATGTGCTAAAGAAAAAAGTGTAAGATAAGTTTTTTCGTGTCTTTTCTACCATTCTAAAATTGAAAAAAAATATGATCTTGAATCCTCATCATCTTCACCATAAGAGTTTAAATACAAGGATAATTCTCGAGTTGTGAGGTAAGATTGATTTTGTTTCTTCCTTTCTAGTATACTCTTAGCATGAGATAATTTATAAATTAAACCAGAGCTACGTACTACTACCTTGAGTAGTTGTACCGGGTCGCTCGATACAACTTTTTATACCTATAAACTAATTAGAGTATCTAAACATTCTTTAATTTATAATTTCAAGCTACTTTTTTTTGAAGGGAAAAGGGTAATTTTATTGAAGAAAATAATGTGTACAAGATCTCAGTCACCTTAAACAAAAACTCTCACTAACTAAATAATTAATTAGAGAGGAGCTCTATATCCTGTCTAATATTGGCAGTCACTCTAGCAATAGAGTGAAACTCAGCATCAAATATCCTCCGGTTTCTTTCGCGCCAGACATGCCACACAGCCGATAATAGACGTAATCGGGCCCTGTTGTAAATAACTCGGTCCTGGTTCTTTGTCTGGATCATGCCCTCCACGATGGCTTGTAGTCCCGTCCCTTGCTCATACTTGATGCCAATCTCCTCGCAAAGACTTTTCCATACGCAATCGGAGAAGACGCATTGGAAAAATAAATGCTCGCTGGACTCCATATGTTGATAACATAACACACAATTCGTGCTTCCCATCTGTACTCCGAACCTGGCAAGCCTATCCCTAGTGAGTAGTCTGTTTATTGCTTTATACAAGCATAGTTGCATTTTAGTTGCAGCTTTATTATACCACACCACCTCCGCCCATGTGACAGTGGGAGCATACGTGCACAGCAGGTTGTATACCAGCTTGAAGCTGAAAGACTCCTCCCTGGTTTTATCCCAAACCCACCTGTCCGTGTGGGCCTCGGCATCAATCGGAATAAGCTCTATCTCGGTATTGAACCATCTCCCGATTGTGCAATTATTAGTGTTCCACAAGCCATCACAGATAATGGATTGCACAAGTACATTACTTCCCACCAGCTCGTATACCGGCCATCCTAGTCGATCAATCAGAGATTTATGTTCGAACCAGGGGTCGAACCACAAGTCCGTTGTTGAGCCATCGCATATAACTCGACAAATATTCTCCTTCAACCATGGCCGCAACCTTAAAATGTGCTTGAACGTAACCGAGAAATTATTATCTATTTTCTGGATCCAAAAATTATTTCCTCTCAAGTACCGGCTGTTGATCCATCTCGCCCACATTGATTTCCCAGAAATAAATTTCTAAGCTAATTTGGTCATAGCTACTTCTCTCATAACCTGAAGAGACATCATACCGACTCCGCCTTCATCTTTAGCCTTGCAGAGATCCGCCCAAGCTATTTGGTGCATTCCTCCTCGCCAAACAAAGTTGGCACACATAGTTTCGATATTCTTAATGGTCTTCTCGGGGATATATAAAGCCTGAAGCCAGTAGTTCACTATCGCCCATATCGCTGATCGGACAAGTTCTAGTCTGCCTCCGAAAGAAAGAAGTTGAGATTGCCATCCTTCTAATCTACCTTGGACGTACTGAGTCAATCCCTGACAGTCGGCGTCCCGGGCATAGTTGACGGATAATGGGATACCCAGATACTTGACCGGTAATTGGCCGATCTCGATTTGAAGCATGTGAGCCAGCTCCTCCTGCCCAGCACAACTCCTATTGAAATATACATTGCTCTTGTCCCTATTCAGTTGCAAGCCTGTCCGACGTCCGAACTCCTCAATAAGCTCATTCAACGCTGCAAACGACCTCTCCGAGGGTTCAATAAACACCAATAAGTCATCCGCATAAATGAGGTGGGAGACAGTTGGATTTATTCGTCTGTAAAGAGGTGTTATCCTCCCATGGTGTACAGCTATATCCATAAGACACGTTAGGTATTCCATCACTACAGTGAACAAATACGGTGACAGGGGGTCTCCCTGGCGTAACCCCCTGGAACTTCCAAAAAACCCGTGGGGTTGGCCTTGGATTAAAACCGAGAAAGTAAGAGTTGTAATACATTCCTTGATTCTATCCACCCACCAGTCCGCAAAACCCATACTTCTGAGAATGGAGCAGACAGTGCTTCTGTTAACAGTATCATACGCCTTCCGGAGATCAAGCTTGATACAACCCTTCTTTCCACCTGGCTTGTTAAATTCACGTATCATCTCATGGGCTAGTAAACAATTTTCTGTGATGCTTCTACCCTTGATAAAAGCAGCTTGGTTCTCCGAAATAAGCTCTTAAAGAATATCCTGCATTCGATCACGCATAACAGAGGTAATAATTTTATAAATAAAGTTACAACAAGATATTGGACGGAAATTACCCAATTTCGATGCGCCCTCCTTCTTCGGAATGAGAGTTAAAAACGTATGATTGATCTCCTTTAGAAGACGTCCGTTGTGAAAGAAATCTTGGACCACGTCTAGCACCTGAAATTTAATAGTGTTCCAATGCTTCTTATAGAACCCTGCATTGAAACCATCAGGACCCGGCGCTTTGTTAGGGTCAGCTCTCTGAATGATCATCTCTATCTCCTCCATATTAATAGGTTGGCTAAGCTTATTATTTTCGAAATCTGTGACCACCTTCTTACAAATAATCTCCGAACAGTTAATATCATAGTGGTCTTGATTGTAAAGGTTACAGTAGTAGCCGATGGCTTCCTCAACAATATCAGTGACCCCTGTGACGACTCTTCCATCCGCATCGATGATGGAACCCATGCTATTCCTGTGCTGCCGTGCTCGGATAGTTGCGTAGTAAAATTTTGAACACCGATCACCCTCCTTAAGCCATGTGCACTTCGCCCGTTGTTGGAGACAGACTTCCTCTTTGAAGCGATAACGCCGTATCGCCTCCTGCGCTATAACCTCTTTGGCCGCCATTTCAGAATCAAGGGGATTTGCTTGTATATTGTCTTGCACTTCTCTAAGTTCTTTTTCCATCTCCTCAATCCTGTCTTTCGGACGCTTGCTATTCCAAGATTTCAGAGCTCTTTTAACAAATTTTAGTTTAGTAACAAACTGATATTGAATATTACCTGAGACTCCTCTCGCGAGATTGGCGTCAATCACCTGCTGGTATCCATCTTCGAGCGGCCAGGAATTGTTGAATCTAAACGGTCGACGGTGAGTCGGCCGGTCAGCTACCATGCGAATCAAAAGCGGAGTATGTTCGCTAGTACCTTTGTGAAGACCTTCGGACCTGCTATATGGAAATATCTCGATCCATTTTGCGTTGCAAATAGTCCTGTCAAGTTGGCAGGATATGCGGTTGTGTGTAGAGCTATTATCCCAAGACCATAAATGTCCCGCTTTGGTTAATGTAGTCAATCCGGAGGAGAGTAGACAGTCTTGGAAATCCGCAAGGATGGCTTGAGGTACCGCTCGGCCTCCCTTCTTCTCGTCCTCAGAGATAATCGCATTGAAGTCCCCACTCAAAGCCATGGGAAGTCGGTTCGCAACTACAGCTTCTATCTTGATGATATCTTTCCATAGTTGTTGTCGCAGTCTTCTATCATTGTGACCATACACCGCTCCCATGATGCAACGAAAACCCCCTTTATTCCACAGTTCAACGACAATGAGTTGTTCTGACAGAAACCTAAGTTGACCCGTCCAACTACGGGTGTCCCACATAATCCATATACGAGCCATCTCTCCTAACTGAAGATTGTGCACGGCCTCCCAGTGATGTGGGACGCGCCTCTTCAGTTTCTCCGCCGATTTGATTTTGCTCTCCAGAATGGATACGATAGAGCACTTATTTATCCTTATAACATTAAGAATCTCGCGCCATTTACCTATGGAGTTCGCACCGCGAACATTCCATGTTAAGGCCGACATTTAACATCTACAAATATAGTATCTAATTTGATTTTAGGATCTAAAATCACAGTCAAACAATATAAAAGTGGTATTTCACGCCAATATTTTAAAAGTTTATTTCCATTTTAGAAACGACATAATCTGAACCAAGAGCAATTCTATATTTTGAAAATAAATAAAAATATTAATTATTTATGTTAAAATTAAAGAAGAAGTTGGATAATAAACTCCAGATAAAATACATGTAATATTGTAAAACAATTCTAAAAATTCATAATTAAAATAGCAACAAACCAATCATTCTCAGGATTAACATTAATATAGTGTGTAATAACATATCTATATTTAATAAAGATTTCGACATCAAATAGGTAGAATTACATCTATGCGATACATCCTTAACAAATCTTCTAAATAGCGTCAAACCATATTGTGCACATAACGTTTTAAACGCTTTTTGCCTACTTGGAGAAGTGTTTAAACTAATTAAACATGTTATAAAATTTTCTAATTTCTCTTGAAAAATTGAAGACATTCTTGTACACTAAATTATCAATATGACAAGCACAAAATATATGAAAAAGTTATCCTTCCAGTACAAGCATAAATTAAGATTTTGTAATATTAACACAAGAAGTATTATAACTAGCATTATCAAAGGAAAATGATTTTTTTTATTATGAATATCATATTTACGTAAAACTTGTAATATGACCACCGATTGCAGATCCATTAAATAAAAATTTCAAAGATCTTAGACAAAGAATTTATTTTTGTAAAACCCAATTCACATCTAAATAATGTGTCATGATATAAACAAAAGGATAATTTTGTTTAGTAGTCCAAATATCAGAAGTTAAAAGAAAATTTACTAATTTTTTTTCAAAGCTGTTATTTTATTCAAAAAATTTAACAACTTCTGCTCTAATAGTAGATCTATGAACTTTAGTAAAACAATGATTTAATGTACTACTTGTATAGTCATAATATGATTCACTCTCACCAAATGCAAAAGTTGTTTATCACAAATAATACATTGCGTTAAGTTTGTTTTGTTTCGAGCAACACAATAAGTAAAGTTTTCTATTGAAGATCCTTGAGGACAACGCTTAACTGTATATCTAGCATTAACTGTGTTTGTCTAACATTAATTGTGTCATTGCCATACAACTTTCATAGTCTCTCTTCAAAGTTTCCGTTTCGTCATTTTTTTTTCATTTTTTTTTTGACATTTCTTACATTGTGCGATCTATGTATTGATTTTTGGTCTTTCGAATCTTCATTTCCCTCATTATCGGTGAAAAATAGTTTAGTAAAATTTTCATAACATCTATTTTTACCTAGTTGAAATATTAGTTTTAATACTTGTAATTTCTGGAGGTGACATTCGTGGAGGTGGTATTTCATTTTCTACAGGATTATTAGCATAATAATCAACATTAAAATTATTAACATAATCGTAACACTGTTCTGAATACTTTGATAGGGATGGTTAGAACCAGTAGCATCATTATGATCCATACTATTTTTCTAATATTTGTAATTAAAAATATAATTAAATTTCAATATCAAAATTAACTAATTTTATAATAACAAAAATTATTTAAATCTCAACTTGATTTTCTCCTAAGTCGGATGTAGAATTTTTGTAGCTTGGTGGCGGTCGATCAAGTTGAAGCCTCCAAATTTCTCAAACAAGAAAGTTGCTACTTCACTAGATTGCTTGTAATTACTAGAAGAGAGGGAAGAAAATTAGTTTTGGCAAATTTGGATGAATTATGTTCCATTTATAAAAATTTTTAGGTGCCAACTGTAAGCCCCTAAATTTCAAAAATAATATTTTTATAATATTAAATAGCTTTTATATATATTTAAAATAGATTAATATAATTGCTAGGAATTTTTTTAGAATTTTTAAATAGTTTTTAAATCAAAATATATCATTTTGTAATAAATTGAATTGTTTTAATATTGTTTTATAATTTTTAAATTTGTTTTAATGTCGTTTAGCAATTTAATAATTTGTTTTGGTTACAGTTTGCAAATGATATTTGCAAACTGATAGGTTTTGGATTTTTTGGCCAAACCCCAAAAATTGGAGGACCCGACTGCAAAACCACCGTCACCCCCCCCCACGTTCTGGTCAGCTGCCCCGACGACCGACGATCGCTTTCTCCGCCTTTCCCGGCCGACCTAAACCCTAACACCGACCTCTCCCCCTATAAATACCCCCCCAGACTAAACCCAAACCCTAGAACGCCACCACGACCCCACAGCGCTGCCTCCACTCTTTCTTCCCCGACGAGAACACAAACCCTAACCCTAACTCCGGCGACCCCTAGCACCGCCTCCACAGCCGACGTCGACGCTTGCCACCACCACCACTCGACGCGTCTCGTCGAGACGAGTGCAGCGCCACCCGAGCGCCGCGACGCCGACGCTTCCTCCGCCCTATCGCCGCACCAACAGTCCGCTCAACTTGGACACGTACGTGTCAGTTCTGTTTCGTGTTAAACTTGTATCTCGTACTCATATATGCGACTCGCCTGGACACGACGACTCTAATGGTAAGTCAGGACACGACTGACTTGGGTCGTGCGTGTCGTGCATGGCCAGGACACTGGGACACAGCCGTTCTTCATGTCCCTAACTGTCAGGACACGAAGAACATGTTATCGGGTTTGAAACCTATTAAACCTAATAACTAAAACCCTAACCCATTCCCTAGCACACGACTCGGGCTGACCCCCTGGCCAGCCCGAGCGCGTTGAGACCCGACCCCTTTGCCTGACCCGAGTTTGAGCCCCCCTTCATTGTTTTCTTTTCTTTTTGTTTTATTTTTGTTTTATTTTATTTTATTATATATGTATATATATATATTTTATATATATATATATATATATATATGTATATATATATATATGTATATATGTATTTATGTATATATATAGTATTATATATATACTGTTTTATATATATAATACTATATAAAAAAAAATATATATATATATATATATATATATATATATATATATATATATAGTATTTCTATATATATATATGTGTATTTATTATATTTATAGATATATCCCTTATATATATAAATATCTATATATTTATATGTATATATAATTATTGTTGTTGTATATTTATATATGTATTTCAAATTCTACCTTGTACAAAATATTATTATGTAAAATTTCACAAGTTATTTTATTGTATATTTTGTTACTTACAATTTTACCACTTTAAAAATATATTATTTATATTTAAATTCTGTATTTTATTGATTCTGACCAATTGATGTCCAAACCTAGCATGGGTTTTTGGGCCCAATTGTGTCTAATATATTCAGAGTCTGTACAAGTCATATTGGACTTGATTCATGGCTCTGGGTCCTGTATCTGGACTTCGATTCAATTTCGAATACATGGAAAAAATAGTAAATAATTAATTAATTATTTTCCAGAAAGTGTTACTTGCTGTTTTTGAATTTTTATATATATTTTATTTGCTGTAAAAATCTGAAAAAAATTGTATTTAAATACTATGTTAATTTAGATAATTTATTATAATTTTTCTAGCATTTAATAAGTGCTTTTGGTATTTTATAAAAATAGGAAAACAGAACTCATTTCAGTATATATATGTTTGCTGATTTTTAATAATTATTTATGAAGGTTTATAAATTCCAGAAAAATTAGTATAAATTTCTATAATTAACAAGGATCATTTTGGTACTTTATTTTATGCAAAATTGAGCTTTTTGTCTATCTCAAAAATTGTTGGAACATAGTGTACAGTTTGATTTATTTATTAAATAATTACGAATTTCAGTGTTTTGTGTTGTTTTGAGTTATAGAGATATTGGACCTCACCCCGCACTAGTGTAAAGGTCCTAGAAAGTTAGTTAGTGTATTGTGTCACCTCACATTGGTCTCCTATGCTAAAATCACCATTTGGCTAGGTGTCCAGTCAGAAAGTCGTAGCACACAATTAGTGTCTTAGTGTTTAACTTAGTATAAAAATTAAGTTTATGCATTTATTTCTACAGTGACGAGTCACCAGGCATCTATAGCATTTTTATCGCTGCTTTGTTTTGCTAAAGGCAAGTACTTCTACAAATTTTACATACTGTTACAACAATGAACTGTGATTCCAACCATGTTAAATGCTGATCCTTGGAGTAGCAAGTCAAACCTTCACATGTTGTATTATTTTCAGCCCCTACCATGTTTAGAACAGTTTTATATCTCTCACATGATTAGAATATGGGTTATGGGAAAACTGATAGTTGAGTACGTGATCATGCCCCCTTTATCGTACCGAGTAAAGTTTTATTCTACATGTTACTGCGCCGTAGGCCATTATCCCGCATTTCTGTACGGATGTACACCTATGCTTGTACACTTGTATGTATGTACATTTTATTTATATGTGCCTCAGTACATTGTACACCTATTGACGATCACGTACCTGCTACAGTTTTAAACATTACATATACATCTGTCTCTATGACATATGTGTCCTTGCCATGATAGATTATGATGTGCCATGATTCCAGTTTATTACATTCCTGTTCATTTCATGTTTCATATATTTAGTTTGCTAGAATCAGTACTTGCTCCCGTCCTGACAGGATAACGTTGTAGGTATACTTACCGAAGAGGAGTTGCACTGTGACTCATATTATGGAGTTACTGCCGAGGACCAGGCTTTATCTTACGAGGATGTATCTGCGGGGAAACTCGTCTAGTTGTCTATTAACATTTTGGACTTTTGAGAGTAGTCATGTATTAGACTATGTATTTTGTGACTGGACCTGTATCCAGCTTTACATTTCGGACTTGTACTTGGACTTATTATTATACGAGATGACTTTTGCGTTTGGGAACAATTCTGACTCTTTATTACTTATAGAACTGTTAGCACATTTTAGTCTTATCCTGTTATCTTTAGAACAGCTTACTACGCTTTATCTCAAGCGTAGGCTGGACATGACTCGGCCCGGCCCAACAATTTGGGTAGCGGATTGTGACATATTTTTAGTGGTGGTCCATGCAGGTCATGACTAAATTGTTTGGTTACGTCATTGTACCAAGCTTGCCTGCAATTAGGAACTTAAGGTAATTAGACAACATTAGGAATGACGCTTAGAACATCTAGAGGAATACTAGGACTGCAACATAGGAAAACGCATCACATGTTCGTCGTTACAATTTGATTTTCTTGTTATTTATGATTGTTTACTTTAAAGAGTCTTTATAAGTCCTTTTTTATTTTAATTAGATGGTGCTCACCCGCTCATCCCAATATGTCACACCTGAGAATGGCACACTCTCTATCCAGTCGGTTGACCAGTTGACCGATACACCTCCACCTCCACATACCATATTCCTCCACTCCACAAATCCACAAACCCAAACGCCTCCACCACCTTCCACATCACAGTCCCAGTAGGACCCGATACTCCCACCACCACCCATCACTATACCTACCCAGGCTTCCATCACACTCGACGGGAATCAACTGCTCACTCTGATTCAGGGGTTCCTAACAACCCATCAGGAGCAGACCACCCTACTCCGTCAGAGCATGGAGCGTTCTGAGGAACGTACCGTGGTCCTACCACCTGTAGAGCCATGGCAGAGAGCAGGGACAATCAAGGACTTCATGGGTTTGAACTCCAAGGAGTTCTTAGGGACTGAGGGCATAGTGGTAGCAGATGACTGGCTAGACTCAGTAGAGAGGATGCTCCTTGGAGCTAGGTTGTCGAATGACCTCCAGGTCGAGGCAGCGGGATTTCTGCTGATAGACTTGACAGGAGTTTGGTTCCGGAATGAGCCGCTATTCGCGAGAGGGAAGGCTACTTGGGATCAGTTCAAGACCCAGTTTAAGAAGAAATTCTTCTCGACCACCGCTAGGGTAGCCATAGGGCTACGATTCCAGAACATCCAGCAGGGGAACCGTTCTGTTGACGAGTATGCGGCAGAGTTTAGTCGCCTGAGCCGTTTCGCTCCTAGTCTAGTTGCAGACCCAGAGGAGATGACGCGTAGGTTTTGCCATGGTCTAGTCCCAGACATTGGCATTCTTATAGTGGCGAACGGTACGACTGACTACTACCAGAGCCTAGAGTTGGCCCGGAGCATAGAGGAGCGACTTCTGTCTTGCAAGAGGCTGGCTTCTGTACACCTCGAGGGACCGTCCAAGTGTCAGGCTTTCCAGCCGAGAGCGTCGACGTCGTACCAGCAGACATACCGTCCCCCTACACCACATCACCCGACCCCACCAGTTAGAGCCCCGGGACCCCGACAGCAGCAGAAGGGAGCTTTGTGTGGATTCTGTAAAAGACCAGGGCATGATTACTCCGTCTGTAGGAAAAGGTTGAGGCAGTGTTTAGTTTGTGGGTCTGCCACCCATCAGTTTCGGGAATGCCCAGTAGCCAGGGTACCAGGTGCCGGACCACAGTCTAGAGGACAGCTGCTTCCGACTCAGCAGCAGAGGTTTGGGCAACATCTGCAGCAGTAGAAGGGACCCCAGGGGAAGACTTATAGTCTGGCCCTTGAGCCGGAGCCGGAGCAGGTTTCGGAGCCAGATTATTTGGCTGACGTCATCACAGGTCATGTTTATTTACATACTTTTCTAGCTCTATGCTTGTTTGATTCCGGTGCATCTCATAGCTTCCTGTCATTAGAGTTTATGCATAAACACCACTTAGTAGCTACATCTACCGAGGAGATGAGTAGAGTAATGACGGGAGGCAGACCAGTGCCTATTAGAGCTATCTATAGATGCTCTATTACTATAGCTGGGAGAGAGTTTAGGGGACGATTCTTTGTGATGCCACGTGTCACGACCCGCACCCACTGTGAGGGTACGAGTACGTAACAGCGCCCAGCCTACGCCGCAGTGTCGGCGGTAGAACGTTGTTCTAGATCATGAACTATAACTAACTAACATAAAATACTCTCCATAAGGGGGCCAACACAGAGGTACAACTCAATCACAATCTAGGGATAGAATATGGCACGATAAAATAGATAAGAAAATCCTCCACTGAGGTACAACAGAAATGAAATAACAAGTCTCAACATCTCTAGAATATACAACTCTGAAAATAAGGACAACAACTAAACATGAAAAGAAACAGTCTAAGCTATCTATACTATGCAAGGGGTATCATCCTCAGCAGCTGCCTGAACCTCCCCAGGGGTCCAGGTCGCGAGTGTCATCTAGGCAAGCTCCAAAGTAAGGGGTGCAGGGTTCCTCATCATCCTCTGTAAAATTTTCAACAGGTCCAGTCAGGACGGGAGCGAGCACAATACATCTCACGCAGATCATAACAGGTTAGAGAATATAAACATGCAAGAGAGTACGATACATGAAACTGAAAGAAAGTACATAATGTAAACAGGAAGAGAACTGTAATAGAAATATCTACTATAAGTAGAGAGCTACCAGTGACTAGTGATTTAGAGTACAAAGTCGACATGTGAACGACTGGATTTGCACATAACTATACTAAAGAGGCGTACATGGCTATACTACTTTGGAATTGTTCACATGACTATTTATACTCCCCCATACCCCAATCAATACACAAGGATCCAAACAAGTTATGTTACGTACATGGTTTTTACATGAAGCCCATAAATGGGTGCACGTGAAATATACATGAGAGCTCATACATGAGTGCACATGAAGTTCACATAGGGGGCCCATAAATGGGTGCACATGAAATTCACATGAATGCTCATAAATGAGTGCACATGCAATATAGGTTATACATGAGATACATGGGAAACATGACAGATTCATGATAGCACATGAGAGTACACGAGCATGCATGAACGAGCATGAAGCACATGAGAAACATGAATAACATGAGAGCGAGGAATACATGATGTACACGAAATACATGACATAATGTATCCGATGCTCCCGAGGGGGATAACATCTCAATGTAGGGATCCATATAGTACCAATCTGTGATAATATCGTGACAGCATCAAATAAGGTAAACTAGAGCAGGAATATAATTCTAAGCAAGTTATGAAATGATCAGAGAATGTACTCGCTTGGTATCTGAATGTCTGAAGTAAATGTACTGTCCGAGATGAGGTACCTGACTCCTAGTTTGAGCAACACAAGTCAAGATGTATACAGGGGATGATAAATGTAATCTATGATGCGTATGTATGCTGTCGAGGTCAAACTAGACTAAAGTCAACTCTAGTCAACTAGACTGGTCAAACTAGGTCAAGCCTAAGCCAAACAAGTTTAATAAGTCTCACTAGGCCTAACCAAGCCTAGGCTAGCACTCTACATCAATCCCAAGGCTATACAAGCCAATTGCACACCTATACTGGCATTCAAACCACACACTCATAGGTAATGAGCCCTAGGCTATAAGCCCATAGGCTATATTACCTATATCAACACATATCTACATATACACATATATAAAAATATATATCTAAAATTTATATAATACACACATTATAACTATATAGGCCACATGATAATATATGTATCACCTATATATATATACATACATTGAATATAGGAAACTGGAAATCATGCATTTGTGTTCATGTGTGTGTGTGTACATGTGAGCAAAGTGTCATAAGAGTGTGTATGTGTGAGTGTTAATTGTCAGAGGGGGTAAAGTGGCATGGTGTCAAGTGAGGGTGTGAAAGTGTACATGGTGTAGTGATATAGGGTGTGAATGTAACCTAGAGTGTGTATGAGAGTTACATGAATGTGTGTGTGTAAACTCAGATTTTTGGGTGAGTGAACAAGGACTGGTTTGGGCATGTTAAGGACTGGGTTTGGGGCTAGTATAGGACTGTTATATGGGGCAAAGGGGACAGCCATGTAGATGTTTAGGGACTTGTTTGTGGACTGATTTTAGATAATGTGTAGAGGGATACAGTAGTTTAGATAGGAGGCCATTCTTCTCAGGGTTCTATTTCTCAGGTTTTTATATTAGCCAAGTCTCAGTTCAAACAAGTGACAGTGTCTAACCCTGTGTACAGGAGAACAACAGGGTGTGTGATTGTGTGACAGTTTAAAGGGGGGTGGATGTGAACCAATGTGTGTTAGCAAAATTTCAATAGGAATTCTAATTCTCAGGAATTGTTTCCAGGTTGCACAAAGTAATTCTCAGATTTCCTCTTGTGTGTAAACATGTGTCCTTAAAACAGTGTACCAGTCATATATTAGACATGAATTGATAGCCAAAACCCAAATCAATTCTCAGTTATCAGGATAATTAGCAAAGCAGTGTGGCAGTGCATTAGAATAGTGTGCAACAATGTGTGAACATGTCAAGTGATTTCTCAGGAACAAACATGTGTTCTCAGAAATTCAGTGACAGTGGGTTAACTGGGTCTGCTACACAGGCAAGGGGGAATGGGGTCTATGTGTGTATATTGCAGAGGGGTGTGTGTGTTCAGTTTTGTATATAACCAATCTCAGGTTTAATTGCAATGTGACAGGGTAGATAGGGTGTTCAGAATTTGAAATGTGGGTGAGTGATACTCAGATTTATAGAAAAACATATAAACATTATGAATATCTACACACATATATAGAGAGGGTTAAGGGGCCTTCAATTCAGTTCATGCATTCAATCAATCTCAGGTTAGCCAAACAGTGTTCAAGAGTGAGGGCTGTGAGCAAGAGTACAGTGATTAGCTATACATTAAGTATCAGAACTTGGATCAGATGTGCTCGAGTGGAGTGTCAAAGTGTGCAGAAACTCTCAGGTTTCAGGGTTCTTTTTTCCAGGTTTAGAACATAGGTTTCAGTATGTGAATGAGTGAAACATGTATTAGTGAAATGTTTGTGAGTGAAATAGGTTTCAGTTGACAGTGAACAATAAGATGTGATGTTTCAGTTTATTACAATAACAGGAATTATCTCAGGTTAGCAAAGTGACAATCTCAGTACATACATATATGTGTATACAAGATCAAGTTCAAAACAAAACCAAACTGGAACAAAAGAAGACTGATACCTCCTTTTTTTTACTCCCAATTGAAATCCTTATAGAAGCATGGAATTTCACAACCAGAAAGCCCATGCGCCAGACACTACATGCGCTAGAACTCAGACGAAGAACTTCACAGCAAAGTTAATAAGTATAGACATTTGAAGAAGGACTTTTTATTTTATATAAAAGTCTATTACATGTCTAGAAAAGGTTGTACAAAGGAGAATTTCTACAAAGGAAAGATCCTAAGTCTACAGCCAGCGGCCACCATGCGCCTTCAGATAAGCGCAGCATCACCATGCGCCTCCATCCAGGCGCATCCCGCCATCTCTTCAGCAGCTCAGTTATGTGCATCCACTCCAGCTATGTGCATCCCTTCAGCCAAATTCTTCCAGCCAGGCTCAATTTAACCCTCTGGCTGGAACCAAGGAAGAGAGGAGCACGGCAAAGCTGTGGCCAGGGGAGGCTTCGAAAGAGCCTCCAAAGCCCAAGGAAGACCGTGATCGAAATCATGGCACAAGGAAGCTCTCAACACAACCAGAGTGGGCGACACCCACTTTGAAGGAAGAGAAAGCCTAGCACCGCCATTCCGATCTACGGCTCTTCCCGAACAACGGAGACGAGGCCCGAGCATCCCTATCTTTGGATGCAACAGGCACCTTCCGCCTGCCTCGGAAGCCCTCGACTCCGTCTTTTGGATGTAACAGTCACCTTCAAGTGCATCGAAGACAACACAGCGTCTCATCTTCACCCTCGGGAGCACTTCGTCAACAGAATACACCAGCATGTTCAAGTTCATATTGGAAGTACGTGAGGGAATGAGAAGCAAACCTTCTCTCCATGCCACTATTTATAGGCCGGGCAGATCAAACCCACGCGCCAAGTGGATGGCCCTCCGAATTCCGTGCAATGAATTTATATTAAATGGATGAACCGGACGCCTCGAATTCAGCCAAACGGCTATTTATAGCACTCGAAGAGCGAGACAGCCGCATCATTAAAAGACATGTCCGATGCGCCAGCCAGACAGCGCATCACACGGACGCGCCCTTCGGCATCAGGCGCATCACACAGACGCGCCCTACAGTACTCGGCGCATTACAGAGGGTGCGCCCCCACACATCTCCATACCGAGTGGAACGCCAACCGACGCACCCACTCAGCTGTCCATCGAACGTCACCAATATTAAATACTGAACTGACAGAGTTGGCAGCACGCCTCCCAAAGTCTGAACAGTCGACAGCTTTTTCAGAAAACGAAGCGTCGACAACGTCAGCATCATCATGACTTTATTTCTACGGCTACTGCCACGTGGCCACTCCACCATCAGCATGCGCCTCTACGGCCATACGTCCAAATCAGCATGCGCCCCAAAAGCCATGCGCCTCAGACTGCTCTCTGATCCCGAAAGACAGAAGGAAAGTCGCCTGCATGCGCCTCAAAAGCCATACGCCCCAAATGGTTTGTAACTCCTAAAGGTTATGAGCCGCAGCCTCCTCCTGCGCCCAATCTAAGGCGCAGCCCACCAGATCACTCCTCTCCACCAAATCCGAGATCTTCAAACCATGAGTCGACGACACGTGTCCTTTGACTCAACTCATCCAAGATTTCAGCAACGGAAAGATCTTCTCTCTGCTACGTGCCGGCTCACAACAGCAGTATGAAGAATTCTCCCCCTCGATCAGGGTGCAGCATCCATGCGCCTCCATCAGCAACCTCCACGTGGCGTCCCCACACCGGCGCATCCTACATGCACGCATGAGCAGCCAGCCTGCAAAATTATAAATAGAAGGATCATCTCCTTCACACAAAAGAGGCTCACAAAATAGAGGAGACTCACAACACAGAGAGAATCCACAACAGAGAATCACCGGAGAGGCAGTTATAGACACTCAACGTCTTCCTCCTCTCAGCAAGCTCCAGCACCCAGAGCAATCAACACCTTCAGAGAATCGATAACCGTCGTCAGCCGGTCAACGGAGTCAACGTATTACCACTCGCTCCATTGGCACTAAGGACCCAGCTTAAACAAAAGTGTACTCCTAGGACTACATCTAAGTCCTACATTGTAACACTGTTCTGTTTGTATTAAAATTTTAATCAAAATAATTTTAATGGCAAACAAGCTGGCGACTCTATTGGGGACTTCTTTCTCCTCTACCGAGAAGGTTGTGTCACAGGCCGACGACGTGAAGGTGGGCTCCTCCCACAAGACGCTGGTAGTGCGCCTCAATCAACAGGCGTACGAGGAGTTCATTTCTGAAGGAAGTGCGAGTCCTTCGAAGCGGCTGTCGAAGCCGAAGAAGACCCGCGCAGTCTGGGTGCGCAAAGTCGACGCCTCGGGCACCACCGTGGAAGGGGATGCGCCCGTCCAGCCTTCCCTTCCTGCTGACGTCCTCAGCAGTCAAGGTGCGCCCGCTGATGCAGCACATATCTCGGGGAAGCGTGCGGCTGACCACGTTCCCCAGCCATCTTCCTCTCAGGCGAGGAAGATACGTCGACGGAGCAGGGGCGCAACCAATGCCCCGCGTATCACTTCTGATGCGCCACAAAGAGCCTCTGTCTTTGACAGACTCACTCGCTGTAATGGCGAGGAGAATTTGGATGCAGAGTACTATGCACCCCAGCGGGCTGGTACGAAGAAATCTAAGGCGGCACGGGCCATGCGCCACAAACGTGCTATGCCAGCAGCCGGCCAGAGGTACGCGCTTACAATCACGCGCGCTGCCGATGGCAAGCTGTACAAGGTTGACTCAAGTGCTTCTGCACCAACAACGAGTCGACCTTCAAAGTCCTCATCTCGCTTGGGCGCATTCACTGCGTGCACAACCAAGCCGAGAGAGGCAAACTCAGTGGTCTTGAACTCCCGCGCCTCCTCTGATTGTGCGTTTGAGGTCCGTTCAAGTCACTTCAAATGCTGTGGTTCCCCACTACTGATCGTGATGCCTGCTTGGTATTAGATCAGGGGGCGCAACACTCACCCGACCACCCCGGCACTTGGCCCTGCCATGCGCCTGAGAGGGGTGTGAGGGTAGCACTCTCCTCCAACGACCTGCACAACATGATCACTCACAAGCGCCGGTCAGGAGAGTTGACCAACAAGCACGATGCGCCTCTCACGGGGCACACTTGTGCAGTAGTCACCATCAACTGCTGTTGCAAGACGGCAGTACCGCCAAAGCAGTCGGTCTTCCAACGACTACAATCATCGACACCCCTCCGACATCACCTTGGGACGAAGGTGTCAGCAGAAGAGGAGCTAAAGGTTGCTTCATGCAACGTGATCTCCAACTCCTCATCTGTCCGAAAGACGACTGCCAATTCCTCGTCTTCATCCAAAAGCCAGCCGAGGAAAACCAAGGCAGTTGTCTCGACCTCTGGAGTGTTCGAAGGCACTCGGTCGAGGAAGAAGTTCTTGGAGGAAGCTGGGGGTAGCCAGACCCTTGTCGAGCCTCCTTCCGAAGACGAAGATGTCCAAAGCACAGCTGCGGCGGATCTTCATCAAGGCGAAGATGGCCTCCCTGAAGCCCCTCAAAATGACGATGTCCTCCAGGACACCGCCGGGGGTAGTGCTGGAAATGAAGAGGCCCTTCAAGACAGAGCTGAGGGCAGTCAGGCCCTTGCAGATGTGCCTGTCGAAGACGAACTCCAGAATGTGGCTGGGGGTGGCCAAACACCAGGAGAAGTGACTCCCCCACATGAGAGCGAGGCTGAGAGCGAAGCCTCAACTAATCCATCCACTTCCGGCCGTGTCATGACAGTATACATGACCGGGGATGATCTTGAGACTGATGCGCCGCCACAGGACATTGTCCAGCGCATAGACTCGCTAGAGGGAGGACTCAAAACCCTCTCTGCCTCAATGCAAGCACTGACTCAAGCAGTGTTTGAGATGCGGTCGGCCTTGATCAGGACACCTTCAAATGGTCCCGACCCAGGAGCCAATGGAGAGTCGAGTGTGCCCCTCCAACGGACACCCTCAGACACAGAAGCACCCCGGACGTCGGAGCCCTCAAACGCTCCACTCCGGGTGGTACCTCCTTTCCCGACTCCTAGCTCCACGGAGGACGTGGTCGAAATGATCAAAGATCTGCGGGAGCGCTTCGAGTCCAAGAACAGGCAGGAGGAGCGCCAGAAGATGGGCATTCCCCAGCCTTATCCCCTTGAGTGGAACAAGGTGGTTTATCCCCCAAAGTATAAACCACAAACACTCACGCCGTATGACGGGAAGGACTCTCCACGACGGTACCTGACGTACTTCCAGTCACAGACAGGGCATCTTCCGAAGGAGGACGCGCTCCTCACCAGCATCTTTGTTGGGGCCCTGAAAGGGGTGGCGTATGACTGGTACTGCAGCCTCCCCGATAATTCCATATCGTCCTTCGACGACCTGACACGCCTCTTCCTCGACCGCTTCTACGACGGTGGGAAGGACATGACGATGGCGTCTCTCATTGAGATACGCCAAAAGGACAAGGAAACGGTTCGGGCATTCATCGAACGCTTTCGTCAGGCCTGCTTCAGGCTACCTCCAGGCATGTCGGAGCATGCGCTTCTCTCCGCTTGCAGTATGAACATGCTGCCTGCAGTAAAGCTCTGGCTTAACTCTACTCCCCCTCCCGACTGGAGCTCCCTAATCATCGAAGCTGAAGCTGCAGAGAAGAAGGCGGCCAATGCACGTCTTCTGGGTGTTAGCTTCCCCGCCTTTGACGATAAGGGGAAAAAGTCCGCAATCAACAACTCCGGACGAAAAACAAAGGGGAAACAGGCATTGACTGTTAATGCCTCGAAGGGCGCATCTGTACCTACTCAAAAGCCTCCACTGGCACCGAGACCCAAGGAGGTTTATTCATTCAATGATGACGACACCCTGCAACTCTTTGAGATACTGAAGCAGGGTGACAAGATCAAGCTTCCGGACCCGAAGCGGCCCGATGAAGTCGGGAAAGTGGACAACCCGAGGTACTGTCACTACCATCGGTTTGTCGGACACCCGACCAAGGACTGCTACGTCCTCAAAAATTACATCCAGCGCATGATCAATGCGGATGTAATCTCCGTCGACTACGAAGAGAAGACGGTGTCAGCTAATGTGGTGTCACTTCAGTTCGGCACCTTGCCGCCGACTTCCACACAAGATGGCGTCGTCCCCATCCCTAAGGCGACAATGGAGGTGGTGAACTTGCCACCCACCCGTGACAATGTGAGTGGACTTGTCCCACTCACCACATCTCGAGGAGAGGTCCTCTGGGTTCACCCCGACCTCGTCTCCGAGGTAACTCAACCGGAGGTACGCCCTACCTCCAAAGCAAAAGACAGGAAGATCAAGTCTTGCCGCACGGTCTCTTCTTCAACGGAAGAGGCGCTTCCTGTGCAGACGCGTGCACAACAGAACTCCCAGCCCGGTGAAGCTGCCGCCGAAGTGGTGCCTCCTGGCACCATCCCTGAGGAGGGTCCATCCAAGCCCTCAGCAGCCAATAAACAAAAGCAAGTGGAGGCCCGTTTCGACAGACCTCTGCAGAAAGAAAATGCTTCGAGGCTAGCCAAGCCCCACAATTTTGACATTCTGGCACAACTGGCCAGTACTCCTGCACGCTTGTCTTTGTTCGAGCTCCTGCGTCTCTCCAAGGACTCCCGAGAAGCTCTCTGCGAAGCTCTGAAGGATGCCGAATCCTTTCTCAGTCAAATCAAGCAGCCTGAAGACCTCCCAACTACTTGTGCACACTGTCATTGTGCGGATGAAGTTATCCCAAACATAACTTTCACCCAACAAGACATGCTGCTCAAGCATCACCGACATAACCGACCGTTGTATTACATAGGGTACATCGGTTCGGTAAAGGTGAGCAGGATTCAGATCGATCCGGGGTCTTCCCTAAGCATCATTCCAAAGGCGCTGCTATCAAAGCTGGGGATCCCAATGTACCGGCTGGCGCCCTCCAATACGACCATCAGTGGCTTCAACGCTAGCAAGAGCGAGCCACTGGGCAAGATCCGGCTGAAGTGTCACATCGGCAGCCTCAAAACTGAGGTGACTTGTTATGTGGTGGATGCCGAGGTCAACTACAACATCTTACTCGGACGACCATGGTTACATGAGTACATGGTGGTGCCCTCCACGCTCCACCAATGCATGAAATATGTATCCACCAACGGCGTCATCCGGACGGAGTTTGCAGATATCGATCCCTTCAAAGGGATTGAGGCCTACTTTACCGATTTCGACTTGTACAAGCCACTTGACGAGTAGGAAGCCAACGACGCCGATGATGAAGCAGAGACGGCAACAGAGCCGGACTTGGAGCCCGAAATGACTCCCGACGCCCCCTTGAAAATCTGATTGAAGGGCAAGCCTCCCCAGAAGGTGCCTCCAATGAGCATCAAGCTATCAGGGAAAGCACCGACTCACGAAGCTCCCCTGAAGATACGCCTCAAGGGAAAGCCACCTCAAACAGCGGCTCCCCTGGTGGTAAAATTACAAGGGAAGGTGCCACTCATCGGAGGCGTAACCGAGGCACCTCTCAAGGTGCGTCTCAAAGGCAAGCCGCCGCAGTCATCCAAAATGTCGGAGAGGGCTCACATAACCCTCTCAGACCCCAAAGTCAGAGCGGTGGAGGACTCTCCTGATCCGGCCCCAGTGCTTACAGATGAGGAGCTTGGCGAATATATCTCTGCTGATGTAGACGCACCCTCCTTAGACAATATAATCCCACGGGATAAAATCTCGTACTTTATCAATAATAGAGTGTCTTTCAATTATTCTTGTCTTCCATACTGGAATGCCATGTATGCATTAGACAACGCTCTACGGTCGTTGCAAACACAAATAACGACCGTCCACCATAATCGAGTGGCCCCGTCTCAAGGAGTCTTCATAATCCCCCCACGAAGCTGAGACGAAGGCACCATCATCTCGGGCAAAGTCGAGCATCATCAGGACCTCCCGTCAATCGAGCCCGAACCTGATACCGGCAGAGTACAAGTCTATCGGTACACGGATACAGCAAAGCGCATCATCCAAAAGATGGGCTACGACCTGAAAAGCAATAAAGGCCTAAACTACGGCAAGGGTCGGCATCTTCCTGTCCGGCTTTCGATGCCCAATGGAAAGCCACATGATTACTATAATCGGACTCGACGGGGGTTAGGCTATGTCACGCCGCCATCAACTCCAGAGAGTTCAGACGCAGAAGACATAGAACATTCCCACTCGTCTGAAGCATCGACGTGGGATTCCGATACCAGTATCGGATCAATCTTTAGGAAAGTGCTGTCAGCTAACATGACATCGGTGCAACCTCAGAAAGATGAAGGCGAAGACCAACCGCCGGAACCCTTCGAAGAGGAACCCTGGGCTCAACGCCTAGGAGAACAATGGGAGTCTCGTTTTGAGTTACGAGAACCTCCCACCGAAGACGAAGTCGAGCAGATCGACCTCGGGGATGGGTCTTCTTCTAAACCCATCTTTATCAGCAAAAGCTTGGAAGGAGAAGACCGAGAATCTTTAGTCCAACTGGCTAAAGAATATATTGACGTCTTCGCCTGGAGCTACGAAGACATGCCGGGTCTCGATCCACAGATCGGATGCATAGGTTGAACATCTTACCAGATGCCAAACCTATCAAACAACAACAGCGACGCTTCCGCCCGGACATCATGAATGCTATCGATCAGGAGGTGGACAAGCTCTTGACCAGTGGCTTCATCCGTGAGGAACAACACCCGGACTGGGTAGCCAACGTCGTCCCTGTCACCAAGAAGAACGGGAAGATACGAGTCTGTATCGACTTCAGGGATCTCAACTCTGCTTGCCCGAAGGATGAATTCCCGCTCCCAATCACCGATGTAATGATCGACAACACATGTGGCTTTGAACGCATGTCCTTCGTGGACGGGTATTCAGGCTACAATCAAATCAAGATGTTCCCCGATGACGCAAAACACACGTCATTCAGGACTCCGAAAGGTGTTTTCTGCTACACAGTAATGCCCTTCGGCTTGAAGAATGCCGGTGCAACATACCAACGAACGATGAGTACCATCTTCCGTCAACATCTTCGCAAGACAGTTGAGTGTTATGTTGACGACATCGCAGTCAAGAGCCGCCTCAAAAGAGATCACCTACAGGACCTGAGGACGGTCTTTGATCTCATGCGGGCACATCAACTCAAAATGAACCCCGATAAATCCTTCCTGGGGGTTTCTAGCGGCAAATTCTTGGGCTTTGTCATCACGGCAAAAGGCATTCATGTCGATCCCGAGAAGACTAAAGCCATCCTCAATATGGACCCTCCGAAGAACCTTCGAGAACTTCGAGGCTTACGGGGACATCTGGCATACATCCGGAGGTTCATAGCAAACCTCTCCGGTAAATGTCAACCCTTTACTCAGCTCATGAAGAAGGGAGTCTCTTACGTCTGGACAGAAGAGTGCCAAAAGGCTTTCGACGACATCAAGGCTTACTTGACAAGCCCGCCAGTCCTAGTGGCACCTGTCGCCGGCAAACCATTCCTCCTCTACGTCCGTGCCATGGATCATTCCCTCGGCGCTTTACTGGCTCAAAACAGCGATGCAGGCTACGAGCAAGCAATCTACTACCTCAGTCGAACACTCATCGGGGCCGAACACCGGTACAACCCCGTTGAAAAGGAGTGCTTGGCTTTGGTGTTTGCCATTCAGAAGACTCGTCATTACGTCTCGGGCCAGACAATTCACGTCATTTCCCGAGTCAATCCGCTCAGAGTCCTCATGACGAAGCCAGGATCACTGAACTCCCGGCTGGCTACATGGGCGATCCTACTAACGCCATACAACATGGTGTTTGTCCCGCAGAAGGCGGTCAAGGGTCAGGCTCTGGCTGACTTTTTAGCTGCACACCCCATCCCAGAATCTTCAAAACTCTATGAAGACATCCCGGATGAAGTCCAAGAATCAAACGTCACTGAAGGAAGCCCCGTTTGGCGGATGTTCTTCGATGGCGCTTCAAGAACGGGCCCCAACGGCCAAATCATCGCAGGAGTGGGGGTAGTCTTGGTCTCCCCCGATCAGCTGGTCATCCAGTGCGCATACTCTCTTTCGAAGTCGTGCTCCAACAATGTTGCTGAGTACAACACACTCGTCATGGGACTCCAGCTAGCACAACAGCTGGGGGTGGATCATCTGGAAGCCTACGGCGACTCGAAACTCGTCGTAAACCAGATTCGGGGGCAATACGAGGTTCGCCATGAAGATTTGATCCCTTACCATGAAGTTGCATTGAACATCATTTCAACCTTCACTGGATTCTTTATCGAACATGTACCCCGTCTACAAAACTTGGAGGCTGACGCTCTGGCTGGCCTCGCAGCCTCATTGGCCGCGCCCCTTGGGACTCAACACTATGTCACGATAACTGGCCGAGACTTGATTTGTCCCATAAACAACCTATGTTTGCAAATGGCTCACGCCGTGCCGACAAACACCGATGTTGATGTCCGAGACTGGAGATTCCCGTTCATCGACTTCGCCGTCTACGGAATCCTTCCGGAAGACCCGAAGGAAGCCGTCTCAGTCAGGAGACGCTCTCTTCGATTCTACTACGATACAGCCACTAAAACGCTGTACCGACGCTCCTTCGACGGGCTTCTCCTTCGATGCCTGTCTAACGAAGAAGCGGCCGAAGCTCTTCGAGAAGCTCATGACGGAACTTGCGGAGCTCACCAACCAGGTCCTAAGTTGCAAGATCGACTACGACGTATGGGCTACTACTGGCCAACCATGGCCACCGACGCAGTGGAATATGCTAAGAAGTGCCATGCATGCCAGCTTCATGCAGACTTCATACATACACCATCTGAACCTCTACATCCTACAGTCGCCTCCTGGCCATTCGAAGCCTGGGGCATGGACATTGTAGGACCAATCACCCCTCCTTCATCAAGAGGACATCGTTTCATCCTGGCCATCACCGATTACTTCTCTAAATGGGCGGAAGCAGTCCCACTAGCGGAAGTAAAAAGCTCCAGGGTGGTCAGCTTTATCAAACACCATGTCATTTACCGTTTCGGAGTACCCAGGCGAATCATTCATGACAATGGTCCCCAGTTCATCAGCCACATTTTCAGCAGGTTCTGTGACAAGAATCGCATTCAAAACGTGGCCTCAACCGCCTACAATCCGGCAGCAAACGGATTGGCCGAGGCGTTCAACAAAACTATCGTCAGGCTGCTCAAAAAAGTCGTGTCATCCAACAAACGCGACTGGGACGAAAAGCTCGGCGAATGTCTTTGGGCCTACCGCACAACGGTACGGACCCCAACAGGCAACACACCATTCTCCCTGGTCCACGGGAGCGAAGCGGTACTGCCTCTCGAGATCCAGATCCCCTCACTCCGAGTAGCGATCACAAACAAACTCACAGAAGAAGACAATCAACGTCGTCGTCTGCGGGAACTGGAGGCACTTGACGAAAAGCGTCTCCTAGCTCAACAACGCATCGAACTTTACCAAGCCCGTATATCACAGGCTTTCAACAAGAAGGTCAAACAAAGAACTTTCCAAGTTGGCGACCTGGTTTTAGCAGTCAGAAGGCCAATGGTGTTAACTCACAAGACACCAGGGAAGTTCGAGCCCAAATGGGAAGGACCCTTCATCATTGAGACGGTATACTCAAACGGTGCTTACCGCCTCGCCAAACCCAATGGGGACTTGTTCATGATGCCCATCAACGACAAGTTCCTAAAGAAGTACTATTCTTGACATCCTCCAAGACATGTATTTCCCCAAACAACCTCTTTTCACAAAATCAAATGCTTCCGGAACCCAGCTGTTCCGTGGCATCCTTCCGTAGAAAGATAACCACGTCCATATTACCTCTGAGTTGTCTCTCTACATCCTACAAAGCGGAACCTTACATTTCGTGAGCTTACGCTATCCTTCATGTTTACCACGTCCACATTACCTCTGAGTAAACATCCCGTACAAACAACTCCTGTGTTGTCGTACATTGATCGCAGAACTTCCACGTCCACATTACCTCTGAGTTGTTCAGCGTATCCCCCAGGATCATTCCTACCACGTCCATAAATACCTCTGAGTAGGAAGATTCTATCATTTGAACCTAATGATTGCCATGTCCACATTACCTCTGAGCAAACATGTTGGTTCCTTCAAACTTATTATCTGTACCTAAAAACCAAGGTGCGCAAAAGATAATAGGTCCATATAAATCATCAAGTTCATGAGATCAAAAATGAACACATCACAAAAAAAAAGATAGTGTATTTCTTTATTTTTCAAAAAAAAAGGGAGTACAGAAATACGCTATTTCCCCAGCAAGAGTTGCAAAAACACATAAAAAGAAGAGAAACTACAGTCCCCGATCCTCTCCAGGGTGGGATGAGAGTTCTCTGACTCGACGTCTCAGGTCGGCAGTGCGAGTTTCCATAGTCGCCTGGACTCGGAGCTCGGCTTCTTGACGCATTAATCCGACAGCCTCAGCGGAAGTTTTACTCTCATACTTCTCATCAAGCTGTCGTCGCTGCTGAGCCAAAGCAAGGGTCCGCTGAGTAAGAGTCGCTTCCTCCTGCTTGAATGCCACGTGTTCAGCCAGGACACGATCAGCTTCTAGTTGAAGTTGGGCCCGCTGGTCTTCAAGACGGCGCATCTGAGCATCAACCTCTGCGATGTTAGCGTCCACCGCAGCCCGCTTCTCCGTCGTCTTCTCCATAGATTGAGACAACTGCTCCGCCGCAGCCTCAGTCCCAGCCACTTCACGCTCCCAACTGCTCACATCGGCTCGATGGGAAGCCTCGATTTCAGCAATCAACTTCCCTATCTCTGCATCTATCAAGACAGAGAGGTTATTTCGTTGGATGCGCTGCAGTTCCGCGAGCCGCTCGTCCAGCTCAATCACCGAAACCTCCAGAATTTTGGCCATATGGTCATGGCCTTGGTGAATGCGGATCAGCTCGATACAAGGCATTGCCAAAGCTTTTGCTGTCGCAAAGCTCCCCTTGGCATCCATCACTGCAGATACACCTTTCTCCAGCATTTTGTACACTCCCTCGACGAGGAACTTTACATACTCGTCGGCATCCGCCAGCACCTGCGGCGTCATAGCAGGAGTTGGAGGAGCTACTACAGTTTGCAGACCGGAGGAAGATCCGCCAACCTCGATCTGAGAGGTTTGAACCTCGGCAGCAATAGGCTCTTCATCAACAGGGGCCAGACTGCTAGCCCGAGGAGCCGAAGGAACAGAAGGAGCCGGCACATGCGTCGTGATAGTACCCCAA
Organism: Iris pallida; assembly: GCA_029216955.1. Classification (NCBI taxonomy): domain Eukaryota; kingdom Viridiplantae; phylum Streptophyta; class Magnoliopsida; order Asparagales; family Iridaceae; genus Iris; species Iris pallida. Next base: position 6,172,927 of record JANAVB010001399.1, on the reverse strand, counting down.
GTGGAAGGAACAACAGAGGGTTCCACACCCTTACCCTTCTCAAGCCCGGAGAAATCACCGACGTCAACGGCCACCTCTTCTACCCCCGACGTTCTATCAGCATCAGCTACCTCCCCCGGCAAAACGGGGAGATCAACATTTATCTCCTGGCCAGCCCCAGGAGACAAGACCGGCAGAAGGGTCTCATTCTTCTCAAGTCCCTCTACAGGGACAAAATCTGTCGCTACCGCCTGATCGGTAGCCATCTCTATGTCCATGGTTGAAGCCAAGGAAGGATTTGGCAATGATTCAGCCGACCTCCCTTCATCATGACCAGGAGGGGAGTCAACCCTCTCCTCTATCCTCACTGCTTCTGCTGCCCCCGCAACGGACCCTTGCAACGCTGGAGGGACGTCACCAGAAGGCGATGAGCTCCAATCCACTTCATCATCAGGATGCCTCGAGTCTGTAGGACCCTCAGCGTCCAAGGCCTCTACGGCAGATGATACTATCCCAGAAGTTGTTGCGACTTTAAAGTCAGGAGATACTAAAACCTCCGCGGAAACATCTTCGGGACCCTCCTCCACAGGAGACATCATCATTGGTGGAATGCGCTTCTCAGAAAAGCCTGCCACCTCCTTCGGCTTACTGGTGCCCGGTTTCGAAGCACGAGACTTCTTCTTCAATCCCTACAAGAAGAAGAACATAAGTCGCCACAATGACATAAAAAAAAATTGGAATTATGAAGCACTCCTTACCTCAGCGGGAGCTGAGCCCGTTGGTGTTACAAGTGGCGCTTCCGTAATCTTCGGGGTCGACGTCCTTCTCGACCTTTTCGGTACAGAAGAACCAGCTTCTGGGTCAGCCCGCCTTTTCCCGACAGACGGGTCTCTCACTGGTGCCACAGCAGCAGCCCTATATCCCGCCAATTCTGGCGGACGATATGACCGAGCTGCCACCAACATATTCGTTGTTGCCTCCAACTGGGTTCCAATGATGAAACTAGTCTCCCTGTCATAACCAGGAGACATAGTATTCATAGTGCAATACAGCTTGGCGGCCGGATATAAGATCGGTGGCCGAGGATTCCGAACTGGTGTGGTAAACTTAACGCTAATGCATCCAGCGTTATAATACTGCCAGCCTCGGGCTCCATCCAGCAAACTCCCGATGAAGCCTAGACTGCTACTGGGATTCCGCAGCATTAGCTGAGTGTAGCCAAATTGACGAGCAAATCGGCTTGGCAAGTACGGTTCCAGATAACATCTGTTCTGATTACGGTAGACCAGGTGCGAAGGCCGGATACTCTGCAACCAACGAAAACTCCATTTCGGCAAAGTAACCGCATCCTCGCCAGAATCAACCAAATCCTGGTCGGCCTCGAAATTCTTGAAGATCGGGCCAACCTTCACGATTTCCCACCCCTGAAGGAAGGACAAAACCCTCCTACAAACGGGGACGCCAGTGTAAGACCACTTCCTCTTGTAGAAGCGACGAATGAAGGCATCTCCTTCGACATGGTCCTCCTCAGGGCCAGGACTCATCACATTTGGATGATGTAAGATCAGCCACCCCATAAGATAATGGAAAGGCAGCTCGGCCCGGGGAAAGTTGTCATTATTACCTTTTTCGTGGATCACATCATCAGCAAAAGACCTCAAACCGCGCAACAGGTTGCACACCATCGCGGGGAGGAGAGCTAAAGGTCGTCCAAAGGCCAACTTCACTGCAGGCAAAATGAGATTCCAATGTACCCTCTCAACGGCACCGGATCCCCCTGCAAATATGCAATCCCGGAGCCATATCATCAAGTAGGCCGTCAACACTGCCTTAGATGACATCCGGTGCGCGCAGTGCCAGAAACAGCTGTACGTATCCTTACCGCTCTCATTGGAATGCGGGGTCCTCTCGTCCAGCCGGGTTATTTCAGAACTCACTTCCGCGGGTTTCAAGCCCTGCGGAGTCACAAACCGGATCCTCGAAGGATCTGCCAAATTCTGCCTGAAGACATAGTCCCTCCAAGCAGTCACGTGAGGCTGGGTCTTACCCTTGTCCCTCCGGTGCATCAGATAATGATGGCTCGTCACCTCCTTGAAAACGGCCATCATCTCCGGGTCCTTATTTTCCAAGACCTAGATCTCTTCATTTGATGGGAAATATTCCTCGTACGGTTCCGAGCCCCAAGGAAGCTTGGACACTTCGTACATCTCATGAAGGGCCAATCCCAACTCCCCCACTGGAGTAAAGAAGCTGCCAGTCTGGGCGTTGAAAAGCTCCAAGAGCGCAAGGAACATCGGCTTATTGAGGTCCACGCCTGCCTGCGTGGCCCGAATGGCGGCAGTCAGCCCTATCTCCTTAAGCTCAACTTGGAACCTGGAGAGCACCCAGGAGGTCAACTCGTCCCACTTTGGGATGTAGTGACACCAACCTTCGACTCTAAAACCAGCTGTCGGATACGTGACCTTCGACGTCAGCATCCGATTTGCAAAAGTCGGGGCACTGAAGGGAAACGTGTCATTTGGGACTTCACTATAGATGCTCCCGGGACGCAAAGCTCGGTAACTGAACGAAGAACCGGTTCGTGAGGCGGTCAAGGTGTCTCGCTGGTTCGAGGTGGTGTCAATCGAAAGGGAACCCCCCAAGGCACCTCCTTGAGAAGGAGTAAGTTCCCAACCCATCCTTCTCTTCGAAGCTAGACGATAAAAGGCTGTCAGTGGCAACTGGCGATCAACCTGCCGCATGTATAACATCATGCCCTTAGCAGCAAAGAACCAGTCTTCTCTGATCTTCAATATCTTCGCTTCGGAAGAGACTAATCGGTCGCCAAACAGAAAGGCAGGCTTTAAGAAAGTCACACCTTCAGAATCAGCAGACTTCAGTTTACCGCTCTCCATCATACTCTGGAGGAAAAGCGGCAACTGGACCTGGATTTGTAGCATCCTCTCACGAGGTTGGTCCTGAAGGATAGCATCCTTTGCAGGGTTGATCACCGCCTCATCAAAATCAACTCCCATCTGACAAAGAGAAGCGTCCAGGAGGACCTCATTCAACAAAGGGATCGTCATCGACACTGGCACAACAAAAGTGGAAGTCAGGCAAAAAGACAAAATATGTCAAGCAGACTGGCGCATTGCCAGGGTATGAACCCATGCGCATCTGCTTCGGTGCATCATCAGGGCATAGGCCCATGCGCGTCAGCATGTCTCGGCATCATCAGGGCGTAAGCCCATGCGCGTTGGCATTGGTGCTTCGGCGCATTATCAGAGCGTGAGCCCATGCGCGTCAGCAAAGGCTTCGGCGCATCTTCAGGGAATAAAACCCATGCGCGTCAGCCATTAAAACCTCGGTGCATGATAAAGGTATAAACCCATGCACGTCGGCAGGATAGAACCTCGGCGTATCATCAAAGACCGAAGTCTATACGCGTCGGCAGTTAGGGCACAGGGCCCAAAGCAGAGACGAAACCCACCTGTCACCTCAGGACGAACGTCGACAAGAGTCGCAAGAGTGATAGGTACATCCTCATCGGCGGACTCCTTCGCTTTCTCCTTCCCCTTGCCGGCAACACCGCGAGGAGTCTTGGGAGCCATTCTCTCGAGGAAGGAGAAGTTAGGGTTTTGAAGAAGAAACTCTAAAGAAGCAGAGGCACAGAGAAGAAGAACCCTTTCTCTCTCCAACTCTTACCTATTTATAGGGCTTGGTCGCACGCGTGAACAGATGACGTGTGATCTCAGCCGTCGCCTCGGGTTCTGTGCAAGGATAGCAGCAAATAAAACCAAAAGATCATCATTAATCTTTTCGGTTACCGAGGCACCATCATCATTAACTGAGAAGAGCATGCACCCGAACAGGCATGCGCCCAGAGATCATGCGCCCTGACCTCCATGCTTCTTATTCAAAGTATTCCAAAACTTATTCAAAAGTTTTAAAAACTTTGAAGGGGGTCTTGTAGAAGCATGGAATTTCACAACCAGAAAGCCCATGCGCCAGACACTACATACGCTAGAACTCAGACGAAGAACTTCACAGCAAAGTCAATAAGTATAGACATTTGAAGAAGGACTTTTTATTTTATATAAAAGTCTATTACATGTCTAGAAAAGGTTGTACAAAGGAGAATTTCTACAAAGGAAAGATCCTAAGTCTACAGCCAGCGGCCACCATGCGTCTTCAGATAAGCGCAGCATCACCATGCGCCTCCATCCAGGCGCATCCCGCCATCTCTTCAGTAGCTCAGTTATGTGCATCCACCCCAGCTATGTGCATCCCTTCAGCCAAATTCTTCCAGCCAGGCTCAATTTAACCCTCTGGCTGGAACCAAGGAAGAGAGGAGCACGGCAAAGCTGTGGCCAGGGGAGGCTTCGAAAGAGCCTCCAAAGCCCAAGGAAGACCGTGATCGAAATCATGGCACAAGGAAGCTCTCAACACAACCAGAGTGGGCGACACCCACTTTGAAGGAAGAGAAAGCCTAGCACCGCCATTCCGATCTACGGCTCTTCCCGAACAACGGAGACGAGGCCCGAGCATCCCTATCTTTGGATGCAACAGGCACCTTCTGCCTGCCTCGGAAGCCCTCGACTCCGTCTTTTGGATGTAACAGTCACCTTCAAGTGCATCGAAGACAACACAGCGTCTCATCTTCACCCTCGGAAGCACTTCATCAACAGAATGCACCCGCATGTTCAAGTTCATATTGGAAGTACGTGAGGGAATGAGAAGCAAACCTTCTCTCCATGCCACTATTTATAGGCCGGGCAGATCAAACCCACGTGCCAAGTGGATGGCCCTCCGAATTCCGTGCAATAAATTTACATTAAATGGATGAACCGGACGCCTCGAATTCAGCCAAACGGCTATTTATAGCACTCGAAGAGCGAGACAGCCGCATCATTAAAAGACATGTCCGATGCGCCAGCCAGACAGCGCATCACACGGATGCGCCCTTTGGCATCAGGCGCATCACACAGACGCGCCCTACAGTACTCGGCGCATTACAGAGGGTGCGCCCCCACACATCTCCATACTTAGTGAAACGCCAACCGACGCGCCCACTCAGCTGTCCATCGAACGTCACCAACATTAAATGCTGAACTGACAGAGTTGGCAGCACGCCTCCCAAAGTCTGAACAGTCGACAGCTTTTTCAGAAAATAAAGCGTCGACAACGTCAGCATCATCATGACTTTATTTCGACGGCTACTGCCACGTGGCCACTCCACCATCAGCATGCGCCTCTACGGCCATGCGTCCAAATCAGCATGCACCCCAAAAGCCATGCGCCTCAGACTGCTCTCTGATCCCGAAAGACAGAAGGAAAGTCGCCTGCATGTGCCTCAAAAGCCATGCACCCCAAATGGTTTGTAACTCCTAAAGGTTATGAGCCGCAGCCTCCTCCTGCGCCCAATCCAAGGCGCAGCCCACCAGATCACTCCTCTCCACCAAATTCGAGATCTTCAAACCATGAGTCGACGACACGTGTCCTTTGACTCAACTCATCCAAGATTTCAGCAACGGAAAGATCTTCTCTCTGCTACGTGCCGGCTCACAACAGCAGTATGAAGAATTCTCCCCCTCGATCAGGGCGCAGCATCCATGCACCTCTATCAGTAACCTCCACGTGGCGTCCCCATACCGGCGCATCCTACATGCGTGCATGAGCAGCCAGCCTACAAAATTATAAATAGAAGGATCATCTCCTTCACACAAAAGAGGCTCACAAAACAGAGGAGACTCATAACACAGAGAGAATCCACAACAGAGAATCACCGGAGAGGCAGTTCTAGACACTCAACGTCTTCCTCCTCTCAGCAAGCTCCAGCACCCAGAGCAATCAACACCTTCAGAGAACCGATAACCGTCGTCAACCGGTCAACGGAGTCAACACATTACCACTCGCTCCATTGGCACTAAGGACCCAGCTTAAACAAAAGTGTACTCCTAGGACTACATCTAAGTCCTACATTGTAACACTGTTCTGTTTGTATTAAAATTTCAATTAAAACAATTTTAATGGCAAACAATCCTCAAATCATGTAAACTTAAAATCAAAAGGTGAAATTAGGTGTACAGGTGTATGCAGATGTGTGGGGTATGACAGGCATGTCCAAGCATTTACTCGTGTCTATAGATTAGGACACAAGTGTCCAAACCCAAGGAATTCCATGTATCAGTAAAAGAATTCATTCGAACCCTAAAGAAATCATTTTTTTGTGTGTGAAACCCACAATCAGGCATATGGACGTGTCCTCCATGTGTACACGTGTCTAGGGGGGTCCATTCGTATCCAGGAAACTGGACACAAAGTGTCCAAACAGAACACAACACAGACACATGAACCGTGCACTAGACAGTGTCGTGCACACGTGCACGCGTCTGTAGAACACGACACACGACACACGACACGACACAACACGTGGGTGTGCACACGTGTACGCCTAGACTAGGGGGACGTGTACATGTGTCTGTATTGTGTCTACGTGAGTCGTGTCAGGAGAAAAAGGGTCGTATCAGACGCGAATTTTTGCGTGTGACAGTGCAGTGTTAAATCGATGCGGGCGAGATTTCTTCCAAACCGCTCGATAAGATGGGCTAAAATTTTGTCAGTGTAGTGTCAAACATAGGGCCTAGGTGTCCACAAATTTTCGTGTCCATACGTGCTGTGTCGTGTCCGCTACAGTGCCCGAGCAGCAGGACAATGTGCGCAGCCTGCTGCGCGCGTGTGCGTGTCCAATTCCGATATGAATAAGACACGAAATTCATTTCAGTCTTCACAAACATTAACATACACATATAGACCTAGGTATCTATGTAATTAGTTTTTCAAAAATCGAAAATAAAATCCTTTGTGACATTTCATCAAACACATGCACACATAATATGATACGTGTCCGATACGGACACCAAACGGACACGAATCGACACAAAACTAATACCTACGGCTAGGGGACACCTAGGGCTTCCTATCCATGCAAAGAAAATGAAATTTGGTGGAGGGAATAAGAATTTACCTATATGTTCAATTTGCATGAAAAAGCTTAAAAAAGGGAAGTTCCTTCTTGATGGCCAAGTACTCCAAATTGGTCCAAACCTGAGATTTCTCTCCATGGACATGAAATAGAGATGGATTAGGAACTAATGCAAAAGACTAGAGTGGAAAAAGAATTAAAATGAATAATCTATGGGTTGGGGAAGAATGGACAAACCTCTTTCTTCAAAACATGGAGAAATTAATAAAAGAGGCAAGAACAAATAGAAGAGGCATTATATAGGGTGTGAAACCCTAGGTTGGCTGCCATGGGTGGGCTTGTTAGGGTTTGGGCTTAAGTCATAGGCCTATGGTTCAATTCACAAGTCATTAAATCACAAGTCATTGCATTAAACCATAAGTCATGACTTAATTTCACTAAACCAAATCCCCTCATTCTAAAACCAATCTCTAATAACTAAAATGGGTTAACTCAAGTTAGACTAGGGTTACCATAGCTAGGGTTAGGTTCTAGGCTAGTCTACAAGTCTCAAACTAGTCAAAGTCAAACTAGAATTCACCAATTCAATAAATAATCAAATAATTCAAATAAGTCAAAATGACCAAATACCCTCAAACTAAAATGATAAATAAAATACCCTAATCACATGGCTAGGCTCTAGGGTAGACAGTCTCTGCGATTACACTAGCAAGACACCAAATCATAAGTCATGATTTAAAATAGTTTTAAATGATTAAAAATTACCAAAAATCATGTCATGATTTAAATATCATTAATAAATAATTAAAATTATAAAATTTTAAAATTTTGGAAAATTGGGTGTTACACCACTCCCCGGGTATGATATCATATCGGGGATGGACTGGCTTAGCTATGCCCATGCAGCTATAGACTGTCATGGGGGTAGTATTCTGTTCAGTCCCCCAGGCACGGCACCATTCAGTGTCAGGAGAACAGGGCCGGAGATCAGCCTAGAGCCGAACTATTATGCGACAGTTGGGGAGATAACACCGCCACACCCTATCATTAGAGAGTTTATGGATGTATTCCCAGAGGATCTTCCAGGACTTCCGTCTGACAAAGATGTGGAGTTTACTATAGATTTAGTACCGGGTTCATCACCAGTATCCCGTGCTTGCTATAGAGTGAACCCCAAGGAGGCCGTAGAGATGAAGGAACAGATTGATGACCTGTTGAAAAAGGGTTTCATTCGATCTAGTACTTCTCCATGGGGAGCGCCAGTGCTCTTTGTGCCTAAGAAGGATGGTACAGTTCGGTTGTGTATTGACTACCGGGTGTTGAATACCATCACCATTAAGAACAAATATCCTCTGCCCAGGATAGATAATTTGTTCGACCAGTTGAGTGGGGCGAAGGTGTTTTCTAGGATAGATTTGAGATCCGGTTACCACCAGGTGAAGGTCAGGGATGCAGACATCCAGAAGACGACGTTCAACACGAAGTACGGACAGTACGAGTTTCTGGTGATGCCATTTGGTCTCACAAATGTGCCAGCTGTCTTTATGAATTTGATGAATACGACATTTTACCAGTATCTGGATAAGTTTGTCGTAGTATTCATCGACGACATCCTGATATACTCGAAGACACCGGAGGAGCACGCAGAGCACTTACGGACAGTTTTGGGGATTCTGAGGCAGGAGAGGTTGTTTGCCAAATTGTCGAAGTACGAGTTCTTTTTGGACCGAGTAGATTTTCTCGGTCACATAGTTACTGGAGAAGGATCTCGGTGGATCCCAGGAAGATTGCTGCCGTTGAGACATGGAAGGCTTCGACGTCAGTTTCAGAGGTCAAGAGCTTTCTAGGTTTAGCCGGCTATTATAGAAAGTTCGTCCAGGACTTTGCTAGGATAGCTGAACCCATGACAAAGCTGACGCGGAAGGACGCAGAGTACATCTGGTTAGAGGACTGCCAGGCAGCGTTTGAGGAGCTGAAGAGGAGGCTGACGACCTCTCTAATTCTGACATTACCTTCAGGATTTGGAGGTTTCACCATATACAGCGATGCTTTGGGAAAGGGGCTAGGATGTGTCCTACAGCAGCATAGGAAAGTGATTGCTTATGCATCTAGGCAATTACGGACTCATGAGCGGAACTATCCTACCCATGACCTAGAGTTAGCTGCGGTGATCTTTGCACTCAAGTTTTGGAAACATTACTTATACGGAGAGCGTATAGAAATCTTTACTGACCACAAGAGCTTGAAGTATGTGTTCACGCAGAAAGAGCTGAACATGAGGCAAAGACGATGGTTGGAGTTGATGAAGGACTTCGACATCGATTTACAGTATCACCCCGGGAAGGCAAATGTGGTGGCGAATATGCTGAACGCATCCGATGGCATGGTATCGGATGTTAGATCGGCATTTGCGAGAAGATCTGGAGAAGCTCGGTATCAAGATAGTTCGACCAGGATCAGTAATACAGATGATGGCGCTTGACATTCAGTCAGGTTTGATGGAGCAGATCAGGGAGGCACAGTCTACAGATGAGAGCCTTCGCAAACTTTGAGCCCAGGCTTTAGCTGGATTGCTGGATGACTTCACCATAGCAGAGGATGGATCCTTGAGGCATGGCAGCCAGTTGTGCGTGCCGAAGGGAGAGCTGATAGAGGCAGTCTTGCAGGAGGCGCACCGATCGAGATATTATATTCATCCTGGTGCCAACAAGATGTACTATGACTTGCAGGAACATCTTTGGTGGCACGGGATGAAGAGAGATGTATCATGTTTTATTTCGAGATGCCTAGTTTGCCAGCAGGTCAAGATGGAGTGCCAGAGGCCAGCTGGTTTATTGCAGCCGTTACCCATTCCCGAGTGGAAGTGGGAATACATTACGATGGACTTTGTCTCAGGGCTTACTCGTTCCCAAGGAGGAAAGGATGCCATTTGGGTCATCGTGGACAAGCTGACGAAGTGTGCGCACTTCATACCCTTCAAGGTGGGGCTTTCTACCGAGAAGTTGGCAGAGCTATACATACAGCAGATAGTTTGCTTGCACGGAGTACCAGTGAGCATCATGTCGGACCGAGACAGCAGATTCACATCCCACTACTAGAGGAGCTTGCAGGAGGAGTTGGGCAGTCGGCTCAAGTTCAGTACGACGTAACACCCGCAGACAGATGGGCAGTCCGAGGGGATGATACAGACGCTAGAGGACATGTTGAGGACTTATGTGCTAGACTTTGGCGAATCATGAGAGAGCCATCTGCACTTGGTAGAGTTTTCATACAACAACAGCTACCAAGCCAGCATCGGTATATCTCCTTTCGAGGTACTATATGAACGACGATGCCGTACACCGCTCTTTTGGGATGATGTTGGAGATAGAGTTATGCTTGGGCCAGAGATGATCACGGATGTAGCAGAGAAGGTCGGAATGATCAGAGAAAGGCTCAGAGTAGCTCAGGACAGGCAGAAACACTGGGCCGATGCTAGTCGCAGACCGATGGAGTTCGCTGACGGAGATATGGTGCTAGTAAAGATATCACCTACTAGAGGGACGATCCGGTTCGGACGAGGAGGCAAGTTGAGCCCCAGATACATCGGGCCATTCGAGATACTTGGCAGGATCGGAGAGGTAGATTTCAGGGTTGCACTTCCACCCAACCTAGCAGGAGTTCACGATGTCTTTCACGTATATCAGCTGAGGAGTTATGTTCCAGACCCCAGCCATGTGCTAGATCATTTATAGTTGGAGATCGGACCGAGCCTTGCAGTTACTGAGCAGCCCGTGGAGATATTGGACATGAGAGAGAAGAGGCTGATGAACAAAGTCATACCCTTAGTACGAGTAGCTTGGAGCCGCCACTCTCCGGGTGAATCTACTTGGGAGAAGGAGTCGGACATGAGGGAGAGATATCCTTACTTGTTCGACCCAACAGCTGCGAGGGAACCACCCGTTCCCGCTTGATACCTTAGAGGTTAGTTTTGATCGTAGCCTTAGTCATTTGTTGCATTGCTTGTTATATTAGAATGATTGTAGAGTCTTCTATCCTTGTGAATTTTGAGGACAAAATTTTTCAAGGAGAAAAGATTTGTAAGCCCCTAAATTTAAAAAATAATATTTTTATAATATTAAATAGCTTTTATATATTTAAAATAGATTAATATAATTGCTAAGAATTTTTCTAGAATTTTTAAATAATTTTTAAATAGATTTTAATCAAAATATAATATTTTGTAATAAATTGAATTGTTTTAATATCGTTTTATAATTTTTAAATTTGTTTTAATATCGTTTTGCAATTTAATAATTTGTTTTGGTTACAGTTTGCAAATGATATTTGCAAACTGATAGGTTTTGGATTTTTCTGCCAAACCCCAAAAATTGGGGGACCCGACTGCAAAACCACCGTCACCCCCCACGTTCTGGCCAGCTGCCCCGACGACCGACGACCGCTTTCTCCGCCTTTCCCGCTGACCTAAACCCTAACACCGACCTCTCCCCCCTATAAATACCCCCCAGACTAAACCCTAACCCTAGAACGCCACCACGACCCCACAGCACCGCCTCCACTCTTTCTTTCCCGACGAGAACACAAACCCTAACTCCGGCGACCCCTAGCTGTAAGCCCACTTTCCAATTTTTTTTTATTTTTTTAATTTTATTTGTTTATGATTAATTTTACGGCCATTGTGAGTCATGCCAAAGCTTGTAGGTGGGCTATGACCATATTAAGGTCATAAAACCTCTAGATAGCTTATATATGTATTATTTAGCTATTTTATATTTTTTTTTACTATTTTTGGATATTTGTAGGTATTTAATATTTAAGGTTTTATTATTTTTAAGGACTTTCAGGATTTACTGTAAGGTCATACGGGGGTATTTCGGGACCAAATATTTTTATTTGGGCTCTAAATGACTAAAAATATTTTCTAGAATATTTTAGAATTTTTCTGGATTTTTTAGAATTTTTGGGAATTTTTATATAATTAAAACCTATAGAAATAATATTTTATAGGCTTTGAAAATTTACTGTGAGATCACATGATGATATTTTGTGTTAAAAATATTTTATTTAGATTCTAGACACTTAGAAATATTTTCTAGAATTTTCTAGAATTTTTCTGGATTTGTCTGCAATTTATTTTGATTTATTTGGACTTAAAATAATTTTTAAATAATTTTCTGAATTAAATAAATAATTACCCAAAAATCCACCCGGGGGGCCCACCTGTCGGCGCTGCTACAGTAACCGCCTCTCTCTCTCATATATATATGCATTGTATATTCACAAACCCTAATTAATTATAGCCTCCTCCTTTTGGAGTTTGATTCTGGTGATTCCCCGACTTCCCGAGGCGATTGCCGTCAACTCGGACCTCATTTTCGTGTGCCGTTTTTTCTGGAAGCGTATTGAGGTATAGTTTCTGAATATCTAATTTATTTTCGTAATTTCTGAACCTAAATTTCTGGAAAATTCCTAGAGTGTCGGTTGTCCAAAACTTGACACGTTTTGGTGTTTTCGAGATTTCGGGAGAACCAGAAATCGAAATCATGAACCGTTTGAAGTTTCGAAAAGCTAACACAGATCTCTACGACATATATTTTTTCCAGAAATTATTTCTTTCATCTAGTATTTTATTTATTCTGTGAACTCAGAACTGATCGGTTGAACCCCGTTTTGGTCTTGATTAGCCATAACGGCGATATCATTTGACCAGAGCGTGATTTTGTGGCACGGTCGATTCTAGCGCACTCTTGGCACTGAAATCTACCAAGGTGCACTTTCAAAATCTAGAGTTCATAGCGTTTGACTAAAAAGTTAACGGCACGTCTCGATTTGCGTGCCATGGTTTCCAAAATTTAGAAACACGACTTTCGATGGCCAAAATTGCATGTTTAGATTATATTCAGATTATTATTAGGTTAAATTAGGTTTTTAAGTGAATTATTTCAGAATTAGTTATTATTAGATTAGTAACCCAACTAGCCACTATTTAGAACTAGAACATTAGAATTGATTTGTGGTTTTCGTGCACGGTTCGTGGTGCGATGTGTGTTATAGGTTGACAGCTTATAGATCGGCATCCTCTCATCCTTGGCTTGTGACTACGGTTTGTGCAAGGATTCAGGCAAGTACAATATTGCATTTATGTTTTAGTTCATTATAATGTTTACTCTATAGATTTTTCGTTTGATATCCCGTTGAGTCATTGCTTGATATTCCATTGAGACACCATTGTGACACGGTAGTTATCGTATCCTTCTTAGCGTATCATTGACCGTTTTTGATTGTTAGAGAGTCGGGAGGAGAAATACTCGATAAATACGTGAACAAACCCAATTACCGTTACCGAATGATAGCTAAGTCATACACACCCACGTATGAGTTAGCCGTACCAATTACTGAATGATAGCCATCGTATGATGTGCCGTATTAGTCCAGCCGTTCACGTATTAAAAGGTATTTCACACACACATAATTGTTTCCATTGTTCCTCTATTTAGTTCATGTCCTGCTAGATCATTTCTTACCAGTTTATATCTTGCTAGTTCATATCCTGCTAGTTCATCTCTTGCTAGTTCTTTATATGCTCTTTGTCATCATTGCTTCTCGCTTGTTCTAACTTATTTTGGACTAACAACATTAATTGCAATATGGTTGTACTCTGCTCCTTTCCTGACTGGATCGTTGTTATAGGTGAGGTTGACGTACCTACTCTTGCACATGGACCATACGAGGGGGAGATAGAGACTCGAAGGCTAAACTATAGAGGACTAGTTAGTTGTGTGGTAGTTTTCTACAAATGTAAAATCTTATATTCTTCTTCAAATGTAAAACTTTTATATTTTGTAAAGTTGATTTAGTTGTTGTGAATGAGCAGTTAGTATTTATGAGCACTTTGTTATTGTGGGATAGACAGCGTACTACCGTCGATACCGCGGCGTAGGCTGGGCTTGGATACGTCTCGTATCCGAAAAGTGGGAGCGGGTCGTGACGAGTTTTTATGGTGGCCCATGCAGGTCAGTTTTTGCAAAAGATTGCGAACTTGTGGTAGTGCTTAAGTTAGTCGTACTACTGCAAGCCTGCGACTAGGATGCTCATTCATAATTAGGTTTGATTTGATTTTATGAGAATGAATAGGACTAGGAGTCCCTTATTCAATTTGACCCTTGGATAGTTAAGATATTTAAATAGGCCACGTGATTTAGCTAATGATTTATTGAAGTCTCGGTATAGATAAATCGAAGAATTTTTCTAAGAGAATATGTTATTTTGTTTTGACATGTTGGTAGGATCCAAGGTGGGTAGAATATACGTTTGGTAAGTTAGGCCTTCATCGAATTCAATTCCTAATTTTGATCATTTTTGTGCCATTTTATCTTCTGCCTTCTCTAAACCTCGTTTTATTTTCAAAACTATTTTGCAATCGTTTTATTTTTAATTCCTAATCTTGGTTCAATTATCTATATATTAATTCAAGTTGTCTTCGTTCATTTTGTGATCGTTTTGTTTTCAAAACTGATACTTTTACTCAAGGACAGATACTTATATTTTCTTATCATGATCGACTTATTTGAATTTATTGAAGTTCCTTTGAAATTCTTATGGATATAGTTAAAATAATTTTTGTTGACATACAATGGTAAGGCAGATGTGCACTGTCCCCATTTATTTGAATTATGGAGACTGCGGGTTCACTGCAGTCAGCAGCGCACTGGCGTGGCAAGAACCCTAAGTTGAAATAATTTTAAGTATGCGTAGGTTGTCGAATATTACTAAAACTATATCATAGTTATATTATTGATCTTTTGATTTATTATGTCAATATTGGGTAGAGTTGATAAACTGTTCGATAACATATTATACTTGAGTCATGAAACCAAGGGTTCACGGCAGCCAGATGTACACTGGTGAGGCATGGATTCTCGGTTAAATGACTTCGGATATACTTAAGATTCTCGAATATCATAGCGACTATATCTTTTATTGGCATACGACTATTAAATTTTTTTCTTTAAAATTTATTTGATGTCTTATTTTTTGTTACCACCTTCTCTACAACTAGTAGTTCTTTATTTCTCTCATATTTTTCTATTTTCAAATTGTCATCTTTAAAACCTATTTTGATTTCCTTCCACTATATTTCTAAAACGTATTTAGATTTTGATTCTATACGCCTGATCAATTTTGATCATTCATCACATTATTTTCTTGATTATATTCTTTGTCGTGCTTATTCATATCGATTGGTCATGTCATATTTTGATGATATTCTTGGTTGTGCCTATTTGTATCTTTTAAAATTTCGAGGACGAAATTTTTCTAAGGTGGGTAGATTTGTAAGCCCACTTCCCATTTTTTTTTATTTTTTTTTATTTTTATTTGTTTATGATTAATTTTATGGCCATTGTGAGTCATGCCAAAGCTTGTAGGTAGGCTATGACCATATTAAGGTCATATGACCTCTAGATAGCTTATATATGTATTATTTAGTTATTTTATATTTTTCTACATTTTTTGGATATTTGTAGGTATTTAATATTTAAGGTTTTATTATTTTTAAGGACTTTCAGGATTTACTGTAAGGTCATACGGGGGTATTTCGGGACCAAATATTTTTATTTGGGCTCTAAATGACTAAAAATATTTTCTAGAATATTTTAGAATTTTTCTGGATTTTTTAGAATTTTTGGAAATTTTTATATAATTAAAACCTTTAGAAATAATATTTTATAGGCTTTAGAATTTTACTGTGAGGTCACATGATGATATTTTGTGTTAAAAATATTTTATTTAGATTCTAGACACTTAGAAATATTTTCTACAATTTTCTAGAATTTTTCTGGATTTTTCTGCAATTTATTTTGATTTATTTGGACTTAAAATGATTTTTAAATGATTTTCTGAATTAAATAAATAATTATCCAAAAATCCACCCGGGTGGCCTACCTGTCGGCGCTGCTACAGTAACCGCCTCTCTCTCTCCTATATATATGCATTTTATATTCACAAACCCTAATTAATTATAGCCTCCTCCTTTTGGAGTTTGATCCTGGTGATTCCCCGATTTCCCGAGGCGATTGTCGTCAACTCGGACCTCATTTTCGTGTGCCATTTTTTTTTTGAAGCGTATTGAGGTATAGTTTTTGAATATCTAATTTATTTTCGTAATTTCTGAACCTAAATTTCTGGAAAATTCGTAGAGTGTCGGTTGTCCGAAACTTGACACGTTTTGGTGTTTTCGAGATTTCGGGGAGAACAAGAAATCGAAATCATGAACCGTTTGAAGTTTCGGAAAGCTAACAAAGAGCTCTACGACATATATTTTTTCCAGAAATTATTTCGTTCATTTAGTATTTTATTTATTCTGTGAACTCAGAACTGATCGGTTGATCCCCGTTTTGGTCATGATTAGCCATAACGGCGATATCTTTTGACCAAAGCGTGATTTTACGGCACGGTCGATTCTAGCTCACTCTTGGTACTGAAATCTACCAAGGTGCACTTTCAAAATCTAGAGTTCATAGCGTTTGACTAAAAAGTTAACGGTACATCTCGATTTGCGTGCTATGGTTTCCAAAATTTAGAAACACGACTTTCGATGGCCAAAATTGCATGTTTAGATTATATTCAAATTATTATTAGGTTAAATTAGGTTTTTAAGTGAATTATTTCAGAATTAGTTATTATTAAATTAGTAACCCAACTAGCCACTATTTAGAACTAGAACATTAGAATTGATTTGTGGTTTTCGTGCACGGTTCGTGGTGCGATGTGTGTTATAGGTTGACAGCTTATAGATCGGCATCCTCTCATCCTTGGCTCGTGACTACGGTTTGTGCAAGGATTCAGGCAAGTACAGTATTGCATTTATGTTTTAGTTCATTATAATGTTTACTCTATAGATTTCTCGTTTGATATCCCGTTGAGTCATTGCTTGATATTCCATTGAGACACCATTGTGACACGGTAGTTATCGTATCCTTCTTAGCGTATCATTGACCGTTTTTGATTGTTAGAGAGTCGGAAGGGGAAATACTCGATAAATACTTGAACAAACCCAATTACCGTTACCGAATGATAGCTAAGTCACACACACCCACGTATGAGTTAGCCGTACCAATTACTGAATGATAGCCATCGTATGATGTGCCGTATTAGCCCAGCCGTTCACGTATTAAAAGGTATTTCATACACACATAGTTGTTTCCATTGTTCCTCTATTTAGTTCCTGTCCTGCTAGATCATATCTTACCAGTTTATATCTTGCTAGTTCATATCCTGCTAGTTCATCTCTTGCTAGTTCTCTATATGCTCTTTGTCATCATTGTTTCTCGCTTGTTCTAACTTATTTTGGAATAACAACATTAATTGCAATATGGTTGTACTCTGCTCCTTTCCTGACTGGATCGTTGTTATAGGTGAGGTTGACGTACCTACTCTTGCACATGGACCATACGAGGGGGAGATAGAGACTCGAAGGCTAAACCATAGAGGACTAGTTAGTTGTGTGGTAGTTTTCTACAAATGTAAAAGCTTATATTCTTCTTCAAATGTAAAACTTCTATATTTTGTAAAGTTGATTTAGTTGTTGTGAATGAGCAGTTAGTATTTATGAGCACTTTGTTATTGTGGGATAGACAGCGTACTATCGCCGATACCGCGGCGTAGGCTGGGCTTGGACACGTCTCGTATCCTAAAAGCGGGTGCGGGTTGTGACACTAGTGCCGCCTCCACAGCCGACGTCGATGCTTGCCACCACCACCACTCGACGCGTCTCGTCGAGACGAGTGCAGCACCACCCTAGCGTCGCGACGCCGTCGCTTTCTCCGCCCTATCGCCGCACCAACAGCCCGCTCGACTTGGACACGTACGTGTCAGTTCTGTTTCGTGTCAAACTTGTGTCTCGTACTCACATATGCGACTCGCCTGGACACGATGACTCTAATGGTAAGTTAGGACACGGCTGACTTGGGTCGTACGTGTCGTATATGGCCAGGACACTGGGACACAGCCGTTCTTCGTGTCCCTTACTGTTAGGACACGAAGAACAGGTTATCGGGTTTGAAACCCATTAAACCTAAAACCTAATAACTAAAACCCTAACCCATTCCCTAACACACGACTCGGGTTGACCCCCCTGGCCAGCCCGAGCGCGCTGAGACCCGACCCCTTTGCCTGACCCGAGTTCAAGCCCCCCTTCCCTGTTTTGTTTTCTTTTTGTTTTATTTTTGTTTTATTTTATTTTATTATATATGTATATATGTATATATGTATTTATATATATATATATATATATATATATATATATATATATATATATGTATATATGTATGTATGTATATATAATATTATATATATACTGTTTTATATATATATGTATACAGTATTTGTATATATATATATATATATATATATATATATATATATATATTTTATATTTAGTATTTCTATATATATATGTGTATTTATTATATGTATATATATATATATATATATATATATATATATATATATATATATATATATCCCTTATATATATATATATATATATATATTATATATATATATCCCTTATATATATATATATATATATATATATATATATATATATATATATATATATATATATATATATATATATATATATATATATATATTTTATATATATATATATATATAATTATTGTTGTTGTATATTTATATATGTATTTCAAATTCTACCTTGTACAAAATATTATTATGTAAAATTTCACAAGTTATTTTATTTTATATTTTGTTACTTGTAATTTTACCACTTTAAAAATATATTATTTATATTTAAATTCCTGTATTTTATTGATTCTGACCAATTGATGTCCAAACCTAGCATGGGTTTTTGGGCCCAATTGTGTCTAATACATTCAGAGTCTGTACAAGTCATATTGGACTTGATTCATGGCTCTGGGTCCTGTATCTGGACTTCGGTTCAATTTCGAATACATGGACAAAATAGTAAATAATTAATTAATTATTTTCCAGAAAGTGTTACTTGCTGTTTTCGAATTTTTATATATATTTTAAATACTGTAAAAATCTGGGAAAATTGTATTTAAATACTATGTTAATTTAGATAATTTATTATAATTTTTCTAGCATTTAATAGGTGCTTTTGGTATTTTATAAAAATAGGAAAATAGAACTTATTTTCAGTATATATATGTTTGCTGATTTTTAATAATTATTTATGAAGGTTTATAAATTCCAAAAAAATTAGTATAAATTTCTATAATTAACAGTGATCATTTTGGTACTTTATTTTATGTAAAATTGAGCATTTTGTCTATCTCAAAAATTGTTGGAACATAGTGTACAGTTTGATTTATTTATTGAATAATTACGGCTTTCAGTGTTTTGTGTTGTTTTGAGTTATAGACATATTGGACCTTACCCCGCACTAGTGTAAAGGCCCTAGAAAGTTAGTTAGAGTATTGTGTCACCTCACATTGGTCTCCTATGCTAAAATTACCATTTGGCTAGGTGTCCAGTCAGAAAGTCGTAGCACACAACTAGTATCTTAGTGTTTAACTTAGTATAAAAACTAAGTTTATGTATTTATTTCTACAGTGACGAGTCACCAGGCATCTATAGCATTTTTATCGCTGCTTTGCTTTGCTAAAGGCAAGTACTTCTACAAACTTTACATACTGTTACAACAATGAACTGTGATTCCAACCATGTTAAATGCTGATCCTTGGAGTAGCAAGTCAAACCTTCACATGTTGTATTATTTTCAGCCCCTACCTTGTTTATAACAGTTTTATATCTCTCATATGATTAGAATATAGGTTATGGGGAAACTGATAGTTGAGTACGTGATCATGCCCCCTTTATCGTACCGAGCAAAGTTTTATTCTACATGTTACTGCGCCGTAGGCCATTATCCCGCATTTCTGTACGGATGTACACCTATGCTTGTACACTTGTACGTATGTACATTTTATTTACATGTGCCTCAGTACATTGTACACCTATTGACGATCACGTACCTCCTACAGTTTTAAACATTACATATACATCTGTCTCTATGACATATGTGTCCTTGCCATGATAGATTATGATGTGTCATGATTCCAGTTTATTACATTCCTGTTCATTTCATGTTTCGTATATTTAGTTTGCTAGAATCAGTACTTGCTCCCGTCCTGACAGGATAACGTTGTAGGTATACTTACTGAGGAGGAGTTGCACTGTGACTCATATTATGGAGTTACTGCCGAGGACCAGGCTTTATCTTACGAGGATGTACCTGCGGGGAAACTCGTCTAGTTGTCTATTTACATTTTGGACTTTTGAGAGTAGTCATGTATTAGACTATGTATTTTGTGACTGGACCTGTATCCAACTTTACATTTCGGACTTGTACTTGGACTTATTATTATACGAGATGACTTTTGTGTTTGGGAACAATTCTGACTCTTTATTACTTATAGAACTGTTAGCACATTTTAGTCTTATCCTGTTATCTTTAGAACAGTTTACTACGCTTTATCTCAAGCGTAGGCTGGACATGACTCAGCCCGGCCCAACAATTTGGGTTGCGGATCGTGACACCAACTAATCACCATATCCTTAGAATATAGTTGTTATAGGGATAATTTGACCATTTTTCAACAAAATGACAAAATGTCTTATTAATGTCCAAGAAGGACTAAATTTGGGAGTATTTTGGTAAAAAATACCCCTCTTATATTAAAATGGTTATTAAGATTTTTTTTATACCCAAATACTCCTCCCAACATTATACTAACAAAAAAAGGAGGGTAGTTTGGTAAAATCTTCCCAAATTATAACAAATGTGGGCCCGAGGGTTGTTATGGGTTGACCGGGCTTGGGATCGAGAATGTGACAGGATTGGGAGCGAACCTTGCTCGGCCCAAGTTTTGGGTCGAGCAGGTCCGGACCGCGAACGGTAATCCAGCTCAAATCTGAATTCTATGTGGATCGGCCCAGTCCAGCTTGGATTTGACCGTGCCGGGTTATAGACCAAAGTGCATGATGATAGCATGGGGGGGGGGGGGGGGGGGTGACATGGTGCCACCTTACGGTGAGGTGGCACCTCACCTCCCTTATTCTCTCTCTATTTCTCTCTCTCTCTCTCTCTATATATATATATATATATATATATATATATATATATATATATATATATATATATATATATATATATTTGAGGGTGTCCACTTCTTTAGTGGTGCTTGGAGGCATGCCTCCAAGGGGGCTCGAACCCGCACCACTGCGCCGGGGTGCTCCACCGTTCCCAACGGGCTACGGCCACGGGGACTCTCTCTCTCTCTCTCTCTCTCTCTCTCTCTCTCTCTCTCTATATATATATATATATATATATATATATATATATATATTTCTCTCCTCTCTCTCTCTATATATATATATATATTTTTTCTCTCTCTCTCTCTCTCTCTCTATATATATATATATATATATATATATATATATATATATATATATATATATATATATATATATATATATTTCTCTCTCTCTCTCTCTCTCTCTCTCTATATATATATATATATATATATATATATATATATTTCTCTCTCTCTCTCTCTCTCTCTCTCTCTCTCTCTCTCTCTCTATATATATATATATATATATATATATATATATATATATAAACAATATATCTTTAGACATAAATATACCTTTAAAATTTATATTTTAAATATTAATTTTAATGTTAATCTTAATATTAATGTTGATATTAATTTTAGTTGTTAATTTTAACATTATTTTTTATTTTAATGTTAAAGTTAATCTTATTGTTAATGTTAAATTAAATTTAAATTTAAATCATGATTTTATTTTAGTTTAATTTTAGTATTAATATTAATTTTAATATAAGATTTTAATGTTATTGTTAATGTTAAGTTTAACACTAATGTTAAAATTAAAATTAATATCAACACCAAAAAATTAACATTTGAAAATATTAAAATTAACATTAATATTAACATTAAAATTAATATTTTTAAATGTATATTTACTTTTAAAGATATATTTAAAAAAAATCTATCTCTGTTTAAAAAATATATAAAATTGACTTATCTATCTCTATTTTTTTTAACATAGATAAATAAATGTAATATGATACTCCGCCCATCGCGTGGCTGAATCCCATTGCCCACCTATATGCATGGGTCCCACGACGGTTGACCTGCAAAAGGAGGGACGCCACGTGGCGGGCGGGCCAGCCCGCACTCGGGCAAGCTAGCAAGTTCCGAAATAATTCTCTCACAACTTGAAAAATGAATAGACTTATATTTTTTAAGACAGAGATATGTTTGTTTTTCAAAGGAGAGATTTAATTTTTTTTAAGTGAAAAAGATTTAGAAGTGAACCATACGTGTATTTTCTTATCCCGTAAGTTTGTCCCCTAAGTTGCATCATTACATATTGGCACATGATAATATCATACAATAGAGTAATGATATTCGTACCTCCAAATGTTTCCTCCAAACTATCCCTCCTTACATGGCAACTGACGTGGCATGTTAAATAATATTATGTGTTATCTGACATGGCAGATGACATGGCAAATTTTAACCCAAAATGTTAATTATCCAATTTTTTTTCCATGTTAATTTAATGTTGATGTTAATACTGATATTAGTTAATGTTAATGTTAATATTAATTTTATTGTTAATGTTTTTTTTTTGCCAATTAACAATTTAATTAAAAAACTTCAGAGTACAAATTAGCTAAATCATCATTGATTTTAGCCAAAATACAAGATGGTAGAACCTCATGCAGACAGGTTACCGGATAGAGATTAGAATTCAGTGAGTGTGTTGCTAGAGAATGAGCAACAGAGTTCATACTCGTAGGTATGTGGCTAAATGATAGGGGCCTTGTCTGGTCTTCATTTCATCTCTAGCATCTTCAATAACATGACCCACCTGCCATAGATCATGACAATTGATAAGGGCACTGCACCTTTTGATCAGGGCTAGCCCATTGGGGCTAGCCCTGATCAAAAAGTGAAGTGTCTCTTATAACAAGGACTGTCCAAATTCCTGGCAGTCCTACATACAGTAAGGACTGCCAGAAAAATGGACAGTCCTTTTGTTTCACATGCTGAGACTTAGGACTGCCAAGTTTTCTGGCAGTCCATTCAGTTTGCAGGACTGTCCGAAAATTGGGCAGTCCTTGTTATAAAAAAAAGTGAAATTTTTGATCAGGGGCTAGCCCTAATGGGCTAGCCCTGATCAAAAAGTGCAGTGCCTTTATCAATTGCCTAGATCATCTGCGTCCACATGAGTAATAGCATCCAGGATTGATCTTTCCTTCTCTTACAAAGCTCGATCGAGTGCCAAACGAAGGCCTAAGCCTTCAGCTTCCAAAGGGGATCCGCCTTCCTGGAAAGCGCTGTCAAATAATCCATTGCTATCACGTAGTATCGCTGCTCCTCCCATCTTATCGTCCACAAATGCTCCCGAGATATTTATCATTTTTCTCTATGATATTAACCTGAAGGATGTTAGTAAGAATTTGGCGCATGTACCGGTCAAGAGAAGGAGAGAAATATATCGCAGACTTGGAGTAGTTGACACATTGACCTGACCAAGACTCATAATTTTGTAAGATGGCTTTGATTTGTAACATGTTACGAATAGTGCAAGAGCCAAAAAGGAGAATATCATCTGCAAATAATAAATGGGAAAAAGCAGATGATTTACTATTGATCGAGATACTTGTGTAGTACTTATTTTTCTCCATCAGGATAATATGTTTTGAAAGAACTTCCCCTCACAAAATGAAAAGGTATGGTGAGAGAGGACAACCCTGTCTAATACCTCGACCATGAGAAAAAATTTGAGAGGGAGAACCATTTAACAGGATGGCAAAAGATGTGGTGGTGATACAATACATTATCAGATCATGGGTTCTCCCTGTGAGGCCATAGGCGTGAAGGACTTGACTCACAATATTCCAACTCAAACGATCATAAGCCTTCGACATATCGAGCTTTAGAGCAAATGCACTCTTACTCGAGGGAAAGGAAGAAATGGAATGGAATATCTCTTGAGCAGAGATTATATTGTCACAAATATGTCTATCTGGTACAAACGCATTCTGGGTATGTCCTATGAGCTTATTGAGCACAGGTCGAATCCTGTTAGCAAGAATTTTTGTGATAGTTTTGTAGATGACATTACAAAGTGAAGGAAAGTGTCCAAAAATAGGTCCATGACCTTTTTTGACCATATATATGGTAACCCTATATAAGATTGGATTTGGCCATATATATTGTTATCCTACATAAGTTGGATTTCCAATATATAATCCTACATAAGATTATATTTTAAGCCTACATAGGATGAGATTTCTATGGTATATAAAGGGGTTTAAAGGTTCTCCACAAAAATACACCTCCAAGAGTGCTCAATGTAAGTTGTTGAATAAGTTCAACATAAGTATCTCATTGTGCTCAAGTTGTTGAATAAGTTCAACATAAGAGAGCTAAAGTTGTTGAATAAGTTCAACAGAATAGTTTGAGAGATTTTTTTATCTTTGTGATAGAGAGTTCTTGAGTGTAAGAAGAGAAGTGTTGAGAGCTATTATAATTCATTTTCTTCTTCATAGTGGAACTAAATCACCCTCGTTTGTGGAAGTAGGCATCTTGGCCGAACCACGTAAATTATTGTCTTTGTGGTTGTAAATTTTCTCTGAGTTTCTTGGATTTATTTTCGCTGTGCTCCAACAAATTGGTATCAGAGCTTTGAGAGTCTAGCAAGGTGTCCGACAAAGTTCTTAGAGAAAGTTAATTGGATAAATTCTTGATATGGCTCCGTCAAGCAAAATCAGAAAGTATAAAATTGAGAAGTTCAATGGGAAGAATGATTTTGGCTTTTGGAAAAGCCAGATGAATGACGTTCTCATATCTCAAAAGCTTCACAAAGCTTTACAGAGAAAATCCAAGAAGCCCGCTGACATGACCGATGATGATTTGGACGACAGGGATCTCGAAGCATGTGCCACTATTCGGTTGTATTTGGAAAGGGATATCATGTACTCTGTGAAGGATGAAACCACTGCCGCTGGGCTATGGTTGAAGTTGGAATAACTCTACCTGACGAATACTCTCACCAACCGACTTTATATGTTAAAGTCGCTCTACAGACTAGTGATGGAGGAAGGTACGTCAATTCAGGATCATATTTCAAAATTCAATCGAATTATTTTCGACTTGAAAGATGTTGACATAGAAGAAGATGATGACCATTTGGTGCTGATCCTACTATTTTCTTTGCCTGATTCTTATGAGAATCTTATTCAAACATTACTGTACGAGAATGACTCAATTTTCGTAGAAGAAGCTACGAGTACCTTATTGTCTAATGAGGTGCGGGGGTTGGCATCTAATGGCAGAAACGGTGGACACTAAGCCCAAGGTTTGACGGCAAGAGAAAGGACAAATGATAGAGCATCTTTTAGCAGAAGGTCAAGATCCAAGTACAAAACACATATTTAGAAGGTGAAGTGCTTCAACTGCAATAAGAAAGAACATTATGCAAATAAGTGTCCTCATCCAAAGAAGAATAAGAAAAAGGAGAATAAGACAAAAAGAGAAGGTGATGAAGCAAACTGTGCTTCAGAAGCTGACAGTGACGGGGTCTGTTTTTCGGTGGCACATGATAACATGAGTGACTGTTGGATTCTCGATTTCGGATGCTCGTACCATATGTGTCCAAAGAGGTAGTAATTTTCTTCCTACAAGGTGACAGATGGTGGTTCTGTATTGATGGACAACAACAAAGCATGTTAAGCTGTTGGAATTGGGTCTATCAAGGTAAAAATATATGATAAAATTGTGCGAACTTTGGCCGAAGTCAGACATATTTCCAACCTCAAGAAAAATCTTATTTCTCTTGGTACCCTTGACTCGATGGTAACAAGTTCGTCGCCGAGGGTGGAGTCTTGCAGGTTGTTCGTAGTTCTTTGGTGGTGATGAAAGGTCACCGACAGGATAACCTTTATATCTTATTAGGAAATACTGTGACTGGGACTTTAGCAGTTAGTACATCTGATTTGTCTGATAGCACGCATCTTTGGCATATACGGCTTGGACATATAAGCGAGAAAGACATGTCCTTACTGAGCAAGCAAGGGTTACTGAAGAACTTGAAAAAGCCAAGTATGGATTTTTGTGAGCATTGCGTTTATGGCAAGCAGCACAGGGTGACCTTCAGTACAAGCAAGCAGAAGACAAGAGGTATTCTCGACTATGTGCATACAGATGTATAGGAACCTGGCAGGATTCCTTCCAAGAATGGAGCAAGATACTATGTCACTTTTATTGATAATTATACACATTATGTTTGGCTATATTTTATCAAAATCAAGGATAAAGTGTTCAAAAATTTCAAGCAGTGAAAATGACTATGGAGAACAGAACATGCAGAAAGGTAAAGACGATGAGGTCTGATAATGGTACTGAATATACCTATGAACCTTTCAAAGATTTCTGTGCTAAAAAAGATATCGTTCGACATTGGACTGTCAGGAACACACTGCAGCAGAATGGGTTAGCAGAGAGGATGAACCAAATCTTGCTTGAGAAAGCAAGATGTATGCTCTCCAATGCCGGTTTAGGAAAGGAATGGTGGGTGGATGCTATACACATGGTGCAGTACTTGGTTAATAGATCACCAACTCCGGCTATAGATTGTAAGACTCCATATGAGATGATGACTGGCAAACCAGCAAATTACAGCACTTTGCGGGTGTTTGGATGCAAAGCTTACTATCATGTCAATGAGGGTAAGTTGGATCTGAGAGCCAAGAAAGACATATTCTTGGGATATGCACAAGGAGTGAAGGGATACCGTCTGTACTGTTGGAGGATAAAAAGTTCTTAATCTGTAGGGATGTCACATTTGATGAGTCTTCAGTGTTGGCTTCAAGCAAGAAGAGTGAGTCCGATCAGGATGGTGGTGTATTTAGCAAATCTCAAACAGTTGAGATTGAGTCGTCTGAGGATGCATCAGATGAGGTGGAGGTTTCTGAAGATGTTCATCATCCCACAAGAGCAACAACCAAAGGATGAGCAGCACCAGTACCAGGATTTCTTGGCCACCACTAGGCCAAGGAGATCAGTCAAGCCAGTACACATGTATAGATTTGAGAAACCGGTAAAGCACTATAGACAGTCAAAATATGATGGCATATGCACTACCAGTGGAGGATGACAAGTCTATCACCTTCAGACAGACTGTCAAAGATACTAGCAGCAAGAAATGGATGGTGGCTATGCAGGAAGAGATTGAGTCTCTCCACAATAACTGTACATGGGATTTTGTTCCATTCTCCAAGGACAAGCGAGCTACATGTTGCAAGAGAGTGCACAAGAAGGATGAAGTTTCTCCAGAGCTAGATGGAGAAGTTTTGCTTGAGAGCCCTTAGGGACGGAATTGATGAGTGGTTGATTTGGTGAGGCTATGCGGAGGAGAAGTGTGTCGGCTCGATTTTCTGGCAAAAACTTGCCGAAATAGAGATATGAAGGAAAATGTCCAAAAATAGGCCCATGACCTTTTTTGACCATATATATGGTAATCCTATATAAGATTGGATTTGGCCATATATATTGTTTTCCTACATAGGATTGAATTTCCAATATATAATCCTACATAAGATTGAATTTTAAGCCTACATAGGATGAGATTTCTATGGTATATAAAGGGGTCTAAAGGTTCTCCCCAAAAATACATCTCCAAGAGTGCTCAATGTAAGTTGTTGAATAAGTTCAACACAAGTATCTTATTGTGCTCAAGTTGTTGAATAAGTTCAACACAAGAGAGCTAAAGAGATTTTTTTTTATCTTTGTAATAGAGAGTTCTTGAGTGCAAGGAGAGAAGTGTTGAGAGCTATTGTAATTTATTTTCTTCTTCATAATGGAACTAAATCACCCTCGTTTGTGGAAGTAGGCATCTTGGCCGAACCACGTAAATTATTGTCTTTGTGGTTGTGAATTTTCTCTGAATTTCTTGGGTTTATTTCTGCTGTACCCCAATACAAAGTGAAATAGGACAAAAATCAATCGGAGAAGAAGGAATAGCAATTTTTGGAATGAGAGCAGTATATGTGTAATTAAGAGATGAAGGCATAGCACAGTTTTTGAATTTTTTTCGAATGATATCAGTTACCTCAACACCAATAACATCCCAATAGTTTTGGTAGAATATAGCGGGAAAACCATCAGGTCCTGGGGACTTACATGGGCTCATTGCATTGATGGTTTGTTTAATCTCCTCCGAAGAAGGAATATTGAAGATCATTTCATTCTCCATAGGATTGATCTTGGGAAGTTCATCAAGAACACTTGTGGAATAGGAGAAGTTTCTGTTCCTTTAGAAATAGTAGTAAAATGTTCTACCAACAGCTTACTGATTTCGTCATGATCGAATATAAGCTCTCCATTCCTATTTTTCAAACTGGAGATTGTATTCTTTCTTTTTTCTGTTGAGTGCCATCATGTGGAAGAATTTGGTGTTCCTGTCCCCCTCCTTAAGCTACGAGACACATGACCTCTGCTTCTATAATAATTCTTCTTGTTGTAGGAGTTTATTAAGTATGGATTGAAGAGAACTCTCCTCTTCAATTCTGGAGGTGCTGATGGGCTGATGTTGTTAGAGTAAGGAGAGCTTGTTTAGTGTTCTTAATATCTTTCCTGGGGAAACCAAGTATCCTCTGTCCCCAGGATTTCAGAAATGAAAGAAGAGATCTCTGTTTCGATTGGAAATATGTAAATCCACTCAAGTTTTTCCATTTATGTCCTAAAATTTTCTTAAAATTGGGTTCCAAAGTCCAAGCTGCTTTAAAGCGTTGTGGATAGACACGCTTCTTGATACTAATATTCAACTTCAACAGAATGGGACTATGATCACTATTAATACAGGGAAGGTGAAATACCCCTGCTTTTGGGTATAGAGATCTCCAAGAAGTATCCACGAGAACTCTATCAAGGCATTCTGCAATGTTTTGCTGAGCTGTTCTTCGATTCGTCCAAGTGAATGCTGGACCAATGAAGCCAATGTCCACAGCCCCCGAACGGTTGAACCAATTCTTAAAATGTCTGTGAAGATGAAAATTGAGATTGTTACCACCACATTTCTCGTGAGCACTGAGTAAAGAATTACAATCTCCAATAGTTATCCATGGTTCCGAGATGGAATTAGTGGTGATTTCCATGGAAGCTCCCAGCTGAAGGAGGACCATATACACAGAATAAATGCCAAGCCGGACAGTTGATAGTTGGGTGAATGTAGAGATGAATGCAATTAAGTGTTACAGAGATAATTGTTGGAGTGGGTGGGGTTCCCAACCTATGTGGAGAAGACCCCGGAGTGCGACGAGCGTCGTTCGTGTGTCGAAGAAGCTCAGGAAGTAGGCAACTAGGAGTTGCTACTGCTGCTGTTGCTCCTAAGGGAGGTTCTGGACTGGGTCTGCCGAGTTCGGCCCGAACTCGGTCCCAGGCCGAGTTCTGGCCGAACTCGGTCTGGCTGTTCCAGAATTTGGCGAATAGGTTCTGTTTGCCCGACACAGAGTTCTGGCCGAACTCTGTGTCGTCGGAGGCTGAAGCGGATTTTAGGGTGTCTTTTCACCACTGGATCTAATCCAACGGTCCAGGTTGGTTGCGAGATTGGGGAGATAAGTTGGGATTTCCAAACCCTAATTCATAACGCAATGTAACACAAGAAGAGAGAGGAAGGAGGCAAGAGTGCCATTGCAACTTCGGAGAAGAAGACGGAGGATTGAAGGTCGCTATTCGAAGGAGATCGTGTTCGGGTAATCTCTACTCGTCGTTCTCGCTCTTCGTAGCCTTGTAATCATTGTTCTTATCTCTGAGTGTTGTGGGGATCCGATTTGGATCGGGAGGAGTTTGTAGAGGGTGTAATTCTTCTATTCCATTAGTAGAGGCTTCTCAGGGTTGGACTCCGATCGTCCCGTGGTTTTTCCCGTAAGGGTTTTTCACGTCAAAAATTCTCCGTGTCTGCGTGGATTGTTTTGTGTGATTGTTTTTGGGTTCGTGCATTGTATTGCTCGGTCCTCTCGCAGGTACTCTCCGGTTTTGGGAAAGGTTTCCGCGTTTCTTTCCCCAACAGAGTGGTATCAGAGCCAGGTTCTGGAATTCAGAAGGAGTGTCAGTAGTTGACAGAGAAACCAGAGAGGAGAGATGGACGCGAAGCCGGTACGTATGGTAAATCTTAATGGCACAAACTATAACTATTGGCGGAGCAAGATAAAAGATTTGCTGTTTGTCAAGAAGCTGCATCTACCCGTGTTTGCATCCGAAAAGCCCAGTGATAAATTTGAGGAGGACTGGACATTCGAGCATATACAGGTGTGTGGGTGCATATGGCAGTTTTTTGATGAGAACGTGTACAACCACGTTGCCAATATTGAGCATGCAAAGACGTTGTGGGATAAGCTGGAATCCTTGTATACGAAGAAGACCGGGGTAAACAAATTGTTCCTGATCCAAACGATGATGGGTCTGTGATACAAGGATGGGACGTCTATTTCGGATCACTTGAGTGAGTTCCAGGGCGTGGTTGACCAGCTGTCTTCAATGGGAGTCAAGTTCGACGACGAAGTTCAGGGACTATGGCTGCTGTGTACTTTGTCAGACTCGTGGGAGACCGTACGAGTATCTATGATCGCTTCTGCTCCAGAGGGCGTGGTCAGTCTGGAGTTTGCCAAGAGCAGGGTGTTGAATGAAGAGATGCGGAGACGTTATCAAGGCACTTCATCCACATCCCACCACTCAGAGGCACTTGTTTCAGAGAGCCGCGGAAGGAACAAAAGCAGGGGTCCAGATGGTGGCAGAGACAAGAGAAGGGGGAAGTCCAAGGGTCGTTACGAGGACTCAGAGTGTTACCATTGTGGTAAGAAGGGCCATATCAAGCGGAACTGTTTCGTTTGAAAGAGAGAGAAGAAGGGCGATAAGGGAAAGCAAGAAGAGAACACTACAGCGACTGCCTCGATGCATGGAGGCGATGTGATCATCGTAGGTGATAAGGTCATTACAAACCTCGCCTGCGATGACAATTCTTGGCTGGTGGACTCAGGGGCTTCAGCACATGTATCTCACAACAGGGCACTGTTTGCCACTTACACGACAGGCGACTGTGGCGTGTTGAAGATAGGCAACAGAGATATGTCGAAGGCGGTTGCCGTTGGAGATGTGCATTTGAGAACGAAGACGGGTGTGGTTCTTGTTCTCAAAGATGTTCATCATGTCCCTGATATCCGTTTCAACCTGGTGTCGGTTGGAAGGTTGGATGATGAGGGATTCTTCAGTCTCTTCGGAAACAGTCAGTGGAAGCTTTCCAGGGGTTCGATGGTGATTGCCATAGGAAGCAAGAAGTCTGGTCTCTACTATATGGAGGGGAGCGCACAGGGGGCACATGAGGTGAACGCAGTTAGTGATGCGTCTACCGAGTTATGGCACAGGCGGCTCGGCCATATCAGTGAGAAGGGGATGTGCTACTTGGTGAACAGGAAGGTGATTCCGGGGCTCAAGTCTACAAAGTTGGAGAAGTGCACGCACTGTTTAGCTGGGAAGCAAAATAGGGTGTCTTTCCAAAGTCACCCAAGTTCGAGGAAGCCGGCGTTGCTCGAGTTGATTCACTCGGATGTCTGCGGTCCTATGAAGGTAAAATCTCTTGGTGGTGCTTCTTACTTTGTAACTTTTATTGATGACTGTTCCAGGAAGGTTTGGGTCTATGCCTTAAAGACCAAGGATCAGGTGCTGTCTACTTTCAAGGAGTTTCAGGCCTCTGTTGAAAGGGAGACGGGCAAGAAGTTGTTATGTGTTCGGTCCGACAATGGCGGTGAATTCATCGGTCCCTTTGATGCGTATTGCAGAGAGCAGGGGATACGACACCAGAAGACTCCGCCAAAGACACCTCAGCTCAATGGTGTAGCGGAGCGCATGAACAGGACACTGATGGAGAGGGTGCGGTGTTTGTTGTCAGAAGCAAACATGCCGGGCAGTTATTGGGGTGAGGCTCTTCTCACAGCTGCTTATATTATTAATTTGTCTCCTAGTGCTCCTTTGCAGGGTGATGTGCCTGACAAAGTATGGTACGGCAAAGAGCCGTCATACAATCACCTGCGGGCGTTTGGTTGTAAGGCCTTCGTGTATGTACCGAAGGACGTGAGGACCAAACTTGAGCCGAAGACGAGGCGATGCATCTTTGTCGGCTACGGTCGGGATGAGTTTAGCTATAGACTCAACGACCCAGTGGAAGAAAAGCTCTACAGAAGCAGGGACATAGTGTTCGTTGAGGATCAGACCATGACCAACACTCAGGATTCTGAGACGCCTTCTGAGGCTGAGGAATTGCCTGAGTTAGAGTCATTTCGCTTCGAGCAGTTTCCAGAGGACATCGCAGAGGATCCAGTTATGGGAGAGCCAGTACATGGAGTTTCTCCCAACCTTGATCATCAGCCTGTTGATGGTGGTCAGGGTGTCCCTCAGGAGGATGAGCATGCCGGGGAGGCAGTTCCTGAAGGGGAGGAGGCTGTCGGTATACAGCCAGCACCAGTGGCTCCACTGAGAAGGAGCGACAGAGAGCGTCGACCATCTACGAGATACTCACCGGATGAGTATGTGCTACTGACTGACGGGGGAGAGACCGAAAGTTTTGCAGAGGCTATGGAAGACGAACACAGGCAGGAGTGGATGGAGGCTATGCAGGAGGAGATGAGTTCCTTACACACCAATTCCACTTATGATCTGGTGTGGTTGCCAAAGAGCAAGAAGGCTTTGAAGAATCGATGGGTGTTCAGAGTAAAGCAGACGGATGATGCTACTCGCCCTCGATACAAAGCGAGGCTGGTAGTCAAAGGCTACGGTCGGCGGAAAGGCATGGATTATGATGAGATCTTTTCGCCTGTCGTCAAGCATTCGTCTATTCGGGTGGTACTAGCATTAGCAGCCAGTCTCGACTTGGAGGTCGAGCAGATGGACGTGAAAACGACATTCCTCTACGGTGATCTTGAGGAGGAGTTGTACATGGAGCAGCCGGAGGGATTCTGTGAGAAGGGCAAGTCACATTTGGTCTGCCGGTTAAGGAAGAGCTTGTATGGTCTGAAGCAGGCTTCGAGGCAGTGGTACAGAAAGTTCGAATCATTTATGGGGGAGCATGGTTATGCATGGACGACGTCGAACCACTGTGTATTTGTGAGGTATTTTGCCGATGATGATTTCATCATTTTATTGCTCTATGTTGATGATATGCTATTAGTGGGTCAGAATGCCACTAGGATAGCGGAGCTGAAGCGCCAACTGGGCGCGGCCTTCTCTATGAAGGATTTGGGCACAACGAAGACTATTCTTGGGATGGAGATCGGCCGAGAGAGAGAGTCCAAGCTGCTACACTTGTCCCAAATAAAGTACATTCACCGGGTACTTTAGCATTTCGGGATGGACGGGTCGAAGAAAGTGAGTTCTCCCCTTGCGGCTCACTTTAAGCTCACTGAAGAGCAGTGTCCATCTACCGAGGACGAAAAGGAAGATATGGAGCGGGTTCCATATGCCTCAGCTGTGGGAAGCCTGATGTATGCCATAGTGTGTACGAGGCCAGATATTGCTCATGCAGTTGGTACGGTTAGCAGGTATCTTTCAAATCCTGGAAGGGTACATTGGAGTGCGGTCAAGTGGATTCTATGTTATCTTCAGGGCACTGCTGGTTGGAGACTTTCCTTTGGTGGTGACGAGCCGAAGTTGGTTGGGTATACCGACGCTGATATGGCTGGAGATGTAGACACGAGGCGATCGACTTCAGGCTACGTGATGATGTTTGCGGGAGGAGCAGTGTCGTGGCAGTTGCGGTTGCAGAAGTGTGTTGCCTTGTCGACGACAGAGGCAGAGTACATTGCGACGACGGAGGCTTGCAAGGAGCTGTTGTGGATGAAGAAGCTGTTGCAGGAAATGGGACTGAAGCAAGAGCAGTATACTTTGCTTTACGACAGTCAGAGTGCTATCCACCTTGTGAAGAATCAGACGTTTCATAGCCGGTCCAAGCACATCGAGACCCGGTATCATTGGATACGGGATGTGGTTGAGAAGAAGGACGCGGAGCTTGAGAAGGTTCATAAAGATGACAACGGAGCTGATATGTTCACGAAGATTCTACCAAGGGGAAAGTTTGAGTACTGCAGGCAGATCGTCGGGATGACGACATCCTCCCCATAGTTGTGAAGGGGGAGATTTGTTGGAGTGGGTGGGGTTCCCAACCTATGTGAAGAAGACCCCGGAGTGTGACGAGCGCCGTTCGTGTGTCGAAGAAGCTCAGGAAGTAGGCAACTAGGAGTTGCTACTGCTGCTGCTGCTCCTAAGGGAGGTTCTGGACTGGGTCTGCCGAGTTCGGCCCGAACTCGGTCCCAGGCCGAGTTCTGGCCGAACTCGGTCTGGCTGTTCCAGAATTTGGCGAATAGGTTCTGTTTGCCCGACACAGAGTTCTGGCCGAACTCTGTGTCGTCGGGGGCTGAAGCAGATTTTAGGGTGTCTTTTCACCACTGGATCTAATCCAACGGTCCAGATTGGTTGCGGGATTGGAGAGATAAGTTGGGATTTTCAAACCCTAATTCATAACGCAACGTAACACAAGAAGAGAGAGGAAGGAGGCAAGAGTGCCATTGCAACTTCGGAGAAGAAGACGGAGGATTGAAGGTCGCTATTCGAAGGAGATCGTGTTCGGGTAATCTCTACTCGTCGTTCTCGCTCTTCGTAGCCTTGTAATCATTGTTCTTATCTCTGAGTGTTGTGGGGATCCGATTTGGATCGGGAGGAGTTTGTAGAGGGTGTAATTCTTCTATTCCATTAGTGGAGGCTTCTCAGGGTTGGACTCCGATCGTCCCGTGGTTTTTCCCACAAGGGTTTTCTACGTCAAAAATTCTCTGTGTCTGCGTGGATTATTTTGTGTGATTGTTTTTGGGTTCGTGCGTTGTATTGCTCGGTCCTCTCGTAGGTACTCTCCGGTTTTGGGAAAGATTTCTGCGTTTCTTTCCCCAACAATAACATCTATCATAATAGTGGCTTGCCATAAAACTAGAAGACTACCTGATCTGCCCGCGGCTGATTGAGCTACACTGTAATCATATCCAAACAATCTTGATTATCAAAGGTTGATTCATCTCTACAAGCAACATCATCAATTGTGCTGGACTCGATCACCATAGCTACATTGCTATTACGAATTGAGAAATCCTCTTTCCGTTGATCTTGGAGACTAGTATACCCTGTAGATATAGAGGAAAACCGAGTTGATTGAACACCAGTCGTATCCTTAAAAACTCCGTTGTTGATAGAGACTTTTGATTTGCTCTTGAATTTAGAAGCATGATTGGCGCAGATCGACATGTCAAGTCTTTTGTCCAGGAGAGCCTTAATATGCTCCTTTTGAACATCAGACCAACTATTATTATCCATCAATCCAGAGAATTTCTGATGGAGATTACATTTCAGTAAACTCTCCACAGAATAAACAAAAACTTGGTCAGGCGCTCGTATCGTAGATTCACAGTGCAGTCAGTATCATTCCCTATAGCTACCTTCAATCTACGAACGAGAGGTTTCGTAATGTCAATCTTCACTTCAACTCTCACAAATAGACTCCAATTGCAGGCATCAAGTTTAGATGGAGGTCTCACCGATCCAATCCTCGCAGCGAGAGTTGTGATCGATGAAATTAACCGTTAGAAGGTTAATAGGGAGGCCATGAAACTGAACCCAAAATTCAGTTTCAGAGAAAGAGTACTCACATGGAAGTTTGTTGGGAAGACAGCGTTCGAGAATCAACAAGTGATTATTGATCTTCCATGGGCCATTGTCCATCACGTACTCCAAATCTTCCAATACTTCAAATTTGGCAGAAAAGGACCCTTCAAAGTATTCCGAAATCTTGATTTTTCCTTTAATTTTCAAAAGTTTTGGGAGTGTTGAGATGATGATATGGGCAGGATATGTTTTATGACACAGAGGCTTGAAAAAATAGGAATCTTTGCTAATCTGCTTGTGGATTGGCAAATGGAGTTCTAGAAGTGCTACATTCGGACAGAGGAGGAAGCGGAGAGCAGAGTGACAAGTTTCTCAAGAACTTCCTGATAGGTAGACGACGAAGACGAATCCATATAACAAGGGTGAAGGGAAAATAAAAGGGAATCTACGGAGAAAATAGATTATAGAGGCAGAGGGAATCTACAGGGGAGGAAATTGCCATAGGCAAGGTGAGGCTGATTATTAATTTTATTGTTAATGTTAACGTTAATATTATTTTTAATGTTAATATTAAGATTATTTTTAATGTTAATTTTAATATTAAATTTAATTTTAAAATTTATTATATTAACTGTCACATCAATATGTCACATCAACTTTCCTGCACTTTTCCATAGAATGGTTTGGAGGGAGGGACAAATAACATTATTTAAGCATTATTCCATACAATACATACGGATCCTCTCGCAGGAAGCTTCTAAAATCTAGGGGACACATAGGAAACAATCTCTTCATCCCTTTCGAACTCAGCCATCACATTCTCCTCCAGAAATACGTAGGCTTCGAGTCCCCCCTCGTCGCCTCTCCCCATCAACAGAGCTGCATTATCTGCCAACTTCCTCGCCGTAGTAGTAGTCCACGCCAGCCTTCCACACCCGAAATCCACTTCGTACAGTGGGAACCTCGATCAGCTGGTCAGGATGATGTTGGATATATTTGCCTTTATCTTCAAAATTCTGTAAACAAAATAAACCAAAATTAGAAGTTACCGTGCTCCGGGGAAGTAGCGCACGTAGCACTGCCCTAAGAGTTTATTCGGGTCTATGTACAGACTTTGTCCGAATGCTCCTAGTGGTAAAACGCTCACTCTACCGGTATCCCGTCGTCGCACACAACTCGGAAAGATTGACCCGAACTTAGCTTTGCCCAGAAAATAGAACAAAATATAGATGAGTGTTTAGGGTAAGAAAGAGACATGATTATTTGATCTTTTTTTCTCATATCAATTCATTCTTCAAAGGAAAAAATGTATGGAACATATATAGAGCCATGACCCATCCCATATAATTAAAAGGTTTTCAATGAGGCATTAGAAGCCATAAAATAGTATATGGATGGTATGATGAATATGAATCAATAGGACGTTAATAGGATTTAACACCCAAATAAAATAATCTTAGAAAATAATTGTATTTGAAAATTGGTTTATTCAAACAATTCCTGCCAAAAAATCAAGTTTCTAAAAACAAAACAAAGATAACAATATTCAAAAGAATCAAAGTACAAAATTTTTGGGCAAGTGAATACTATGCATGGATGGACTACAGCCTTGAATCTCACGTAGTGACTATTTTCTTTGTCTGAAGAATTGCTTGATGGACTACGCCTTGAATCAGACTTCTTGAACCAGATTCAGAAAATGACACACATAGTACGCTAAAGGTTCTTGGGTCTATCGGGTGGCGCGTTTGATTGGCCATGCGCACTTTTCCTTATTCATGAGAGTTGTCTAGGATCGTCCTGTCCTATAGTCGCGGCCTTCACAATCTCTTACATAGGTAAATCCTCAAAGGGTTGGTGATTGGAGTCAACCATGCATAATCATGCTTGGACCTATTAAGAGCTTTTAAAAACTCGTCATAACCAAATCACATCGGAACACTGTCACCATAGGGATGGGGTATCCATGTACAAGATTGTACAGTCTATTGGGCATTTATTTAAGAAAATTTAATCTCAGGATCAGTGTTCCATAATAGTCACCTAGTCCAGCTTGTTTCTACCCATTGAACCGGCTTCTTGGGATCTCCAGTCCGACTCAGTTGGGTTGCCACTGCTGGTGACTAACTTATGGGCTTAATCCCACCCCTCTCGATGATTCTAGGATTAATTTCCCAGATAAACTCTTCGTCAAGAGTAAACAGACTCTTCGACAAGAGATCTGTAAAGTTCTTTATGACTTTTATAGTCAATAACCACATTTTTGCCTTTTAGGCTCTTTTAATGTCTTAAAATGCAGCTGCAAGGACCTGT
Source organism: Iris pallida (assembly GCA_029216955.1). Classification (NCBI taxonomy): domain Eukaryota; kingdom Viridiplantae; phylum Streptophyta; class Magnoliopsida; order Asparagales; family Iridaceae; genus Iris; species Iris pallida. The sequence continues at coordinate 6,134,887 of JANAVB010001399.1, read as the reverse complement.
TCATCTTAGCATTCACAAGATCATACTGTAATACCCCAGTCCCAAAATACTTAGGACTAAGTACGTAGCCATGCCAGCTGCACACATACGAAGTATACTCCAATATATGAAAACCTCGTATGTATACATAAGCTGTGGAATACAGTAAACCAAGATAACTAAATCTCATCCACAATAAGAAAATAATATATGATAAAAGTCAACACTGAATTGTTATTTGTACAAAAGTTGGGCGGAGACAAATCAACTACCAACTACTTCAAATGAAAGAAAATATACAAGGAATGATCAATAAAGATGACAAGACGAACCAAGAGCAAGCCTCCTCGATGGAAAAGGGAAGACCACGATCTTGGCTAGAGCAACTGTGAAGCATCATGAAAAGCACCCACCTGGAGAGATAATCAGGTCCTCAGAGGAACGTAACAAGATACAAGAAAATACCATGCCATATAAGCTGTGATATATAATAGAAAAAAAGAAACGCATGCAATAGGGTGGCTACCAGTTCTACAGTGATAATGCAGTTAAGAACAAACCTTCAACGCATGGACACTCTGGCTACAGAAAACTCAGGTATGGTCCCACCAGGATACCAGGGACCTCAAAGCATAATATTCATCGAATGTTAGAGGCCAGCAGGATCCGGAGTAGGAAAGTGCATACGTGGCCCATACGTTAAGAAACTGTTCTTTCCATCTAATGCCTAGTAGGGTCACATTCATGACTCATATGAACCTCTAGCAACTGCTAAGTCTACTATCATATACATCTATTGGCAGTTACTCCTAACCATTGCACGTCTCATACGTATCGGTGGTCGGTCGACTACGCGAGTACGTGTCCTACATGTGACTCACAACTCGTGATGATCATGTGTCAAGGTCGTATGAGATATACCAATATCTCATCATCAATGGGTGGTCACTAAGCTAAGTCAATAAAATAGAATAAAACAAAAGCAAGTAAACGACCGATATAGTCGCTTGTACCCAAGTGTGACTTAGACGCACAGTAATATAAAAAAAGAATATAGAACAAATATATGAAACTAAAAATAAATGATCAAAAATAAAGTAAAGTAATCACAGAGTAAGGTGGCAAGGCATATTGCCTGGCAGTGCGGGAATATCAACTCCAAGCAATCAATCACGTCAGCAAAAAATCTCAAATCCACGAACGACTCCGGATGCTGAAATAAACATCAAGAACGTTCCCGGTGTAAAATATATATCTAAAAAATGCCTGTCCAAAAGTCCAATTCTGGAACAGGGACAAAATCATAATTTTGGATTAAAACGATGTCCACCGTTGGACCCATTTTGTACCAAAATGCGTGCCAATGTCTATGGTCTCTAAAGTCGTCAAACTACATGTCTACGGATCCGGTTTGAGGAGACGAACCCAACCGTATGTCCAAAGTTGGATTCTGGCGGGCCGTGCATAATTTTGCTCGTTGGATCGAGTCATGGGCCCGTCCAAATAGGCGTTCCGGTCGACCTTCTCAGAATCGGACCAAACTTGGCATACAGGACCAAAAAAATAATTCGGTTCTATTGGCGTAAGTTTCATCTCGATTTGACGAACATGCACAAAGTAATTGGGGAATTTACAAGAAGATCGATACGTAAATTTCGACGGATACGCATCAAATTCGTCGTGCACACGCAACCAATTTGAATTTCGTCAAAGTCCACATGTTCGCGAAGTCGATACGCACCTTTCAATGCTTTCGGTTCGTGATCACGTCGCCCGGTTTGGCGGGACGCACATCGTATCGTAGATTTTCTAAATTTTTGAAAACAGTTTTGCCAAGTTTTTCTCGATTTTCACTCGGATTTAACTTACTGTATAAACCACTAGAACTAAAACTAATGATGTGGTTTTAATCCCTGTTAGGTTGTCTACAATACTGTTTAAATAGGTTTCTAATTGATTTTATGGATCGCCAGCAATTGGCCTTCCAAACAGGGTATTGTGACAGTTGCAAACTCTGTTTTCTATCAAGTTTTTCGCCATCTTCGTATCGATTTTTTGAGCGATCAGAGGCTTATAAATTCAAAATAGTTAAAGGCGATTAAAGAGGGTTATATAGGCTCTATGTAGGAATTTACAGATCGTAAATCGAATGATCGTAGAGGGAGAAGTTATACCGTGAAAATGAAAGTTTGGCGACGGACTGCTGCTACTGTGATGTGGCTGTTGTTGCTGACGGCGCACGCACGGTGGTTGTTTCCACTCCGGGCGGACGCGCGCGGTCCCAGTGAGCGGTGCTGTGGTGGCGCCAGGATGGGAGGAGGGTTCGGCTAGGGTTTTGTACGAAAACTCTCCCCTTCTCTCGCTATATGTTTGCGTTTAGGGAGGTCGGGCTTGGGGTTGCTCGACCTAGGATGGGCTCGAGTTGATGCTGGGTTGGCTGGGCTTAGGGGGAATTTTGGGTTTTGGCTTGGCCGAGAGCTGGGCTTATTTGATTTTTTTTTTCATTTTACCTAATTAATAACTCTATTAGTTATCAAAGAAAGTCAAAATAAACAAATAAATAATCAAAAATAATAATAAAAATAATAAAATGCTGAATGGCATTTCCTAGTTTGTAGGGGTAGTTACTCATGCATATATATAAATACAAAAATCATCTATTAACTATTTTTCAATGACAAAGAATAATAATAATAATAATAATAATAATAATAATAATAATAATAATAATAATAATCATAATAAATAGTATTTTCACAACAATTTAGTGGGCATCACAAACCACTCTTTTACTATTTTTTTTATATATAAAAATTATACCATTTTTATTTTATTTATTTAAGGAAAATAATTATATATCAATATTTAAAATGGGAAGATAACCAATTTATGATCTGACCACTCTTTATCGACCAGATATTAAAATAAATGAATCTAGTGACCCCTACGGCTACTAGGCTAGTCAAGGCACCTGTTTGCACTGGCTGTGCCATATTGCCCAGTCAATGTGCATAACCAATACATGCATGACTATGACTATATTTATATAAAATAATATACTAAAATTTTATTTAAGCAAATTTTAAATAATAATAAGAAAAAAATTCTCCAAAATTTTGGGGGATTACATCCTACCCAACTTAAAAAAAATTCGTCATCGAAATTAAAAATAAACTTATATATAAAAATATAAGATAACGAGCAGTAATGCAAGGGAGGGCAGGTGCATCATATCGTAACTCGGCTTTCGTAATGATGGAGGAGGAGGTTATCACAGGAACCAAATTTGATGTCATATTCTATAAGATAGGGTATTCTTGGTTCAAGGTCCTACCCAACTTATAGAAGTTGGCTAACCGTATAATCGTCATTACAAAATTTCTTGGAAGGGACAATTTCTAAGAAGAGGCACGTGGATATTGGACACTTCTGCCCGCACTCACGAATTCTAAGTGAGCCTAGATATGGTCATAGCGTTCTTGGTCAACAACTACTATAAGGAAGTTACTACAATCGAACATTGCCACTCTTGGGGTCATGCTTCTGACAAGCTGGTAGCGACCTCTTGTTTGAATATACTAAGGTATGTCGGTTCAGAAGGATTCGTTCTACGTCTAACATGGGAACTAAGAAATGAGCTTGAAGAAGGCAGGGTACAAAGAGGTTATGGCCAAGAGATGAGAATTATAACAAGTGTATGCTATAAAGTATGATTAGCTAGGTGTTTAAATTCTTTATGTCATAGTGACCAGTGTGTTCGGATTTAGTGTTTGATGTTGCGTTGGAGGCATATGCTTGCTTGAGTGAAAGACGTATGTCATAGGTGTGATGCATCTTGCATGGATCATGTGTATTCAGTCTAGTTAAGGGGATGGGTCGATATTGTTTGGTTAAAATCAAAAGGGAACCAAAATAGGCATCTATGGCTTATTCTATGGAAAATATGTCATATATGTAGGGTAATTAAAATGGAGCACATGAAGGTGCGTTTGTGTGGAACATGTATGTTATGTGTGTAGTTTGGCTGGTCTAGTTCATAAGTGTGGAATTTGTGGAAAGGAACAAGCTAATGTTGTGCTGTAAATATCAAAGTCACGGTAGAGGTCATCAGATGAACCATTGTTTATTAGTTCAATTAGAATCAATCTATCCCAATTATTTTCTAATTCAAGAATCTTACGTTCTACAGAGGCTTGGAATCTATATAACCTAAAAATCTTATCTCCGACTTAAACAAGGACATAATTCTAGGGTAGGATGGATTTGAAGAATTCAAGGTTGCGATCTCCGTTACCTTAATTGTTGGAGCACTATAACTAGAAATGATATGCAATACGGAGAGAAGTCACATCGGGAGCTCGTACAGTAATTTATGAGCAATTGGGAGAAGTGGTTGTATATGTCATTCCTGTATTCTTAAATCTACAAGTTTTAATAACACACGAACCGAGGGTGTCGTGTTAACTCTTCTTATGGCCTATACAAGATTATAGTTAAGGGTAACGACTTCTATAGTCTGCCAAGAAATACCTTGAATGCTAAATGCCTAACTTTCTGCTCATAACAAGCTCTATAAGGCTACGAATGGTGTCAAAGGTAGCACTTTGCGATAATACTGATAACTAATAAGTCCTGGTATTTTCCTAGGAAATGACGGTTTAACTATATTAAGCAGGACAACTAAACTGTTAAGGGTGTTGCTCCACTATCAACTAATGTCTTAACAATAAATGGCGTATCTAAGACAATGCTCTATGTGATTGCTCTATGTCTTCTCAAGGCAGTAGGAGAGGTCTTGGTCAAGCATAATCGAAAACAAATTGATGCTATGGGGTTCCATTCATCTCGTAATATAGGTAACGAGGAGATACTGTTAAGGGATTTACGGGAGGAGGATTAGTGGACCAAGGGATGGGAACTGTATATATAATAGGTGTAGGGACTTATTTCATAAGATTTGGTTTTATAGTCCAATATAGCGATAAGTAAGAATGAGTTTAACTGAGTCTTAATGGGTTCCCAATTTGGACTCATTCTTTGATTGCACGACCCTTAGATTTTAATCTATGGTGGCTGGACAAAATCTCGTAGAATCAATTTAAACCATTCCTATTAGGTTAGGGTAATGCAGAATAGGTTCCAACACAAGTGGTTCGCCTAATTGTCAGTCGGGTTGGTAGAATAGGTTCTGTAAGTCATGAAGATGCGTCTTCTGTGACTTTTGTGTTTAAGTAGCATAAGAGGCCTCCATTGAGTGGCATACTAGTAGCATGTGCGTAGAGGGCTTCGAGTAGTTCACAACCATATATTGGGCCAAAAGATTTGAGTCAAGATTGGATCTCTAATTGAAGTCAAAAAGGACAATGGTATTATGCTAAGATTTATAGTTAGCATTTTTTATTCGAAAGTTGTATCATATAAACAGAGTACAAGGGAACATATTTGAGTGGGACATGATATGCCTAAATGAAGGTAGAATCGTCTATGTCATGTATGTGAAATTTGTTGGAAGGTAACAACTGGTCTCGTGCTCCGAATATTAATATCACGGTCGGGGACACTAAATGATCTAAATGGAAAGTGGGAGTTCATGGGGCAATAATAATCATCCTAATGGAAATTGACTTATCCTGATCAATCAGTAATCTTCGTATATTCTAAAATTTAGAAAGCTTACATTCTACGCACTTTAGAAGCTAAGACATGGTTTTAGGATTAATGAGGTTAGAAAGAATTTCAAAGTCATAATATTGTACCTCGACTCTTGATAATAAAGAATAAGGCACGATGTAACGTGATATAGTAAATATGAATCAAGTTCAAGGATCGTTCCTCGATTTCTAATAAATGGGAAATGAGTGCGTATAATGATACATGATTCGATAAAATATAATAAACCACTACTCCATAGTATACGAGAGTTTATCGGTGGGGTAACGAACTTTAAGGCACGTCATATGAAAGATCTCTAACGGCTAAGTCATAAATTTCTATTTGTGTAGAGCCTGCCAGACTATGATCATAAGATTTCTAATGGTGTCGAATGTAGTGCTCATGCATTGATGTTAATAACTAGTAAATCATTATATGACAGGGTATTATGCTATGGTATTGGCTAAGCTAGTGATTGTGATATTCCAATGCTAAGTCAGGTCTTAATAACAAAATCTACATAACTAGAATAATACTTATTGGACTCAAATCTCGGGATGGATGTCTACCATAGTCATGA